>CAMGYJ010000007.1:18190349-19390349 GCA_946122785.1 Linum tenue | reverse complement strand
CATCTGTAAGACTCATCTTGGAGGGCCATATATACGCATACTGCTTGCAGCCTCATCTTGTCATTCTTCTTGAAACAAATAGGGCGCTTTTCCACAAAGGCATGTTGTTTTATGTCCTCTTTCAACTCGTCGAAGTTGCCAAATCTTTACGAAACAGCAAAAGTAGGGCTCTCCATGTCTCTCTCAGCTCAAAACTCTTGTGTCTGGTGACTGTCCTCATTTTCATCAGAGCTATAAATTGTCCTTCGATCATCTGAGTCGACATCTGAACCCTCTTCCGCCTCTATGATAGTCTTCTTGCACTTCTCAATTTCGTCTTCTTCGCTGTAGAAATTAGCTTCAACGTCTGCAGCTATGCTTCTCTCAAACTGCAGATTGTCATCTCTGCTAAAGTCCTCCTCCTCTTCACTAGCCTCATAGTCACTTTCATCTTCTTCCTCATAGTCTGCATCATCACCCGGGTCACGAACGTCAGCTTCTTTAGCCTTTTTACCCTTGGTGGCGCTCCATCTTCTTCCTCATCACTGTCCATGATCTCAGCAATGTCTTCCTCGGAGATGGCATATAGTTCGATGACCCTCGCTTGTTCATTTGCACTTGTTGACATGAAGAGTATATCTTCATCTGAAGTGATCTCTGACATAGCATCAGTTGAAGGAGAGCTCCAGAAGAACTTCGGTTATCAATCTTCCCTCCACATGCCTTGTTTATGTCAGGCAGATCAAGTGTTAATAACTCATCAATATTCGCATAGTCCCAGTAGACTGTAGACTTCTCATTGAGGAAATGCTTGTCACCCTTCCTCTTCAATGCTTCTGATAAGTGCACTTCAAATGTAAGCTCTCCACTAGAAGCACCTGTTACAAAGGAAAGAGAGAATGAGTGATTAAAACTTAAAAGTGACCAAAGCAGTAATGAGGCAGAGAGTCTTACTTTTTAATCCAACAACTTGTATTAAAAGCATAAAAATGACATGTCAACCACTTCAATGCTGCTGGTTTTGGTATTTCCCACAAGAACCCTAATTTTCAATTCGAAAAAAACAACCGAGAGTTGTCCTTTACTCCAATAAATGCCAGCTGTGAAAGTGACCGAACTTGGACTGTTCAACTAATTTAAGTAACTATAAATGGAATAAATTAATTTGAGTGGCAAACGTGAAATTTTGTAGCAATTCGAGTGACCAAACTTGCAATTAAGCCCTTTATTTTAATTTAACTTGATTTATTCCGTATATATGCAAAAAATAATTATATTGTTTACATATATATATATATATATATATATAGATATATAAGTTATATAAAATCTTATATAATATATAAGTAATAACACCATATACTAATACACCAAAATAATAGTTTATACTTGAATCCAACATATAAAGTAACAATTAAAGACACTTAAATCCACCATATAAGTTTGTGATTGTCACCTTAAATGAATTGGAACAACATGACGAATATAGATAGAAACTCACGATTAGAAGAGATTGAAACCCATCATCTGTGCTTTTACTTCAAAGATTCTAAATTCCAAGATTATGATATGCTTATATCGAATAATCAAACATTAAAATTTAAAAATTATTTATACAGAAGCACAAAATATCCTAATTACTGTATGGGACAAAAAGGGGTTTGCTCCAAACTGAGCAAACTGCAGAAAGGAAGGTTCTTTATCTAATTTCTTGACTAGTGGAGTAAAGCGACATGTGAATTTTATATAAAGTGGTGGCAGTGTGAGATTTGTACTTGTGAAAGCCAAACAAATTGTTCTTCCCGAATGAAAGTTCGTTAACCAATTTTTTCCAATTTTGACCGAATTCAAGTGGATTTGACGAAGTCCAAAACGGATGCGTGGGGCTTGTTTTTTTTCTTCTTCCATCAGATCTGGGTCGACCCCTGGGTTAGCAACCTTGCACTACACTTTTCCAGTGTAAGGAATTATGTTTAAGCTAAATTTCTTCCAAAATTGTCTCTATTTAGGAGGATCCTTTCACTTATTTTAAATTGGTGCATCTTTAATTGGTGTTCCACTATAATAAATAGGATAATAGATTTTTATCCACCACCCCCTATGTGTAAATTTTGGGCCAACAACCATCTAAAAAACACACTAACTCTCTTATTGTTTTAAGATAGATTTAGAAAAATATGTTTTATGATTAATTTGAGAATATTCCATGATAAATAAACATAATAATCTTACACTAATACAATTTATCAATAGTAGTCCCAATTTTTCCAGTGTTTTAGTTTTATGGAGGTCTATTTCATGAATTCTCAAGAAACAAATTTAAAACATTTGATTGTTATTAAATAGTTAATTATATAATTTAACCTGATAGATAGATTAAGTATAGTCTCCATGATATATATTATAGTCTAGATAAAATATTTATTTATTAGCTATATCAATTTTATGTATGTAGCTAATTGTAAAAGGGAGTTAATATTTTACGCCCTAAATTTTTAAATTCGTCGCCCTAAACCTACCCAAATAGAGGATTATACCCTCTACTTAAACTAAACCCTAATAACCACCCGACCAATTCAATTCCCCGCCCTTCCCCTGTCTTTGCCCCCTTCCCATAAACACAACCCGCCGCCGCCCGCAAATCCAAAAACTATCGGCGACCCTGCAGCGACAAGAATTACATCGACAATGAGGTGAGCGACGTGGGTCGGGTCTTCTTCGTTCTTCCTGCCCCACCAGACCGTCGCCGGTCGTGTTGCCCTCGAACAAAAAAAATGACTTGTTGTGTCGCCTCCACCAGAAGCTGATTCCGTTGCCGGCATACCCATAAAACCACATAATTATTTATGAAGTTAAACGGTCCCCAACCACTCAGCAAAAGTACTGGCCCCTCATCTAATCCCTTAGGCGAGCGGTCGTCGGATGTGGCGACCCGCGCGGAATCCCTTGGGCGAGCGGCCACCAGCCAGCAGAAGGCCTGCGGCAGCGGCAGGCGTAGACTCCCTAGGATGAACGGCGGCGACGGCCGAAGACTCTTAGGGCGAATGGCAGTTAGGGATTGGGAATAAGTTGGGGCAAAAACGTCACATTGGTTGATTTTAGGGCGTTAAATAGGAATTCAGTTGTAAAAAGGATTAGGCTCATAAGCTATATAATTTCAACTTCGTAACTAAATGTCACGTGCAGTTACAAACATTTGTTTGGTGGCTGAAACTAGTTTCTTCAAATCACAGTAGTCATGAATATTTGTCTTTTGTGGCTAAATCTCAATAATTTGCTACGGTATTTATGCATAGCAAAAACGTTGTGGCAAAAAGTAAACTAATAGCTACGTCCCAAACCATTCAAATCAACATAGTAGAATTAGCTACAAGAGGTAACATTTGTGACTGGAAAATTTCATAATAGCTGCAATAATGAAAATTCATTGCTAATAGTTAGCGTTAGCTAAGATTTTATTAATCATGGCAATGATTTTGTGGCTATATGTGACTATTCTTGCAGTGACGAGACAAGTCTAAGTCATAGAACTTCTTTAAATATTCCATCATCCAACGAATATTTACCCAATCCTTCGGTCCAGGTGGACCAACAATGTTCTCACGATGCACGATTTTGTTTAACTCGGTTTCTAATGGAGGTAACATTCATGCATACCCGCTTTCTAGAACCTTACCCAACAGATGGTTCTTCATTAACCACAACATTACTTGCTTGTTGAGTTTGAGGTATTTCGACGACGATTACATGCTCTTGACTAGCCATCAAAAATCAAATAACCTAGAAATAGACATCACTACGAGATCAAACAACAAGAATTTAACTACTGAAGTAGGAGCAAGATTGAGCAGCACATGTATCGAAGCGAGCAAATTATTCAGCAGTAGTTCCGATGTCCAAAAATCCCTAATTACTCGGCAGCAGCTGCGAGGAATTGAAAGAGAAGGAAATTAGCATGCAAGGAGGTGTTGGTTTGTTATTTGGGAATGGAGAAGGAGCTCGAGAAAATCAAATAACATATTACATGTATGTATCTCCTCCGTTGTCTATGAGAGGATTTCGTCTTGTCTTCTTCCAAGGGAGAGTCGGAGGAGAGTAACAGTGTCGGGGTCGGCGCGGAGTGGGAAGGTCGGGGTTGGGGCTGTCGGGGTCAGACAGTCGGGGGAGAGGAGTTGCCGTCTTGCCGAGTCGACCGTCCGGCTGATTTTGATATAGGTCTGCGTGACTGCGTCTTGTCACAATATAGTGATACATACAAAAAAGAAACACTATAACACAAATCACTACCAATCACATCAAATACATATGCACTAGCACTGTAATGAGAAACTTTCCCTAGGTTGAATATACCAAAATGGGCTTCTCCTTTCAAACTCAACAGACCATTCTTTATAATTAAGAAAGGAGAAAAGAATTAAAGATTGAACATATATGGAAATCCTGATAACCTCTCTTTGTTGGTCTCTCTCTGGATATTCTTGCCCTCTCCGTCTGCGGTGCCACTGTCAGATTCGCTCATCCCATCTCTATGGCTCACTCCATTACGGTGAACCCGACGATGACGTCAAAACAAATCCAACGACTTCATCAGATTCGGCCAAACACGTCTCGCGAGGACTTCCATAATCAGATTCGGCTCGTCGAGTCTCTTTAATTTGTCTCGTTCTATTTTTGCTGTAAACCTCACGACGATGCCACAAGCGATGGCGGCGGCTATGCCCTGCAGTGGTGCTCACACACGCTCTGCCCCCTGGGATTAATTCCCTAAATACAGATAAAACTAAAACAAATTTCTAAACTACCACACTTTTAAAAAAATTTCCCAAAATACCTAAGTTTGGAGTGGTTCGAGTTTGAGGAACTCGAACTACTAACCGGTTCGAGTTTAGGAGACTCGATCTAGTCGTAAATCGATGATATAAGCCTCGAACCATGTGGAGCTGAACTCGAACCACTCCTTTGAAATTTCCAACAACCTTAACTTTGTGCTCGGTTATCCGATCGTAGCAAACTTTATTTTCATTTCGCATAACTTTTTGAGGACTACAACTTTTATAATAGAAATATTTTCAGAATATATGTGAAAATGTGAAAAGTAAAGTTAAATTTACTCCCAAACCACCTTATATTAAAAAATATTACTATTTTGAAAATTTATTCCTAGTAAATGTTGTAGTACTCAAAAAGTTAAGCAAAATAAAAAAAAACTTTGCGACATTCGGATTGCGGAGCACAAAGTTATGATCCTCTAAAGTTTGGCAAAATCGAAAAATTGCTCGTTTAGGGGTAACAAATGACATTTTCTCGGGGCGAAGGCACGGGAAATTTCTTTATATATAGGGAATTTCTGCCAAAAGAGCAATATTTTTCCAAACGAGAAATTTTTGGATGGCTATCTTCCTAGAAAACGTCATTTGCTATCCATAAACGAGCAAATTTTCGAATTTGTCAAACTTTGGAGGATCATAACTTTGTGCTCCGCAATCCGAACGTCACAAAGTTTTTTTTTTGTTTTGCATAATTTTTTGAGTACTACAACATTTACTAGGAATAAATTTTCAAAATAGGAATATTTTTTAATATAAGGTGGTTTGGAAGTACATTTAACTTTATTTTTCACATTTTCACATATATTCTGAAAATATTTCTATTATAAAAGTTGTAGTCCTCAAAAAGTTATGCGAAATGAAAAAAAAAGTTTGCTACGATCGGATAACCGAGCACAAAGTTAAGGTTGTTGGAAATTTCAAAGGAGTGGTTCGAGTTCACTAAACTCGAACCACTTCAGCTCCACATGGTTCGAGGCTTATATCATCGATCTACGGCTAGATCGAGTCTCCTACACTCGAACCGGTTAGTAGTTCGAGTTCCTCAAACTCGAACCACTCCAAACTTAGGTATTTTGGGAATTTTTTTTGAAAGTGTGGTAGTTTAGGAATTTGTTTTAGTTTTATCTGTATTTAGGGAATTAATCCGGCCCCCTGGTGGTGGTGGTGCTTGCCATCGTTTCTCCGGTTTCCATTTCAAATCTACGAGCGGTTTGTGATAGAGAGGGGAGGCAGAGAGTTGCTTACTGTGTGTAGAGGGGTTGGAGAGAGAGGCAGTGGAGAGTCACTTTTATAATTAGGGTTTAGAATCTTTAATAAAATAACTCACATAAATAACCTTTAATTAATTATGACTCTTTGACTACTATTTTAGAGGTCGTTTGCTTGTAGGATTTTAAAAAATGAAGGATTTAGATAAAACCTTGGTTCTATGATTGAAGGATTATGTGGGATTTTGTCAGTTTGGATTTGTGTTGAATTTTAAGAAGTTCTTGTTTGTTTGTTGGATTTCATATTGGACTTTTGTTCTTGGGATTTATTAATTATAGGATGAATTTACAATTGTATCCTTAATGATTTGTGTCATTAAGGTTCCATATAGGAATATTGGAAAGAGATAAAGATAGACTTGTCATTTACCATCATGGATTTTAGCCTCCCACAAAATCTCAACCAAATGGGTAAGATTTTATAATCCGTGGTCCCCACGGATTTTGACCCCAAAATAATCCCACATGCGTGGGGTTCACAGACTATAATCCAACATCACTTTAACAACAAACATGAACTTTGTGCATAATTCCATGGATGTGGGATTTTGATCCAAAATCCTTGATGAAAATCCTACAAGCAAACGACCTCTTAATCTAACGGTTGGAAAGACAGTTAGCATGGTGCTTACTCTCTATGGGATTAGCATTCAATCTCATTCCCTATGCGATAAAATAGGGATCGGATAGGGTACTAACAATACTTACAGGGATATTTTAGTAATTCTTCTTATTCCCCTTCCGTCCCACATATCTCTCTTTGAACCGCCCGACCTCCTCTCAATTACTGCGAGCTCCCCAAGCTCTATCTCGATTGTAAGCTGCAAGTTTTTGCAAGTATTGCTCCCTTCTCGGCATCACTTGTCAAACAACGCTACAGAAATAATAACGAACACGGAATTTAACGTGGTATCCCCAACGAGAATCGTTGAGACTAATCCACGGAGAGGACCAACCTCTCGAAGTCAATCGTATTACGTAGAGCCGGAATTGCTTAAGGTTTACAGACGACATAAAGAACATATATATAGCCGCCTACAAACCCTAAGCCTGCGGAAGATTGTAATTAACCTAACTAACGGAATGGTTAATTACAATCTAATACCCAAACTTCTAACAGCATCCCTCAAATTGATGAAGCTTTCGCAACATCAATTTGTAAGCTAGAAACCAGTGACGAGCAGTGGCCACAGCCTTTGTCAACAAATCAGCAGTCTGCTCTTCCGACGTAATGTACGATAACTCCACTTGACCTTCTGAAACCAGTTGTCTGATATAATGCACATGAACTTCAATATGCTTCGTGCGATCATGAAGAACAGGATTGGTTGCAATCCTGATGGCACTCGTATTGTCTCCATATAGTCGCATAGGGAATTTGCATTCCACCCCTAGCTCACCCAATAACCGTCGAAGCCACACCATCTCTGAAGTCACCTCTGACATGGATCGATACTCAGCCTCAGTAGAAGATTTAGACACCCGTTCTTGCTTCTTACACCTCCAGGAAATAAAGGACTGTCCCACCTTTACACACCAACCAGAAGTAGATCGACGAGTATCTAAACAGCCTGCATAATCAGCATAAGCAAATGCTTCGATCATAGGTGCGCCTGAAGCGGGAAAGAAAAGACCCACCTCTTGAGTCCCTCGCAAATACCTTAGGATCCGATTGACTGCGATCAGATGAGTCGTCCTGGGAGCCTGCATGAATTGACTGACCACCTGTACAACATAGCAAATATCAGGACGTGTATGAGTGAGATAAATAAGGCTCCCGACTATACTCCGATAATAAGACCCATCAGGTAATGGATCACCATCTGTCTGCCAAAGCTTAAGATTTTGTTCCATCGGCGTGGCACAAGGTTCACAGTCATCCATATGCGCCGTCTCTAGTAAGTCCACGATATACTTCTGTTGACAAACCATCACACCCCCCGCTGATCGATGAACCTCCAAACCCAGAAAATAAGACAGATCACCTAATTCTTTAAGATTAAACGCCGAATTCAGTGTCTCAGTCAACATCCGAATGCCATCCACATCATCCCCACTGATCACCATATCGTCAACATATATAAGAAGAATAGTAATCCCATGATCCGAGCGACGAGTAAATAGAGAAGGATCATTGCTACTCTGAATAAACCCAATCCTGTGAATCGTATCATGAAGCTTCTCAAACCATGCCCGCGGTTCCTGCTTCAAACCATACAAGGAACGACGCAGACGACAAACCTTCGATTTATCACCCTTGGAGTACCCAGGCGGACATTCCATATAAATAGTTTCCTTCAAATCCCCATGCAGAAACGCATTCTTAACATCTAACTGCTTTAAGGTCCAACCCCGTATAGCCGCCACTGCGAGTAAAGTACGCACTGTCTGCATTTTAGCAATTGGTGCAAAGGTTTCATTGTAATCAATTCCAAATGCCTGCTTGAAACCTTGGGCAACAACCCTAGCACGAAAACGCTCTATGGATCCATCAGGATTCATCTTCACAGTGTAAACCCACCGAGAGCCAATAACGGGGTATTCAGGACGTCTGGTAACCACATCCCACGTATGAGAGGCCTCCAATGCCGCAAACTCAACGTCCATAGCATCATCCCAGCAAGACTGACCATGAGCTTGCTTATAGGATGCTGGGATAGGAACATGTGTAGTAGCAAAAGCCACAAAATCATTATGGCGAGATGGAGGCTGGCCCTTCGTACTACGCAAGGAACGACGCGGCTGAACCGGGGAAGGTGACTGTGACGAGGACAAAGAAGAGCCAGACGAGGACCCCGACTGATCCAAGTCAAAGTCGGTCGACAAATGATGAGACCCAGACGAGGAAGAAGAGTCCGATGCTGGAGAAGAGGTGCTAGTCGAGGGAGAAGGAGGATCCGAGGGAGCTGGGACAGGAGGAAAAACAGTTGGGAACTCGGCCAGGACAGGGAAAAGATCAGTGGCCAACTGTTGCTCCTCTGCCGAAGGAGAGTAGTGCATAAGATGCTCCATAAATACCACATCACAGGAGATACGAATCCGACGATGAACAGCATCATAGCATACATAGCCCTTGTGCTTCTCACTGTAACCAACAAATACACATCTAACCGCTTTAGGAGCAAACTTATCACGTTCCCGACGAGGCAAAAGAACATAGCAGACACAACCAAAAACTCGCAGCCAGTCATAGTTGGGCAGCCGCTGATAAAGAACTTGAAACGGACTCTGATGATTTAAGACAGCAGTCGGATTCCTATTAATCAAGTACACCACCGTATGAATTACCTCGACCCAAAAACTAGTAGGAACATTAGACTGAAAGAGTAGGGCACGAGCTAATTCGAGCACATGACGATGCTTGCGCTCGACAAGTCCATTATGCTGAGAAACACCTGGACAGGACTGCTGTGGCAATATACCCCAATCACGAAACACTTTCTGAAGAGGTCGAGAAGTAAACTCACCACCAGGGTCAGAGCGCAAGATTTTAACCGAACGACCAAACTGTGTCTGAACCATGGCCAAAAATTCCTTAGCCGCAGCAAGTAAACCAGATTTCTGTCTTAAGAAATAAACCCAAGTATAACGGGTGGCATGATCAACAAACAGTGCGAAATATCGGAAACCAACTCGTGATGTGACCGGAGCAGGCCCCCATAAATCAGTATGAACTAACGCAAATGGTTCAGAATACTCCGAATTACTCAAACTGAATGAGTGCTGAGAAAGTTTAGCCTCAATACAATGAACACAATCCCGAGAATCCACAGAAGAAACAGAACCCGATATCAACTTAGTTTTAAACATATCCAACAATCGAGCCGAATTGGGATGGCCTAACCGACGATGCCACAAATCCCAGCTAGAAAGTTTAACCGAAAAACAAGAATCTAATGTAGAAGCAGCCCTCGAAATGCCATCTCCACCTTGAACACCGCCACCAGCACCCGACGCCATGCACACGTCATGTGGCCCCCCATGCAGCCGATCACGAAAATATGCATCTAAGGTGTAGACGCGCCCAGTCTTAGTCCCTCGGCCGATCACCGCCCCCGACGTCGTGTCCTGTACAACACAACCATGCGAATCAAAAGTAACACGACATCCATCTTCAGCAAGCTGACCAACTGAAACCAGACTAGGAACTAAACTGGGCACATATAAAGCATCACGCAGCTTAACCCCATCCCGAGTAATATCACCAATGCCCTTCGCGGGAAGACATGTACCATCTGCTACTTATAACTGAACTTGTGACGTCGGTTTTAAACCAGAGAAAGAGGATCGACAACTAGTCATGTGATTAAACGCGGCGGAATCGAGATGCCAAGAAGAAGAGGAAGGAAGAGGCATACCCGTGGTGAAAACAGAACCTAAGACAGTAGGAAGAGTCTCCTTAAGCACCTCTTGCATTAACTGGCGAAGAGACTCACGAGAGGCAGTTGTCTCCACCGGAGGCGCAGGCCCAGCAACAGTATTAGCATAAGCTGGAGCCACATATCATGCGCCGTTGTGAACCCGCGAAGACTAAGAGCAATCGCAGGCTCAACAGAAGCAGCGATCCAGGTAATAACTTGAGCATTCTGAATCGCCCATTCATTCCTTTCGTGGACAGGAGCAGTAGCAGCAGGCTCCGGCAGCGAGCCATCAAGAATAGGCAGAAGCCTACGACCTTGAACAAAAACTCGGAATTGGAACTCCCACAGCGAAAAATTCCGACCATTGAACTTGACAGCAACTGTGTCAACCTTAGATGGACCCATTGAGCAGCAAGCAATAAATCACCAAACAAAACAAACCCGCCGAGCAACAACAGGAACAGCCGCCAAACACCCCAACAGCTACAACACGTCCGAACGCAGCAAGAAGTCCCCACGCAAGCAAGAAGAAGAGCCAAAAAAAAATTGTACCACCAAGGCCAATTAACCAAGCAAAAGGAACTGGACAAAATAAGTGTACCACCAGACAATTAATTGGAACTTAATCCCAGCAGCAGCCGAGAACGACGAAGAAAATCCAAACAAAAGTGCCGACCACCAACGAGAAGCTCAAGAACAACGAGCAGCCAAGGCCCAGTTCACAATCCAGAACACGAACTCAGAAATCAAAAGCGCGAGACTCTGATACCATGTCAAACAACGTTACAGAAATAATAACGAACACGGAATTTAACGTGGTATCCCCAACGAGAATCGTTGAGACTAATCCACGGAGAGAACCAACCTCTCGAAGTCAATCATATTACGTAGAGCCGGAATTGCTTAAGGTTTACAGACGACATAAAGAACATATATATAGCCGCCTACAAACCCTAAGCCTGCGGAAGATTGTAATTAACCTAACTAACGGAATGGTTAATTACAATCTAATACCCAAACTTCTAACATCACTACGTATTTCGCCGCCTCCAATTGCTCCGCCCTTGTTATCGGCTTTCCTTTATTGAACTGCCCTTTCCAAGCAGCATAGGACTTTTTCTCATCGCCGGCGACAACAGTTGATTGAGTCAATAATGCGATGGTAAAGATTTTCGAAGCCGGGTGGAAATCGGAAGTGTAGTCGTTCTCGTCCAAAATTATGTTGACAATTCTCATTGACAACTGCAACCTGCTTTTCCCCCAACTGGCGCGAACGAAGTCAAAATTAGAATTGAAAAAGAGTTGATCGCTCTCTGCTCTCCTCCTCGTTTGGGAATTAATTGATTTAATAATTATTAATGATATTACTTGTAGTTTGTTTATAATAAACTTGTGGTTAGTTAATAAGAGTTTTGGTATGCTTTGTTAGAGTTTTGATAAGTTTTTAGAAAATTTGTGGTTTGATTAAATAAATTTGTGGTTCCTTTCATAAAATTGTGGTCTACTTTATGACGTTTCTGGTGTGCTTTAGAGGACTTGTGGTCTGCTTTGTTAGAGTTCTAGACTTCTAGTGTGTTTTTTAGAAAAATTGTGGTTTGCTTATAGGGATGGCAACAAAACGCGAACACACAGGTAAACTACCCGATCCAACCTGGTCAACGCGGGTAAAATCCGTGTTGACGGGTTTTGGACCGGGTTTGGGCTTAAACCCGCTACACCATCACTGGGTTGGGTTTGGGTTTAGGCAAACCCGCCCCATGGGTACCCGCCCACACCCATATTAATTAATTTTTTCCGGTATACTTAATATTCTAAATAATATATCTTTCTTAAACAACTAATCTTCATTATGTTAGTGGAGGCATGTCTAATTTGTTATTTCTAATTGTGTATGATGAAGTTGATATTATGGAGTGGAGAGTGAAGAAGTTTAGCTGACAAGGAGAAAGGAGTTGTCATTTAATCATGTTGCTTATAGATCTTTATCTTTAATTTTGAAAATTTTGTATTGATCATTTGCGGTTTGCTTGTATGCCCTAGATTGGTTTTTTTTTGTATGAATAATTTGTATGAGAAAATTGATGTTAGACTTTTATTTAGAAGAAACTTGTTATTGTAAATTTTTTACCACAAAAATCCACGGGTACCCATGAACCCGCGGATATCCAGCGGGTTGGGTTGGGTTTGATTTTTTCAAACCCAGCGGGTTTTACCCCGATTTTTTTTGGCGGATAAACCTATAAGTTTGGATTTGGGTTTTGCAAAACTCGCCTCAACCCGACCCATTGCCATCCCTATTTGCTTATATAAACTTGTGGTGTGCTTTATAACACTCTGTTCTAGAAGAGAAGAAAAGGGAGGGGAGGGAAGGTTGGGATAGAAAATGGGGGAACCAAAAAACTTTCCCCCCGTTCTCCAATCTTTCTACAGTAGCAGGAAAGAAAATAGAAAGAAAATTTACTGTAGGGGCTGACCCTCCAAATTGGAGAGAAAGTCAAACTTTCCCTTGCTTTTATCTATTTTTTATTTTGTTCTGCGGTTTCTTGATTTATTTTGCTTCTTTCTGTATGGATCCACCCTATTGCCCTACCATATAAAACAAAATTATCACCCTAATTAGATAATAACTAATGAAATGATAAAAATTAATTGGGGCAATTTTTATAGTGGGGAGAGACGAAATTGGGATAAAGGTTAAATTTCGTTCATATTTAATAAGATTAGGGGAATTGCCAATTTAACCCGTGATTCGGTAGGTAAGGAGATTCTGGGTTAATGGTCCAACCACTTTAGTTTGATTTAGCTCGAATATGAAAAGCCATTATATTATTCATACATTTATAACGTTGCATCAAATAACAGGTAGTACTTGGATCCAACATACAGTAAAAGTCGAAAAAGTGATGCACGTATACATGCCCGTACTGATCTTTGTAACAATTATATTTTTGTAGCTAAAATATTAACAAATTGGTTGCCTGCTAAAATCAAAGTAGCAATAACGAAATAAAAAAGAGGAGACTATTTATAAACAATGAAAATGAGCAAGAAAGTACAAATATAATTCACAATTCATAAACAATGAAAATAATATTGACATATATTCAAATTATTACTATTATATACTCATTAAAATAACATATCCATCAAAATTCTCAATACACATTTTCCTTCTCACTTTCCTCCATAAAACATCATTTTCCTTCCAATTTCCTTAACCTCCAAATTGTCCCTCCCCTACTAATTCTACTCCCCTCCCCTTTATTTTTCTCCCTTCCTTCGGGAACAGAGGGTAAAGCTTGTGATATGGTTGATTGTGGTGTGCTTTATAAGACTTGTGGTTTTCTTCATGGGACTACTGGTTTGCTTCAGAAACTTGTGGTGTGTTTTATAAAATTGTGTTTCACTTTATTAAAGCTTGTTGTATGATTTTATAAACTTATGGCGTCCTTTATGTGACTTGTGGTTTATTTCATGAGTTTGTAGTGTGATTTATTATTTTTATAGTGTGGTGAGGTTGTGTACTCCTTTGTAAGGTTTGTGGTTTTTATGGTGTAAGGAAATTGTGACCTCCTTTCTAAGATTTGTGATTTTGTTTCTACTGTTTGGTGGTCTCTCACCTCTTCTCCAATTAATCAACCCTTTCCTAAATTAAAAACACAAGATACACTTGAGTTTCCCCTTTCCCAATTTTTAATTAATAACTAGCGTGCCCTTCCTTCCTTTCCCATTCATTAATTATGATCAACTCATTTAAATTAAAAATTTATCGAAACAAAATGATTGTATTGAGCTAGTATTGTAGCACTATACTAACCAGTGTTGTCATAATCAGACCGGACAACGATCCGAATTAGTGAGAGGTTTAAGGTTTATCAGATAACCAACGATTAATCGGTATAAAACCGATAACGACAAATATTTCGAATAAAATAATCATACCTTAGCAATACATTTTAAAAGTATGTAATTGTGAATTTTAAATTCGGCGGACAATTCTGGATGGAGTTGAATGGGGTTCTTTGTTATTTAAGAGCATATGTATAACTAATTGCCTAATTTTATTGGAAAAGAAGGTGATCTATGGAAGGGAGCAAACAATTCAGACGTAGATAATGCTCCCTTTTCCTTTTCTTTTCTTCTTTTTATTCTCCTTAGTTTCATAAGTTAGGTAATTTTAGATTTTGTTGGTTTTACGAATTAAAAGCCACCAAAAATGTCGGCAAAGGAATACGGAACAGACGTAGATGTTCCTATTTTCTTTTTATTCTCTTTCATTTTTTGTTTCATACGTAACTTAAGGTAAGGCTTCAGGAATTAAAAGCCACAGAACAGTCGGTTTGGGTTGGTCGGTTCTGTCGGTTAACTGGGTAAACCGGTTAACACCCGACCGGCTAGATCTAGCATCAGATTTGTGCTGCCGGGACCGGAAGCATACCCGGATCTGGTTTTCCCCGGTCAGGCCGGCCGGTCTGGGCCGATTTTGACAATAGTGATACTAACAAAAAAAGTGTCAACACACTAGTTTCACCCGTTAAAACATGCTAGAGGTGCTCCTCACATAAATGTTTTAAGTTGTAACAGACCAAATTCCAAAAAAGCGCATAAACAACCCTTTTCCTAAGCCTATTTCGAGAGATAGACTTAAATTCGGTTGAGGCCATACCTGGCAAGGCCCATATGATGCTTTAATAATTAGGAATTCGGGATCAAAACCTAGCCTTTGACGTCCATATAATGCCAATATGAAGCCGAAGCTTGGCTGAATCAGCATCTACCGACTACCGTTAGTATTCCACGCTCACCCGTAATTAAGAATTAAGATTAAGGTGAGGGGAATTAATAAGGGAGGCTATGGGCGTAGCGGTTCAGCGTCAACGGGCAGCTCAACCTATCGGAATTTGGAACCCACAACTAGGGATGGCAACAAAACCTGAACCCAGGAGTACCCTATCCGACTCAATCCGGTCAACGCGGGTAAAACCTGTATTGATGGGTTTTGGGTCGGGTTCGAGTTTAAATCTGTTACACTGTTAACTAGGTTGGGTTTGGATTTAGAGATACCCCCCATGGATACCCGCCCACACTTATCCTAACGCCCTACTCTCCCTAAACCTTACCCTAATTCTATTTTTCCCAATCTAACTCTCACAACACTCACATCTCACTTGTCGCCTCCACAGTCTCCACTCTGCTCTCTCTCCCCCAAATCCCCCTCTCATTCCTGATCCGACCCCCAAGCCTTCCCGCTTCTCCCAAAAAGTTGACTGTATGTTTTATTTCTTACCAGCAAGGTATTGTTCCCCTTTTCCCAAAAGTAGTGGGTGTGATAAATTAATAATGCAAGTTGAATACACCATGTTTGTTGGTTTGCTCCTTTCGCAAACAAAAAGGGAATGAACGAAAAACAAAGAATTGTTTGTTTTTATTAAGTGTAATTGTGTGCTTTTAACAAAGAATTGTAATTTTTCTAACAAAAAAAAAAGAATTGTGATTTGCTTGAATTTTCTAGATTGGTGTTGAACAATTTGTATGAATAATTTGTGATTTGTTTGAATTATCTAGACTAGTGTTTTATGTATGGATAATTTGTATGGGAAAATTGATAGACGACCTTAATTTTGATAGACTGGTTGTCTTGCCACAAGAGAGGTAAAGGGGACGACTCTAGCGTTAAGACATTGTTTGCCTGTGCATCGTTCTGGCCGAGTCAGGATGTGACTATGACGGGGATCGTTGCATATGATGGCGCAACTGGTCCGGGGCTATTGTCGCCTTCCTCATGAGCCCAAGGCAAGGCGAAAACCAGTTGCATGCGTATGTGGAGAGACTGGTCTTGAGGATTGAGTGCATCTCAAGATGCCGCACTGGTTTTGAAAGTCTTGTCCCCTGAAAAGTGGTATCCAAGGCCGGTTACGCCAAAGAGCCTAGTTCCTCTCTCAGTACAGTGTAGGTCGAGTATGGGTGATCCAATGCCGGAATGGGAGGCGGTCCTAGGTGTGCATCAGGCGGTCCGGAGGCAGATACACGTGTGTTGCGCCATTTGTGGAGGACCTCGACATGCAGGGGATGCAACGACCGAGCGAATATATATCGTTCAAGCGAGGAACTAACGCTAGCAAGAGTGCAGGGTAAAGGTCAATTGAGGTACTAACGCTGGGAGAAGCATAGAGTGAAGGTTGACTAAGGTACTAGCGCAGCAGAATCAAAGAGTAAATGTTGGTGTCGGGTGGTAACGCGGTATGTCCGCGGGGCACAGCAGGTGTAACATCCCGAACCTCGGATAATTTTTCCCCCTCCACATACCATACGTAAATTGTACGATTTGAGGCTAGGAAAAAAATCTAGAAGTTATCACATACGAGGTAGGATCCTTTAGATCAATCGGAAACTCTCCAACCATTAAAAATCGAAGCAAAAATAAATTTGCTTATTGTTGGAATCAAACCAGTGACCTTTTGCAAATAATGCAAGAGCTAGCAACTTAACCAGCTGCGCCAGCTGTAATCCGAGTTAATGAAAGTACCCTGGTTAATTTTAACCCCTTTTGATGGCGTGCACTGGAAGCACCACTAATTTATTTAGCGGTGCCTGCTGTAGAAACTTGGAAGGGGATCACTATGATTCTGAAACATGAAGCCGGCCTTCTACGAGCATTCAAGGCACCTACGGAGAGTAAAGAAGGGGAGGATCAATTTGAACAACCTTTAAAGGCTTGGTGACCTCCCTTCATATTCTTCTTTCCTCAAACCAACCATTGGAGGAAACCTCCCCTATATATGTGAATTAAAAGTGAAAGGAAAGAGGGATCAGATAACAAAGGTCTAGCATACTCTTTGTAATCTCAGTAAAGGTTAAGGACCCATACAAACCTGATTACAAAGCCCAAATCGTCAAACCAATTCACCGAAGTTCTTTCGCCGGAGGTCTTGCCGTAACTTGTTCTCCAGCCAAACCAATGCCACTAAAGCCAGTATCAGCTACGAAGCTTGATACTGTTGCGAAGAGAAAGTCACCACGAGCATCACAGAATTACGAAATTGAATTCCGAACTCAGACGAGGGAGAAACAAGGCCGGGAAACTGATACGTGAGGTAAGGAAATTTCCAGTTTTCTGCAGATTTTGGACATGCAGAAAATTAACAATTGATCCCTAATTTCGTACTAACGATGACCAACTCGCAGTTTCTTCGTTTGACGTCCAAACGATGAACCGTCTTCGCCTACAGGATCGTAGTAACGAGGAGGATTTTTGGGGACCAACCACTAGAATTTAAGAACTTAATTCTCGACTTGGAATCGACCAAATTAAGGTGTGTGGGAATTAAGGGGACCTTAATTATTGCATCAATTATTTATGCTTGATTTGCATATTTAGATGGATGGATTAGTGTGGTTGATGACTTGATTGCAGATATGATGATGTGGTGATTATTCTTGATTGTTGTGGATTTTACGGTGTAAATATCGGTATTTGACAAGTTTCACCGTAAAAATGGATAGTTGGGTTTATTGAGTTTGAAACAGATCAAAGAGATTTTTGTTTGTCTAAAATGATTTTGGGGCAGATTTATCAGAAGATTTCACTTGAAAATAGTTTCCGAATTAAAACTACATAACGGTGAATTTTACGAAAAGATCGGTAAAAACGTGTTTTATTTATCAGAAAGGGATTAAATGGATTCTTTTGTCAATTAGTTCATTTACAAGAATTTTGTAATGATTTCAATGAAGGGAAATGGACTTTGAGTTAAAAATATTTTTAATCACAACTGGGTTATTTACAATTATTTGCATCGAGGTTATTTCGTGAAATTGTTGATGATATTTTATGAGGCATTGTGATATGGTACAGCTGAGTAAATTTACTGGAGAATGAGATGATTTATGTGATTTGATATTGGATGATGGGATAGTTGATTGTTGGACACGTCGAGTTGATAATCGACGGGAAATATATATATGGACCGGTTAATCAGTGGGACTACATTGATTCCGGATTGTTTGTGATGGAAGAGAAAATGGGAAATGGTTTGATTCGTGATCATATTAATTCACATAGATGTAGAAAGGGCCTACACTTACCCTCAACCCTTGAGAGGGTAGATTTAGCTCGCTTATGTGATTGAGTGTTGTGGTTGCATGAGCACCACGAATGAGTGTTGTGGTTGAAAACCACGGATTGAGTGTTGTGGTTGTATGAGCACCACAGATGATGATTTGCTCGAGCGGGGGTAAGTGTATGGTGACCTTGGCGACATTAATAATTAACTAGAATTTTCATATCATGCATTGATTATGTGTTCGTGAAATTATGTGATTTTCTTATTGGATAAATTGATTGGGTGATGATGAGTTGGTGGATTCGATATATTGACCGATAATTTATATATGATGATTTAGGATGGCATCTAGAGTACTAAATTACGATTGATTATGATTGTTTGATTAGCTGATTGCGGTCCAAAAATTAGGTAGTGGGAAAGATCCACACACACAGCTTAGTTGCTGACCCACATATGTTTTCAGGCTCGTAGGTGCAACTAGGATCGGACTACTGAGGCTGCCCTATCCTCATGTACTACCATCATGAGGTAGTTTGGAACACTGTTCTGTCATGGTCACCTAGGTTCTACTTTGAGTGTTTTGAATAATAAACCCACGTTTTGTAAAATTCAATAAGTGGGTTGGGGTTCCAATAATGAGTTTGTATGATAACGATTTATGTGTGTGTTTAATTATCGGATATGATGTTTGAGATGATTGAGTTCAACCAGTAACACCAAGGATTTGGTTGTATGGTGGAACCACAGGTTCAACCATAGAGATTATGGGTGGGGTGTTACAAGTGGTATTAGAGCTCGGTTAGTTCGCTGCACTATAAGTATGTTACCTTAACTCATGAGGATTAGCTACCCTCAGTCGGGTGAAGCTACTCCATACTCGTATTTGCACCGAGACTTTCTGGGTGATGGGATCAATTGTGACAAAATATTTTGGCAGTGATTATTAAATATTTTTGATGAATTTAGAAACAATCTTCAGAAGGAATTTTTGTGGAAGAAAACTAAAGTTTCGTTTCTTTTTCTTTCTTTGTAGTGACCGGAACAGTGTGGGCCCTCGTAATGTTCAATTAGCACCGGTACCACCTCCCATCAGGGTGGAGTTTCCCCAACTTAAGAAATATGGGTTGAAAGAGTTTTGAGGGGATAGTGACGATCCCCAAGAAACGGCAATGTGGTTGAAAGAGTCGCGGATTCAGTTCGATTACATGGGATATGATGAGGAGCAGAGGCTCCAAGCAATGGTTATGCTTCTTAAAGGCCATGCCTTGCCTGGTGGGGCTCTCAGGATTTAGGGGCGAGTCTATCCTTCGCTACAACGGGAGTTTGATGATCTTAAGCAGGGGGAGATGTATGTATTGTCTTACTACATCAAATTCTTCGAGTTATCGGAGTGGTGTGAGATTGAGACAAACCGAGATGAGAAGTTGGCCATGAGGTTCCTTCGCGGTCTGCGATACACCATCCTGAAGGGAGTCTCCTCAGCTGACATGGTAAGCCTGAATGCCATTAAACAGGCTGCCATGATGAGGGAGAACTTGGAGAAGGCCAAGAGGGACTCTTGGAAAGGTAGGCTAGGTGATAGTAAGAGGAAGGCCCCTGCCCAACCGACTTATGCGGCCGGGTTTGTTCAGCAGGCTCGGAGGGGACTACAATACGATGTTAGGACGGGGGTGACACATTCAGCTCCACAGACCAAAGTAGGACCGCAGGCTATCCACCATGCTCGACCTGTGGGAAGATGCATTTGGGGAAATGTGATAGCATGCCTCAGAGGGGGATTGCAAGTTTTAACTGTGGCGAGGCTGGCCATACTCGACCACAGTTTCCACAGCTCGTTCGAGCACCGACACCGTCAGTGGGATCTGTTCAGGGCCCGAGAACTCCATTGGTGGAGGTTTCCAGGGGAGCATCAAGGTAGGGAGGACGCCCAGATCTCGAGGACCTGGAGCTAACTCCTATCCAAGGGTTAGACCGAGTCAACAACCCATGGGACGGGGAGCGGGAAGCCAGAATCAGGCGGGACTACGCGCTTTGACTAGAGATGCAGCGGAGGCCGCTACTGATGTTGTCACTTGTATGATAACTTGCTTTGGACATGTTCTATATGCTTTGTTTGACACTGGCTCTTCGCATTCCTTTATGTCCGAGAAATGTGCTAGTAACATGCATATCATATCAACCGAGCTAACTACCTGATGGGGTGTGAAAAAACCATTGGGTACTTCGGTGGTAGTTAATAGCATGATACGCGATTGTGATGTTGTAATGGGAGGACTAGCATTGAAGGCAGAGCTGCTGCTTTTGCCTTTCAATGAGTTTGATGCGATTCTTGGCATGGATTGGTTATCCCGTCACGGCGCAGTGATGAATTGCCAAAAGAAGGAAATACATTTATTTGGGAATGAGGGTAAACAAATGATATTCCAAGGGTTGAGAAGATGAAATTCAACTCCGATGGGTATCATCTCGGCAATGGAGATGTACGCTTTGCTGAGGGATGGATGTCAGGCTATCCTTGTGCAAGCTGAGTTGGCTAGAGAAGAGAAGTTTGAGGAAGTAAGAGTTATAAATGAATTCCAGGATGTGTTTCCAGAAGACCTTCATGGGGGGCCAATCGAACAGGAGGTGGATTTTAACATCGAGTTAGTACATGGAACTGCTCCCATATCTATCCCACCGTATCGGATGACACCAATCTAATTGAAAGAGCTAAAGGAACAGTTGCAGGAATTCTTGGACAATGGGTTCATCCGATCAAGTATATCACCTTGGGGAGCACCCGTTCTATTTGTGAAAAAGAAAGATGGGTCCATGCGAATGTGCATTGACTATCGGAGGCTAAACAAGGCGACGGTTAAGAATCGTTATCCACTTCCTCGAATCGATGACTTGTTTGACCAACTACAAGGAGAAACAGTCTTTTCAAAGATCGATTTAAGTTCGGGATATCACCAGTTGAAGGTGGGAGAGAAAACCATACCGTTGACTGCTTTCCGAACACGGTATGGACACTACGAATTTTTGGTGATGCCGTTTGGACTTACCAATGCACCGATAGTGTTCATGGCTCTTATGAATAAAGTTTTCCATGAATATCTCGACATATTTGTCATAGTGTTCATCGATGACATTCTAGTGTATTCGAAAAGTGAGGAAGAGCATGTTGAGCACTTGAGATTGGTATTGCAAACTTTGAGAGAAAAAGAGTTGTATGCCAAATTCTCAAAGTGTGCCTTCTGGTTGGAGGAAGTACTATTTCTGGGGCACATGGTGTCCAGGAGGGGAGTAGAAGTGGATCCTAAGAAGATTGAAGCTATTGTGAATTGGACTCCACCTAAGGATGTGCCGGGAGTACGAAGTTTTATGGGGTTATCTGGGTACTACCATCGATTTGTGGAAGGGTTTTCTAAAATAGCCTCCCTATGTCTAAATTATTGAGGAAGGAAACCCCATACATATGGATGGAAGAGTGACAGGAGAGTTTTGAAGAATTGAAGTGGAAGCTGACTTCAGCCCCAGTTCTGACATTATAGGTGGAGGGAGGTGAATATATATGTGGTACACAGTGACGCCTCATATCTCGGTTTGGGTTGTGTCTTTATGCAGAATGGTAAGGTGATTGCATATGCATCACGCCAGTTGAGGCCACACGAGTGCAACTACCCAACTCATGATCTAGAGTTGGCATCTATCGTATTTGCCTTAAAATTGTGGAGGCATTACCTTTATGGTGAAACGTTTAAAATCATGAACGACCACAAGATTTTGAAGTATTTGATGGACCAAAAGGAATTGAATAATCGACAAAGAAGATGGTTGGAGTTGTTGAAGGACTATGACTGCACAATTGATTACCATCCTGGTAAGGCAAATGTGGTCGCCGATGCACTCAGTGGGAAGGGAAGGTTGTCAGAATTAGTGGAAATGAGAGCTTTGGGTGTGGAGTTTCAGGTGGAGGACATCACCACCCTAATTGCACACCTAAGCATCCGACCACTACTCCATGATCAAATTAGAGAAATTCAACAAGTAGATCCTGAGTGTATCGAGAAGTTGAAGCAAGTTAAAGCGGGGGATGAAAATGAATTCATGGTGGAAGAAGGCATACTGAAATGGTTTGGTCATATGTGGGTTCCATAGTCGGGTGATTTAAGACGAAGAATTCTGTAGGAAGCCCATTCATCCATGTATGCCATGCGCCCGGGGGTCACAAAGATGTATAACACGATTAAAACACATTTTTGGTGGCCAGGAATGAAGCGAGAGGTGGCTGAATATGTTCAAGCTTGTCTAGTTTGTCAAAAGACTAAGGCGGAGCATCATGCACCAGCCTGACTTTTACAGCCGCTGCCGATTCCGGAGTGAAAATTTGAGAGGATCACGATGGATTTTGTGACCGGATTTCCTTCTACCAGGGAAGGAAAAGATTTTATTTGGGTAATTGTGGATTGAATGACTAAAGTGGCACATTTTATCCCCATTCGATTCAAGCCAAGTATGGAAGAGTTAGTGAGGTTGTACCTAACTAATATTGTACGACTTCATGGTGTTCCTCTATCCATTGTCTCAGACCAATATCCCAGTTTCACATCACACTTCTGGGAGAGCTTGCAGGAGGCGATGGGTACGAGATTAATTTCTCCATGGCTTATCACCCTCAGACGGACGAGCAGTCTGAGCGTACGATACTTACTTTGGAGGAGTTATTACGAACCTATGTAGTGGAAACAGGTGGACCTTGGACGAATTTACTACCCTTGGTGGATTTTGCCTATAACAACTCATACCATAGCAGTTTACAAGAGGCACCATTTGAAGCTTTGTATGGAAGGAAATTTCGTACCCCACTATGTTGGGATGTTGAGGGTACTCGGGTTCTTACCGGACTGTAAATGGTCCAAGATACGGAGGAGAAGGTGATCAAAGAGAGATTGCGGGTAGCCCAAGATCGCCAAAAGTTATATGTCGATAAGAAGGCTCGAGAAGTTAGCTATGATATGGGAGAGAAGGTGTTCTTAAAGGTATCACCATGGAAATGATTGATGAGGTTTGGAAGAAAGGGTAAATTAGCGCCTTGTTACATTGGTCCTTACAATGTTATCTCCAAAGTAGGACCTGTGGCATATGAGCACGCATTACCCCGTGAATTTGAGAAAATTCACAACGTATTCCACGTGAGTATGTTGAAAAAGTATCATATCGATCCATCTCATGTGATACAACCCGAAAGGGTGGAATTGGAGCCAGATTTGACCTATGAAGAAAAACCTGTAAGCATTGTGGATCATCAGGCACGTGTGCTAAGAAGCAAGCAAATCCCAATGCTCAAGGTTATCTGGGATAAACAGGAGGAGGAGGTTGCAACCAGGGAAACCGAGGAGAGTATGAAGAAGAAGTACCCCTAGCTAGTTGAAGCTTATGCTCAACGTATGTCGACCTAGTACCTCATGTGTTGATCGATACGAGCCAGTTACGAGCTGGGTTTATTGAGTTTGAAACTGATCAAAGAAATTTTAGTTTGTCTAAAATAATGTTGGGGCAGATTTATCAGAAGATTTCACTTGAAAATAGTTTCCGAATTAAAACTACATAACGGTGAATTTTACGAAAAAATCGGTAAAAACGTGTTTTATTTATCAGAAAGGGATTAAATGGATTCTTTTGTCAATCAGTCCATTTACTAGAATTTTGTAATGATTTTAATGAAGGGAAATGGACTTAGAGTTAAAAATATTTTTAATCACAATTGGGTTATTTACGGGGTCGTTTGGATGGAGTATTTGTATGAGTTATTTGGGTTCAAATAACTCACAATGAGTTATTTGGACGCAAATAACTAGTTTGGCAGCGTTTTACTGAAATGAGTTATTTGTACAGTGAGTTATTTATAAATAACTCAAAACGAGTTATTTGAAATAACTTATACCCATGTGTTATTTCGAAATAACTCGTTTTATCACTCTGCTTTTACCAAACACCACATGTCAAATACCACATTTGCATGGTTCCACCAAACGAGATACTTTATTTCAATTACCATTGAAATAACACTGAAATACCACATGAAGAATAAATGAGTTATTTGACTCTACAAATACCACATTAACAATTAACCCATCCAAACGACCCATACAATTATTTGCATCGAGGTTATTTCGTGAAATTGTTGATGATTTTTGATGAGGCGTTGTGATATGGTATAGCTGAGTAACTTTAATGGAGAATGAGATGATTTATGTGATTTGATATTGGATGATGGGATATTTGATTGTTGGAAACGTCGAGTTGATAATCGAAGGGAAATATATATATGGACCGGCTAATCAGTGAGACTACATTGATACCGGATTGCTTGTGATGGATGAGAAATTGGAAATGGTTTTATTCATGATCATATTAATTCACATAGATGTGGAAAGGGCCTGCACTTACCCTCACTCATAGAGTGGGTAGATTTAGCTCGCTCATGCGATTGATTGTTTTGGTTGCATGAGCACCACGAATGAGTGTTGTGGTTGAAAACCACGGATTGAGTGTTGTGGTTGCATGAGCACCAGGGATGATGATTTGCTCGAGCGGGGGTAAGTGTATGGTGACCTTGGCACCATTAATAATTACACGGAATTTTCATATCATGCATTGATTATGTGTTCGTAAAATTATGTGATTATCTTATTGGATAAATTGATTTGGTGATGATGAGTTGGTGGATTCGATATATTGACCTATAATTTATATATGATGATTTAGGATAGCATCTAGAGTACTAAATTACGATTGATTATGACTGATTAGCTGATTGCCCTCCCAAAATTAGGTCGTGGGAAAGATCTACACACACAGCTTAGTTACTGACCCACGTCTGTTTTCAGGCTCGCAGGTGCAACTAGGATTGGACTATTGAGGCTTCCCTATCCTCATGTACTACCATCATGAGGTAGTTTGGAACACTGTTCTGTCATGGTCACCTAGGATTTCTGATTTGAGTGTTTTGAATAATAAACCCACGTTTTGTAAAATTCTATAAGTGGGTTGGGCTTCGAATAATGAATTTGTATGATAACGATTTATGTGTTTGTTTAATTGTCGGACATGATATTTGAGATGATTGACTTCAACCAGTAACACCGAGGATTTGGCTGCGCGGTTGAACCATGGGTTCAACCACAGAGATTTTGGGTGGGGTGTTACAGCAGGCTTGCGCGGGAGATGCGAATGGAGCCTGTCCATCAGAGGATGGTACCGTATGTGAAGGCCCACGATCGGTTCGAGTGTTGCAATACATGTTGCGGAGAGAAGCATTCTTCACCAGTATGAGGATGTGTTGTATTATGAGTGGTGGAGAATGTCACTACTCGGAATGTCGTGACGGTGACGACCGTCTGTAGAATGCTGCCATATGGTTGTCTTGCCACGAGAGCGGTAAAGAGGGTGACTGTAGCGTTAAGGCGTTGTCTGCTTGTGCATCGTTCTGGCCTAGTCAGGATGTGACTGTGACGGGGATCGTTGCAAGCGAAGGCACAACTGGTCAGGGGTTATTGCCGCCTCCCTGATGAGCACAAGGTAGAGCGAAACCAGTTGACCTGCGTATGTGGAGAGGCTGGTCTTAAGGGTTGCGTGCAACTCAAGACGCCACACGGACTTCAGAAGTCTCGTCTCGTGACAATACCCAGCGGGTTGGGTTGGAATTGAGTTTTCCAAACCCAGTAAATTTTACCCTGAATTTTTTTTCTTGACGAATAAACCCATGAATTTGAGTTTGTTTTGACAAAATTCGAGTCAACCCGACTCATTGCCATCCTACCCGCCACGACTGAGATGATCACCGTGGATCCTATCATCCTGCAGACCGTTCCCACCGTCGCCACCATATGGAGACCAAAACTCCAGCGAGATCCGCTCCCACCCTCTATCCTGGAATTTGGGCCAATTGGCCAAACTAGCTAGGAGTTCGGGCTAGGTCTAGTTGCACTTTAATGGATCCCTAAAGCCCAAACCTTTCTGCTTTAGCCGGGCTGCCAGGATGGGCTATTTTTAAGGAAAAATTCCACGCGACAACTGAAAAGGTAAAGGAAAAGTCCATTCGAAAACCGTAAATCTCTGATTATGGTAAAAACTCGAAGCAAGCTTGAATGAGTTGCAGCTGCTGAACAAATTATTCCAAATGACTACATCGACCCCATCGGTCCTAAATCTCTCTGTTCTTTCTTCTTCCACCTCCGTTGATCTTCGGCCGGCCATCACTCCGAAATTCCTTCCATCCAATCCAATCAACTGCCCTGCTTTTACCTCCCTCCCAAAACCCTCACCTCGTTCACCAATTCCTCCTCGGCTGAGAACAGCAGCAACTCCCATGGCCGCCGAGCAAAGCGGAAGCGCCGTCGACAACCCCGATGGAATCATGAAGCTACTGTTCGTGGAGATGGGAGTCGGCTACGACCAACACGGGTACCCTTTTCTCCATTTCTTCCCTTCTCTGTTTGTCATTTTCTTTTCCCTGGAAAGAACGGTTGCGTTAGGTTGTTAGAAATTGCGCCGAGTGATGTCAAATTGATCGCGGCCTGAAACTGTGAATTGCAGCCAGGATATAAATGCTGCGGCGACGCGCGCTTGCAGGGACGCTATCTCTTCCAATTCGATTCCTGCTTTCCGTAGAGGTATGCATGGTTTCTCATCTCAATTAGGGCCGATTTTGGTTTTGCGGGGGCACTTTGTTTCTGTTGTAGCAGAATGGAGAGTCTTCAATCCGTGATTTTGGGTTGAGTTATGGTCTTATGGGTTTGATGTTATTGTTTGCTTTTTGGTTTGTCTATCTAACCATTCTATCACAATCGTATCACTTTATAATCCATGGCGGAATTTGGTTTTAGGGTCTATTCCTGGAGTCTCATTTGAGCAAATGAAACTACAGATCAAACTGGGAGTCCCACATTCTCTGCAGCAGTACGTGGATATAGAGCGGGTGAAATCCGTGTTCCCATAGTAAGTAGCCATTCCCATATATACATAGGCCAGCATGATTTTGCGTTGTAGCCTGTAGGTTCATTTGATGTATTTCTAGTCCAGTTTCTTTCCATCCCCTAAACAATTCCGTTTGGGTTCTCTCTCCAAAGCTATGTACTTGTGTCGACAAAATCAAGGCCAATTTGAAGCTATAGTCAATTCGGGACACCATGCTTGATTTTATATCAGGAGATCAGAGCTGAACTTGTTTGAGCTTTCCCGAGGAACTTTGTGCTGCCCTGATAGCTTGGATTTAATGATAGAGCTATATGAGTAGTCAAGAGGGTATAGAGAGTATTCCTGCTTCTGTTATTCTTATAAGTTTTCCCGTGTTTAAAATTGCAGTGGGAAGATTGTGAATGTTGAAGTCGTTGATGGTGGACTGATATGCTCAAGTGGTGTACATGTAGAAGAAATGGGTGATAAGAATGATGACTGCTACATTGTGAATGCTGCTGTTTATGTTGGCTACTAGTTTTTCCTTTCCCTTTCCAAGGTTTCTTCGAGGTTAGCATCCTCTTGTTGTTGACCTGGTTTAGTTTTCTTGTAAAATACCCCAACTTCTATCAGCTTTTCCGAAGACTAGCTTGGATCATCTGTAGTCTGTTCCTGCTTGTATTCTTATGTGCTGTATTCTCTCTTGTCGGTTTCATCAGTTTTAACGATTTTTCTATGCACTATGATTATATTGGTTCTCTCGTTAGATGACCCATTAATTTAGTTCCTTAAGAACTACATTAGGACTGCTGAATTGGAACCTTTAGCCTTCTATTATCTACTAATGGTAGTCAATTTGACGAATTGATAGCTGAGAAGAATGTTATTGAGAATGCATTGCTATTATATAACACTTTGGGACAAACTTATTAGATCTTACTGCAGTCTCCCTGTGGCCTTCAGGCAAGGTATATGACACATTACAACCAAACATCATCTTTTACATACTTTCAATTCTCACTTCTAACCATTATCACTTATGTGATTACAGATGTTATCAGCACTTTTCAATCATTACCTATCTATTGACAAATTATTGTCTTTAGGAAACCAATCACTTTGCAAATCAAACTATACTCCTTATTGACGCAACCCCGTATGCTTAGTACGAGGGATATGCGACGGTGGAGAGATGAATGATGAAGGCAAACCAAAAACTATTAGGAGAAGCCTAAGTTCTATTGTTGTGTTTATGATCACATGATGAGAGCTGCATAAAGGAGCTGGTTCCAGGTATCAGGCAGTCCAGGCAAGCACCAGTGGCTGCAATCTGTGCCTCCACCACCGCCATAAGCAGCAGGGTGAGCATCTTTCCTCAACTGCGACAAAGTCGTTATGTCTAGTAGATACACTTGTTTCTTCATTGTCATCAACACTTTGTTCACAATTGCAGCAGCTGGAGGTGAACCGGCGGGATAAATTGACCCGGATAAGGGCTCTGCTTCTCCACTACAAGTCCTCTTTGGTTGATTCCACTCCTGGCCTCTGGATTTCACAAGACATCATCAGCAAGTAAGTCCCCTCCTAACTTGAAACGCAGAAGCCGAAAGATAGAGGCACTGCTAGGAATGAATATAAGCTTACTGATAATGGGTGGGGGAGATCCCTTGGAAGAAGACCTTGGTCTTGGCAGGGTCGACATTGTTGTCCACCCATCTCGCCCATGTATTCAAACCTTTGTTGAATGCTTCTAGCCTGTTCATGTCTTTGGATAGCGAGGATCCGTCTCTGATGTAGTCCCACCTGCATTGTTACAGCCGTTAAGAGAAGGTATATCTTTACATTACAAGCAAGAAATGGAGGCTGGGATTTGAGCAAGCTGATATTGTTTTACCCTTGAGATTTGGCGCCGGTGTGAGTCCACCAATGCCAGGAGTTGAAGACGAGCACGTCCATCCCTTTCCATGCATTCCCAGCTCTAATGGAATCCAAAGTCAGAACCCTTCCAACGTTTTCTTGGATTATGTCTACCAAGTACGGCGTTCGGTACATGTACAGTGTCACCCCGTAATCCTGCAAGCACATGGATTGACACGGCCAACTTCTTGCTTAGAAAATGCAAATTCTGATTGTCACAACATATACGGTCTGCTTGTTCTCAGACAGGCGCGAACATCGTTTACAAAATTGTCACCACATACACAGGCGCTTAAGATTATGCAAATCACTTACCCTCTTAGCATAGTTTTAGAGGTAGTAATCACTAATCAGTCCGACATGGCAACAGGTCGCCATTCGAGTAGTGATCTAGTACCACCATGATTAAGAACAGGTAAATTATGCAAAATATCAAGACTTTTCTACTGTCACGAGAAGAACAGAAGGTTTCACTAAAAGCCAAGCAATCAGTGTTGGATCAGACTGGTTCATGTGCTTAATGCGCAACATAATTAGACCGCTGTCATAGGTTTTCAAACAATAATAAAACAGCTGTCTGAACAAAATAATGGGTGGATTAATTAATGAAAATTTGATCAATTCCCTACTAACTAGTTGGACCTCAGCCGCCCTGTACCTTTAGTGGCAGTAGGAGTAGGGTCTGTTGCCAACTAATCTGACCAACCAAAATTTCGGGTGGTTATGAAATTGGAATGGATAACTAGTCTGTTCTCTCATGTGGGCAGAAGGAACATGAGTTGATTGAATGATTGATTTTGCAAGGAAAAAGCAGCAGGCAGCCCAAGTTGGCTACGGCAAATTGAAATGAAACGCCATTCGAAAGTGAAAAAGCCTCTCCTGCTACGGGACGACGAAACTGGTTCTCACATGACCATTCTAAATTCGAATTACAATGATACATACAAATGCTCAGAATGGGTTCAAATGAAAATCAGCGAAGATCACATGGATAAGAAAACGGTATGGAATTCTGTGAATTGGGTTTTGGATGCTAGTAGAAGAAGAATTAGTAAAATAAAGAAAAGTGGAGGCTTCTTTGGAAGCAGGAAAAGAATACACAGACAGAGAGAGAGCCGGGCCTTCTCTTCCGTGCCTTAAAAGCAGGGCCATGGCCAGGAACCGAATAAATCATTCCCAGCACCAGCACCAGCAGCAGCAGGCAGGGTCCAACAAAAAGCCAAACCACGAAACATTATGAAATACACCACCACTCCACACAGACAAATCAACACCGACGGCACGGCACGGGAGCTGTACCCATTATTTACGTATTATTATATATATGTTTTACTCACCCTACTTTCCCTTCCTTGTTCTTCCAATTTTCACCCCAATTTTAGTTTCAAAATAAAGCAAAGCATAGAAAAGAAGATGAGCAAAGAAGGAAGCAAAATACAGAGCAGAGCAGAGCAGAGGAGAAGAGGGATTGCAGTAAAACTAACTCACCACAAAATTGACATAAGCGAGCGTCCCCCTGACGTATTTGGTCCTCGCATTAGGCAGCGAGGCATGAATCATGCAAGACAGCGATTCCCACATGTTGAGGCTCAGCGAGTCACCCACGAACATCAGCTTCTTCCCCCTCCACCTCTCCAGGAAATCCCCGCCATCGAACCTGCACTTTCCTTCCCACGTTACCACTAGACCAACCAACCCCTTGTGCGATTCAATTAAATAGTAGTAAGTAAGTAAGTAAGTAAGTAAGTAAGTGTTTCAATTTACCTGGGCAAGTTACAGGAGTCGGGCTGCCAAGAGTACTTGAGGTACTGGGTATCAGGGCGGCCGAACTTCTGGCAATCGAACTCGTCGTCCACGAAAGGGCAGGCCGCCGAGTCGTAGAGAGGGTAGGAGCTGTCGGCGACCCATCTCCCCTGGAACAAATTGCAGCCGCCGCTGGTCTGCTTCCTCCCTTTCAGTCTCGTCACATTGTACCGAACATCGTCGAGGTGGTTGTTGTTGTCGCTGATGCTGCTGTGGTGTGGTGACGAGGACTCGGCTGTGGCGAGAAACAGAGAGGAGAAGAAGAAGATGGTAATGACAATGAGGGAGGTGGAGGAGGAGGAGGACAAAACTGGCGCCACCTGCTGGCTTCTGTACTTTGTACCACGACGACCTGCAGCCTCCATCATCACCAATGTATTCAATAATATGGATTGGTGGGTATTGGGGAAATTGCAGGGGGGTGGAAAATGAGGGAGCTTTTTGGGGTAATTTTAAGTAAGTAAGAAATGGAGGGGGGTTGCCCTGTCCTGTGAATGGAAGGAGGAAGGAGGGCCTCTGGTTTTCTTATATACAGAGCGGAGGGAAGAAAGGGGGTCTTTTTTTTGTTTTGTGTAGGGACTACGTGGGTTCACATGGCATTATTGGGGAAGTGAAGACGATGGTCGTTTTCATTTTCCAGTTTATTAGTATTTCTTCCGGATTTTGGTGATAAATGTTTTTAAGAACTTTCTACTTGGGAGAGATAAAGGTGTTTATGGAATTGGAGTATTTACTAAATCAGAGTATTTGAGGAAGAAATTCATTTCATATTATGGTATTTGAATCCTCACATGATCTCCATTATAATAATAATAATAACATCATTAGGCCAGCATTTTACGGTTAATGAGTATGAACAAGTTCTATAAGCCTATAGGACAAGGTGATAAATGGCACCACACAATCATTTTTATGGGGAAAATGCCCAATTTCGTTAGGTTCAGCTCTTATGATGTTGGGTTCATTTTGGCACTTTTGGTGCATTTTTATTTATTATTCTCGGTAGTTAAGTGGGTTGAGGTTAGCCGTTAAAGTTTAATTTTATTGTGATACGAGTCGAGTCTATAAGTATTGCTTCTCGTGCAAAGAATCATTGTAAATCATTTTGGTTTATCTTTCAAGTTCTTTTGAATAGTGAATTGCTAGCTTTTAAGAGGTATAATATTGTATTTGGAAATTGTTTGATTTTGAGAGATACATCATCTTCTTAATTGCTTTTAAGAACTGTATGCGTTATGCTTCTTGTAACTTATTGTTCCTAATTAAAATTTAAATTGGAAAAGGGGAAAAATCAGAACAAACGCATCATTCACTTTAAAGCTTTAAACTAATAGTAAAAGTGAAACTTAAAGAAAATTTCATATTTCCAAATTAACGCACTTAAAAATTAAAATTGGAATATATTCTTAAATTTAGACTAAAAATAATAATTTATAAAATCAATTCATTTCAATAATATTGTGAGCAACTAATTTTCTTAATATATTAGCTAATTTTTCTTTCCACTGGCAAAAATTATTTCTCGTAAATGACTATCCATCTTCATCTTTCTAATCACCACGGGTCGGTGGAATTTAGAATTTCACAAATTAGATATAGAAGGTCCTGCATTTGAGCTTTTGCAATAGTCACGTTTGTGTTATCTTCATGGTGGTCAATGGTTAATTTGTTGTGGACACATCTAAATTCTTCTTATGAATTTGAATACAAGATAAAATTTATTTTTTATGTGATGTATTTCTTCTCGTAAGAAAAGTTATAGTATTCTCTTTTGAAATATTCTATCAAACGAATTCGTTCCCAGTTTTTCCTATCGACAAAAAAAGAATTATGTTCCTAAAATTTGAGAAAAACACCCAAATCAAGACACCCTAATTTTTTCGTTGGTTATTAATCTAAAAAATCGAACCAAAATATAATGGATGTTCGCAAACCCACATTTACACCAGCTTAGATCACACCCTGGTTAGGTTTTGTTTTTACCTATATAATGTTTTCCTCCATATTGCTATGTTACATAAATTACAGGGGAGCATGAGTCATGAGTTGTCGAGTTGGGGGAAAAGGGATCTTGGATCGATTCGGGTAATAGCATTATATTTGGGACATGAAGAAAAGGAGTGGAATTCTGCAACTGGCTTCACTTTTTGACATTCCTTACTACACTACACGGGTCTATTCTAAGCAATTGTCACGGGTCGGGCCTTTTCATAATCATCCACATGCCTACTGAACCAACCCAATTCACTTCATTCAATCAACTATCCTACTCACGCTTTTTTTTTATATTTTCGTATGGCCTGAACTTTGACTAAAATAAACATCCTGACCAATCTTTTCGATCTATAACATCCTGTCGCGAACTATACACCAAAATAAACAATTTGGCCAAACTCGACTTTTGACCGTTAACTTGGACGGTCAAACGCGTTGACCGTTAGTCAACGCGTCATGTCATTGCCAAGTCAGCATAAAATATTTAAAATAATTCACAATTTCCACACATTCCCTAATTTTAAATTATTATAAATTAAAAATATCATCTAATACCTTAGTTAAACCAAAAATAAAAAACAAAAAAATAAAAATTTATCAGATCTTCTGACTTGGCAGTGACGTGGCGCGTTGACCGTTAGTCAACGCGTTTGACCGTTCAAGTTAACGGTCAAACATCGGGTTTGGCCAAATTGTTTATTTTGGTGTATAGTTCGGGCCAGGATGTTTATTTTGGTCAAAGTTCAGGCCATACGAAAATATTAACCCTTTTTTTTATATAATTCAGGAACATCTCTAGTCTCCACACACTGCTTGAGCAATTGTAGAGCAAGATCAAATTTGGAGGTTCACCTACCTGATCCCTTTGGGTCCTCCACTAATATTTTCATTAGCGCGGCCGAGATTAGGGGTGGCAGTCAGTCGGTTTCGGTTTAACCAAAAACCCGGTTATCGGTTAAACCGATCCACCTTCTATAGCTGCCAACCGAAGAGAGGTCATGGTTAGCCGCCCAACTGACCGGTCGGTTCCGGTTTTAGACTCGGCTAGGCGACCAACCGAAAAAACTACATTTTCCACAACAACAAAAAATTAATTAAATAAAACAAAAAAATCTCCACCACTCCTTCCTTATCTCCTCCTCTCTCCTTCCTTCCTCCACTCCACCAGACCTCTTCGCACTAAAATCAAAATCTCCTTTCCAGAGAAACCCGCCGCTAAGGCGCTAACCTTTGCTCTCTCTACTCTCTCCCTACTCTCTCGATTCTTCTTCTTCCTTTCCAGAGAAACCCGCCGACAAACCCTTGCCCGCCAAGCCGAAATCGCCTCATCCCTCACCTCTCTCGTTCTGCCCTCTCCCTCAATCGCCATTCCCTCTGCCTCTCCGTTGACGGCGATGGGAACAGCGGTGGAACTCGGCCTCTCTCTCTCTCTCCCTCTCTCTGTTCTTTCTCACTCTCCCTCGTCTTACCCAGAAGATGAGGCCGGTGCGGCGACGGATGAGGCTGCTACGGCGGCTTCCATTTCCTCTTCCTCGCGCTCGATCTCGGCGGCCTAGAGCTTCCCGAGTCTCCGCGATTCCGTCACCGTGAAGCCCAGAACTTCCCTCTTCCCGGAAGGGGCCGTGATGATTTCAACGATGGCGGGTCGTGGGGTGCTGGTGGAGCTGGGAGGCGGCAGTATGGCGGTGATTACGATGACGAACGGCGGCAGTGTAGATATGCTTCTTCTTCTTCTTCCTGTATTTGTGAATTTTTTTTTGATTTAAGATGTGGGAATGGAGATGAATCTGGACATAATTTGGGGAAGGTTAAGTGGGTCTCGGTTGGCCCGGTTAGTCGGATAACCGCGGTTAATTACCGTCGGTTACTCGGTCAACCGACTCCTTCCTTTTGCCATCCGACCACCGACCGTCAAGGTAACCGGTCGGTTTTCGGTTAGCTGGTAACCGGCGGTTTTCGGTTAAAACCGGCGGTTACCCGTTAACCGCAAACCGAAATGCCAGCCCTAGCCGAGATACATCACGAAAGGGCCCCTCGAAGGGGGTCGAATTCAGGATTTCACATATCAAGAACGAGCGCCCAACAAGGATTCACCAATCGGCCATGTGACCTTTGACCTCACACTTTCCCTGATTGATAAGCCGCCTCTCGGATTATTTTCTTACGCAGACCGTCTATGGTATACACATCCATACTGTGAAAACTATAGGTTATTCATCCTATTTATTTGAAAATGATGTTAATTTTCAGAAAAGGTACTAATATAGTGATTGCAACGAGGTGATTCCGGGTGGGTACCACTAAACCTACACCCTGTCTGGCTCTTCATGTACACGACTCACCCTGCCCCTGCCCCGTGATGGGTCAATTGATTTTGTTCCAAGCTTCGCCCAGCGTGGTGGGTAAAACCCGCACTGCCCTGTTTAGTAGGGGTGGCTATACGGTCCGGTTAAATTGGACCAAATTGATCCGATCCCAGTCCGGTTTTTTTGGGAATATAAGGACCAAAGATTGGATTGGATACAGTCCGGTCTTGATTCGGTCCGGTCCCAATTTGATCTTGATTTTAGGTGTTGGGGGTCTCTTATCCGGTCTTTATCCGGATTTTTTACCTCAAATATAAGCCCGAATATGAGATTGGATTGTTTGCTATCCGGTCCCGGTCCGGGTTATACGGTCCAGTTTCGGGTAAAACCAAACAATCCGGGATCAAATAGCCAGCCCTACTGTTTAGCGATGTTGAGCAACTAGTGCAGTTGTCAGAGTTGCGAGCTACCACCATCCCATCGCTCTCAACGATGGTTCTTGTTCTCCCCTTTCCCAAAACATATCAAATCAGTGGCTTAATTGAAGATACGATGATGTCGGCCAAGGAAAGGAAGGCAAAATGCAACTACAAGGTTAGAAAAATTGAGTCACTACAAAAATACACATTTCTTAAACGGGGTTGGGCGACGACTATACTCATGCCCTCCCTGCTCTATATGCATGTCGAATCAAGACCCGTCCCGTTCTAGCACAGGTCGAGTTTTACTCGCACCATTACAGGGCTGGACGGGGAATATCCATCGGGATTGGTCTGAATTGCCATCACTATACGAAGGTCATATATGTGTAGTCATATATGTGTAAATGAAAATGTATGAAGAGTTGTAATTCTGGTCTATTTAATAATAAATACCAGCTGTGAATAATTTCAAATTTCTTTATTAAAGTCTAATTTGATGCTAATATGTACTATGTACACGCTAAATGGTTGGAGTATCATTGACACATCCTTAACTTTTTTTCTTCTTATTTAGTATATTTTAGTCGACCAAAGTTTTATTCTCCAATAAACCATTTGATTACTGTAAAAGGGTTATGATTAGTTAGGATAAGTATCAAGACTTTTTCAACCATATCAACCAATTGCGTAGTTGGGAATTATCGAAAGATCAGTGAGCCGCTGACGTACTATTGGATGGGGCATGGGGGTGTCAATTAATTAATTAGTACTCCATATGTACTAGAGGAAGGTATGTTTAACAAGGAAACAAGTGCCCCATTAGTGGTAATTGATTACTTTTTGCGAAGAGATAGAATGGTCCTTTCTTCAGTTGCGTTTACGAATTTCGATTACCTTCGACCAAACCATTTTGCTTCTTGTGAAGGTATTCTATACACGTAAATACATTTAATTTAAAGTCAACTTTGATACATAAATTCTATTCAATGAAGAAATTCCCATTGATGAAAGATTTGAACCGGATATAGTTAGGATTTTATCTAACGCGACTCCGACTATTTATCAAATTATTATATGCGTCTATACTGTCGTTCATCACTGCAATAGTGATTTTGTGTGGGAGAGACAAAGGAGAGAAAACGTATATGCACTTAGTCTCGTGGGATCAACTTTCAAGAACCGTAAACTAATGGCGGATCAGACCTTCAATCAACCTAGGAATATAATCTCACCATGCTCGCCAATAGAGGATGGAGGATAATCACAGAGCTTGATACTTTGTGGATTCGATTGTCAAAACAATCCCTTTCTTTGTAACACGGAAATGAGCTAGTCTATTAAACTTGAGTCTCCTTTGATCGCCTAGTCTCATAGTCGACCATCATAAACTTGTTTTGTCGAGATTAACATGCTCGTTTTGTTGGACGAATATCTTACGAAATTATTTTCTCCCCAACAGGAAGGTTTTGAGGATATGGTTAAGAGTGTTAGTTAGAGTTTGAGGGTTAGGTCTTGAGCATGAGACAATATAATTATGGGGAGTAGAGGTGCTCAAGGATTTGCTTTGCTCATTTCTCAAGTAATATGTGTGGGGTGTGGCTAGTGCTGACATTTTCAACTCATTTTAGATTAATCCATATATCGTCAATTCTCAATTGTGATAATAAAAAATTTATTTGACCCGTAATTCATACTTCAATTTCCTATAGGGGTCGTTTGGATTAGAGATTCTAATGAGGGATTTCAGAGGAATTTTAGCACAATTCCTCATTATGCAGGATTTTAAAACAATTCTGCGTTTGGCAATGATGAGAGATTTTACAATTAAGAAATTCAAAAACCCTCAATCGTGGGTTTTTGAAATAGCTGATCACTACCAGCTATTTCTAAATCTCTCGTTCTTCTTTCATTTATTCCAAAACCTACCCTTGTTCGACCCTTCTTCCTTCTTCTCCGCTAACCTTCGTCCTCAAACCACTCCACTGTCACAGATACAGAGCATCCCGGAGCTGCTTCCAGCTTTCCCCAACCACCGCCATAGTTGTCAACCTTCCCCCATCGTCCTTTGTCGTTGACTCCCAGTCGACTCAGCCATCCTCCTTGGCGGGAGATCTGGAATTTGGATTCAATCTATTACGCTTAACCGGTTCCTCACTGGTCGACTTCACCGCCGCGCATGAACCCTAATAACAACCTATCCACAACTTCTCTGTGGCGGAGAAGCTCTCCCTTGGTTATGGGTTCACTGGTCGCGCCGGAGACACCCGCCACGCCGGCTCCGTTATGCTATTCGAATATGCCTGGTAAAGAATCGAGAAGAAGCTGGGAAATTGGCGGGTTCAGATGGAATATTGGGAACGGGGAGGGGTCAGATGGGAGAGAGAAGGGGGAATCGCCCAATCTGGGTTTCAATCGACTAGCAATTCTTTCTTTATTCTGCAAACCCAATCGCTTCGAATTGGAAGGGAGTGAGATTTTGGGTTTGTGATTTTCGCATTGTTATTTATCTTTCATTCTGGGTTTTTTATCTTCTTCTTTAATATGCACACAGTTATGAGATTTTGGGTTTGTGATATAAGTATAAAAGAAAAGCAGCTTTTGTTGTGATTAATTGTTGTAGAAGCAGGGGAAGAACAGATGATTGCTGCGAATAGTAGGTGTAGAAGAAGGAACCATTGCTCTAGTTTGTAATTTGATTGAGTAAATGAGGTAGAATATGAACAACGAACAAGTGAAGAAGACAAAGGATAATATTGTAAATTGAGTTTTAAGGTTAAAATTCTGCATTTCAATCCAAACGAGTTATTTCGATCAAATCCCACATACAAATTTCCAGGTATTTTAAACGAGAGATTTTAATTAAAATCCCTCGTTATCAAAATCTCTAATCCAAACGACCCCATAGTGACTTCCATTGCTCAACATCTCCAACAACTCCAGACACAAACTGATTATATATCCTAAAATCATAATCAGACGTGTTTGCAAAAAAAAATCATAATGATGGATTTTGTTTGATAAACTGATATTATATCAGATATTTTTATAGGATATCTTCGAAGTAACATATTGTTTCCGCATATTAAAATACAACTAACCCTATAAAAATAAACGAGAATTTACACTGAAATATAAATGCCAAAGATTTTGTCGAATACAGTTTTGGATTTTCCCGGGCAGTTAAGTGACAGTTGAGGTTTGGATAAAAGCATCTGGTTGGAATGGTTGTAATTGGTAACGAGAGGAATGTGCCAAACCTAGTAAGAGAAGTCATTGGTCATTTTGCATTGCATTGAAGGGGTTTAGGTCCGTAAGATTGATTCTTTACCAATTCATCAATGGCGGGCGTTACCTTTTGAGAAAATTTCCCTTCTTTAGCAAAGCAGCCCTTTGTATCTCAGGATTCAACTCTAATTATTAATTACTTGGACACGATTTGGAAGCACAATAGTAATTAGTAACCCACTTCCTCCACTAGCTAATGGCTATTTAAAAAACGACACTCTCTCTGCCCTCTGCGCCTTTTCTGGCTTGTTTCAGAATAAAATCGAGTAGCAGTTGAGTGGTTAGTGAGTTAGTTGTGGAATTATTGGTAGCTAATAGTATTCCTACTGCTCTGTCATGATGGGAAATGGTGACCACTTGTCAATTTAGCGACCAACATGACAACCAAGAGAGTTGGGTACTTGAACTTGAGTGCGTATTTTTGGGTTAGAAGTAATATTATAATTCTAATAAAGCCCAAGGAAACATGCACGGGCCAATGAGAGGCTGTCCTGATTGAGTGTCCTCCACTGAATCAATTAATAGTGACAAAAGAGTCGTTATTTCCAGCTCTACTTCCCGCCACCGGGAGGTCCCTCAACCTCAAAGTCAACCCAGCTAGCTACCTAGCCCTTGTATAGTAAGGTAACAATTTATTTACACGGCCGTGGTAGTTGAATTAGATCTTTTTTTACTTAGATTAGGTGTTGTAGTTTTCTTTTTTTCATAAACGGAGGCTAAAAGCCAAGAAACAGAAATTACAACCAAGGGGGAAGAGGGGGTGAGGTAAAACTCTGCGCTCCAAAGTGATTCTCATGAGGTCGTTCTGAAAAATGGGAGTTAGCTCGGGTGGGTTCACAAGCTCATGTAGATGATAACATCGGATTTGCACATGTTTGCACCCTCGTTTCTTGATCATTTTGACTTGAGTTTCTGCTTTCTTGGACTATTTTACGCTAGGTTGTGTTCCTTTGTCACATTTCAGATCCTAGCATGTAAATTGAAGCATAGGCGCAAGTTTCAAGTCAATCAGAGATCAGTTGGCAATTCGGGAGAAGAAACACGAGCATGACCTGAGGAATAATGGACTTCTACCTCATATTATGGACAAATAATCATGGAATTTTGTCATGAAAAGAAAGATGACGAGACTACGAGCGTCTGGGATCAAACGACGACTGATTCGGAGTCCGGACGAGGGAGAAACGAAGCATTAAACAGAGGCTGAGCAAGCCACACGGGCAAGCTTGGAGATGGAGATTGAAGATCTAGATCAGATTCTGCAATCTCTCTCTTCTCTATGGAGTAACTTCCCTTCACTTAGATTTTGAGGAACCCTAGTTCCATGTGTTAGGATCTTTCTTGTATGAAGTTTTGGATGCTATATTGTTTGATTATAATCGATTGAGGCATGATTTATTGAGTCAATTGAATCTTGATCAAATTCTCTTGATTTCTGCTTTAACCTATGATAGATAGAATCTGATTAGGTTAAGAGAGCTTCCTTGATTGATAGTGGTGAATTGGTTGTGCGAGAGTCAATCAATTCACTGCTTTGTACTGGAATTCATTCCAGTAGTGGAGTTCTGTGTTCATAGCCTCAGCTTTCTATCCTGGTGAAGACTAGTCGTCTGCCGGGTAGTTGGAGTGAGAGGGCTTGGTCAGCTTAAGAGATTCCAAGCTAATTTAGGATCTTCCGCAGTTTAATCAACAGTAGATCAACCAAAGGTAATTGCAACTTGGACCTAATTGAGGAGCTAAGGGGAATCATACCTAAGTGAGTTCCCAACTTGTAATTAGTAGAGTAGTCAGTATAGTAGTTTATAAATCAATCCTTAATCTAGTTTGCTAGATAATGAACTGAAGCTGAGTAATAGTAACTCTAGAGACCCGTGGATTCGATATTTATTACTTGTGCCACTATACTGCAGTCCCTTTCATTGGTTACACTTGGCCATTGTTAGGTGTTGTGTTTTAGCGAGTCAAGTTTTTGGCGCCGTTGCCAGGGACTTTCTAGATTATTAGGAAAGACAGAAGTTTGTTACTTTAGCGTTTTTCTTTTGTGTTCCGCCCTTCCTTTTTCACTTGGGTGTTTTTTGTTTTTGTTGGTGCAGATCTGAATCATGGACCCTCATGGCTTCTCCAATCATTGGGCGTATCCACCACCATCCGAGTGGTATTACCCCGAGACTCCCTGGAGTAACCAAGGAGGAGAAGACTATGGAGTCGGGTTTCAGTACCAACCCCCTACTACGAAGAACAATCAGACCCCCGGGTATTTCAAGACCAATCTCCTTATCAAGAAGAATTCCTCCCACAACAAGAAGGGCCATCAGATCTTGAGTTCGCCACAGCCTTCACGGGCGATCCGGCAGAGCCATGCTACAATCCACAGCCAGATCCAAACTATCACTTGAGCCTTCTCGTGGAGCAGATTGCTCGAGTACCTGAGAGATCTTTTTCCGAGATGGATCCTCATATCCAGGCCATTGCCCAAACTGACTTCTCTTTTCCCCGTGAAACAGAGGATACCCTTCGGAGCATAAAGAAGCACATAGAGGTCATTGAGAAAGCCTGTTCACAGTTTTCTCAAGACAACCTTTATGCTGCCATACAAGTAGAGGTGGAGGAAGAAGAAGGCAATCGTGAGGATGTTGAGGAGCATACAGAAGTTGTCAAGGAAAGCTCCCATGATAATCATGCTCAAGTGTATCCTCTTGTGGTAGATCACAACTTTCCCCATTTCCGCTCTGACATGCTGGGCCTGAGCGAGGAGATGCAAGCTGAACTTATTGAGAACCTTGCATGGCGACTTGCTCTCCAATCAGTTATGGAAGAAGAAGAGAGAGAAAGGGTGAGGAAAGAAGTTGTGGAGAATGAGGAAGAAAACAAAGAAGAGATAGTTCTTGATCTTTTCCGAGGAGAGACACCAAATTTTGAAGAAGGAAGGGGGGTTGAAGAAGCGAGTGGTGTCCAGGCTGAGGATGAAGTTGAGGTGGAAGAGGCTTGCACCGGCCCTATAATACAAGTAATATCCCCACCAAACTTCGAGGAACTGCTTAGCAAGGACCCATTTGCAATGTCTCTTTGTCAAACAATCATCAAAATTCTGGTTGTTTTGTGTATTTCGAAAGTTTTGGATATAACTGTTACAAACGTGAAAGTTATGTATATGGAAGTGTATTTTTTCTTAGATTTATGATGAAACTTCATCTTCATTTTTTTATATTATTATGACTATAGTTAGACCATATTTATGAGTTGAATGTATCCGTGAGTTGTGAACAAATAATAGTGGTAATATTGTAAGCTAAATGATGCGTTTGATTTATGGACTAAACATTATTTAGTTTAATATTTTTTTTGGCATCTTATGTTTTGAACGATATGAATTATGTGACATTGTGGAATGTATGTTGTAAACCCACCGAACCCATCCAACCACTCATCATCAGCAATCACCTAACCCAACTCACCCACAAGTATAGGGCTGGAAATCCGGTCCAGGTTTTCCGGTCTAACTAGAAACCGACCAATTTAAACCGTCTCGGTTGTAACCGGAAACCGGATTTCAATCAACCCAATCCAGTTTGCGGTTGGAGTGGTCACAGCCCGGTCCAATCCTGTTAAAACCGGGAAAACCGGATAGCCCATTAGCTCATCTCATTTCTCCAGCCAGCCCACCTCCCTCAACAACTTAGGCCCGGGCCCAACTACAGGTCATGCCAACCCTGCTCAAATCCCCAAAGCCCAACTCCACAACCCTAAATCTTCTTCCCTTCTCTCCTATCTATTCCTAGCGGCAAAGCCAAAAGCAAACATCACCCTCCCATCTCCCAAATCCCACTATGTCGTCAACACCCTAAGGCCTCAACCCAGGCATGCAAAAATGTAAACACACAAATCCAATCCTCCCTCTCTCTTCTCACTCCGTTCTTTAATCTCACTCACCCTATCTGCTTGCCTCTCATCCGACTCCGTAGCGGCGGCGACGGCTGCGAGACGACTGATTTGGAGTGGCCGCAACTCTTCCTTTCTCTTCTCCGTCTCACTAGCTAATTTGAAGCGGCCATTGCTCTGCTTCTCTCCCACATCGAAACATGCATGACCCGCCTCCCTCTGGATCTCTCCTATATCAAAACATGCAAGACCCGTATCCGTTTGGATCCCTCAGTTTCTTTGTGGTTTAAGATTTAAGAAGGAACAATGATAGGGAAGGTATGGGATTTGGGTTTCTTTGTGGGTAAAGATTTAAGAATGAACAAGGGATAGAGGAGGGTTGGGACTTCCCAGAAAAAGCAGATAGAAGGTAATTGGAAGGAGTGATCGAAAGAATGAGAGAGAAGGAAGATTATGACCGTGAGGGTTGGGGGTTAGTGATTTTTTTTATATTAAATTGAGTGGGTTTGCCTTCCAAACGTTTTCCGGTTAAAACCGGGTCAATCCAGTCCGATTTTGGTTAAAACCGGATTCAATCCAATTCCGTCTTCGGTTGGGGTATTGGTCAAAATGGTTTCAGAAAACCGGTCAATCCAGTCCAGTTTTAACCGGACCGGATTGTTTTTCACCCCTAGACATGTACATGCATTGGTGGGTGTGGGTCAATTATCCTTCATCCACCACATAATGGAAGGTTCGGTTGTCAACCCGCGGGCTGACCCGGACCCTATCGAGTTAGTGGGTCAAGGGTTAATGTGTCACCCGTTTTAGCCCGGAAATATGGAAATAGTCATTATATTGTACTTATCCTGATAAATTATTTAAAATCTCATCTAACATATGAGTTATAACATATAATATTACACCAAAATAACACGTTGTAATTAGATCTAACATATAGTGAAAATTCACACCCTTATATAACATCAATATTCAAGTGTTCAAGATAGGATTCCAAAGATTGAGTTAGGCGAAAAGAAAAATCGAAAAATAGGCGCATTTCACAAACCAAAGAAAAAAACGACACAATTTGACATTCAACCCGGTACCTTGTAGAGGTCAAGCCGACGGGTGCGTGCGACCCGTTTTTCTCACCAGGTTAGGATCGAAGTGGATCGACCCAAGAATCAACCCGCAGGTTGACAACTTAGATGGTTCCAATTCCACTCAAATCCGCATAAAATCACTTATTGCCCACTCCTAATTGAGAGAAGTGATTCACGTGAGAGTTGAAGAATGTAAGAATAAGGAAATTTTGAATGAAAATTTTGTCTGGGAAAAAAGAAAGTAAGGAGGTGAAAAATGAAATAAAAATTTGTTATAGTTGTAGCAATTCATTGTACAAATATTTAATAATCTAATCATACCCACAAAAAATAGTACTTTTCACCCTCCTAGAAGACAAGATAAAGAAGAAGAAGAAAAAAATCTCAAAGCTCCCACTTGCACCTTACGTGTTCAACCCCCTTCAACTTCAGCCACGAGACAAATATATAGAGTAAATTTTAAAATCTACAATTTTTGCTCACCAGTCGATCGAATTACCCCGTCGGTAAAGGAGTCGAATTGACACATTTCTGTTAGGGACGTTTAGGACATGGAAGTCCGTTAACAAACAGAAGAAGGAAATTGTCAATTGGGGGGAGTCATAAATTTGCACTGTTGTTTTCCTCCCCCAAACTGAAAGCAAAGATCCCCAACTTGGTGGGCAATGCATATTTTTGGAACCTACTATTTCAATGTGATTGGGAACTTCACACTTTCGTCGTCCCATGATGCGTCACCAAAGCTTCCAAACAAATAGCTAGCCACCAAATCCACGGCGGGGAGGGAGAGGGGAGTCATGAAATCTCCTCTGGCATTGGGCCTAACGACAATTTCCCCCCATTAAGGAAAATGGGCCCGGAGTGGGCCAGTTTGACCCGGGACCCATCTCCCGCTGCCACCTGCAGCCACCACCATGCACCGCCGGCCGGACAGGCGCAGAGAGTCTCAGCCGGCCAGAAACAGAGCACTCAATCACTCACGCACCGAGCCACTGTACAAGATTTCTGTTGTGTTTCCCTCGTGACCGAAAATGGAGGGAACCGCTTTGCACGCTTTGGCATATTGTTTGTATCATTAACTTGTGTGTTTTGTTCCTATTCGGATTATATTTTGAGCGAGTATTTAGTCATTGATGTTTATCTCCTAACAGACGCGATTGTGAGAGACAAGTCTCAGGGCTAGCTAGCTTTGCACTTGGCGGAGGATACGGGAATCTTTATGTCCAATTTTATTTGTTTCTTTGCTTGCATCTTTTAACCCTTTTCTTTTTTTTAAGTTGTCAATGTTAAATCGTTGTATTGTAATGAATCACAATAATGAAAATACATGTATTGGTACAATAGATTCATTTCAATAATACATTGTTTGATTGATGAGATTCTACTTGATGTAATGACTTGCATAAAGTTACTTTATGAGAAAACGTCACATTTACCCTCAACTATTAGTATAAGACACAAATTAATAAGGACAGAAATGGAAAGAAAAAGTGGACACAAATCTAAAATCAACAATTAGGGATGACAATGTTGAAATTAGAACTGTGAAGAGCTCTCTCGAAATCACACACCTTTGATCTATCTTGCTATCAACCTTTATATAAGATGGAAACACTCTATTGATTTGAAGAAAAGATTACAAAACAGAACAAACACACCAAGTCACTTGGTCGAACCAAACAGAGTTGGCCCTTTTTACAAACTACACACCAGAAACACTCCTCTTCCCAAATCTAATTCACCCAGCTCTTTGCACTGTGAATTAGATAACTTGAAGAGTTTACAATTGGACCGAAAGAAGAACAATTGCACACTCTGCTATTTTCTTCTACAACTCGCGGATACCATCTAAAAGAAAGATACTTAGCTATATATACTGGGAAGCGAGAGATAGCCGTTAGAGAGGCCGAAGACGCTCCTTTGAGGAAATCATCATAGCCCTTCTGGAGTCGGTGATTGCTTGAGTAAAGTCTTCAATTTTGCTTTGCTATGCTTTCTGAGGATTTCCATAGGAGGGAGGCTAGGGTTGAGCAGCTCGATGTTTTTCTTCTGAAATTGGACTTGGAAGGACGATTCTTCTGCTAAGTGTCCGTTGATGATCAGACGACGTCGCATACTGAAGATGGTCAAGGGATGAGGAGAACGACACCGTTTGGTTTGCTTGGCAGGGACGCTAGTTATTCTTCAATTTCCCCCTTCGTCCAACAAGTCCTGCTTTTTCTGCAAAACAAACACAAGACACGAGCAGCACTACGAAGAACAGAGACATCTAATTTAATTACTTCGAAAATAACAAGGAAAGTACATAACAAGAACTACTACTACTGAGAAACTTCCCCCTGGGAAGGATCACACTACCTAATTAACCGACAAGAAAAGAAAACACTACAAACCTACAACTACAACTACAAGAAACTAAACAGACGAATATTCCCCCTAAGTAACAGCAGATACGATCAAGGAATGGGTGAGGTTTGCTCTTCTGGGTCTTCAGGTTCAGCCGAGTCATCGGATGAAGTGTTCCCATCAGTGACAGTGAACACGAGATTAGCAGCCTTGCTTGACTCTCCAACAATGCTTTTTCCCTTGTCGCCCTTAGCAGATTTGGAGCGAGCACCGAGAAATGAGGCAGAAGGAAGTGGTGGTGGAGATGGGGCAGGGTCAATAGGGAGATCTAGAACCATTAGGACGTTGAGAGCTCCTACATACATGGTGTGAGAGACACTCCGATGATCAGATAGATCTACACCAAGATTGATTAGCATTCGAGTTATGATGGACCCAAATGGCATTAACCCTTGATAATGCTCGTCTCCAACTGGAAGAAGATTTCCGAACATTAAGCTAGCATAATCCAGTTTGCGCCCAGCTGTTGCACTAGAGATGATCCACAGGTCAAGAGGCAGAACCACGTCAAGGTTGAAAGTTCTTGGAAAGAAGACATGAGTGATGAAGTGATGGAAGATCCTCAAACGAGGAGTCAACCAGTTGATGGGAATCGGTACGTCTGTCCCTCCTGTGGGTTCAGTGGAGAAGTTTGAGTATTCAGTGGGTAGGATGAAGTTTTGCTTCCAAAACTCTGATGGATGGGCAAGGTCGATTCCTTGAGAAGGGAATCCTAGGATTCCATTAATAGCTCCTACTGGAATGGTCAATAAATGACCGTAGACTACATTTGAGAAACTCCTAGTGCTGACTCCTTGGCATCTAAGGTTTGAGTAGAAATACTTGACTGCACCAGGGCATGCTGGATGAAGAGGCTGTCGAAGGAGATAGTCCCACCCAAGAGCTTCTATAAGGGACATAATGTCGTACTTATAGAAGTTGAACTCACATGGATCGATTTGGATGATGTGGTGAAGTCTCCTACTCTCAAAATGTTGAAGATGACGATGGTGGTTTATTACCACAGGCTCATGGAACATGTAGCCTGGGTAGGTATGTACCAGCCCATCAAATCGAAAAGGACGAGGTAAATGATCGCTCATTTTGGTTGCTAAGTTTTGTTTTGTTTGATTTTTGCAGAGGGCAGATTAAGGCTTTTTGCTGGATGATAGGATGAGGAGGAGTGAGTGAGTGGAGTTCCTTAAATAGTGTTTCGAAGAGTAGGAGAGGAGCGGGAGAAGGGAATACGAAGAGTCTGTTTTCCCTAAACCAAGACTAATGATTACATTAAAGCAGAAAATACACGCATGAGCAGAAGGAGATATCTCATTTAAGTGAATCAAGACACATAACACGCCTAGATAACTTCAAGCCCAATAGTTCAGTTAGCTTTTTAGATCTTTGATCTGGTTAAGAGATTTTAAGCCTAGTTCAGCACACAATTGGGTAAACCTTTCACAAGCTAGTGGTTTTGTGAATAGGTCGGCCAGTTGATATTCAGTAGGTATAAATTGTAAACATACATGACCAGCTGATACAAGATCCCTTATAAAATGGTATTTTACTTCTATGTGTTTAGTCCGGGAATGTTGTACTGGATTTTTTGTCATACATATGGCGCTAGTATTGTCACACCAAATGGGTATGTTTTGGAATTTGAAACCATAGTCTGCTAATTGAGTTTTCATCCACATAATTTGTGCACAACAACTTCCAGCAGCGAGATACTCTGCTTCTGCAGTGGATAGTGCAACTGCACCTTGTTTCTTGCTAAACCAAGATACAAGTGCAGGACCTAAAAATTGAATGTTTCCAGAGGTACTTTTCCTATCAACTAGGCTTCCTCCAAAATCTGAGTCACTATAACCGTTTAGCTCAAACAAATCTGAGAAAGGATACCATAACCCAATTTCCATTGTTCCCTTGAGATATCTAAAAATCCTTTTTACTGCTTTTAAGTGACTTTCTTTTGGTTTGGATTGAAACCTAGCACATACCCCAACACTATATTGTATATCCGGCCTACTTGCTGTTAAGTATAAGAGAGATCCTATCATTCCCCTATACTTCTTTTCACATACCGGTACACCAGACATGTCTTTGTCCAGTTTCAGACTTGTGCTCATTGGGGTTGGACAAGAGTTTACTGATTCCATATTGAATTTCTTGAGCATGTTTTTGATGTAGTTAGTTTGGCTTATGAACATTCCTGAACTTGTTTGTTTAATTTGTAATCCTAGGAAGTGAGACAATTCTCCCATCATGCTCATCTCGAATTTAGATTTCATTAATTCACCAAAGTTAGTGCACATGTCTGGACTAGTTGATCCAAATATGATATCGTCAACATATATTTGTACTACTAGAGTTTCTTTATCTTTCCTTTTGATAAATAAGGTTTTGTCTACCTTTCCTTGAACAAAGTCTTCTTCTTTTAGGAAGGAGGACAATTTTTCAAACCATGCCCTAGGAGCTTGTTTTAATCCATATAATGCTTTTGATAATTTATACACATGATCTGGATGTTCATGATCTACAAAACCTGGGGGTTGGCTTACATATACCTCTTCATTTATTTCTCCATTTAGGAAGGCACTTTTAACATCCATTTGATATAAGGGAATTTTCATATAACACACATATGCACAAAGCATTCTTATAGATTCAATTCTAGCAACAGGAGCAAAAGAATCTTCAAAGTCTATTCCTTCTTCTTGCAAATACCCTTGTGCTATTAGTCTAGCTTTGTTTTTCGTGATTTCCCCAAACTCATCCGTTTTATTTCTAAAGATCCATTTTGTTCCTATGATTAATTTGTTAAATGGTCTTGGTACTAGTTCCCACACATGCAAACGAGCAAATTGTATAAGTTCTTCTTGCATAGCATGTAACCATTCATCATCATTTAGTGCATCCTTATAATTTTTAGGTTCTAGAAGCGAGACAAATGCATACTGACCTGGATAGTACTTACCTCTGGTGTGTATTCCCTCATTCATGTTGCCAATAATTTGCGATGCTGGATGTCGTTTCTGTATGTAAGCTGGTGCCATCTTCTCCTCTGGTTGACCTAATGGTTCGTCTGAGGGGTCATTGTCCTTCTTAACATTTGCTTCCTTCTCTTCTGATTTTGCATCATTAAAACTTGTCATTGGGAATAAGAGGTCTATTGTTTCTGCATCAATTTTCTCAGAACAAACAGCATCATCAAACTTCACAAACACTGACTCTTCGACCCTTCTAGTTCTCAAGTTATATACTCTATAAGCCTGCCCTTTCATGGAGTAACCAAGAAAAATTGCTCGTTCAGCTTTGGCATCAAACTTATAAAGGTGATCTTTTGTGTTTAGTATATAGCATTTGCATCCGAATGGATGGAAATAGCTTACATTTGGAGTTTTATGTTTTAAAATCTCATAAGGTGTTTTCTCCAAATGCTTTCTGATCAAAACACGGTTTATTACATATACTGCAGTCATAACAGCTTCCCCCCATAAAAACTTAGGGCTACCATATTCAAGCAACATAGTTCTAGCAGTTTCAATTATGGTTCTGTTTTTTCTCTCCACAACACCATTTTGTTGTGGTGTTCTTGGAGCAGAAAATGTATGATTTATACCTTTGTCATCACATAATGCACTAAACTGTTCAGACACAAATTCCCCTCCATTATCACTTCTTATAGACTTGATACCCGTTTCGGATTCATTTAACACCTTAGACACAAATGATTTAAACATTCCAAAAGCTTCATCCTTTGATGCCAAAAGATATACCCATGTAAACCGAGAGAAATCATCAACTAACACTAAAGCATATGATTTACCTCCAAGGCTTACCACATTTGTTGGTCCAAACAAGTCCATGTGAACCAAATCGTAAACTTGAGAGGTGGTAATGTCTTTCTTTAATTTGAAGCTTTTCTTGGTTAACTTACCACTTGCACAAGCATCACAGAAAAAGTTAGCATTATCTTTTAATTTTGGTATGCCTCGTGCAGACTCTAGTTTTGATAATTTTGATAATTTTGACATGCATATATGTCCTAACTTTCTATGCCACAGAAGTTCTAGATCACCAGATGCAGCATGAAAGCAAGTTTCATTAAAGGTTTCTAGGTTGTTTAAATCAACAACATACATATTGTTTTTCCTTATACCAGAAAACAGTAGTTTGTTATCACTGATCCTAGAAATTTTGCAAGATTCGGCTTCAAAAATTACCCTGTTCTCTGAACTACACAATTGACTGATTGAAAGAAGATTGTGCTTCAGTCCTTCAACAAATAGAACGTCTCTTATGATAGGAAGTGGACCCTTACCAATGATTCCATTTCCTATGATTCTACCAACTCGATCATCTCCAAACACTACCTTACCTCCCTTTTTATATTTTAATGATGAAAATAACTCTTTTCTACCTGTCATGTGGTGGGAGCACCCACTGTCCAGGTACCATATGTTTTCCTTTTCTCCCAGCTTCTGCAATCAATCAATTGTTAGCACATTTTGGTACCCAAAATGTTTTGTATACAACCGACTTCTTCGGTTTCAGTCGATCATAGCAGAATTTCGCTAGATGACCCTTTCGTGTGCAATGAGTGCATACATATATCTCTGTGTATTTCCTCTGATGACCTGATACCTCACCTCTTTTTCTTGATGCCATGTCATGCATTCTAGTTTTTTTAGCAATGTCTTTAGGTGTCGTTTGATATTTATAAGCTAAACGTTGTTTTAATTCTTGATTTTCATCTATCAGCTCAAACATCTGTTTTCTAAGTCTGTTTTCATGAACATGCTGGACTGCCATTATTTCTTTCATTTCTCGTAGTTCCTTGGTCATGTTGTGATTTTCAGTCATCAATAAGCAATATCTACTCCTAAGCCTGTTGTATTCCTCTTGGAGATTTTTTAAAGCATGCAGAAAGTCTGACTTAGTACTATGATGTTCACTTATTTCAGAGTCTGAGTCAAGAATTACCTGATAGTTTGTGGGATGCCCTTGGCTGCTGCTTGCTTCTGATAGATCATTTTCTTCCTTGCTTGCAAAGGCCATGTATGCCAGATTTCTTGTTTCAATTTCTTCCTCGGAGCTGTAATCACTCCAAGAGGCTGTCATAGCCTTCTCCTGTTTCTTCAAATTTAAGGGACACCTTGATCTCATGTGTCCTGTCTTTCCACACTTAAAGCAGACAGTCAAATCCTTCTCACTGGAAGACCTAATGTCTTCCTTAAATTCTTTCCTATCACGTTCTCCATCTTGTCTTTCCATTCTTCTAAACAGGTTCTTATCATTTTGAGCATTCTTTTCTGTCAATCGTCCTGCTGATCTATCTAATTCTTTACTTCTCCTAGGATCATAGCTTCTATTATTAAACTGCCTGGTGGACCCATAATTCTTTCTATCCTCAAAATCTCTTTTCATTTTCAGCATTCTATGAAATTTTCTACTAACGAGAGCAAATTCTTTTTCAAAATCTTCTCCCATTTCATATTCAGAGTCACTTTCATATTCTTGTGCTTTAAAAGCTATTACCTTCTTACGTTTATTATCTTCTTTGTTCATTTGAACAATTACTTCTTCATGACTAAGTAGGGAACCTACTAGTCTTTCGATAGATAACACATTCAAATCTTTTGCTTCCTCTATAGCTGTTCGCTTTGGAAGCCATTCTCTAGGTAAGCTCCTCAAGATTTTCCTAACTAGATCCTTAGTGGCAAACGTTTTTCCTAACCCCTTTAATCTATTTATTAGATCATTAAATCTCTTATACATGCTTGTAATAGTTTCTCCCGTGAACATCTCAAAAGATTCATATTCATTTAACAAAACATCGATTCTGCTTTCCTTTACCTCAGACGTACCTTCGTGAGTAGTTTCTAGTGACTCCCAGATTTCTTTGGCAGTTTCGCACTGTGCAACCTGACTCCTTTCTTCTGGGCTAAGAGCCGAAAACAGTATATGCATTGCCCTCGAATCTTGCTGGGAAGACAGTTTCTGGTCATCTTCCCACTTCTCTTCATCTTCGTCGTCCATGGGAATTGGTCCATTCTTCACAATGGCCCAAAGCCCTCCATCAATTCCTCGAAGGTATATCCTCATCCGCTTCTTCCATACTGTGTAGTCCGTGCCATCAAACCACGGAGGATTCGTGTTTGCTGAGTAGGATCCGGAAGCTGATTGTGTTCCAGCCATTCTTGCGATCGTCTTTGGTGAACCTTTAATCTCTCAAAGACCCCGCTCTGATACCAATTGTTGAAATTAGAACTGTGAAGAGCTCTCTCGAAATCACACACCTTTGATCTATCTTGCTATCAACCTTTATATAAGATGGAAACACTCTATTGATTTGAAGAAAAGATTACAAAACAGAACAAACACACCAAGTCACTTGGTCGAACCAAACAGAGTTGGCCCTTTTTACAAACTACACACCAGAAACACTCCTCTTCCCAAATCTAATTCACCCAGCTCTTTGCACTGTGAATTAGATAACTTGAAGAGTTTACAATTGGACCGAAAGAAGAACAATTGCACACTCTGCTATTTTCTTCTACAACTTGCGGACACCATCTAAAAGAAAGATACTTAGCTATATATACTGGGAAGCGAGAGATAGCCGTTAGAGAGGCCGAAGACGCTCCTTTGAGGAAATCATCATAGCCCTTCTGGAGTCGGTGATTGCTTGAGTAAAGTCTTCAATTTTGCTTTGCTATGCTTTCTGAGGATTTCCATAGGAGGGAGGCTAGGGTTGAGCAGCTCGATGTTTTTCTTCTGAAATTGGACTTGGAAGGACGATTCTTCTGCTAAGTGTCCGTTGATGATCAGACGACGTCGCATACTGAAGATGGTCAAGGGATGAGGAGAACGACACCGTTTGGTTTGCTTGGCAGGGACGCTAGTTATTCTTCAGACAATGGGTCGGGTTGGGGCGGGTTTTATCAAACCCAAACCCATGGGTTTATCCGCCAAAAAAAACCAGGATAAAACCCGTTGGGTTTGAAAAACTCAAACACAACCCAACCCGCTGGGTATCCGCGGGTTCATGGGTACCCGTGGGTTTTTGTGGTAAAAAATTTACAATAAAAAGTTTCTTTCAAAAGAAAAGTTTAACATCAATTTTCTCATACAAATTAATCATACAAAAAACACCAATCTAGGGCATACAAGCAAACCGCAAATGATCAATACAAATTGTTCAAAATTAAAGATAAACATCTATAAATAATAAAATTAATTGAAAGCTTCTTCCTCGTCAACTAAGTTTCTTCACTCTCCACTTCATAATATCAACTTCATTCTAAACAATTAGAAAGAACAAATTATACATGTCTCCACAAACATAAAGAATATTAGTTATTTAAGGAAGATATATTATTTAGAATATTAAATATACCGGGAAAATAATTATATGTATGTGGGCGGGTACCCATGGGGCGGGTTTATCTAAACTCAAACCCAACCCGATCCAATGAATAGTGTAGCGGGTTTAAACCCGAACCCGGTCCAAAACCCGTCAACACGGATTTTACCCGATTTGACCGGGTTGGGTCGGGTGGGTACCCGTGGGTTCGGGTTTTGTTGCCATCCCTATCAACAATCACAACAATCTCAAGTTTTAGTTTTTTTTTTTTTATAGAATCTCAAGTTTTAGTTGAGATTGTATAATACATCATTTTTTGTGATTGTTGGTGGAATCTACCTAAAACAATACATGCATTCTTTTACATTTTGACATTTTCAAATATTGTATTATGCACAATGCGTGTATTCAATAAATACAACTCTATTACTCTAACAATCATAGTACCAAACGATCCTTAGTTTATGTTTGGAGTTTGGAAAGCGAGGACGAGCATGATAATGGCGGTCAGCTTGGGGCGGGGATTCCAAATCCCTTCTCTGTTCACGGGGTACGCCTACTCTACTCAAATTATGATTTTGGGTTGGGTAGGACACATGTGAGTTCAGGTTGATTTGCCATACCTAAGAAACTAACTAGGTTGGACGAAATTTCCCAGTTACATTTCATTGTCATCTGACTAGGGATAATATAAGATATATTATTTTACCCAATTTAATAATCTAAGTTATTCAAACAGACTAGTTCATAAAATAATGTGAATACTTTCGATTGAAATGCTCGCTTTCAAAATTTTCACAAATTTAAAGTTATTGGAATGAATAATTATTCCTTAATATTAGATACATCTATTTAAATCGGCTAAATTACACGTTTGGTCACTCAAATTATATAAATATTTCATGTTTGCCACCCAAATCACTTTCCTTTCATATTAACCACTAACTTTACGATTCGTTCCACCATTAGTCACCCTCCGTTAACGCCGTCAAATTTTTGATGACGTGGCTAACGAAACTGTTGACTGTACCGTTAACTTAATGACATGTCACTTTAAAAAAAATGTTTACTTTGACCGACGATCAAAATGCGGTCAAAGTTCTTCTCCGCCATGGCGGGGTGGACCATCAACTCCGTTATCGAAACTTCCCCCTACTCCCTAACCCTTCACGCCGGCTTCTCCATTTCCCCCCGCCGCCGTTTTTCTTCTTACCACCGCTACCTCCGTTGTTCTGGCCTTCCTTGTCCCCATCGTCGTGGTCACCAGAGCCTGCTGGTTAGGTTATCACTTATCATCATTACCCCATTTCAAACAAGTTAATTAGTAATTACCATCGATTTCAATTTCAATTTCAATTTCAATTGGAGTTAAAACGAAGCTATTGAGTGAATCAATACATCCAGTTCCTGAATTAATTCATCGATTCAAATAAAGGGCATTGACGGGATAAGGCCATGGAGGGGGTTTCATTTGAATGAACACTGAGACAGAGCATGCAAAAATACACCCCCCACCGCCGTTCTTCTTATCGCCACTCTCTTGATTCTGCTAGTTGGGTTCTTCTCCTACCTCTCCTTCTCGCCGCCACCATCCCCGGCGCCGCAATTTTTCTCCTCGTGCTGCTGCTTCACCTCTCCGCCACTTCCATTGTTTGGATTCGGCTACTGGTTATTGTTCCTGCCGCCACCACCATTGATATTGTTCTTCTTCTTTTGCGGAGGAACTCAGGGAGTGAGAAGAAAGGAGAAGGCGCAGGTGAATGGGTATTAAAATACCCAAAGAGCGTGAAGAAAGAAGAAGGTGAAAGTTGATTACTTTTTTTTTTTTTTAAATTGACATGTCATTAAGTTAACGGTCTAGTCAGCACTTTCGTTTGCCACATTATAGAAAACTGACGGAGTTAACGGAGTTTGACGGTCGGTGACTAACAGTGAAACAATTCGTAAAGTAAGTGGCGAGTAAGAAATAAAAGTAATTCGAGTGACAAACGTGAAATATTTATATAATTTGAGTGATCAAACGTGTAATTTAGCCATTTAAATCCTGATACATGCTCAGCTCCTCTTCTCATTATAATGAGCTATATCATGACATATTGATATTATATTATATATTTATATGCAAGAAATATAGTATGAAAACTGAAGGGTACTACTATTTGTTTATAAAGCACAACAGAACGAAACCAAAAAATAAAGACAATACACCGATTTATGTGGTTTCCCCGATATCAGGATTAGTCCACGGGAGAGTTAGAACTCTCCGAGCTACATGATTTTTATTAGGGTTTCTTAGTCTTTGTCATGAAATTTGTAGCCATATATGTACTACACACCTCCCTTTGACACCCTACCGTCGACGACAATGTTGCCAGAACCGAACCGGAGCATGACCCGGTAATGCGAATGGTTTGCACCTTAGTGGTCCAACCGGCATTAGACCGTTTAAAAACCGTTAGCGAACCGGTACCTAATAAACATTATCATTATAAATAGTGAACATTTCTTAATCAGAGCTCGTCTCTTTCCTTCGAAATTGTGAAATGGAAATAAAGATTCAGTTTGAGAGCCCGACGTTTTTGGTTTATTTCAATTTTTAATTTTCTGCAATTCTTTTAATTAAATTTAACAGTTGAATGGCAAAAACCGGACGAGCGGCTCGAGCGGTTAATCGCATCGGCCGCTCGTCAACCGCTACATAAAACCGGAGCGGCTTTTAGACTATTCCGAGCCGGTTTAGTGACCGGGTGGCGGTTTTACCGGTCATGCCGAGCTGCTCGGCTTGGCTTTAATAACACTGGTCGACGGCCAAAGGAGAATTAGGAAGACCCTAAACAATACTATACAAACTGAACAGGGTTAAGGAAATACACAGGCCCAAACACACTAGCCACAATGGGCCTAACATGCTAATAGCCCCCCTCCCCACACACACAAAAATTGATGACTCTACAAAGCATCAATTTGCTAGAGAGGAACCAATATCAAGAGCGAGTCAAAGGTTTGTTGTACAAATCAGGCGATTGGTCTTCTGACATAACATATTGTAGACGAACAACACCATCACGAACAAGGTCACGAACATAATGCACATGAATCTCGATATGCTTGGTACGATTATGGAGAACGAGATTAACCGCAAAACTAGTCGCACTCATGTTGTCCACATAAAGAGCCATCGGAGAACGACAATGAACACCCAAGTTAGCGAAACAACCTCTGTATCCAACGAAGCTCAGAACCAAAAACAAAAAAAAAATGCACGATTTTTCGCCTCCGTAGATGATTTAGACACTTTACCATGATTCTTACAACGCAGTTGACAAAAGCATTGCCCAAGAGTACACACCACCTCGTCATGGAATGCCTCGTACCCACACAACCTTCAAAGTTGGGGTCAGAGTATAATTGGACAGAAAACTGACCAGTAGATGGACGAAAAATATCAACATCATGAGTCTCATTCAAGTAGCAAATGCAATACACCACAGACAAATGATCAAGTAGAGAGTCATCCATAAACTAACTAACAACCTGAACTGCATAGGACATATCCAGGCAAGTAGAAGTCAAATGGATCAAGTCGGCCACAAAATGCCAATACTAAGACAAATTATCAACATGAGTAGATGAATCCTTGCCCAACTTCGTATTAGCTTCCATGGGAGATAAAACTGAAACACAATCGGCAAAGTTCTCGGAAGACAACAAATAACATATGTACTTCTTCCGACCTAGTAAGATATGACCAGGAGAACGAGTGATCTTGAGCCTCAAGAAGAAAGATAAAAAAATTTATCACCAGAAATGAGTATAGCATCCACGTACAACAGTAGGACAATGGTCCCAACATGAGATGTATGAGTAAAGAGCGACAGAACTTTGAGACTCTACTGAAAACCTAGCCCCAAGATCCCTACTGAAATTTCTGAAACCAGGCCGCTTGATACCATACAAAGAACGACACAGTAGGAAAATAGAAGGAGACATAGCTCCACTTCCATGCTTGCAATATATCAGCCCAAATACGTTGCAAACTTGCATCTCATCGTCTTTTCCTTAGCACATGTGATTGGGCCTTTGATGCCCTCATCAACAACAAAATAGAAGGAGACATAGACGCATCGTAAAAATACATCATATGAAATACAGACACACTGAAGAACAGGATCATAACAAAGATAATCCTTGTGAATATCACTATAACCAAGGAAGACAAAACAAGTAGTTTTGACGATATGCTTTGTATGTTTTTTGCGAGGAAGAAGAACAAAGCATGTACAACCAAAGACACGAAGACGAGAGTAATCATGATGCTTCTGAAACAAAAAGAGTGGGAACTAAGCTAACCAAGGACATAATGATGTGATAGTTAATCAAATGAACAAACTCGCGAAATCTTGAGGTAAAGAACAAGAAGGAACATGAGACGCTAGGAGCAAACCACAAATTAGCTCCAAGTCAAGTCGATTCTTACGTTCAACAAGACCGTTTTTCTAAGATACACTCGGACAAGATTTCTGAGTTAGAATCTCATTATCACAAAACAAAGAAGCAAAGGGGTGAGAATTAAACTCGCCACCCAAATTAGAGCGAACCGTACGACCAAACTAAAATTGAATAGCAGGGTCAACAAATAAGAATTGTGTAGTCGAGTTTATATAGCAGGGTCTAGGGTCTTCCTTTTCCTTTGGTCGTTCACTGTAGGGTGCCAAAGGGGGGGGGGGGTTAGTGTAGTATATATAGCCGTGTGCCTCCTTCCGATCATAGGGGGCACTTGCAGTCGCCGAAGCCACACTTGTTGATGTTGCGAGCGAAAAACTGTAAATCGCAGAACATAGACTAAGAAAAGCCTAATAAGAATCATGCAGTTAGAGTTCTATATCTTCCATGGACTAGTTCCGATAACGGGAAAACCACATAAATCAATGTGTCGTCTTTATTTTTTCGGTTCCGTTCTGTTCAGATTTGTTGACATGATATCAGAGTTGCTGTGACCAATAGGTCTTTTGTTCGAATCTCGACAACCCACATTTGTTCTATTAAGAACTGTACGTGGACACCGGGCCGTGATGCCCAAGGGCTAGCACGACACATCACGGTTAGAGCACGACACAAGCACGGGCACGAAATAAATGGGCCAGCCCGGCACGAGCACGAATAATTTATGGGCAGTGCCTAAACTTCACGGGCACGAGCACGGGCACATCATGGTATATAAGTGGGCCGTGTCGGGCCTAATATTTTCGAGACTTTATTGAGTATAAGAACGGACATGACACGAAAATAATATTTATTTGATAGAAAATAAGTATAAAAAGAATTATGGGTTCAAATATTACAAAACACAAGTAGAAAAATTATTATTATTTGTTGTTGTTAGAAGTGTCATAAAGATATATACGTAATTACTAACATAAGTAAAAATGGATAAAGAATTAAACAAAGCCAAATCACACTCGCTATACTTTCAATTTTCTTCCCCCCTATTTGTTACTTTTCTCAAACATTATCGGTTAATACTATCTTCCCCCGTCCAATTTTCACCTTCTTTTTCATTCTCTTTTGTTTTTGTCCTTTTCATTAAACACGAATACGAGCATGGCATGAGCACGAATAGGCACGACACGATTGGAGCCGTGCCCGGGCCTGGGCCGGCCTAGCAAAATTGACAAATGGGCTTGCATGGCACGGCACGAAAACTGACGGGTCGTGCCAAGCACGACACGAAATAAATGGGCCCAAAGCGTGCTCGTGCCATGCCGGCCCAAGCACGGCCCCAGCCCATGTACATTAAGAACATGGTATATGAACCAGTGCAAACTTCATACCCTTTTGAGTTGGCTTTCGTTTGAAGGGGTGTGTTAGTAAATTATACATGATTCATAATTGAATCTCTTCTAGTTATTGCCCGACTGGTTCTTGACACCATTACGTATGATCTTCTATCTGTGTCTAGGTCTATGTACGAGTCCCATCAATGATTCTAAATATGATGCAAGTTGTAGGGTGGTAATCAAGCTGAATGAAGCTAAACTGATCTAAATTAATGTAACTACACACGTTATAATAACTCAGTAGTGGCTAGTATAATTACAAGTGAAGCTAGCTAGTTAGGTAGGTTATTCTTGAAGTTGAAGGAACAACTTTAATCAGCGAAAGATGGAAATTCAAGACTCGAAGTTAGGTACGTAGGGTAGCCTGCCCCTGCCCATGTATAGTTGGTTTCTTGGATAAGGGTGACTTACCCCATTTATGTATATAGTTGGTTTTCTCTGTAGTCGGGGAAGAGGTTTCCAGATCTTTTTATATATACATCGAATTTCTAAAGCGTAATGATGTATAGCTTAGTGGACATTCGGCAGGCGGTAATAGTTTATTTTAACGGAACGAAAGAGACATGGATGCTTAGATTAGATAGTGCTCCTCCAAATCCAAAATATACATTATGATCATGGTGGGTTTTCAATTCATTCAGTGGGCACTGCCTTTGTATTCTCAACCATGGAAATCAGAGCTGACGAAGAAGCTAATAAGAAGAGCGACAAAACTCATTGGGGGAGCAACGAATTTTCTTTCTCTTGATTTGTTTATGGATGCAATGCATAATGGTCGTCCATTCCGGCTTCCTGTCTTAATCTCTACTTGTCACGGCAAAGATGGGAAATTAATTGAAAAAAGAATACAAATCTGTGATAATTATTCATGTGAGAGCGGCAGATGCTATAGAATAAGATAGTGGGAAGTGGGGAGGATTAAGTGCCTCATAAGTCCAATCTAAGCCGAGACACGATTTTTTTAATAGGAAAGATTCATCCAAAGAACAAATTAAAACGTCGCTTTTGTAATTAATTAGCTTTATTTGGTGGATACCAAACCAGTACAGTAAACTTGGAATTGACTAATCTTTGCTGCTAGCTAGGGTTAGGGACCCTCATGGCTCCTCTCCCGCAAGCACGAACCTCTTTGACAAGGGGAAACCGCCAAAATTGAACCATGGGTCCTAAACCTCATTGCGTGTTCAACCATCTCATGATTTCGTACAAAATTTCATAAAGGAATTTACAGAAATTAATTGGTAGGGTATCGCATCAAGGTGGAGAATGAACCCTCAACCTCAAACTGAGCATCTCATAGGGGTTTATTTATCCTATATTGTGACCAAGCGCAAGTCTCAACTAGAGGAAATTGCAAATTTTTGTACTCGACTTTCAGACCCCTACATAGTTATTGGAGATTTCAATAGCTTCTTATATCCACTTGAAAAGACAGGAGGATCCCCATGGCGAATGGATAAAGCTCGCCCACTATGGGACTTTGTTAACCTTTTAGGGCTATTTGAACCAAATTCCAAAGGTCCCAAATTGACCTGGACAAATCGGGGAAGAAATGGAGTCACGATTGAACAAAAAATAGATAGAGTCTTCGTCTCTACATCCTAGATGAGCATCTGGCCTTCGACGGGCGTATATCATCTCACAGACATAGGCTCGGATCATAGGTTACTTCACGTACAGACAAATCCTACAATGGCCAGAGCAAAGAGACTATTTCGATTCGATCTCAGGTGGATTCAGATGCCAGAAGCCGAGCTAATTATCACTTATGCTTGGAATCTAGAAGTAGCAGGCTCAATTCAATACTGCCTATTTAGCAAGCTTCTGAGAACTAGGCATGTGTTGGTTGGCTGGTCCAAAGGAAGAACGTCAAACTCAGCAAGATTAATAAACGACCTAAACCGTGCACTAGAAGTGGTTAGATCCAATGCTTCGGTAAACTGGGCCCCAGTCAATATGGGGTCCGGAAAACTCCCAAGGGTCATGGTGTACTGCAGAACATGAGAAATTGAACATAGTCGTGGAATACTATAAAGATCTCTTCCTAACACAGTGTATGACCACGATTGACCTATCCCACCTTTCGGTAGAAAAAACAGTAGACGAGATCCAGAATCTAAACCTAATTGCTCCAATATCTCAAGAAGAAATTAAGAAAGCGGTGTTCAGCATAGGAAAATCTCAAGCCCCAGGCCCTGATGGATTTACGACAGGCTTCTACCAAAATTATTGGGATCTAATCAATCAAGATGTGATCCAAGCAGTTCTGGCTTTTTTTCATTCTGTACATTTACTAAGATCCTTCAACTGTACTTGGATATTACTGGTCCACAAGGTAAATAACGTCAGAACAATGAAAAACCTAAGACCTATCAGCCTTTGCCAAGTGATTTACAAAGTCATAGCGAAAATTTGGGCAGATAGGCTGAGTAGAGTTCTACCTAAGATAATATCCCAAACACAGAATGGATTTATCAAAGGACGCCAAATCTCAGAAAATATCCTGATCAGTCATGAAATGGTCCAACACCTTAAAACCTCAAAGTCCAAGAAAAAAGGTGGATGGCAGTGAAACTGGATATGGAGAAAGCATACGATCGAATAGAATGGCCTTTCTTGTTCGAAATGATGAGGATTCTTGGTATACACCCTAGATTCATCTCTTGGGTAAATGACTACATCACTACAGTGTCATATTCGATTCTTATTAACGGCTCCCCTTCAGAGTACTTTAGACCTTCAAGAGGACTAAGACAAGGAGATCCTTTATCGTCTCTCCTTTTCGCCATCTGTGCCGAAGGATTCTCTAGTATGATAAGGAAAGCTACCTTCGTAGGATACCTTGAAGGAGTCAGAATCCGCCCTAGTTGTCCGGTAATTTTCCATTTATTTTTCGCAGATGACCCATACCTATTCTTGTCCGCCTCACCGGAATATTGTACATCTCTCCTTTCCCTCCTTCGGGCTTACAAGGAATTAAGCGGTCAACGAATAAACTTAAATAAATCACCTGTCCTCTTCAGTCACAATACAGACCCTTCTCAAGCTCAAATAAGTATGGGTGCTCAATTGGGTGTTGGAACCATAGGAGAACATGACTCTTACTTAGGTCTACCAGCTATCTTATCTAAATCAAAAAGAGAGACATTCCAGTTCATGGAGATGGAACTTATTAAGAAGTTACAAGGATGGAAACAACGATCCCTATCGAAAGCCGGAAAGGACATTCTCATTAGAACATCGGCCACTAATATACCAGTTCCAGGAATGTCATGCTTCAAGGTTCCCAAGGAAAACTGTAGACGCTTAAACAGTCATATCGCAAAGTTTTGGTGGGGTACGACACAAAATTCAGACCACCCAATCCATTGGTTGTCTTGGAAAAGCCTAGCTCACAACAAATTCCATGGAGGACTTGGATTCAGGGACTTTGAAGCCTTCAATCAAGCGTTGCTAGCTAAACAATGTTGGAGAATATGGACCAATCCAAATTCACTCCTTTTCCAGATTTATAAGGGTCGATACTTTACTCAATGCTCGGCTTTGGAAGCGTCAATCGGTTCAAACCCTTCGTGAGGGTGGAGAAGTCTACTCTTTGGAAGAGATCTGCTCCTACTAGGACTAAGATGGCAAATAGGCAATGGGCAAAAAATCTGGGCGTTCATTGATAAATGGATTCCGGGGGATAAACCCTTAACCCCGAGTACTCGAACCCATATTCAAAATGGATCTCCTATGGTATCTTATTTCATAAAAGAAGGTCGAGGGGAATGGGACGTTCCAAAACTTCAGAATTGCTTTGAACCTCAGACTGTTGATCTCATAAGGATTATTCCTCTGTCTCGTTGCTCACAGCAAGACATTAGAGTGTGGCACTATCCCAAAGATGGAAAATACACAGTCAAATCGGGTTATCACTTAGCTCTGGAAATAATATTAGCTCCAAGTCGTAAACCGATAGCGCAAATCATCGACCCCCCTATTTGGAAAAAGACTTGGAACATCGAAGTTCCGCCTAAACTCAAATTCTTCATATGGCAATGCCTCAAAGTCATACTTCCCACAGTAGTGGCCCTTCAATCTCGAGGAGTAAACTGTCATAATAGGTTTCCTGTCTACTGGAGACATTGGGAAAGTATTGAACATTTATTCTTCAGATGCCCCCTAGCCATCAGATTGTGGACTTTAGTGGGGTTGAGAAACTTTATTGAGACCGCCCAGACTGTTAACTTTAGTCTATGGTGGCGACATGTCATGGTCTCCAAGACCGCCCCATTCCACATTCTCCAATGCGTCTGTTTACTTTGGAGAATCTGGAAGTCTAGAAATGAAGTGACCTTTGAATTTATCCAACCCCATATCCGTTCCCTAGCCAGACAATTCTACAACCAGGTCCACGAAATCTCCAGTCTCCTTCCCCCCCTCCTCCACTCCACAGCTCTCTTCTCCCAATTATTCCGGCCACCTCTTGGGTCCCTCCACCAGAAGGCTTCTTGAATATCAACGTCGAGGCAGCTGTCAGTGCCTCTGGGTGTTCGTCTGGGCTGGTAATCCGTGGGTCAGACGGGCATGTGATGTTGGCGTTCGGGTTGCAGCATCAAGGAATAGTCAACCCTTATCCGGCTGAGCTTCTCGCTTTCAGGGATGCTATTTCCTTTGTAGCCTCAAGATCCTTGACCCACGTGATAGTCGAAGGTGATTCCGAAGTGGTTGTCAACCAAGTCCGTCAAGGCGTTTCAGAAGACTTGATTGGTGGCCCGGTGTTACGAGAGTGTCTTCAGATCCTTAGCTCTTTGTCTATTTGTATAGAGTTTAGGGCGGTACCTAGAACCGCCAATAGTGCTGCCCATAGAGTGGCGCGTAAAGCACTGCTTTTGTCTCTTGTAGAGCTAGAATCTTTTGATTTCTTGGGGGTGGCTTCTTTAGAATCTTTTAGGGGTCCTGGGTAGAATTGTAAGCTTAACTATCATTTCCCATTGATATCACTCAGAAATAAAAAAAATATTGTTGTAGAGATTTCATAGAGCCGAGATGCCCCTCAAGTCGATGCGTATAGGTCAGCGACTCCCAACTTGAGAATTTTGCAGGTCGATTTTTGGTGTACTAACATGCAAAGAAGAAAATCTATGGTTCAGTTATAAGAAGGAAGGAGGCTAACGAGGGTAGAAACTATCAATCAACCAAGGGGTATACTTGGTTTGATCGATCTGCAATCCTTGGCCAAAAAACCAAGAACAAATTCGAGCTCTCAAGCTTGGGCAACTCCAAGGAGTAGTTTTCGACTAATTAAACTTCAATGTGTGTTTACAATGAATTCGAGCAAGGCTTTTATAGCCAATAGAATAAACAATTAACCTACTTAAACTAGGAAACAAATTGTAACAGAATGGGTAAAAGAAATCTACTCTAATAAGGAATCTTCTAACTCAAGTAATCCAACTTGCACAAGGAAATCTACCTTCCTGCTCACGTCCCACAACCAGCCTCCAGACCAACTTCGAGCTTGTAGGGAATGGCCTTTTGGGTCGCGTCAAACTCCGCCAACTCCTTCTCGTGGCTTAGAAAGTTGCACGGTGTCATCTCCAGCTCGAACCATCATTTGATTGTACCTCAAGCTCTTGTAATAGTGCATATCCGTTACCCTACCCAAAGTAGTTCGGGTTTTACCCATACCCATACGGCCATACCCACATGTTAAACGGGTAGAAAATTAAAACCATGCCCATACCCGTTCGGATTTCAGGTATCCACGGTTATCCATGGGTAATGATTTCTCTTCATAACTCCAACCAATATGTTAACATTCACATGTATTCTCACATTACTTAAGAAGAAAAGTATAACAATAATTCACTGGAATGAAAAAAATTAATTAAAACAACACAATTTCATGAAAATATTATATTTATATGCTAAATATAAAATATGTTAGAGAAATATAATGATTATTTATAGACAAAATACATATGTATGTGTATAATCGGGCGGGTTCGGGTTGGATAGTGAGAAACCCATGTCCACCCATTACCTGCAATATTCGGGTTCGGGTTTTACCCGTACCCACTAAATGTCCTTCGGGTTCGGGTTTTGCCCTACCCGTTTAGGTCGGGTTCGGGCGAATATCCATGGTTACAGATATTTTTGCCATCCCTAGGTTCACCTGAATTCTCATGCGGGGTGCACTTATGCTAATTTTAAGGGCCCTTACAAGGATTATGAAGAGCTTGTGAGTGAGCGAGATAATGGTTTGTATGTTGAAAGTAGTGAACCTGTGAAGGATTGGGTCAGCAGGGTACATTGTGCTGAAGGAGAAGGTGGTGCTGAAGTTAGTCAACAGGATAATGTTGCAAATAAGAATGAAGGGTCTAGTTCAATTGTTGAAAATGAGCCAACTTTAGCAGCAACAAAGCTTGCTAGGGAAAGAGTGGATCATAATGATCTCACTTTCTTTGCATACTTCCTTTGGAACTATTCTATAGTAATTGAGTTCGTACAATCTCAAGAAAGACTCCAATTCTCATATCAGTACGAGGTTACGGGGATTGCAACATCATTTCTACAGCGGCAGCATCGAGCAGGTTCGATTGAAGAAGAGGAGCGTGTTCTTGACGATCTGGCATGTGGGCTGATAGACCCTTGAAAGAGATAATCGAATTGATAATGAGAATTAGCAATTGAGAAGAAGAATTTTTAGGATTCAGAGAATTGGGGAAGAACAGGAGAAAGATAGGCTTAGGAATTTTGATATTCTTATTGCTTAATTCCAAACTGAACGTCCTAAACCCCTTTTTACGAGTTTCAGAGAACTTGCAGGAAATAACAAAACTGCCACTCAAACCCGGCCCATACGGCCGACCCAACCCTTCCTGCTCACCCCACTCGGCGGCGGTTTCTATCATCCCCTTCTCCATCAGAAACGAGCTTGCCGTCAAGGTCGAATGTTGGGAAGCGCTGCCGGAGAGTCACTGTCTCCTCCCAAGCAGCATCCTCCTTCTCCATGTGCTGCCACAAAACCAAGCTCTCCTCGATCAAGCGCCCGCCTTTCTACACCCATCTGGTATCTAGGACATGCAAAGGAGTCAACTCAAGATCACCATCAGAGGAGACCGGTGGTGCAGTCGTCTCCACCTGATCATCCGCTCCTCTATATCTCTTCAGTAAAGACACGTGGAAGGTAGAGTGGATGCGCGCATCATCTGACAGCTGAAGATGATACGCCACCGGATTAATCTTCCGCAGTATCTCATAAGGCCAAAAGTATCGAGCCGCCAGCTTCTGGTATGCACGGCGGAAGACGGAAGCCTGCCTGTATGGATGTAATCAAAGCAAAACTTAGTCCCCAACCTCGAACTCCTCCTCGCGGCGTCCTACATCGGCCAACTGCTTCATCTTGTTGTTGGCAGCCGCCAAATTGGCTTTGAGCTGCTCCAAAGCCTCATCCGGGGCTCCTAGCCATCGATCCACCGCGTCCATCGGACTGGTACCACTCTGATAGCGTACCAAGGAGGGCGGTGGCCTCCCATATAGAGCCTCAAATGGTGTCATCTGGATCGCTCTATGGTAAGTAGAGTTATACCATAGCTCGGCCCATGGTAACAGGGCAAACCACCGTCACGGCTGCTGGTGGACAAAGCATTGCAAGTACTGCTCCAAGTAGCGGTTAACCAACTCCGTCTGACCATCTGTCTGCGGATGGCAGTCTGGGCCTATGCGAACACCTACTGCCAGAAGCTACTCAAGCAAACGGAGTCCCTGTCGCTGACAATGGATCTCGGGAACCCGTGGTGTCGGACTACCCCCATCACAAACTGCTCGGCCACCAACCGGGCGGTATACGGGTGCGCCAAAGCCATGAAATGGGCGTATTTCATCAGCCGATCAATGACGACGAACATGATAGTCTTTCCTCCGGAGTGAGGAAGCCCGACAATGAAATCCATACTGATGTCCTCCCACACCCGCTCGGGCACCGGTAAAGGCTGCAGGAGACCCGTCAGCCGCAGGTGGAACACCTTGACCCGCTGACAGGTGTCACATGAAGCTACATAGTCCTTCACGTCCTGACCCATCTGCGGCCAGTAAAACTGCGCCTGAATCCGCCGCAACGTCCGCTCGCCCCCAGAATGCCCTCCAAAGGGAGAGTCATGGAACTCATGCAACACGGTCATCACCTGCGAAGACCCTTGGGGAAGGACAGGGCGCCCTCGGAAAAACACCAGCCCCTGCAGAAAGGAATAATGATCCGAGGCTTCGCTGACCACTGTATCCCGGCAACCCTGCAGATAAACATCAGTCTCAGTAAGAGCTCGCAGGCCGCCCCAGGGCGCCTCGAAAGCCCATCCGCCACGACGTTGGATGGTTCTGGTCGGTAGTGGATCTCATAATCATAACCAAGGAGCTTTGAGACCCACTTGTGCTGATCGGGAGTGGAAACTCGCTACTCCAAGAGGTTCCTCAAACTCTGATGGTCGGTGTAAATGTGGAATTTTTGTCCTAGCAGGTACAGTCGCTACATCTGCACCACCGTGATGATAGCCTGCATCTCCTTCTGGTAAGTAGACTAAGCTTCCTTGGAGGGAGCCAAGGTCTTACTCATAAAGGCCACCGGGTGTCTATCTTGTTATAACACCGCCCCGATGCCCTGGCCTGAGGTGTTTGCCTAAATCACAAAGGTCCGGGTGAAATCCGGCATAACAAGGGTCGGGGTGATCGTCATTGCCTGCTTCAGCTGCTGGAACGTCGTGTGTGCCTTAGGTGTCCATGCAATCCTGCCCTTCTTCAATAAATTAGTCAAGGACTGGGCAATCATATTGTACCCTTGTACAAACTTCCGATAGTACCCTGTCAGGCCCAGGAAACCTCTCAGCTCCGTGACAGTGGTCGGGGTCGGCCACTCCACCATAGCCTGAATCTTCGACTGGTCCACCTGTACACCCTACGGAGTGACAATGTGACCCAGATACTCCACCTTCTAAACCCCAAAGGCGCACTTCGAATCCTTGAGGTAGTACTGATGGTGCTGCAAAATCTCAAACACAGCCTGCAAATGTTGCAAATAGGCATCCCACGACGGACTGTAAATAATAATATCATAAAAAAAATACCAGTATGTACCGACAGAGTAAGGGCCAAAAGATGTCGTTCATAGCCGCCTAGAAGGTCGAAAGAGCGTTGCACAACCCAAACGACATTACCAGGTACTCATAATGGTCGTTGTGAGTCCGAAAAGCTGTCTTGTGCGCATCCCCCTCTTGCATCCAAATCTGGTGATAACCGGCCCGCAAATCGAGCTTAGTGAAGTAAGTCGATCCGTGTAACTCGTCGAGCATGTCGTCTACCATCGATATTGGAAACCTGTCCTTCATTGTCGCGACATTAAGAGCCTGGTAGTTAGTGTAGTAACTCCAGATTCCATCCTTCTTCTTGACCAGAAGTATCGGTGAAGAAAAAGGACTAGTGTCGGGCCGAATCAGCCCTGTGATGAGCATCTCCGCCATCTGCCACTCAATCTCCTCCTTCTGTGAGTGACCATATCGGCAGGGTCGAACATTAACAGCTTCCACCCCGTCCTTCAACTGAATGCGGTGATCAACCTGTCGGTGCGGCGGAAGGGTGGTAGGCGCCTGGAAGATCTCTGGGAACCTGTCGAGGATCCGTTCGAGGTCTGGAGCCACCTCCTTCGCCTTCGTAGCCGCCATGGGCCAGCACATCACGACAAAGTCAGACTCGCCCATTTCGGTACAATCATGGATGGAAATAGGGCCCACGACTGTGGTGAGCCCTTGCAGGCTCCACTCCTTGTCCCGCCACTTAAATCTCATGGTCAGACCCCTCCAATCGGTGGTAGTCGGACCCAAACTATGCAGCTACGGAATGCCCAAAATGATATCGAACCCCCTGATGGGTAGGACAAATAAATCGACGGTCACGGGCAGCCCTTGAATTTTGAGGGAGAGCCCACGGTAGGCTGTGGTACACTGCATAAGTGCACCATTCGCGACCTAGACCACCACCTTCTCCACCTCACTCGCCACCAATGGGAGGTACTTAGCAAACTCTTCGCTGATGAAATTGAGCGAGACATCGCTATCCACCAAAGTCAACACGGTCTGTCCAACCACCTGGGCTCGGAAATGAAGCGTTCTCGGATTCGGTAGCCCGGTCGCCGAGTTGAGGGACAGCGATAGAGCGCCGCCGCACCCCCTAGCCAGTCTGCCGACCGCCGCACCGGGAGGAGCCTCGCCGCCGTCCGCTGGAGCTCCTGCAAGCTCCCCACCCTGCTCTCCCGCCGCCGCGCACTGAGGGGCAGCGCCCTCCGACGCCGACAGCACCACCGCGCCTTCCCGCCGCGTCGTGGTCGTCGCCTCGCCCGACCCCACGGCTGGGGTTTCCTCCGACGCCGCCGCCGCAGCCCACCCACGGTCACGTGACTCTCGTTCGAGCTCGGCCAACGTGTACTCGATCTGCTGCCACACACGAGCACATTCTAAATCGGAGAGCCTTGATGAGCTCATGTTGGCTCTGATACCAAATGATAGACCCTTAAAAGGGAGAATCGAATTGAGAATGACAATTAGGGATTGAGAAGAATAATTTTAGGGATTAAGAGAATTGGTGAAGAACAGGAGAAAGATAGGCTTAGGGATTTTGATATTCTTATTGCTTAATTCCAAACTAAACGTACTGAACCCCTTTTTATGATTTTCAGACAACTAGCAGGAAATAACAAAACAGCCACTCAAACCCGGCCCATACGGCCGACCCAACCCTACCTGCTCACCCCACTTGCCGGCGGTTTGTATCAGGGGCTCACTTCGTTGTAGCTAGCAGTAGGGATTGCCATGGGTTGAGCAATGATTTTGGGAAGCAGCAACTTTCTTGTTGTCTACTACTCCTCTTGTGGGCATCTGGTTCAATTGCCCATCCAAATGGGAATTGGGATATGTGGTTCCCATCTCATCCAACGTTAGACAAGAGTTTTGTGATCTTGGAGGAACATGGTTACAGAGCTTGCAGTTTGTGCCTGTTGTTGCCCTCCGGCGTTCTTTGGCCTTGTTGATCATCTTACTTCCGCAATAGGGGTTTGTTACTTTCTAGGGTCTAGCTCAAGTTCTTACTACTCCTGTTGGAGCAGTGGAGGAGCGAGTATTACAGCAACAGTCTTGGGTCCAATTCTTCACTAATAACATCGCACGAGCTCAAATCAGACAGTTGCAATATGAGTCTTGAACACAGCTTGAGAACATCGCACGAGCTCAGATCAGACAGCAGCAATATGAGTCTTGAACACAGCTTGAGGACAAGCTGTCTCTGTAGGGGGAGGGTTTGTAACAACCCAATCCAGCTGTCAAAGTGTATAAATAGAAGAGGGCTTAGCTGGCTATTCTATCATTTGACCGATCAACCAGTTGTAACTACTTTACCTATTCTATAGTAGATAGCTCTATAAAACTCGTCTTTCCTTTCCCTGTATCTTCTTCTTCCTTAATCAAATCCATTTCACCATAAAACTCGACTATGGTAAAAAATTTAAGAAGGGAAGGGATAAAGAGTGTGTGGCTATTAATTTCATTTGTCTTAAAACAATAAATTATAAATGGTAATTAAAAGGTGATGTGTCACAATCAAATGTTAATTTTTTTTCAAACTCATTGACTAACACACCACATCACTGTCAACTAACATTTGACTAGATGAAAAGTTAATGATTTGGCGATAATATTGTTTTTAAAATGATTCGACTATCCTTTATTTCGACATCAAAGATTTTTCTATTATATTGTTTTAATCCTACTTTAAAAAGTTAATTTATATCATAGAACGTCAACAAATTTACTCTACAAATTCTCTGGTAAGTTTATTTTCTTTTTATAAGGGTACAAATTCTCTAATAAGTGAGTACAACACACTTTGATTTCTATTATTTCTTGCTGATATTAGGAGATTTTCCTTTAATAAAATAAACAAGTCATTCCTTTTTCCTTCTATGATCTTTTATGATTCATCTAGAAAATGCTCGCAGTTATGTTAAGTAAGGGTGAGATTATTAAGTCAATCACTAGTCAAATTCACAATTTTTTTTGGTGGAAAATCCAAATAAGTATCAGCTTTAACAAAATCCGACCAAGATCCGTCAATTCACCATCTAGACGGCCGGGTTGTGATACATACGGCCCAGCCGCCCAGTCAAAATATCGTGATTTAATATAACTACTCAAGAAAGTTGAAAACTTTTCCCCCTCTGTCTTAAATTTTCCTCTGACTTCTCTCTAAAACCTACTTGTCCAGCTAGCCATGGGGCTGTCGCCGTCCATGGCGTTTTCTTCCAGCCCCTTTGTGGGAGTTCTTCTTCACAACCTCCCATGTTGATGGTTGATTTGCTTCTTCCTAGTCTGAGCTTCTCATATCTAGATGTTTTGTGCTTGTTTCTCGGGAGCAAAGGGAGATGTAGATCTTTCTGCAGTTTGTCTTCGCCTTTTCAGATCTCGTCATCCTCCTCCTTGCTTTACCCTTTTGATGGTGGTATTTTGGAGAAGTCGAGGCGCCTATTGGTCGGCCTTTCGGATACATGTTTGAGCTTGAAGACAGGGTGCAGTTCTTTCCTTGTTCATCTCTGCTCACTTTGTTGTTGCAGGCTTCGTCTCGTTCTTCGGAGGGGTTGTTCAGTGACCTTGGGAAGTTGGGTCTCGTCATTCTTCTTCTTGCGATTCCTGGTTTGTGCTGCTCCATATGTGCTCTTGATGCGGCTGCGACGATAGAGCAGAGGAGATGGATGAAGGTTGGAGTTGGGCTGGGTATGATTTGCTAAGGCTTAATGTTTTGTTGGGCTTTGCCTTTCCTTATGTTTGGCTTTTAGTTTCCCGTTCGTAGTCCATGTACCTTCCATTGGTTTATTATCCAGCTTTGTATGCCCACTTGGGCCTTTGATTTCATCAATGGAACTCAAGTTTAACAAAGAATCGTGATTTAATAGTATATATATTTATAAAATTAATTCTCTCCATTTGTTTGTAGTACCTGACTGATTCCCCGTACTTTGCTTTCACCCCTGGTAGGGGAACCGATCAGGTCAGTAATCATGAGTAACTTGTCAACATTAGCATGACAGCAGTATCCTCTCTCCTGGAAAGTCTTTTATCTATTCGCCTTTAATTTAACGGATGATTTCTCTCTCGTTTTAAGTCGATTTTTTTTGCACAGATAAATCAGATTAAATGTGCTCTTTAAAATGATATCCACTTTGATATATTTTTAGTACAAAAAAAATTGAATAATTTTTTACTAGTCATTACTATATGGTATGCTCCTATTTAATACCATATGGTAAGAAAGTGTACCATTATGGTATGAACATACCAATATGGTAAGAAGGTTGAATACATGATAGTAGGAGCATACTAACTATCATTTACGACTTTCATCATTGTTTACTACAAGTTACCACCCACATACCATAGTGGTAAAGTATGGTAATTTTTTATTCATATTTTTTTCACCCGAAAAATTTATAGATCCAATAGATCATGATGAACTCGTTCCTTCTGAGCAAACATTTTCAAAAACGACTTAAAAATGAAGAAGTTACCATATGGTATGTAGTTAGTAAAAAACGTTTCTCGAAATATATTGAAAATTGATCTCATTTTGTAGAGCACGACGAACTCTTTCCATCTGTGCAAAAAAAAAATGAAATCCGAGTTAGAACGAAGAAGATAAGAGCCGATTAAGAAAACTAGGGAAAATAAAATGTCTTAAATTGACAACCTTTAAATCTGAATTTTCTGGACCCACTTAGATCTAAAGGTCCAGATTTAGTTACTCATAGGTTAGTAATCAATGGTTACTGACCCTATGCTAAACCCCTGGTAGGGGTGTTCAAATGGTTACCATGGTTATTACCAAACTAAATAAGCCTAAATTTCATTAACCATATAATACAATATTACAACCAAACCGTCCAAACTAATACAAAAACAAAATTAATGTTTAATCAGTTTGGTTAATTGGTTAACCAGATTAACCAATATAAAATCACATTATCATTAAGTGAGAATAATTTCGGTTAATTTATCAATTCACAATTCATATAATGAATAAAATATAACAATCAACACATAATTATAGTTGACCCTTAACATAAATACATTCAACTAAGACAATTATCTTACGGTTAGTATATAAGTATTCATCTAACAAAAAATTATCACAATGGTATGGGTTAATGAATTGTTGTGTTTGTTTGAATAGACTTAGTCTTTTTGCAATTTTCATAGGCTGAAAAGGACCTTACTTTCAAGTTTTCATCCAACATAATGTATGAGATTTATCTAAATTAGGCGTTCATATGTTGTGGTATACACTCTACATATACAAATATACATTATACGAATAATATCAAGCTTTATATTTTATGAGTCTAAAAAGGATGAACGTTTAACTCTTGAGTGGTTATTCAAAGTATTAAGTATGGGGTAAATGCCACATTTTGTTCAGTGAGATTACTAAATCGTGTCATGTTTAGTCACTAGATAAATTTCATATCAATTTTGGTCAATCGAATTATTGAAACTAGTCACATTTAGTAAATGTGTCCCGTTAGTTTCCGTTCAACTCCATTAACTAAGTGTGACATGTTTCAATAATTCGAGTGACTAAATGTGACATGTTTCAATAATTCGAGTGACCGGAGTTGGACATAGGCTACATGAGAGTGATCAAATGTGACCTGTTTCAGTAATTCGAGTGACTAAAATTGATATTAAATTTTTCTAGTGACTAAACATGACACGATTTAGTACTCTCAGTGACCAAATATGTCATTTCCCCATTAAGTATGTGTATATATTAGATATATGCCTAATTATTTATCTGGTTAATTTGGTTTGGCTGGTTAGGAGTGTTTGAAACCAAACCAAACCACCTAAACCAAACAAGCTAAAAACTTCAACCAAACCAAATCAATTAACCAAATTAACGAAACCAAATTATCCAAATAGTACTGGTTAAAACAGTTACCATATTAACCACACCATTTGATCACCCAACTCGTCGACGCTGCCTGTTAGTAATCATGAACATGAAGAATACCAAACTATAATGTAAAGGAAAGAATTAAAGAAAGATGAGGCGGCGGCCGATCTAAATATTACCAACATATTCAATCAATTTCGAATTTCTATACATTCAGATAATTTCTTTATTTGTAAGAAAAGAATAATTATTATTATTTTATAATTTGAGAATCATGTCAAATGGAATGATAATGTGGAAGCAAAAGATCAACGCTTTAATGTATACGGTTCACACCTACATTTTGGGGGGAAAGAAGATATCTATGGTGTAATTATTGATATATGGATGATCATTACTATTTCAACGTTAGATGATCACTTAAGAGTTATATATAATCCCTATTTCTACAAAAGTGTGTCTATAATGAATCAAAAATAGGTAATTATATCCTGGAATTCAGCCAGGCCAGAAAGTCAAAGAAACGATTAGTAGTTGGGTTCAATGAAAGGGTCTTTCTAACACCCAAATGGGCTATCCTATTACTACGTCGACCTACAAATCGCACACTAATGCCATTATGAATCGTGAAATAATGCCCAATCTCCTCGAGGATGGCCCCAATCCGGTTATCCCGGTTATCTGTTCGATTAATTTTATCAATGACCACCTTTGCATCCCTTCAAACCTCATTTTCGTAAAATCGTGCATTAGGCACCAAAGAATCGTCTCCCGTAGGACGAGCAGCTCAACTATCAAAGGATCATCAATCTCTGCAAATTGCACCCCTTTAGCCAAGAGGTTCACCCCATTCTGGTCCATGATAATCATTCTGCCAGACGAATGAGACGCACTCTTAGTTACCCCATCCCACCTACAAATAATCGAATTAGGATTCACCGCATCCAATGAAGGAATCAGTGGGATGGAGGGCTGCAGCATACGGTCTACCGACAAAGCAACCCACTCCTGATACTACTGCTGAAATTGTCGCATCAAGCTGGGATCCCAAACTGCTTGTCTTCAAAGACATTCCAGTTTCGTGATCGCCAGATCCTCCAAAGGACTGCAACAACCGCCATAAATAGGGATGGAAACGGGTTAGGTCGGGTGCGGATAGTGCATATCCGTTACCCTACCCAAAGTAGTATGCGTTTTACACATATCCATACCCACATGAGAAAAGGTTAGAAAATCATAACCATGCCCGTACCCGTTCAGGTTTCGGGTATCCACGGGGTATCCATGAAAAATAATTTTTCTTTATAACTCCAACCAATAAAGAAAATCCCATCAACCATGTCATGCCAGATTAATCTATCCTCAACATCCTATTGAGGGAGAGGAAAAGATTTAATGGCTCTACAAGTTGCCGGATCAAACCACTGGTCCAAGTAGAGTTGAAGCCCATATTGTCCAAAATTGCAAGGAGAAAAGGCCATTCGATTCTATCATAGGCCTTTTCCATGTCAACTTTTAGAGCTATGTACCCTTTCTTACCTTACTTTTTGATTTTCAAATAATGCATTAAGAGAGCGGATTTCCTATTCCATTAAGATAGAATCGAGTATGACTTTAGTTTCTCCTTCTCAAAAGCAGCAAACTCATTCGTCGAATTAAGACAAGACAATAACCTAGTATTCACCTCATTAAAACGATATTTTAAGAACCGAGTGAAACATTTCAACATGATAGTGATGTAAGCTTCGTAGATATCAAAGGGGTGGGGTTTGGGAATTACATTTTTAGGGTGTGGATAAAAATTGAGAAAATTGGTTATAGTTGGACTTTGTTTTAGATTATAACTGCATTTATATTTTAAAAATAATAGTGAATTATTTGTAGTGTAATAACATTTTCTGTTATAATAAGTGCAGCATTAGGATTGGTAAACGATTATCTCGTGAGCATTGTAATCGATAACCGAGCCGAAATAGGTGGTTAACGGTTATATCGATAACTTATAAAATAGTATACGACTGGTTGCTGGTTGCCAAATTTAGCTTATTACTAACCAATGGTTGAACGGTTAGTAACCGATGATTAAATAGTTAATCCATCTTCATAGTCCGACCGAAAATAATAGGCCCTCGTGAGCCATAGGCAGAGGACAAAAATAATGATATGTTTGAAGTTCTACCGTATCTCTTGCCTACCCGGTTGTAATTTCAAGGACGGGCTTTAGAAGACGCACAATAGAAAGCTGGACTTGCGCACAATAACTGGACACCAATCAAATAACATTTAAGCTTCCATGTAACTGGGTGGGTTTTATGAGTTGAGTAACTGTTGTTGGATCTCTTGTTCTTGTTACTAAAATATAAAAAAATAGAGGTACTAAACTATAATTTCCAACAATACATGAATCCGCCTATCTAATTGTTTTTGGATTAAGTGAGCTATATTTAAATAAATTGGATTAATTGCATATATTAGTGGATAAATCTGATTAGATAAGTGGATTGGATAAAAAAATTGACACCTCTAAGTTCATTTGTTCGTCGAAAGAGTGTGTTTACATATTGGTTGTACTTTGATAATATTTGAGTTCAAATTCCTCGTTTCTTTAATATATAAAGGTCGGAGCGCCGCCTTTAAATGTGCTGTTAATAAATAAATAATTTAAACATCCAAATCCAAGGTTAGAAATGCGGTATAAGAAATAGCAAGATAATAATCAATGTTTAAAAAACTCTATTGTACTGTTTGATTGGACCGAAAATATCTAGTACGAGTCCCAAATCAGTAGGCGATTTTAGAGATAAAAAGATTATTGAACCTTGATTAAACCATAGTTTTAATCAGGTACGGTATCAGAATCATTAATAATAACTAATAATCTCGCTCTTTTTTTTTACAATATAACCTATCTCCTATTTCGATTGGGAGCAGTCAACAGGTTTTTTTTTTTTTTTTTGGAGTTCGGTGGTGGGCTGTGGATAAGATGATTGGCTGTGCCCGAGGGGAAATGGTGAATTCCACTATGCTATGATATTAGCATTCCTTTTGATTCCGCTGCCTGCTCTGCCAACTTGCTCACTCAATCATTCTTGTGTTTGTAGAATTTGATGATGCGGAAATACGAAAGAACACAGGACACAACGATTTTTACGTGGTATCCTCGATCGATTGATTGATTGAGACTAATCCACGGTGAGCTCATAAGAGCTCACGACTGATCTCTTATTAGGATTACATCTTGACGGCTTGCTATCACACAAGTCGATAGCTAAGCTTATATAGATAAACTTAGGGTTAAAACCCTAATCCAACGAATCAGACGAGACCCAACAAGGCCCAATACTAACACGGTTTAAGTAACCGCAACACTCCCCCTCAAGCGAAGACATGAATGACAAGAATGTCAAGCTTGAAGAAGTAAATGTGAAGAACAAGCATGATGGCTTGAACCACAAAACTCGAGATGAATAACATCTCAGACTAGGTTGATTGGAGACGACTGACTCTCTCTGAACAACCTGATGATAGAGACGATTGACTGCGTCTCTTGAACTGGAACACACTTGGTACATCGCGGTCGACCTGATGACTGAATTAGTCGACCGTCGTATGTTGACCTCCTATTCTCCCCCTCAAGCCGGAGCATGAACATCGTGAATGCCCGGCTTGAAAAGCGATGAATGGTTGAATGTGTCCACTAATGAACCGGAAGAGGGGACGACCATTTTCTTGGATCGTGAATGCCAGCTGGACGATGAAGGGACGATTACTTCTCTGATCGTACTACCTTTTGAACGCCAGGGGACGACCAATTTATGGTACGTGAAGGCCTCGTTACCGGATGGTTGAAACTGATTGAAAGTGACAAGTGACTGTGGGAGTGGTTGATCTTGGTGTTGTTACTCACCTTCTACTACCCAACGATTAACCACCATATAAAGGACTGCAATCAACAACTCTCGGCTTGAATTGGAGTTGACTGACATGAGGAAAAAAGCTAGCATAGCATGTAAGCGGTAGATTCCGCAGACACTTTGGATGGCACTCAAATGATGAAAATCATATAATTTAAGCCATCCAACCACCATGGAACAACAGCAGCTTAGTGGCGAGGATTGAAGCAAGCTAGAATCCTGAAAAAAAAACCTTGATAACTGTTGTTTAGAGATGGACCGCACATGAGCTTTGCTTCTTCAGTTTGAACATTTCAACGAGCTGCGGAGGAGCCATAATTGAGCCCCTCTTTCACAAAACTCCTCCCAACATCCAACTCTGTAACTCATCATGACCTTGATGAAGACAACCGGCCGCAATGCGGATAAGACTTCTCGATCGACCAAATTTCACCAAAGCATTAATATAGGAATTGCAAGCTGCAATTAAGCAACGAAGCCAAAGATTGAACCCCGAATCATGGTCTAAAAACGTGAACTTTGACTTGATGACGGATGAGCCGATGCGACTGATGACGAGCATCGCTGCGGACTGCCAAGGCGCCAACGAGACGAAGAAGTACAATTTTGCAGCCGGGAGATCAACGGCTTTGGTAGAATTGACGACAGCTGAACGAGGATATCTGTGCATACGGCGCGGAACAGAAAACTTACCATCGGTCGCTGCTGAACTCAGGGTACGTGATTACCTTTCCATTGTTGCTGGAGGTGGAGTGACTGATGAAACAAAACCCGGCGGCCGAATGACGATGTCGCCGACAGTGGAGCCGAATCTCTCTCCCGATGGTGACGAGCCGTCGACTGTGAGCAAAGGGTCGGCTGGTGACTAGCCGCCGATGAAGTTGCAGCCGTGACAGGTGATGACTTGCAACTACAGAAGATGCCGCGGTCACTGACATGGGCAGCAGCTGTGACGAGGCCGCAAACAATGATAGGCGACAACGATAGATGACGACGATGGCCGCTGACGAATGACATTGACCTTCCACGAGCTGCGACAACGATAGACTCTCGAGACCTTGATTGTGGCCAACGATGGCGCCGACAATGATGGTAACGATACAGGGATGATTGAACGGGCGGACTGGACTTCGCCTAGGTCAACTGGACGTATGAGAGCTGGACTGCTCATCCAAATTGAGAAACCACGGAAGCGGAAGGATGGAAGCTCAAACCCTAACCAGGCTCTGATACCATGTCAAGAACCAGTTGCTCCCAATAACTCGAGTTGTTGGGAGAAGGTTATGCTGGATCTTATACAGGCCCGTGTATGGTGCTTAACCACTTCCTTACACGCCCCCTCAAACGAAAGCCGACTCATGGACTTGAAGTTTGCACAGGCCCGCCATACCATGTGCTTGAAAGACAACGGTTAATATTGGGGGTCGTGAGGACTTGAACACGTGACCTCACGGACAACCAGGCTCTGATACCATGTAGAATTTGATGATGCGGAAATACGAAAGAACACAGGACACAACGATTTTTACGTGGTATCCTCGATCGATTGATTGATCGAGACTAATCCACGGTGAGCTCATAAGAGCTCACGACTGATCTCTTATTAGGATTACATCTTGACGGCTTGCTATCACACAAGTCGATAGCTAAGCTTATATAGATAAACTTAGGGTTAAAACCCTAATCCAACGAATCAGACGAGACCCAACAAGGCCCAATACTAACACGGTTTAAGTAACCGCAACAGTGTTGGCATAACATAATTAAGCAGCACATACCCATCTTTCCAACGAACCTCATGTTTAGTAGGTTGATTGGTTGGGTGGGTACTGTTACGAAATTGTATTTCCTATAATGTTATAGGCCACATATTTGACAATTATAAATGTATTTGTTTTAGTAGGCTAATTGTAAGTGATCCAAATCAGGAGCCCAAAGATGTCGTGTATTGATATGAGCCTAAATGGGTGGAAACCTAATAATTGTTCACCTTAGGTCTTATGGGAGCCCATGATGACAAGTATATAAAGGAGTTTGAGGTTGTGGTCCCCAATACACCAAGATCAAACACTCTCTTCTTCTCCCCATAAGGAAGATCAGAGGATTCCCGTTAGTGGTCTAAGGAGGTTTGGTTGAGGAAGATCACAAAACCTCCCGGATCGTTCTCCAAGAAGTATCATCCGGCTGTAGATCGTCTTCCAGATTCCGCATCAAGCTCTTGGCGATCAACAACATAGAATTCAGGTAATTCTATCAACCTTTGATAATCTAGCAAGATGAGGCTCCAGGAAATTACATAAATTTAAGTATAATTCTATCAAGTGGTATCAGAACCTTTCATCTTTGTTAGATTATTGGGGTTTTTTCATTATATACAAGAACGAAGTTGTGTTGCTGGATGTTGCTTCTGTGGATACAATTCATTCCTAGATTGCATGATGTTGTTTTCAAGTTTAATCATGCATGTCTACGTTTTCTTCTTCTTCCCGTTATGGGATTTGTGTGCATTACTCTTCCAGTCTTTTTGGCTGTTCTAAAGTTAAGTTTATTCCATGGATCTAGTTTTAAGTTGATTAATTTATTGGTTCTTGGATGTCCATATTATAGTATATGGTTTTGTGGTATAGCTGGACGGTTCTTATCTGGGAATGAAGAATAATTACCACTGCTTGTTTTTTTATCCCCCTTACAATTAGTTCTTTATCTGGGGGAGAAGATATGAGTTTGTCATGAAACCATTATTATTGAATTTCAAGTATTAATTCTTTGGTTCTTGTCCACGTTTGATAAACTTGGTTCTGTTTATTTTATCCATGACATATGTTTGGATGGCGAATTTATTTGGATCCAAATCTGGTGAAGGAAGATTTTGATTTCTTCTCTTTATTGAATTGGAGAAATTGCATGCTACCGATGTTTATGTTAATAGATTGCATGTTTATGTTCATCATGGAATGAATTTTTCCAGAAACTTTCTCCGGTGCTTTCAAAAGTTTGTTTTTCCCCGAGAATTAACCTTTTGAGATTTCCTGGTTATTATTATTATAATAAGTTATGGGAAATTTTTTTTTTTTTTTGTATTCCCAACCGTTGGCTGTAGTTATTAGCCATCCAAATATTATAATAATATTTTATCATTACGGTAAGGAATTCGGGGGAAGGAAGGGAGGTTACGGACTCCATAATAACTACACGTAATTCCTTTCGGCTCAAGTTAGAGTGCATAATCATGGGTTATGCACCTATCAATAATCAAATCTGGACTTTTCATTTAGAAAATCCAGATCTAAGGATGGAGAATTAAAGGTCATTTTTATTTTCACTAGCTTTCTTAATTGACTCATATCTTTTTTCGTTTTAACTCGGATTTTTTTGTTTTTTGCACAGATGGAACGAGTTCATCGTGCTCTACAAAATGAGATCAATTTTCAATATTTTTTTAGGAAAAAAAAATTTGGCCACTCGGTACCAACTGCATACCATATGGTATCTTCTTCGTTTTTAATTCGTTTTTGAAAACGTTTGCACAACAGGGACGAGTTCATCATGATCTATTGGATCTACAAATTTCTGGGTGAACAAATTACAAGACCAAAAAATACCACACAATACCATACAATACCACCCTGGTACGGGGTGGTATCTTATGGTATATAATGTTAAAAGTCGTAAATGACAATTAATATACTTCTACTATCATGTATTCAACCATCCTACAATTTTGGTTTGTGTCATACCCAGTGGCGGATTCAGAAAATTTTCACAGGGGTGTCCTCTTCAAAAATTAAATTTAATTAAATAATAAATTAAATAATTCATATATTAAAATATATCATACGTGTATAAATTTTTTTATTAAAATTCATGATGTGTTTTCATATTTTGAAAAAATAATATAAAATAAACTCCGTGTCTGCACTGTCCAAAAAAAATCTACATATCCTACTAGACAATACTTCACGAACTTATCACATATTCGATTTCTAAACTTGTTCTTAATGTAGCTCAAAGTAGAAAAGACTCTCTCAACACTTGCCGTGTAACCATAAAATCAATTCAAAATTAAGGGTAGCGTGTACGTAGTTTAATTATTAGGTATTGAAAATAGTTGGGGATAAAGAAATAGCGTTTTACTGTTGCATGATGTTTAAAATAGAATAAAAAATGAGTAGCAACATAATTAGAATATGTTTGATAATAGTAGTGTCCTATGTTGGAATAACACGGACTACCACTTATATTTTGTTAATCATAAGCAAACTATTATCGAGGGTAGGATAATCATTTTTTTAAATGTTAGGGTGTCCCGAATCACCAATTATATTTTGTATACCCATACAAAATTATTACCGAAGGTTGGATAATCGTTTTCCCAAATTTTAGGGGTGTCCCGGGACACCCTAGAGGTCCATGTATCCGCCCCTGGTCATACCACCATGGTACGCTTTTCAAAGCATAGTTATGCTCTTATTTCAATACCAGTCAATACCATATGGTATAGACTCGTAAAAAATTGCTCAATTTTTTTTTGTTCGAAAAATATATCAAAGTGGATATCATTTTGAAGAGCACAATTAATCTGATCTAACTGTGCAAAAAAAATCAAATTTCGACTTAAAACGAGTGAGAAATCGCCGTCAAAGATTAAGGAGGGGAAAATTAAAGGCTTTCCAGGAGAGAGAGGATGCTGATGTCATGCTGATGTGGGAGGGTTACTCATAGTTACTCACCATAAGGTTACTGACCTGATCCGTTCTCATTCCTTTCGGTTACAAAAAAGAAAAGTATTACATCTCACTATGTTAACATAGTTCATTCAGGACTGCTAAAAACCAGATCATCCCTAGTCTTAGTTTTAGGTTTTTCTCTCAGTAAGCGAGAGTCTCGGAGCTAGGGTTCCGTTTTCTCCTCTTTAGGTTTTTCCAAACTTTGGTTTGGATCTTGATCAGTGAGTATTTCACAAAGCTGTGTACTGAGAGGGTGAGTTTCTCTTGAGCTTTTGATCCTAAATCAGCCTCCTGCGATTTAGGGATGTGAGTGAGAGTTTTCTAAGAACTTGTTGAAAAAGGTTTCTTTAGGGTCTCGCTTTTACTGAAACCCTACCTGCCTCAAGCGGGAAAGGGTGAGGGAAAGATCGTCTTTTTAAGTTTTTCTTTAGTTTGTTCACAGGCTTATCAGGTTTGAGAAACAAAATCTTATCTCTATGGAAGGTAGATCAGAAGAGGAAGACAAAACTAGGACTGATGCAGAGGGAAACTCTCAGCCGGCAAGGGAAGGAAGCCCTCCACTGAGCTTGGAAACCCAGATCCAACAAATAAAACTTGGTGATGAAGATATCATAACAATGGAAGATGATGACATCGACGCAACGATGGTGCAAGCTGTCAGCCTCTTGGGACTGGTTGGGAAACTTGTGACTCCAAAGAAGCCAAACCTGAAATCAATGAAGATAGCGTTGTCAAAAGCATGAAATCTGAACTAGAATTTCCAAATAACAGAAGTTGGAGAACAACTATTCGGATTTCAATTCCTCGAAAATTCCTCGAAAGAAAGGATCGAGATAAGGTTCTTTTCGGAGGCCTCTGGCATTACGAGAATAACCTGATTATATTCAAGCAAGCAGATGCACTGCAGACACCAAGGCCAGAAGAGTTTTTTACAATGGAAATCTGGATGCAAATATACAACCTACCAGCTGCGCTAAGAACAACGGAGATGATACATAAGATTCGAGCTCGATTTCGGACGATGATATGGGTGGATAGTAGAAGAGACAGCAGATGGGATGAAGTTCTAAGGATAAGAATAGGGAAAGATATAAGAACTCCCCTAAAACAAGAGTTGAAGCTCAATCTGAAGGGGAAGGTACAGAGTTATGAGGTGAAGTACGAAAAACTACCAATGTACTGTTTCTCATGTGGTTTAATTGGGCACCCTAAACTACACTGTCCTCAACCATCTCTGGATGGCAAGGATGTAGTAGGTCCTGACCTAAGGGTGGGACTAGCAAGAGACAGGGTTTGGCAGAGCAGGCTGGAGAGAGAGGAATCCGAAGACATATGGCATGCCCTGAGGGCAAAGTTTGACAGGGAAGCAGTGACAGATAGGCAACAAATAGAGGAGACAAACCGAAAGGAAAGACTATCACAAGGAAGCATTGATGAGGTAATGCGAGAGCAGATGATTCAAAGAGCTATAAAAGAAATGACAAAAGAACAAAGTCAACAAAGAAAGTCAATGCACAAGGGGCATGTGGGGGAAATATCGAAGGATGATGTGGATGAAACTAATAACAAAAGGCAGACACAATCTGGTACAGAAGAGAAGGCGGATGATGAGGTAATGGCAAAAGAAAAAGACATAAATAAGAAAGGAGTCTCTCATAAAGGAAAATGCTCAGATGATGGGCAATCTGATTTTCAATCCGGGATTGTCATCACCAGCAGCAAAGAAACAAAAACAGTGGAAGAGGCAAGAGAAAGGGGATTTCAAGATCCAAAACACAACTCAAAACCCAATGACCCCCCAAAAGAGAGCAATTGACCAGCAACACCAGTTAAAAGCAGAAACCCCGAAAAAGAAGTTGAAAAATGCATCTCCTGATAAAAGATTGGTTGGCGGAGTGGCAGACCTTGCTCAGCAAGGCCGCCCAGCCCAATGAGTCTAATATGTTATAAATGTCGTGGACTGGGGAGAACCACGACAGTTAGTCGAGTTGCAGAGCGACTCAAAAATCTTGACCCCAGCATAGTCTTTCTAATGGAGACTAAAAGAAAGGAGAATGAATGGGAAAAGACAATGATGGATCTGGGATGGACAAAAGGAAAGGGTGTGGGTTCGACGGGGAGAGCGGGAAGACTAATGTTAATGTGTAAAGAAGAATTGAAGGTCAAGGTGTTGCAGGCAGAATCAAACTACATTGATGCAATTGTGGAAGGGGAAGCAGGTGACTAGGATTGGAGACTAACAGGCATCTATGGATGGCCAGAACAGGAGAACAAACGAAAAACGTGGGAACTAATGAGAACTCTCAGCTCTCAACATACAATGCCATGGATGATTTGTGGTGATTACAACCAGGTCTTAGGATATGAGGAAAAAAACGGCTCAAGACCACCTGATATACAGAATATAGAGGTGTTTCGAGATGCTATGGATGCTTGCAAGATGGAGGATTTGGGATATCATGGAAATATCTTTACCTGGGACAATGGTAGGGAAGATGAAGGCTTTATTGAGGAACGCCTGGACAGAATGATGGCCAATGCAGACTGGAAGGCCATGTTCCCCTTTGCAAAGGCCAATCATCTAGATAGATGGGTGTCTGATCATCTCCCAATCCAGCTGTAACTAAGCCTACAAGAGGAGAAAATTAAATGGGGTTGGCATTTCAGATTTGAACCTTTCTGGCAAAAGCACGAGGACTGTGGTATAGTTATACAAGAGGAGTGGCTGAAGCAAACTCATAATTTAGTAGAGGAACGAATCAAAGGGTGTGAGAAATCTCTTCTAAAGTGGAGCAAAGAAACTTTTGGGAACATCAAAAGAAGGTAGAAGAAAACAGAGGCAGCTCTAGCAATAATAGCAAAAAAGAAGAAGAACAGAGTAGTGATTATACAACGGAAAGTGCTGGAAAAGGAAATGGAAGAACTCATACAGCAAGAGGAGCTCATGTGGAAACAGCAATCTGGAGAAGACTGGCTAAAGGAAGGGGATTGCAATTCTAAATATTTCCACAGGAAGGCCACAGACAGGCAGAAACATAACACAATTAAGGAGCTACAAGGTGAGGATGGAACGAGGTATAGAGGGCATGAAGAGGTCACTTATTGTATGTTTGAATATCTATCGACCCTATACAAAGAGGGACAGGTTGCCACAACTTTTGAGACAATAGATGCAGTTGAAACAAAAATCACAAGGGAAATGAATGAGGAGCTTCTCAAACCTTTCACTGGAGAGGAAATTTGGTATGCACTGAAGAGAATGGCTCCAACAAAGGCCCCTGGCGTAGATGGTATGCCAACTTTGTTTTTCCAAAGAAACTGGCAAGTAGTAGGCCATGCAGTCACTGAAGAATTGCAAAGCTTGTTAGATGGAGGGGTAATACCGACAAGTTTAAATCAAACACTGTTGGCCATGATCCCAAAGAAGAAAATCCCTCAGAATCCAAAGGACTTTCGCCCCATTAGCTTATGTAAAGTGCTATATAAGATCCTATCAAAGGTCTTAGCCAACAGGCTCAAAACGGTGCTAAATGCAGTGATAACTGAAACTCAGAGTGCGTTTGTCCCCGGAAGAAACATCACTGACAACATTATACTGGCTTTCGAGTGTTTTTTTGCTATGAAGAACAGAAAAGAAGGGAAGAAAGGGTATGTTGCTGCAAAGTTGGATATAGCCAAAGCATACGACTGAGTTGAATGGTCGTTCCTAGAAGCTATTATGCTAAAGCTAGGCTTTGATGGACGATGGGTGAACCTGATTATGCAGTGTGTTACTACGGTTAGCTACTCGGCACTAATAAATGTCACCATTCCCCAGTGATAAAACCAACTCGAGGATTGAGACAGGGAGATCCAATCTCCCAGTACCTCTTCTTACTTTGTGTAGAAGGCTTGTTTGCTTTAACCAGGAAGGCGGTGGAGAAAGGAGAAATACATGGCATTCGTGTGAGCAAAAATGGCCCAGAACTAACCCATTTGTTTTTTGCATATGACAGCATTTTCTTCGTTGAAAACTTTCCTAAGGAGGCAGCAGCCCTAAAGAAGATTTTACAGCAGTATGAAGTGGAATCTGGCCAGCAAGTCAGCCTTGAGAAATCAGAACTCTCCTTTAGTGGTAACACTAAAGAAGACCAGAGGAATCAAGTGGCAGCTATCCTTGGAATGAAACAAGTGGATCACCATGACAAATACCTCGGACTACCAACAGTTATAGGGAGGTAAAAAAAGGCAGTGTTTAGCCAACTGATCGATAGAGTGAGAAAGAAGGTCAAAATGTGGGAAATCAAGCTACTCTCTACTGCTGGAAAGGAAGTATTGATCAAGTCAGTGGCTCAGACACAAGCAAACTATGCGATGTCTGTCTTTCTCATCCCACAAGGAGTGATCCATGAGATACAAAGCCTAATTACGGGGTTTTGGTTGGTAGAAAACAAGAAGAAAAAAAAAAGAATACATTGGATGAGTTGGGAGAAGCTGTGTCGTCCAAAGCACGAAGGAGGAATGGCGTTTAGGGATCTACATGGCTTTAATCTGGCGCTGCTGGGAAGACAGGTATGGAACTTACTAAAAAAATCCTACCTCCCTAGTGGCAAAAGTTCTAAAGGCCAAGTATTACCCTTATTGCTCAATCCTAGAAGCTCAGGTTGGGAACAATCCGAGTTATATATGAAGATCTTTGATGGCAGCTCAAGGTTTGGTTAAAGAAGGCACAAGGTGGAGAATTGGTGATGGGAAACAAGCTCGAATATGGTGGGATTGATGGATCCCAGAAGGACCAGATTACAAAGTTGAGACAAGGATGAATGGGTTAAATTGGGATGCTAGGGTGGAGAGTCTGATAGATACTGAAAACAAAACTTGGAAGAGCAACTTACTACATGCCCATTTTCAACCTGCAGATCGTAAAAGAATCCTACAAATTCCACTACCAGTTCACCCTTTTGAAGACACAAGGGTATGGGGGCCGGAGAAACTGGGACGGTACTCTGTGAAATCGGCCTACTACCTATGGAGATGTAAAAGAGAGAACGTAGAAGGGGAAAGGTACGTTCCCATTGACTGGAAGAGACTATGGCACCTACAAATACCCCCCAAAATCAGGGTCTTCATATGGAGATGGGGGAGTAACATTCTACCGACAGGTTCAAACTTGGCAAAACGAATTCCAGCCGCGTATGATGGGTGTCCTTTCTGCGGATTAATAGAAACACAAGAACATATAACTCGTGATTGCGACTGGGCGGGCAGAGTCTGGCGCCCTAGTTCGTTGAGCAAGATCTTTAGTATGGGTGATGGGAAGTCAAGTGAGGAATGGATTTGTGAAGTGATGGAGAAATCGACGGATGAGGAACTGGGATTGTTCGTAACAGCACTCTGGTTCTTATGGAAGGAAAGAAATAATCACCTATTCAATAATTCGAAGCTAGAAGAACGGGAGATAATTGCAAGATCGGAACAGTATATGGAAGCATACAAAGCAGTTCAGATGAAGAACACGAACCTGGTGGCGAAAGTGGAGTACAAATGGGAGAAACCAAGAGCAGGCAGCTTCAAAGTGAATGTCGATGCAGCGATCTTGAAGGAAGGAGGCACGAGCTTTGGACTGGTGGTGCGAGATGATGCAGGAGCTTTCCGAATGGCAGCAGTCCACCGGACAAGAACTGCTTGGACGCCCGAATTAGCAGAAGCGAAGGCGATTTTCTGGGCAATGAACCTGTGCATCAATCACCATTACCGTCCTCTGCTGATTGAGTCAGATTCCCAACAGAGATGGAGATTGAGACGGTTTGTAAGGAGATCAGGCAGGTAATGGAGGAGGATGGCGAGATAGGGATTCGTTTTTGGGGAAGAAAGGGAAATGAGGCGGCTCACCTGATGGCCAGAGTGAGGAGTGGTTGGGAGGAAACGGAGATATGGTTAGACCGGTCACCGGTCTGTTTGTTAAACCAACTCATAGCTGATTGTAATAACCACTCTTTGATTTAATAAAATTTCGGGCCAGTTATCAAAAAAATCCTTTCGGTTACAGAATTATGATGGGAAGAGTAGGGAATTTTTTTTTTTTTTTGGGACAAGGGAAGTGTAACATCCCGAACCTTTTCCCGACAAGATACTGTCCGCTTTGGGCCTCTACACCCGCACGGATTTCGACTTGGGGTGCAATTCAGGGTGACTTCCCATAAGGTCACACATCCTTGTTGTGCTCCGCACTGAGCACGTTTAACTTCGGAGTTCTCACAAGAACTCCTCCGTTACACCCCAAAACGCGTCTTGTCAGTTAAGGCCGGTTTCCTACTTATGAACCATGGATCTCTCCCGTGCTTTGTCGATGTGGGATTTGCCTAAGGTGTTACATACACCCCCCCTCGGGACTCAACGCCCTCGTTGAGGTTTGCCCCACCATCGTTCAAGAGGGACGCGGAGAGGCTCTGATACCACTTGTAACATCCCGAACCTTTTCCCGACAAGATACTGTCCGCTTTGGGCCTCTACACCCGCACGGATTTCGACTTGGGGTGCAATTCAGGGTGACTTCCCATAAGGTCACACATCCTTGTTGTGCTCCGCACTGAGCACGTTTAACTTCGGAGTTCTCACAAGAACTCCTCCGTTACACCCCAAAACGCGTCTTGTCAGTTAAGGCCGGTTTCCTACTTATGAACCATGGATCTCTCCCGTGCTTTGTCGATGTGGGATTTGCCTAAGGTGTTACAGGAAGAGTGGGAATTTGGAATAGAGGATACGTGAGCAATTTAATTACCGAGTACGTTTTAATTGCCGAAAATGTTACATGGGCAATTTAATAGATAATTGATCATCCATGTTTTTTCAGTTACGGAAATGGGGATCTATTAAGGAATTTAACTTGAGCCGGTTAAGTCCCACTACAGGAACATTGAGATGATTATTGTTCATTTACCAATGATAAGTGGTTAATTAATCTCCCTGTTCTTATTAACTATTGTCATATGAGAGATTTTATGCTTGAGTTCTTGTTGTGCAATAATAATTACTAAGAGTGGTTTTCATAGTAACATATTTATTCCTTACGGTTAGGAATTTATTATGGTCATGTTTTGGTTACAGTACAATCATAATTATTATAATAATTGTTGGCTTGAGGTGGTTATATATCTAAGCTTTTATATGGTTATAATAATTATTATATTCGGTTGCAACTTTATGTGTGTATAGTCACATTGAAAGTCCAGTATTTTTTAGTTTTGATTTTCACTTTTGGTTTCTAAAGTAATTTCTATTGTGAAGATAAATCCAATTAAAATACGTGGATCTATAGTGGATTGCTATTTATGTGTATGGTGTTCGACCTAAAAGTATTTGACCAAATATCGATACACTTTTAGCGATTAGAATGTAATGACTATCAAGTTTTTTATCATGTGAATAGTAGTTGGTCCAAAGACAAACTATTATTTGACAAGACTTGTCATTGATATTTTATGTTGCGTGATGGTCATTGGATCATTATTATGAACTCTAAAGTCACTTTGTACATTTCATACCTTGTAATTTATTTTGTAAACAAGACCAGTTTATGATGAATATAAGCCTCATTTCAGTAAACCAAAATTTGGGGTCGGTTTGAACATTTTAAATCCCTATATGGTAAAGGTTTACATTTTAGCGCGTGCAAATTATGTATTCACTGGCCCAAAGGTATGTGAATATTTAAGGTTCCATATGTGCGCATAGAGTAATAAATATGTGATGATTATTCGGTTAGCATGTGAATTTTAAATCGGTCCAAAGGTGGATTTACTATTTCATATGTTCTTATCATCAATATATAATTACTGTGTCATAAGACATCACTTACAAGTTAATATTTTGTCCAAAGATAAAATATTAATGGAGTGCAAGGTGTCTTCAGATGGAGTAAACCTTTATTTGAAATTATTATTGTAATTCTCTGTTAAGGATAATTAATCACTTATGTGGAATTCTGTGATTATGAGAGAATTGTCCAGTATTTTAATTAAATTAATTTTAGCAGTATGTTGCCAAAGTAACCTCTACTTGCGAAAAATTATTTAACTTAGATTACAAGGATGTACGTGTAAGGTTATTTTATGTGGGTAGTGCTCGACCCAAAGGACGACATTATTTGACCAAAATAATCAAGCACATTAATGGTAAATACGTGGTAATTATAAAGTTGTTGTTCATGTGAATAACAGTCGGTCTAAAGATAGACTGTTGTTTGACAGAACTTATTATCAGTATTTGATCATTGTATTAAGAGTACCGCTCACAGTTAATTTCTATGTCCAAAGAATAAGAATTAATGTTGCATTTGGTATCTTATGATGGGTTCCCAAAATTGGATAAGTTTTCTTGTCTTGTTTAATTACATGGCTTGATGTGCGTTTTCTTTTATCTCAATATAGTTTTCGTGCTTTGGTTTAAATATTTCTGTCGAAATTAAAGTTAACTCTTCTGTTAAATTGGATGAATATAAAGAATTTAAAGTAAATTCAAGACAATTATTCTCGATATATAGGCATTGATCTTGCACTTTTGTGTGGAACAATCCTTATTCTACTTCGGAAAATCTCAATGAGATTTAATAATAGCGAATAGAGATATATCCAAATCAGTGTGCATGATGATCATTAAACGCTCTATTCAATGAATAATTATGGGGCTATTATATCGAGATGCCTTTGAGGTTCATTGAAGTAATAATACAGTATTTTGCCAAAACATAAAAGGATCCGGGGTTAGCTGCCTATTTGGGTGATTTAATCCATAAAGTGTAAAGGCAAAAATGTACAAGTGTATTATATTTTGGAGGTGTCTTATTTTGCATTAAAATCAAGTGACTAAAGTTGGAGTTGTCAAAAGACATACTCAACACTTAGTTTAACTTATCTTCCTCCATGAAGTTTTAGGTGAGTACTAGTACTCACAAAAGAAGAGGAGGGAAGATACGAGATAAGACTGAACTCAATTACTAAACCTCAAATTCTCAGTAAAGGTACAAATAGAGAGTTAAGGATGTTATGATTTCGTTGAACTCTTAAGGACATGGTGAGGAGTATTTCTACTTACTAGACTCCATTTGGATAAAAGCCATAAAGGTTCAACGTACATCCTTAAATTGAGTATCCAGAAGGTAGTTAATGTAACCAATATGTGCAATAAGGACCTTGCACATTTAGGATTGTCCAACTTAGCAAATACCTTGTAAGCTACAAGAAGTTATAATAGACAAAAGAATTAACTTATACTTTGTTGGCTAATCAAAAGTACTCTCGAGGCTACAAGTTTTATAATCTCATATCAAGAAGTTTTTTTTAATGAGAAATGAGAAATTTCTTGAGTATATTGAGTTTTGGGGGAAAGGAACCATATGGAAATGTTATTAGTGCACAAACTCAACAAACTCAAGAAATGCCATCAATTAGGATATCAACAAAGCAGTTGTATCTTCTTTGAACATAAGGATGACATCAGGTTCATATTAGTCTAGTCATGCACAGTTCTAGTTCTGAAAAGTGGATTGATGCTATGTGGTGAAGTAAAAGAGATATATAAGGCACGATGGTCTCTAAAGGCTTTACTCATAAAGGAAAGCATTGACTCAAAGAGACTTTCTCTCTAGTATATTTGAAAGAGTCTTTTAGGAAATAATGACAATGGTGGCTCATATAAGCATCTCATTATTGATATCACAATTTTTATCGTGTTATTAGCTCATTCAGATTTAGAGACTAATGTTGGAGATGTTTGTGTATATCTTAAGTCCAGTGGGAGTAAATTCATTTTCCTGTTTTATACATCATAGTTGTTCTACTTAAGGTGCAAGTAGAATAAGTTAGTAAAGCAGGAGATGTGTTCTAGCTAAGGGAGACAGTTTTGGTCTCAATCAGTGCCACAATTATATATAAGAAATTAAGATACACAATCTCTTGAATGCATATTTGCATTAAAGATCTAATGTATACTTTAGTTTATTCTCATCCCAATAAAGCATTTCTAGCAAAGAGTCTTTGGTAGATATTTGATTGATCTATGCATGAAATACTAGAAGGATTCAAACGTGTAACGCGTTTACTAAAGTTGATAAAAGAATTCATGCAAATTTGTTAGAGATCAGATAATTTAGAGATCATCAAGTACTCTGACTCTGATGTTACAGGATGTCAAGGTAGCATAAACTCTACATCAGGTTACCATTCATTGTTGGGTAGATATCACAACATATCTTGAGACTTCCAATTATGGTTGCAAAATTTTTGTCACTAGAATGACTTTCGTAAGTCATTAAAGGTCAAACGGACAATAATTTGATAGTGATACACTATCATTACCACGGATTTCGGAAGTCAAATATATTGACATCAAGCTCCCGGTGGTTAAAAATAAAGTTCAAAATAAACAACTATTGAACATTAAAGAAATGACTAATGCTAGCTTATCCATTAGTCAATGGTTTGACACATAAAGTTTTTCCATGAGCATATTGCTCTCATGAGTGTTATTCCGGATGGTACCATGGTTTAGTGGGAGTCATTTAAGTAGTTCAATAGATTATGACTAAATCAATTCTGCATAATAAAGTGATGGTTTTCTGGAGTCTATTTTGGAATTTAAAGTCCCTTCAGTTATACAGTGGTCACACTGTATGAAGGAATTTTAGTTGATCTCACTAAGGACTAAAGTTGGACCAGTTGAAAATAGGCATGTTCAAGATCACATTTCATATAATTTTCATGTCACTCATTCATATTTGATCTATGTCATTGAGTGTATTGGTATGGTGATCATGGTGGTTTAGTCATTATCATATCGTGATTAAAGCTGCGTTGGTTCCATAATTGATACATGAGGCGGACCAGATTATTTTAGAAGATGTCTAAGTCAAATAGCATACGGTTGCGCGCCTAAAGAATTTGTGATATAATTGTTTCAAGAAAAAAATATGTAGCCCAAGTGGGAGATTGTTAGAAAATTCTATTTCCTATAATGTTATGGGCCACATATTTGACAATTATAAAGCTATTTGTTTTAGTGGACTAATTGTAAGTGATCCAAATCAGGAGCCCAAATATGTCTTGTATTCATATGGGCCTAAATGGGTGGAAACCCAATACTTGTTCACCTTGGGTCTTATGGGAGCCCATGATGACAAGTATATAAAGGAGCTTGAGATTGTGGTCCCCAATAAACCAAGACCAAACACTCTCTTTTTCTCCCCATCAGGAAGATCAGAGGATTCCCGTTAGTGGTCTAAGGAGGCTTGGTTGAGGAAGATCACAAAACCTCCCGGATCGTGCTCCAAGAAGTATCGTCCGGCTGAAATTCAGATAATTCTATCAACCTTTAATAATCTAGTAAGATGAGGCTCCATGGAATTACATAAATTAAAGTATAATTCTATTAGGTACTTGTATGGCTGGCTCTTCTTCTAAATATGGTTCTGGTTTATTTCGAACCTCCGTCACTTGTCACGACTCACAGTGCGTTTACATATATATATTACCCTAGCATAATAGATTACCAAAAGCATTTAGTTCCAACGATTGAGGTTGTTTTCTCCTTTACAGAAATCAGAAGCATACATTGGTGTTTTGTTGGAACGACAATCATGCGAGTCTATAGTATTTTTAGGTAAATTTGAGAGCATCATATATACCTAATAAAATCAAGTTTCTAAATTTGGAACAACAATCATGCGAATCTATAGATGTGGATTTAATCTGAATATGGGACACGGTATTGTACTTTAAATCCTCCAAATCATATATAGAGGTTCCTGTTGAGAACCCATCCAATTAATTTTTTTCTAGCTTCTCCGTATAGGAAGGAAGGATTCTTTTGTCATTTGGGCTCATAAGTTAAAACCCTCAACCTATTAATTAAAAAAATTAGGACCGGGACTCCCACGGAAAGAATTAAAACTCCCTATTTAATTAATGTGTTCTGTTATTTATAAGTTAAATTACTGTACTTCAAAGAATTAGTGTTTGTAGATACATTTAATTTATATCATAACTGCCAACCATATTATAATGTTAAAGATGGAATGAGATAGCATGCATACCCCTAAAAGGTTGGAAAATGATACCCTATTAATTATAGGTTTTTAAGGTAATTAATTTGTGTTGCATTTAATATTTTGTATGAATTAAAAACACATATTAATTACTTTCCTTTTTCAGTGCACTGGTAGTTGTATCAGTGCACTGATATTAGTGTACATGTGCAATGGTAGATGTATCAGTGCAATGATAGTTTCAAAAAAGGAACGTAATTAATATGAGTTTAGTATACAGGTGCAATGGTAGTTGTATCAGTGCGGGATGCGTTAGCATGCTAACCCCTTAAGGGGTTGGAAAAATGACATCCCCTTGTTAATTGATCAATTTTTCATTAATTATTGACTAGTATTAATGAAAGTAACCATAATAAATGTTCTATTATTAAATACAAAGTAAGCATTAAATACACCACATTAATTACTCGTTTTTTTAAATAAAATCTAAACATATACAAAAATACAATTCTCTCTCTCATCTTTGATCTTTCTCTCTCCTATCTCTATTCTTCCTTTCCGAGCAGCCTCCGACCACCAAGTTTCCTCCGACCGCCACACTTCTCCGGTGAAAATCTCATCAGCAGACTCCCTCCGACCACCTGCAAAAAATATACCATTGCACTGATACGTTGTACCACTGTACTGGTATTTGTACCACTGCATTGATACTCATATATGACATTGGTACCAGTGCACTGATATCACTACCAGTGCAGTGATATAGCTACCAATGTAGTGGTACAACGTATCAGTGCAATGGTATATTTTTTGCAGGTGGTCGGAGGGAGTCTGCTGATGAGATTTTCACCGGAGAAGTGTGGCGGTCGGAGGAAGTCTGGTGGTCAGAGACTGCTGAAAAAGGAAAAATTAGATATAGGGAGAGAGAATATATTTAGTGTAGGTTTTAATTTGAAAAAAAAGATAATAATTAATATGGTGCATTTAATTTCCTAATATGTATTTAATGTGTGTATTAAATTTTATAGTTGTATTTAATACACTAGGGGGTGTCATTTTTCCAACCCCTTAGGGGGGTTAGCATGCTAACTCATCCCGTATCAGTGCAATGATAGTTTAAAAAAAGAAATGTAATTAATATGCATTTTTAATTTCCAAAGATTATTAAATACAACACGAATTTAATACAGAAAATAACTATAATTAATAGGGGTGTCATTTTTCTAAAATGGTACCCTATCTATATGACAATTCCTAATTACATCCCCACCATCAATTTTTGGTTCTCGCCTTGCTGACTAGACTTTGACCAAGCTCCCAATCTTCATAAAGTTAACTTAGAATGATCATGATACTCCCCACTTAATTTATTATATACAAATTGAGCAATAAAATATGCATATTTATAAGAAAAAAAAGCAACATATCTATTGGAGAGTACTCAATCCCTAAGTTTATTTATTAATTTTTCAATCTAAAGAGTATCAATATTTGTGTTGGTTGCTGGGTTGTTTATCAGCATGAGAAAGAATAAATATCATAAAATGTTCATGCGACGTAAATTCTATCGTGTGTAATTTTTAGTGTGAAGATAAAGGTTTCATAAGGAAAGAAAAATGCATTGGAATTTGTTGATATAATGGTGCTTTAGAGGACGTAGCGATCACACGAAATCTAAAATGACATTTGCAATAATTTGTTAATTCGATGAGCAAATAGTGTGGTTTGATTACATTTTTAGGAGTAGATTTTCTTGCATGATTTTGTTTTTTTACTTTCAATAAGGACTTTAGCAATAAATTGGTTTAACATGTTCAAATATTATACGAGTATGATATTGTCTCCAGTTACTAAATGATTCAAATTTTTTATGGTATAAAATAAAACATTTCTTACGTCGGATAATTTCTATGGTTATTTATACTATTAACGAAATTCATCCGATCAACGGGCGGGCTCAAATCTAGTCTTAATTAGTAGAAATTAGATTCTAATTCTCTAAATTATATACCCTAAAATCAATTTTATTATATATAATAATCATTTATTCTTATTTATCAAAATATATCCAACATATTAGACGCGGCATCTAAGGGTTTATGGTTTAGACTTTTAGATAATTAGGGTTATAGTTTACTTATTGGGTTACACTAATACAATGTGTGTTAGTCCACGGGCAAGAGAGGGCTAGTTTCACTAATACAATGTGTGTTAGCTAGTCCACGGGCAAGAGAGGGCTAGTAGCACACACACCACACACGATTTACGTGGTTTCACTAATACAATGTGTGTTAGCTAGTCCACGGGCAAGAGGGCTAGTTTCACTATACTTCGAGGAGATACAGATTACAGAGGAGTATGAGAAGTATTTATAGTACTTCTCCAAAGTCTAACCCTAATCCAATAGGGTAAAGGAAAAACGGTTACAGACCAGACCCACAACACGAACCCAAACAACATTGTGCACAATAACCGTGGACCGGGGGCGTTCCCTTTGGACCCCCCTGACATCCAGTCGTAGTGCCAGATAGTCATGTTCAAGTCACATCAACAAATCTCCACCTTGACTTGAATCTTCTTCCTCTGAAATCTCTTATGTACTCTTATCATTCTCTCCCTCCTTCCATCAATGTCCACCCACTCAAGACATTCAGCAAGTCCAAGTAGTGTTGGAACTTGCCATGTGGAACTGGCTTCGTGAACATGTCAGCAAGATTATTGGCGGTGTCGACCTTGTTCACCTTAATCCTCTTCTCTGTTTCTCAAGAAATGATACCTCACATCGATGTGCTTAGTCCTCTCATGGTGGACTTGATCCTTGGCCAAACATATTGCAACCAAACTGTCACAATACATCACTGCCTGATCACGTTGTAGACCCATATCACCAACCAACCCCTTCAACCATATTCCCTCCGTAGCAGCTTCTATCAATGCCATGTACTCTGTTTCAGTAGTAGATAATGTCACTGTCGACTGCAGAGTTGTCTTCCAGCTCACTACAGAACTCCCAAGAGTGAATACATAATCGGTCATCGATCTTCTCGTGTCAACATCTCCATCATAGTCAGAATCTAAACAACCACCCACTAAGCACTTCGTATCACTTTCAAAACTAATCCCCACATCCGACTTACCCTTAAGGTACCGGAAGATCCTCTTCACAGGTTGTATCATGAACCTGCTGACAATACTAACAGCACGTGAAAGATCAGGTCTAGTGCATACCATAACAAACTACCAACTGCACTAGCATATGAGACTCTCAACATGTATTTCTCTCAGTCTCTGACTGCGGTGCATAAACTGAAGATAGATTAATATTTGAAACACTAAGAGTAATAAAAGGCTTTATTGAAGACATGTCAAACCTGGACAAATAATCCGATTCAAGTAACATCAACAGATATGGTATAGTTTCGTACTCCAAAAATCAATTAATTCAACCTATCATCAAGCACCGTAATACCTCTGATGGTGAACCCTATTGGACAAGATAACCTAAAAGTTTTGCAAAATCATTTGGGCAATGTCTATTTTTTATCCAAACCTTTTTCAGATTCTTTTATATTAACCAAACCTATAGAAATTCTATTTATTATCCAAACGTATTATAATTTATCAAAGTCTGGGCATTCATTCTGTTACCGTTACTTATTTCGTCCACGTGAGAGGTGAGATTTTGTTTTGTTTTTTGATAATCTTTTTATTAAAAATAGTAAATGATGGTATTCTGACCGCCACGTAGGAAGTCAACTCATTATGATCATACTTAGTCAGCATTACTAACAAAAAAGTTGACGGAGAGTTAACGTTTGGATAATTTTTAGGAATTCAATAGGTTTGGTTAAAATAAAAGAATCTGAAAAAGGTTTGGATAAAAAATAGACATTGCCCAAATCATTTCGAGTGGGTTTCCAAGCAGGCTTGGCCCATTTCAAAGCAGATCCGATTCAATTCACCTCACCTCCGCTCTTCGTGGGTTGAGCCTGTGGGCTACCATGCAGGCTTTGTCTTAAAAGCGGATCCGATCCAACTCCTAGTACGGATTAACCGATCCACAAAATCCCACGGGCTCCACCTCCACCTCACCTCTGCTCTTCTTTCTTACTCATCGTCCCCTTCGCGACTTCACTTCCTCAGCCTTATCAGGATAACGAAAAGGAGAAAGCTAAAGAACCAAGACAAGAGAAAAAAGCCATGGCAGCTGCCGTCACCATAATGTCGTCGCCGGCATGGATGCCGCCGTGCAGAACCGCTCAATCCTCTCCTCGTGGAGGCGTCTCCGCTTCTCTCTCCCTCTCCACCGGCACCACATCCAGGAGGAATTTCTCCATGAATGCCAGCTCCACGTCTCGCTCCGGCCTGCTGCACTGCTCTTTCCTCTCCTCTCCTACTTCCTCCTTCTCTTCTTCCTTCTCAGGTGCGTGCGTCGTCAACTGAGTCTCTCCTCTCTGAATTTCTCCGTCGGCTAATTGTGTCGAATGGTGGAAAATGTCCATTTTAGGTCTGTCTCTGGGAACTGTGGGTTTGAGCTCCGGCGGGGAATCAAGAAAGCGGGGCGGCGGACTGGTGGTGAGAGCAGGGAAGGCTGCACTTTGCCTGACCAAGAGGAACAGGTCAAGGAAGTCTCTGGCGAGGACTCATGGGTTCCGGCGAAGAATGAGAACGACTAGCGGGAGGGCGATTCTGAAGCGGCGACGGGCGAAGGGACGATGGGTCCTCTGCACCAAGTCGAATCCTAACAGCGGCAAAGCTTCCTAAACCCTGAATTCTGCTGTTGTTCGCTCGGCTGGGCGGAACAGAGGTGATTGAGATTTCCCTGTACTTGTATTTCGACTCCACAACTCATTGTTCATGGTTCCTTTTATGAATCCTCCCATTGCTGTTTTTTGCTCCAAGATCAAATTTCTCAGAGGCATTGGATGCTACTGTATTATTTGCTTATTGAATGACACATATGTTGAAGTCCAATGAGATAACGAGTAGGTTCATATCCTCTTCACCATGGTAGCTTCATATCCTCTTGCCGTAATGGGTCAAAACCACTGGCTAATGTGTATAAACATGACGGTACATTCCATTTCAATCAACAGTTCATGTAATGAAATGCAGCTATCCAAAGTCGGTAATTCTACAACAAGAATATATTATCTACGGTCTTGACTTGACAACAGCCTGTTATCCTGGGTAGCAGCATCAATGGCCTCCATGCTATTTGATCTTCCCAGGATGACCCAGTTCTGAACTTCGCCTGCCTGGGAATCCTTCTTTTCGTCTATCCAGGCCACAGTTCGCTATTCGCATCTTCAAATCGGCCAACTCAATGGGAAAATGGCAGAGTTGCATCATAATGGAATTTGTACCACCCAAACGTCCCAGAACGGAGCAGAGGATGCTTACTCTGGCTTCCTAGCTACAACCGGTTTATTTAAACCTTCACGATTGAGCTCATATGCCTTCCTATCAAATCAGCTAGCGCATTGATCAACGATGCCGGATCAAATATTATGCCCACTTTCGGATCCTCGACTGAATCAACAACAATCTGCCCACCCAAAACAGGGGAAAAGGAACGTAATGCATTTCATTATGAGCAAAATGATTACTGAGAGACAAGGAAAGTCATATTCTGCATCCGGAAAATACACGTACCACGTCAAAGATCCCTTGAGCATTCAAGGAATGAAGGTCTATGGGAATGGCACCACCTTTGGGCACTAGAAGGGTGTTCACATATTGGCTTTCCTGCTCACAAGAAAGACAAGGCCTCTCAATAAAACAGCAGCACGTTCCCAAATCTCAGCAAACCAAAATGAGAATCCAAAAGAGGGATCTGTCTTAATATGCCGCTTACAGAGTACCCTAGACAATTGTGAGGATCTCCATATCTGCGATTTAAGGCATCAGCCATTGCAGTCACAAAGCTGGAAGCAGAAAACCCAATTGTCTCGCGATCATGTGTACCATTCAACATAAGAACCTAAAACATTTAGAAGAGACCTCCATCAGTTATTCAGTTCGGTATCATGGCAATGATGGGGTCACCAAAGTGCAATGGCTGTAGGGTTTAATATACCATTGTATCAACTTAAGTGGGACGACTTAACTAGCTGTCTGAAAATCATTACCTTGGGGCAGGTCCTTGAAGCAATATTCTCTCCAACGCCGCGTAACACCTGAACATTAGGCAAGAGCTACAAAGATTTACCAATTTTCCTTGAGTCGAGGAATATATATCAACCAACGAAAACGTAGAAAAATAACATGGTTCTTAACATCTCCAACAGAAACAATAGAGGTGAATCACTATGTCAAAGAGACAAATGGACATTTCAAAATTTTACCAGTGATGGGCAAACTGAAGTAAAGAGGGATCCCATTGCATAAACAATGCAATCCACTGTGCTCAGTTGGTCCAGTACAGTAGCATTTACCGTGGGGAAGACCTGGGCAACCAGAAACAATATAGTTAGAGAGCAATTCAGCATCTGAAGAGGATAATCTCACTGTAATGCTTAAAGCAAGCGCAACCTTAGCCCATTTATAAAAATATAAAGCACAGATGAATTTGCTTACCTCATGAAGTGAATTCCCACCTTCACTTGACATATAGAATACACGCTTTATCCTTGACGGAAGTGCTGAACAACATCCCTACACGAGAAAACAAGTCCTACATCAGAAGGTTTCTCCATATAGTTATCCTTCAACTACCAGTCAAACCATCATCACCTCTAAAGAGAACAATAGGGCTTATAGCTTTAAGCTACACAGTGATACCTTGTCAATGGGTTGCATAGAGCCATTGGTTGGATGAGAAATTTCATTTTGCCCTCGTATAATAGTTCCATTCTGATGGACATAGAAAGAGTAGGTTGAAATGGAGAATAAACCAAAGCAGAGCCACAGGCCAAGTGAGATCATAGCAACTGAAAATCAGTTGCATAATATCTGCCATATTTCAATAACAATGCGCATTGGAATACCCATAATTCACATCCTAACGTAAGCCTGTCATTTGTGGAGATCACAGGAAGGACCAAACTTTCTGATGGAATATCTGAAACACGTGAAAACAAAAATATAGCAGCATCTAGAGACTGAAAAAATATGCGTGCTCCTGCAAAGAAGAAATTCCCAATGCTGCAAAAAGGTGGCAGTCAGTTTGTATTAGGTAGCAAGATAAAAGACACACTAATCAGATTTGTAGTCACCCTATGAATTGGAAATACTGCAATGAAAACAACAGAGTACTTGCACAGGCCTGTTCAATCATGTATTCCAGTTTCCAAATAATTGGCTACAAGGTTTGATCATGTAGTTTTTCACAATACTTAGGGCATAAAGATTCCAAGTACTTAAGTGCATGCAAATTGGTTGAGTACCTGCCATTACTGAAGCAAAATGCTTCATTGGGCCTTCGCATAATCTGAGTAGAAAAGAAATACAGGGAAGTTAACAGTTAACAACCACCTTTTAGAGACTTCACGATTTTGGTTCTCCCATGTTTTTTTGTCACGGATTTATCAAGAAGTTATTGAACAGAATCGATTGTTTCCTTACATTACGGTGGAAGTTTCATTTACTTGAGAAAAAAAAAAAGAATTTTCCAGGCATTCAATGACTAAGTTCTTGACAAATCAAAGGCCAGGAACACAAGGCACACAGTTAGAAATTCTGCATACCTCATTTTGGAAATACACTAGAAAGGCTAGGATAGTTTCACTGTATGGTCTAGATAACCCATTCCATAGATCATGTTTTCCTTCCACAATGCTATACCTGAAATTCCCAGAATTCAGCCCTCTGATCAAGCCCATCTCGTGAACAAAGAAACTGAGTAAAGCCATAAAGTTACCATATCAACTTATTATTAGCTTAAGACACAATACCGAATGAAATCATAATCTGCCTTAACTTTTGACCGCAAAACATAATGAAACTGCAAGTGAAATCATGTACTTCAATCAGAAGGTAAAGCAGAAGAATGCTGACAAAACCTTAGTTTTCTAATTAGCATGAAAGGAAAAAATGGTTACAACGGCTGTTCTCTAGTTTCTCATTCTTGGCCTAAATCCAGGGTCGCAATTCTCTAGCCCTTCCCCCACCATAGAAGAATCAACAAAGCTGATAAATGAAGACACATCAGCTGGATATGAATCTCTTACCATTCTGACTTGGCTTCGTGTGCATCAAGAGGTAGTCTATGACCAAGCAGACTACGAACAGACAGAGCCTCGACCGTGCTTTGATCAGACAGCCTCAAACATCTCGACCTAATGTCTCCAACAGCAGGACCACCTAACACATAATCAGCAGCCCATCATCTCCTCTACTCGCCTTAACAAAGAAAATAATACCACCAAACTCATCTACCAAATTTATCAATTCAAGACTCAAAATTGTAGGGATATAGAGAAAGCAATAAGGCTAGAGCGAGGGGATTACCAAGAACACGAACAATCTCGGCTGTACTGCCTCCATCGTCGGAGACGGGAAGAACATGAGTCACTCGAGTTGTCAACTTCTTGAGCTCCTCCACAACGCCATTAAACGCTGTACCACCTGCCAGCAGTAGGGAAAGCTTGAAAATTTCACATCGCTAGAAATGCCTTAGAATGAAACGAAATGGAAAGGGTGTCTAATTAAGAACTCGAATTCGAAAGAGGCGCACCGGAGAAGACGAGAAGAGATGGCTGAGTAGGCCTAGGGCTGGAGATTTCTGAGGAGGAGTTGGGGGATGATTGGGTTTGAGACGCTGAAGCCGCCATGGAGACGGATCTCGGCTGTCTGAGAGCTGATCTAGAACTGCTCGCGGAGGAAGAAGAGAAGGGAGCAGGAACGTTGGGAGTGTGGAAGAGAAGGGAAGAAGCGCCCTTGGCTACAGAGGGTCCCAACCAACCCTCCGCCATCGTTCCCGCGAATTTCAGACCACTGAACCCAAATGGCCAAATGTATTAATCTTTTTCGTATAAAATACGCAGAAGCACTTGAATTTCTGATCCAGGGGGAAAAGGGAAATTAATAGAATCAGCCCAAGAACTGGGGAAATCAAATTCCCAATCCTCATCATCTGTCGGTTAGTTTGAGGCTTTGAGCTTGGTTTTTTGGCGGTAGCCAGAGTTTGGACCAGTGCCTTGAAGCTTGAACTCGTCAACACTCCAACTAAGGGTGTTCAAATGGTTACCATGGTTATTACCAAACCAAATAAGGCTAAATTTTATTAACCATGGAATACAATATCATAACCAAACCGTCCAAACTAATACAACAACCAAATTAACCAAACTAAAGTTTAATCGGTTTGGTTAATTGGTTAACCAGATTAACCAATATAAAATCACATTATCATTAAGTGAGAAATTTTTTGGTTAATTTATCAATTCACAATTTATATAATGAATAAAACATAATAATCAACACATAGTTATAGTTGACCCTTAACATAAATACATGCAACTAAGACAATTATGTTACGGTTAGTATAGAAGTATTCATCTAACAAAAATTTATCACAATGGTATGAGTTAATGAATTGTTGTGTTTGTTTGAATTGACTTAGACTTTTAGCAATTTTCATAGGCTGAAAAGGACCTTGCTTTCAAGTTTTCATCCAACATAATGTATGAGATTTATCTAAATTAGGCGTTCATATGTTGTGGTCTACACTCTACATATACAAATATACATTATAGGAACAATATCAAGCTTTATATTTTATGAGTCTAAAAGGGATGAACGTTTAACTCTTGAGTGGTTATTCAAAGTATTAAGTATGTGTATATATTAGATATATGGCTAATTATTTATCTGGTTAATTTGGTTTGGCTGGTTAGGAGTGTCTGAAACCAAACCAAACCACCTAAACCAAACAAGCTAAGGACTTCAACCAAACCAAACCAATTATCCAAATTAACCAAACCAAATTATCCAAATAATACTGGTTAAAACGGTTACCATGATAACCACACCGTTTGAACACCCCTACTCCCAACGCTTCTCAGAGCCAAAATATACCTAGATAGTTATAATGGGTTAATTGCATGGTGGTCACTGAAATTACAAAAATAACGTTTAAATTTGGTTACTCGAAAAATTTAAATTCGTTGGTGGTACTTCAGTTTACTGAAACCGTTCACGTTTGGTCACTCTCCGTCCAACTCCGTTAACTTTTGCGGATGTGGCAGTCAACTCTCAAAGTTGACCGTTAACTTAGTGACGTGGCAATTAAAAAATTATTTAAAATAAAAAAATAAACTTTTACATTTTCCATCTCATTATTACATTCATTAAAAAATAAAAAAAATAAAAAACCTGCTTTTGGCCTTAAACAAGGAGTCAAGGACACAAAATGAGGGGATTTGGAAAAGGAAGTAAGGAACACCATAAATAGCATAAATGGTCACTTACGTTTAGTGCTACTAACAAAATGGTCACTAACGTTTGATTTTTAACGAAACAATAATTTACGTTTGCACTAACTAACGAAATGGTCATTCTGTTAGTTTCCATCCATTTTTCCATCCATCATTCACACATCACCCGCCACATCACCCATTTTTCAATGAAGAAGTTGCCACGTAAAATCTTGTATCATATCAGCCAATCTAACCGAACCTCCAACCAGATCCAAGGCACTAACCATCCATCCCACCCAATTTCCCCTTCTCCTTCTCTTTGCGATACACCTTCCAGGGACGGGAGCTGAGAAGGTGGCATGGTGCGGAGAACTCCCCTAAACAGTGTCGCCGTCCGAATCCGATGCCAAAGAAGAAGACCCGTCCTCTATCTTCGTCGACGGAAAGGACACCAAGGAGGAGCTTTGTCGCCCTCTTTCTAGATGGGACAACAGCAGGGAGGAGAATCGCCGGGTAAAAGGAAGGAAGCCGGCGTTGGAAGCTGGGGAAGAGTTCTTTCCCGACGCTGCCTCATTCTATCACGAACTGGGGGGATTGATCTCCGCAATCTAGGAAAACGGAGGGAGATCCAGGCCGGCGGCGAGCCCCGTATAACGGTCAAAGAGCGAGGAAGCCCCAATCGCTCGTTGACTCAATCGGCGTTCGGTGGTGACCCAGTGGTAGGTGGCAACCCGCAAACGCCGATTCATCCCCAATCTATATCCCAGTCTAGAATATGAAATCCCCACTCTTGTACACATCTTGCGAACGCCGCTTTATGGTCGACGGTACTAGATGGAGATGAAAATCCGCCGAGGGTGATTATACATTCAATACAAGAAGATTTGGTGAACCTTTGTAATCCTCCGGCGATCTTTTTGGCACAGAATCCCTAATTTTTCCATTATGAAAAAAAATTGGGGATTGTTCTGGACAGAGGGCGAGAGATCAGAGATGAGACTCTTTGGCTAGAAATTCAAATAAATTGGGCCTTCTGTAATTTCGGTGGGTTAGTTGCTTGGTTGTATTTGGATTTAGGGTGGGTTCAATTGGTTTGTCCATATCAGCCTAGTAAGCGATTATTTATATATTAATTAGGATGATGTGGCTGGTGATGTGTGAACGTTGGATGGAGAAATGGATGGAAAGTAATGGAATGACCAGTTTGTTAGTTAGTACAAATATAAGTTATTTTTTCGTTAAAAATGAAACGTTAGTGACCATTTTGTTAGTAGTGTCAAACGTAAGTGACCATTTATGCTATTGACCCATTCTGATAAGTAAGCAAACCAAAGGAAAAGAGTTGAGAGTTGTACCAGAAGGGTATGAAGACTGGGCCTCCCTATTCGGCACCGCAACAGTTTGAGACTCGCTCATGGCTTTCAGCGCAAAGGACTTCGATTGCAGAGAAGATGAAGGAACTTGAAGGGAGCAATTTGACTCCTGAAGGAAACTCAAAATTAATCATAAAAAGAATACCCAGAGAACAAAACGCAAACTCAAAACAAAAGGTAAAAGATGATACCGCTTGGCAGTGCGAAATGATGGAGGCGATGGTTTTTCTTTGGGGAAGTAGGTCGTAAGGAGTGCTGCAGTGCGCAGAGTTACCGGCGGCGGCTGCAGTAAACAAGCTAAATTTTTTATTTTTATTTTTTAATGAATGTAATAATGAGGTAGAAAATATAAAAGTTTATTTTTTTAATAATTTTTTAGTTGCCACGTCACTAAGTTAACGGTCAACTTTGAGAGTTGACTGCCACATCAGCAAAAGTTAACGGAGTTGGACGGAGAGTGACCAAACGTGAACGGTTTCAGTAAACTGAAGTACCACCAACGGATTTAAATATTTCGAGTGACCAAACTTAAACGTTTTTTATAATTTCAGTGACCAACCATGCAATTAACCCTAGTTATAATTATCCACTATTTGGCAGCAATAGTCAATTTTTAAAAAATGCACCAAGTAGCCACACTTTTTAAGGTTGTTGACAAATTTAACACTTTTCATAAAATGTATTAACATCGTCAATGCCTTAATGGTACTTACAGTTGAGGGGATGTGGATGCTACCTATACGACACGTCATGTTCAATTAGACTCGTCACGTCATTTGAATCCACACTATATTTTAAATTAAAACAAAAAAATTTATCCTCTTATATATAGATATCATACTGCCCTCCATTGTATTCTCTTCCTTTCCATTAACTTCGTCCCTTCTTGTCTAGGGTTCCGACCTCGTCGACCCAACCATCGGAGCTTCTCCCCATGTCCCAGTCGTCGACTCGCTCAATCCATGAATCGGGTTCCAAGAGTCGACCTCTCCTTCACGTCTCTCCCGATTCCAGTATCCTAGCTCCTAGTAGTCTTGCCCAATTTATAGTGCCACATCTAATTTTCCAATAGTTGGAATAATGTCACAGAGGGTTCAAGTTCAACAAGCATCAATAGTAAAGGGTTCGTCCTTTGCAAGCACAAACACATACCATGTGTGGTTAAAAGTTAAAACATCGGGTATTGATACGAATCCAGACTATAACAGAAGAAACAGGAGTTTTATCTTCATCTCCAAGCTATCAGCGTGGTTCAGAAGCAAGCAACTCAGCAAACGCCACCGTTTCGTCTCAGCACTTAAGTACGCCCAGGACATGTGTCTCGCTGCCATTGGTGACGAATGGACCAATAGGACAGCTCGCCTTCTAACGGTCAACAACGACGAGTTTCACTGTTTTTTCTTGTTCCTTTTTCACCGTTCTGTTTTCACCCAACACAGCTGGATTTGTAATCGCTCGGACTATATATGAATCAATGAGAAGAAGGGTGGAGGCACGTTGATTCCTCAAACCCTAGAACAACCAAAACGTTGTTATGGTATCAGAGCCTGGTTAGGGGGGCTCGCCCCTTTCCTTGCTCACCCCATCTCCATCCTTCTTCTCTGTTCTTCGTTCTTCTTTTACTCAGTTCGTTTTGTGAATTCTAGCAATGATTGTCATCAATGGCGACAAGCACCGGAAAGGAAACTTCCGACAGTGGAACCAAGTCTGTTACAGGCTACCCATTTTCAGATCCATACTGCCTTCATGGATCCGAGCAGCCTGGTCAGATTTTGGTGTCACAGAAGCTTACTCCTCACAATTACAACGGCTGGAGCGCAGCAATGATCGATGCACTCGCTTCGAAGAACAAACTGGGTTTCATCGATGGAAGCATCCCTAAGCCTGCAGCAGGAGATGCGATGGCCTGGCCCTGGACGAGTTGCAATACGATGGTCAAAAGCTGGATTCTCCAGTCTGTCGATGAAGTGATTGGTAAGAGTGTGAGAAACATTCAGTCTGCATCTGAGGTATGGAAAACCCTAAAGTTGAGATATGCACAGGGAGATTTAATTCGCATTGTTGAACTTAATGAGCAACTATGCACCCTGAAACAAGGTAGCAGATCCTTGTCTGAATATGATACAGATTTAATTACTGTGTGGGAAGAGCTGAAGAACTATCAGTCTATTCCACCTTGTCTGTGTACCACTACCAGTCATGCTGATTGTGAAGCCATTAAAACTGCTAAGGGTCATGAAGAGACCAATTTAATTGTACATTTTCTTCGAGGATTGAATGAGAACTACTCAATTCCTAGATCATAGGTTCTGTTCACAGAACCACTGCTGACAATGTATCAGATATTTTACAAGATGGCTCAACATGAGAGACAGATGATTGAAAGTCCACAAGACAAAGGAAAAACGGTTGAGTCTCTTGCTATGGCCCTGCAATCTCTAGGCATGAAGCTGCCAGATGTACAAAGGGGAGATTGGAATTACAACTCTGCTCCTGGTACAAGAGGAAGGGGCAGAGGCAGAGGGAGGGTACCTGGATCAAGACCCTTCTGTACCTACTGCAAAATGCATGGCCACACTGAAGATACATGTTACCACAAGCATGGCTGGCCACCTGGAATGACTCCGAGAGGAAGAGGCACAGGGCAATCCACTTATAGGCAAGCTAATGCTGCTATTGGAACAGATCCAACTTCAGATGGGATCATGGTTTCAAAGGATCAGTATGAAGCACTCATGAATCTCTTGAAAGGAAAGGAAAGGAAAGGAAAGCAATGCAGCACCTACTGGTCAGCCTAGCATGCCTTCATCACATTCAGCTGCCGCCTTCATTAGTAAGACATACAACGACGAAGGCAAGTATGGTCTGTCTGTCTTACCTAAAACTGATTCAATGAAAGAGGTTGCCTGGATACTTGACACAGGAGCCACAGATCATGTGATCTGTGATCCAAAGTTCTTTGTCAAGTCAAGACCTGTTATGAATGTGCAACTCACATTACCCACAGGTCAAACAGTTCGAGCTACTCAGATTGGAATAGTGAAGTTCTCTGATGAACTAGTACTGGATGATGTTCTATATGTCCCTGAGTTTAGCTTCAATCTTATGTATGTGAGCAAACTCACCAAACAAACCAAATTGTGCCTAACTTTCTTCTCTTCTTCTTGTTTTATTCAGGATATGTCGAAGATGCAAATGATTGGTTCTGCTGAGCTCTATCATGGCCTCTACAAGCTGGATAGAAGTCATGTCAGTAGTCCTGTGAAAGTTGTTGCCTCAAGCACAACTGAACCTTTCAATCTATGGCACTATAGGTTAGGTCACATTTCCCAGTCTAGAATCCCTTATCTTAAGAGGTTGAATCCTAGTATAGATATCGTTCATAGCAACAAGTGTGATGTATGCCATTTTGCAAGGCAAAAACGTTTACCATTTCCTATCAGTACCACTACTACTGCAAAGAGATTTGAACTCATTCATACTGATATCTGGGGTCCCCTTTCACATCCTTCTCATGATGGCTATCGTTATTTTCTCACCATAATAGATGACTATAGCAGATTAACATGGGTGATTCTTATGCAACAAAAATCTGAAGTCAGAAACCACTAGATCTCATTTTGCAATATGGTTGAAACTCAGTTTTCCTGCAAGATTCTTAAAATTCGTAGTGATCAAGGTGCATAATTCAATATGAAAGATTTTTATTCCCAAAGAGGCATTATACATGAGATGTCCTGTGTTCAAACACCAAAACAGAATTCCAAAGTAGAAAGGAAACATCAACATATTTTAGCAGTAGCAAGGGCTTTGAAGTTTCAAGCCAATCTTCCTATTGAGTTCTGGTCTGACTGTGTGAAGCATGCAGTGTTTCTCATAAACAGAATTCATTCCCAAGTTTTAAAGAACACATCACCCTATGAACTGTTTCATGAGAAACCCCCAGATTTCAGCTTTCTCAGAGTGTTTGGATGTCTTTGTTTTGCCTCTACACTTCCAAGCACTCGCCATAAGTTCTCTCCTAGATCTTGAAAGTGCATATTCTTAGACTATACTTCTGGAGTCAAGGGTTACAGGCTTTATGACTTGGACAATCATGAAGTTTTCCTATCCAGGATCCTCAGTTACATTAAACGTGATCCTGGCCATGGTCTCTTCTTCGCATCTTCCTCCTCAATGTCTCTTCAAGCTTTCAGTGATTCGGATTGGGGGGCTTGCCCAGATACTCGTCGATCTGTTACAGGGTACTGCATCTTTTTTGGCAAGTCTCTTATCTCCTGGAAATCGAAAAAGCAGACCATTGTTTCCACTCATCCTGTGAGGCAGAATATCGAGCACTTGCCTACACTACATGTGAAATTCAGTGGCTTCTCTACCTCCTTGCTGAATTTAAAGTTCCTCATCCTAATCCTGTGAGCTTATACTGTGACAACCAGTCTGCTGTTTATATTGCAGAAAACCCCACTTTCCATGAGAGAACCAAGCATATAGAGCTTGATTGTCATCTTGTTAGGGAAAAACTTCAAGATGGGATCATCAAAGTGCTTCATGTGCGATCTGACCACCAGTTGGCAGACATCTTCACCAAGCCTCTCTCACCTGGTCCGTTTTCTTCTGTCCTCTCCAAGCTAGGAGTCATTAATCTATGCCCTCCTACTTGTGGGGGGGTAACAGAAGAAACAAGAGTTTTTTCTTCATCTCCAAGCTATCAGTGTGGTTCAGAAGCAAGCAACTCAGCAAACGCCACTGTTTCGTCTCAGCACTTAAGTACGCCCAGGACATGTGTCTCGCTGCCATTGGTGATGAATGGACCAATAGGACACTATCGGTCGACAACGACGAGTTTCACTGTTTTGTCTTGTTTCTTTTTCACCGTTCTGTTTTCACCTAGCACAGCTGGATTTGTAATCGCTCGAACTATATATGAATCAATGAGAAGAAGGGTGGAGGCACGTTGATTCCTCAAACCCTAGAACAACCAAAACGTTGTTAGACTGGCAATTCTAAGGTTGTCTAGGTAAGTAAAAGATAATTTGGATGAACATTGATTTTTATGTATATGTTTGATAGTTAGGATGATCTGATGCTGCCGGATGCAAGGAGAAACCATTAAGCTTTAAATCTCAGCTTTAAGTAAGATTATCCTACTATATATTACCTGTACCAAATGAAACTCTCGTCTACATATCAAATCCTACAACCCTTCCCAGTGCGGCAGTGCCGGTGAAGTAACAGCGAAACGCTGGTGGGAGAGTGCAGAAGAACTGAGAAGCCATCTCCTCCACCACGTTACAGAGAAAGTAATCAGTTGTTTGTTTTACCGCAAAATTGCTACCTCTCTCTCTCTCTCTCTCTCTCTCTCTCTCTCTCTCTCTCTCTCTCTCTACACTCGTTATTCATTATTTTTCCATCCAGAAAAGTTTAAAATTTTAATAAGAATACACACTGCTCAGATGATTTCCCAGTCTGATTCACTGTTCTCCTGATTACCATCTTCTTCCACTTCTCTAACTTCCGTGCGAGCTGCTGCTGGATCCGTGTTTCTCCGATTCTGCTTCATTGACTTCGATGCCAAGGCCAGAACTTCCTTCAACTTTTTCTGCCAAACCATAAGGGGGAATAGAGAAATTGCCAACTGGATTAGATAGTCTCTCCTTGCTTTTTGAATGGTTGGCAAATGCAAAAGCATGGAACGGAGAATTACCTTGTAAGACCAGTGTCTACTTTCGAGTTTTCTTTCCTGACTCGAAAGAATGTAGAGTTCTAAATCATCATCCACTACAATGCAGCTTTCGTCAAGCTTGACTCCATTGGGAGATATCAAACTCGAAGTTCCATCAATGCAACAACGATTAGAGTTTCCTGCAGCTAAAGTAGATTGTCAGTGTAAGTAAGGTGAAGTTGATAGAAGGTTGAAGATTAAATATCCAATCGAAAGATAGATATAGGAGAATGATTAGGAGGAAACAACTTACTGATTTGCTCACAAGGAGCATGTTCAACATGCAAACTCTCATCTTCACTGGAGTCTGCCATCTCAGCAGCTACTGAAGATTGAACATCATTCGAGGAAGAGTGGCTCTCCAGTAGATCATCAGAGACTGTGGATTTGCAAGGGTCCTCTGATGTCACACTATCTTTCTCACATTGAAGTTGGGTTTCCTCCTCATAATAGCTCTCGTCGACGGTCAACTCCGAAGGCAACTCAGTTTGAAGTGTGACCTCCACAGATGGGTTGTTGCAGGATACTGACTCCCCAAGACCGGTCTTTTCTGGGAGCATGTCCTGTTTTTGGATTTGAAGTTGCTTTTCCTCAACAGCAGACTCAGAGTTCATATAGGCAACTGCATCAGTAGCTTCCTTCAAGACCAGATCATGGTGCTTGCCTTCCGTAGATGATTCATTAGAAGACTCAGGAAGCACATCTCGTACAAATTCCGAGCAAAACTGCTTCACATTGGCACCCACGCTTTGTAGATGGTTTTCTATGAAGGCTTGAGCTTCCTGCACCAAACAGGAGTAAATTAACATTAATAAACAGTTCCTGTATCCCGATAGTTGATTATACAGCTCATTAGCACAAAAAAAAGAGTGGCTAAGGCTGAGCAACAGTATAAGACATAAGAGCAATATACCTGGCGCATCATATCATCAGCCTCCATGCACAAAGCTTCAAACTTTCTGTATATACTGCCAACCCAAGTCACACTCGTAACTTTGTCCTCCATCTTGTTTTGCAATGGTGCGTTTTTTAGTAAAAAAAGGATGTATTTCCAGCCTCTTCACCTCTTACTTAATCGGATAAATAGCTGCACATCAAAAACAGTTTCAGAAAGTCATTTTTAGTGACGCTCCGCCAAGGAAAGTTGCAGAAAGAAAAAAACATGTTACAGACGACAAATATGAAGAAGGTGGCCCTTCAACAAGGCCAATACTACACTAACTACTCTCAGGTTTGAGCCTAAGGTGGATCACAAACGAAAAACCAAACTTTTCAACCTGCTTCAATATACAGAATAAGATCACCAGATCAATACATACAAAGACTAAGGGTATCATCAAGAAAGATAGCTCAGTATCAAATCCCAGCTATGCCAAAAGAGATCTGGTTTGGTGACAATTGATTCTTCCACAGAGCATAAAGAAAGCAAGAAAGAAGCCCAGAAGGCTGCTGGCAAGTACAGTGGTAAACGCTTACATCAGTCAGACTCTCATCCATCTTGTTGAAACAAGCAACAATAGAACTAGGCCAAAGTGAAATACAAGGGCCCAATAATCACATACTGAGACGAGTAGATGACGAGCTATTTGTAATTGCAGGGCATTCTCAGAGGAAAAGGGGAAATTCGTTGGTTCACAAACTACTGTTTAACATGCAAAAGAGGTTCCACCGTAAGAACAAAGATATCTGTCTGAAAGAGGGATTCGCAAGTAATACACATTCTTTAGCCATTCAAGAGATCAAACAAGTTTTTCATGGAGGAAAACCCCAAAAAGCCATGAATTTCTTATCTCTGATTCTTCCATAGCACCAGAAGAAGAGAGCAAAGAAATAGCTCAACCAGGAAAGTCAGAGGGACTTACCCACCGTAGGGGGTCTAAAACCCTCAAGGAGAAAGCTAAACCTAAGCGATTCAGAAAATTTCAGAACAACGAAAGTCCGCGGAAGCAAAACCCAACAACCGGGGCCTCGGGGGAGTACAGAAACACGATGATCGCCATTGACGACCCACAAAAACACAACTACATTCGGCAACTTTCAAACCTTTAAAGAACAGGGGAGTGAGCTACAAATTATTGCTAAGGCGATCATGGAAACACACCATCACTGTAACATATAAATTACCGATAACTAAGAGAATACCCCACCACGAACAATCACAAAAAAGAGAATAATGTCCCAAAACAAAGCAAAGCTTACAGAAAGCGGAATTCCGAAATCCCATGATCACTCCCTCAACACAGAAGAACTATTCGAAGCTGATCATCGAACAAACTAAACTCAAAACCCTCGAGCAACCTGAAATCCAACACCAGCAAAATAGCAGGAAAAGAGAGAAAAGGAGAAGAAACAGAAGCTGACCGGTTAAGTGAAGTGGACAGTGGGCTCTCCTGAATAGTGAATACAGCCAAAATAGTGTAGAGAGAAGGGCAGAGGTCCCCCCGCTCGAGCTAAAAAGAAGAATCAGTGAACGGGGAAAGTTGTTTGCTTTTTTCGAATGGGATATGGAGGCGTTTTTCTCCAATTTTCTTTTGGTTTTCGGTTTCTCCTTCTCCCCTCCTTTTTTTATTTATTTTGTTTTTGTGAGGGTTTATACGGGAAAAATAGAAAATGGTAAAGGAGATATAATTATTTTTGTTTTTGTGAGGCTCAGCTACGCTATATTCATTATTTGCTACGGTCTGATTTGTTGAGGTATGAGAGTTAGTATATTCTTAAGAATTACAGTCTGGAAACAAGGAACTATAATAATAAAAGATACCGATGATGACCTGATTAATGAGATGATGACATATTGATGACTAGTTTTGGGTTTGGCCTTTGCAATAAATAGGAATAAATAATTGATGCATGATGAAGAAAGGTTGTTAGTTTTCCCTTTGTAGTACTAGCAAGGACGAGAGCTGAGAAAGAGTTGTTCCTTATTTTTATGGTACAAAACTTACAAGTTAAGTGGGTCTACTAAAATAAAGATTGCACCCTAAAGTTTGCATGTTGAGAGTCTACCATTTTAGGTATAGGTGTCAATCGGGCGGGTTCGGGCGGGTTCAGGCTCGGTTCAATCGGGTTTGGGTTCAAATGGGTTGCGGGTTAGTCGGGTTGCGGGTTTGGGTTCATCGGGTTCGGGTTCAAACGGGTTGCGGGTTAGTCGGGTTGTGGGTTAGTTGGGTTCGGGTTCAATCGGGTTGCGGGCAAATAGGGTTGCGGGTTCATCGGGTTTTGGGTCGGGCGGATCGGATTGCGGGTTGTTCGGGTTAGCGCATCGAGTAACTTATTACCAACTTACAGATTTTATTACACTAATTTAAAATATTTTTCTCAATTTTTTAACCAATTTCTTTCTACCTCGTATATATATACTCGTTACCAACTTACACATTTTATTACACTAATTTAAAATATTTTTCTCAATTTTTTAATCAATTTCTTTCTACCCGTATATATATACTTAATTAAAAAAAACTAGTCAAAGTGTTGAATGAATTTGTATGACTTGCAAACTTGTTATGTAATTAATCATAATTGGTAAAGTACACTAGCCAATAGTAATGGTGATATCAACATTTTCAACCAAAAAACCATTAATTGTTTATTTGGTAATTTAGTATTATTTCAGTAGTAATTGTATGAAAGTATCTCGTTAAGTAGTACCATGCAAATATGGTATTTGGCGTGTGGTATTTGGCAAAAGCATAGTGGTAAAATGAGTTATTTCAATATAACTCATTGCCCAAATAACTTCAGTAAAATGTAGCCAAACGAGTTATTTGTAAAATTGTTCGAATTACCCTCAATATTGACTATTGAAGATTAACTATCAAATTTGATAAAATTGTTGTGACTTCAATCCTAACTTACTCAATGATATATATCATATACACTTAACCTTACCTCAACCGAAGATATTAAGTTAGTATATGTTGTTGATCGTATACCCTAAACCATCGATACATTATACACTAACCACATACTCTACACCCTAACCATGTATCCTTATAAGTTGTGATTTTGCTACTATAGTTAATTTAAAGTGAAATTTAGACTTTGATTTTCAAAACATAGATAAAAAAACTGATTTTGCTATACCCTAACCATATATCCTATACTATACACCATATACCCTATACCCTAACCACGAACCATAAACATAATCTAAAAAGGGATCTCTTGTCAATACCTTATATCCTAACCATATACACCCTAAACCATATGTACCGTATACCCTATACATTAACCATATACTTTATACCCTAAACAGCGAAACGTCAAAGATTGCTTATCAAATTTAGTAGAATTGTTGTGATTTCAATCATAACTATACTCGATAACATATACCCGATACTCGGGTTGCTAGTTGTTTGATTCCATGCATCGAGTTAGTTACTTCTGACTCATTACTACAACCAATGTAGTTAAAATCCCAATTTTAATCTTAAAATATTACTATTTTAAGATCTTACCCATGTGATTCCGATCTTGATTTTACTATCAGATCTCAAACCTTTAAAATCCACGGTTGGGTTCCATTACATTAAGCACAATGCCCAGTGGAGATCAAGAGACTTGTTATGTGAAGGTTTCTTTCTCAAATTGACCTGTTCTGATTATTATGTGATCAGAAGATCGAAGTCATGGTGCCTTGTGGCAGCAGAGGAAGTGTAGGGAAGTGTGGGAAGGATCATGTTTGAAGGTCACTATGTAGTTAGAGTAAGATATCATCTTAACTGCTATTTTCATATTCTTTGTACCACATCGATAAGAGATGGCTCACCTCATATCTCACTCATGTATATATTGAGGGTGTGCCATCCGTATTTAAAGCCAGATCATAAAGAGGCCTCCATAAGTGGCCCTTTGATTATGGGCTGCAAAATTTTTTTGGGTTAATAAAGCCCACTATTAAGTATTGCATTATTATTTTATAAAATAATAATGATAATGGTAATAGTGTGGTTTTGTATTGATTTGAGCTCGTATAATGAGGAAACATGAGTGATGTTTTTTGACCACATAGGAGAATGAAAGGTTGGTTGATTTTTCCATGCATATAAATAAGGTGTTGGGTCTCTCTTATGCACACATTAAAGTATGCCTATTATCACAGGCGCCTGCTGAACCAGAAGAATCAAGAAAGAATCAAGAAATGAAGTTAAAGTTTTACTTTTGAAACTACCACATCGACAGGTTAGCATTCTTCACTTGAATATATAGTAGTGGGTGGCCTACCATCAACAACTAAATCCTGAAGAGGTCCTATTAATGGTCGACAAGAGTGGGCCACGAGGTTTGGGTTGTATTAGGTCCAATGATGGCTCAATTTTGTAGTCATTGTCAGGGTTTGGTTATTTTAAACTTGAGGTGCCTACCTCGAGTTCAATTAGTAAAAGTTTGTTTTGAATTCGAGTCATGGTACTGGGTAATTGTTAGATCCATTATTTCAATTGTGTTGATTTTGAGTTAATTTAGCATTGTCAGAAAGGATAGAATTCCATTGGTGTCGAATGATTTTGTGAATCTAGAGGAAATGGAACAGAAGGAGACTAGGAGAGTAACAAATTGTTAATGAAGATTATTATGGTATTTGCTCTTTTTATTATCAAATACCATATAAAAAATCTAATTGCTTTTTTCCATTTAAACAAGATTAATTCTCTATTCCTCCAAATAACACACAAGTACCACATGTACAAAAAATGAGTTATTTGACCTTAGAATTACCACAATGAAAATTAACCTATCCAAACCACCCCTATATATTATATAATATAGTAGTTATTCGGGTCAGTCGGGCGGGTTCGGGTTAGTCGGGTTCGGGTCAATTGGGTTGCGGGTTAGTTGGGTTCGGGTCAGTCGGGTTGTGGGTCAGTGGGGTTCGAGTTTAATCGGGTTGCGGTTCAATCGGGTTGCGGGTTGATCGGGTTGCGGGTCAATCGGGTTACGGGTCGGGCGGGTTACGGGTTATTGACTTTTAGTCAACTCGGGTTATGATCGGGTTGCGGGTTGGGTTAAACGGGCGGGTTATTCGGGTCGGGTTCTGTTTTGACACCTATAATTTTAGGTATGCCAATAGATGGGATTGTGGCCGATATAGCCCATCAATAACAAAGTGACACGGGGATGGTTGGAGGTGGTATCTCCACCCAATGTTGTAGCTAATAATTTTCCAAATATAAGTGTTATAACCATTGCCAACAAGGGAATTTCACTTACTCTATTTTATTTTATGAACTACAAATTTTTTGGATTTATGAGATTTGAAGAAAACATAGCATTTGTAAGTTTTAGAAGAAAACATCATTTTGTGCAATCTAAATTTGTTTATTATAAGAGTAGTTAAGAAGTTGACAATTATCAGATAGTTTTCGGTTTCAACAACACACCATATCTGTACTCTTCAAACATTGGTCTAATAGTCTATGAAAAAAAAAATTGATGACAACAATAAAGGAATATATATATGATTTTCTAATTATTTTTTATTTAAAAATTATAGTAGTTTGTGAATCATTCAAATACTTATGTGACAAGAAACCACTTTTGAATCATCATATATTAAGTAAAACTTAAGCAATATGAATTGTTGCACCAGAAAAAAACTATAAATAAATATTAGGGAATGTCAGGGAAAAAAATTGTCAATCAGCCTCTGCTCCGCAAGCCGCACACTGCAGAGGAATATTTTTGTCATTCCCAACTCCTTTCTCTAACGAGCCGCCTACTTGATTTTTCTCTTCCAATCTCCTCCCATAAAATTTGTTCCCGCCCCCATTGCCAAGCTGCCATTTGCGAGCCATCATCATCATTACATCAGACATCCAATATAAGTGATGTGTTTAGTATAATTATAATTTTATAATTATTAGGGTTTCGACAATTTAGTAGGGTTGGGTGAGGGATTTGCATGGTGCGGCGACCAAATTCAAATAATTTTAGGTTTGGGTTATTTAGAGCATATAGATCAATGTTGTTGTTGTAAGAGAGAAATGATTTCTTGAAACAGAAATGGGACGAGAACAATTAGGGATTTTGACTGATAGAAGTCAGCAAACGAAACAACCCTAATTAGACCGAAATGATTTTAACCCATCTCGTAAGAGCTGGTTTCGGTTGGGCCATCTAAAGATAAACCCGCAGATCAGAATGGAAAGATATTGGGCTTGACTTCAGTATAGGCCTGAATCTCTACTCAGAGAAGAAAGAGAGAAATTGTTCTTCTTCTTCGTTGAGCCAAGTTGACCAGAACCAGAGAGACGCAGAACAGGGGAAGCTGGAAATGATCAAAAACAAAGTGCAGAAAATAAAGAACACAGCAGAATTTTTAACGAGGTTCACCACAGGGTTACTCCTCGTCCCGGAAAAGTAGACACTATTTCGAGAGACACTTTGATTTTCATTACTCTATAAAGAAGAACATAAAGACTCAAATACATACACAAATGTGAAAATCAAAGCGATGGCAACAAGATCCGAATTCGCACAGGAATTCACTACACCTTTGATCGACTGAACCTATTCCTTAGTTGCGATCAAAGCCACTGTCTATTCCCCAACCATTTGCCCTATTCCACAAAGAATCCCAGAATCAGTACATAAAATGGTCTCCGAGCTTCCTTTAAATATTTCTTCAAGAAGAGCTGTTGTATTCCTGTCTTTTGAATCGTTCCAGTAAGGGAAGGTTTAGAATTTCATTGATTAGCTCCCCCTTGATTTTGGCTTAATTTTCTTTGACTCTTCCTTTAGAGAAAGGGCAATCTCTGACTTGATTTGATTGAAATCTTTCAATCCAACAATCTCCGCCTAAGTTAGAGTTTGTTGATTGTCCGATTGATCCCTGCAAAACAAATATACTCTTCCCAAGATATAGCAATATAGAGCAGCCATGCACACAAGTCCGAAAGGTGCAAAAACGTCTAAATATCAGCTGGTAAAACAACACGTCCAGCAAACCAGTCCAGTCTAACACAGCAAGGGAAAAACCAAATAGGTTTAGCGACCTAACAAAATATCCAGACAAACAAAGCTACGAAACCCATCAAAGCTAAAACGGTTTAGCAGAACAAAGAGATTCAATCAGAATTATAAGCATCCCTGAGATCAGCCAAGACAGTCGCTAGCGGCGGGTCATCAGAATCATCGTTGTCAGAGTCGTCACTGCTGATCCAGTGAACGTCACTGCAGACTTAAATAGAGAACTATGAGCTAATAACAGGAAGAATTCAAAGAAGCAAGTCACAAAACATGGAAAGAAAATAAATACAGCAAAATAAGAAAATTAAAACAGAGCAGCAAAGCAGACGAGAAATCAGGAAAGATCTTCCAGATTGTCTGGAGATCTCAGCCCTCTTTCGTAACAAAGGAAGGTAAATCGATCAGCATTCAAGGCTTTGGTAAACAGATCCGCTAATTGATACTCCGTACGAATGTGGCGAATTGTGATAGTATTCTGCTGAACTAAATCTCTAATGAAGTGATACTTAACCTCAATATGTTTAGTTCTTGAATGCTGGACCGGATTTTTTGCCACACAAATGGCACTAGTATTATCACATAGGAGAGGTATGGACCTAGCAATCACATTATAATCCCTAAGCTAGTTTTTAAGCCAAATGAGTTAAGTACAGCAACTGCCTGCGGCAATATATTCGGCCTCAGCAGTGGAGAGGGCAACATCACCTTGCTTTTTACAGGACCAAGACACTAAAGCGTCCCTACGAACTGACAAGTACCAGTAGTGCTTTTCCTATCAGTTAGGCTACCCGCAAAATCTAAATCACTATAGCCTATTAGTGAGAAATTATTGATTTTCGGGTACCATAAACCAACCTCAGGAGTCCCTTTTAAGTATCTAAAAATCATTTTTATTGCTGTTAAATGACTCTCCTTAGGGGCTGACTGGAATCGAGCACATATGCATACACTATACTGAATATCTGGTCTACTAGCAGTGACATAGAGCAGATCCAATCATGCCTCTATACTTCTTTTCATATACAGAAACCCCTGTTTCATCCCGATCTAACTTGAGGTTAACAACCATTAGAGTATTGCAAGATTTAAAGTTATTAAAACCGAACTTATTAAGCATATTCCGAAGATACTTGGATTGATTAATAAAAATATCTGAGGAAGTTTGCTTAACCTGAAGACCAAGGAAAAATTTAAGCTCCCCCATCATGCTCATATCGAAAACAGATTGCATAGTGTCACAAAAGTCAGTGCAAAGAGATGGATCTGTAGATCCAAAGACTATATCGTCCACATAGATTTGTACAAGAAGAATTTTACCATCCACTTGTTTAATAAACAGAGTTTTATCTATTCCCCCTTGAGTGAAAGAATTCTCAATAAAAAACGCAGTAAGACGTTCAAACCAAGCCCTAGGTGCTTGTTTGAGACCATATAAGGCTTTGTTGAGTTTATAGACATAATCAAGATGCTCAAAGTCAACAAAACCAGGGGTTGAGACACATAAACCTCTTCTTGAATGATACCATTCAAGAACGCGCTTTTGACATCCATTTGATATAAAGGGAAACCCATGTGACTAGCAAAAGCACACAACAATCTAATAGATTCGATCCTAGCTACTGGGGCAAAGGTTTCATCATAGGCGATGCCCTCTTCTTAAAGATACTCTTTAGCCACCAACCTAGCTTTGTTCCTTATAATGTACCCTAGTTCATTAGATTTGTTTCTAAATATCCACTTAGTTCCTATCACAATAACATTAGGAGGACGAGGGACAAGATCCCAGACATGCAGGTATTCAAATTGAGTGAGTTCCTCAATCATTGCAATACTCCATTCTTCATCATTTAATGCTTCCTTAAAGTTTTTAGGTTCAAGTTGAGACACGAAAGCATACTGTCCAGGAGTGTACTTACCTCGAGTTTGCAGTCCATCACTCAATTTTCCAATGATTTGACTCTCAGGATGCCGTTTTTGAATATGTGGTGGAGTCTTTGGCAATTCAGCACACTCATCAAGTTCTTCATCTGGTTGACCTGGAATCTCTTGGGAAATTGGTCCTTTGAATGTAGTGATAGGTTCACTGGAAGAAGCTTGACAGGAGGTGGTGAGTTTACTTAAATCAATCATCATAGTAGGATCTGGAGTAACCAGATCAGTTTCATTAAAAACTACATGAACTGACTCCTCTACTTTCCTAGTTCTTTTATTAAATACTCTATAGGCCTGACCCTTAGAAGAATACCCAAGAAACGTTGCTGGATCAGACTTAGCATCAAATTTTCCAAGTGGGTCTTGAGTATTTAGGATGTAGCAGGGACATCCAAAGGGGTGAAAATAGGAAATTCTAGGGGTTTTTCCTTTCAAAATTTCATACGGAGTCTTGTTTAACAGTTTTCAAACTATGACTCGATTGATGATGTAACAAGCAGTGTTAACAGATTCTGCCCAGAAGAACTTAGGCAGGTTCGAGTCTAATAACATAGTCCTAACACATTCGATAAGAGTCATGTTTTTACGTTCTACGACTCCGTTTTGTTGAGGAGTGCGAGGAGCAGAAAAAGTATGCTTGATTCCTATCTTGTCACAAAATTCAGCAAACTCATCTGAAATAAATTCTCCCCCGTTATCACTACGAATGGTTTCTATAGATTGACGATGTATAGTGACAAAAGAACGAAACTTTGCAAAGGTTTCATCCTTATTAGTTAAGAAATATACCCAGGTGAATCTAGAGTAATCATCAACTAACACAAAGACATAGTTTTTACCTCCTAGGCTAGTAACATTACAAGGTCCAAATAGATCCATATGTATTAACTCGAAGGTCCTAGCAGTTGTAATGTCAGATTTAGCCTTATAGATTTTTCTTGTATGTTTACCTGCAGCACAAGCATTACAGAAAAATTCAACTTTATCTTTAAGTTTAGGTATTCCTCTGGCTAGACTCAGTTTGGACAACACAGCTAGTTTAGGTATATTGACATGCCCCAGACGTTTGTGCCAAAGAAGCTCAGGTGAAGTGGATGTAGCTTGAAGACACTTAGAATTGAACATACTCAGGTCAGACACATCTACTAGGTACATATTCTCCAAATGTCACTTTACCTCCACGTTTCATAGCAAGTGAGCTGAACAGATAATTCTTACCAGACATGTGATGAGAGCACCCGCTATCAAGGTACCATTGTGAATCTTCAGAGGGGTTGCAGGGTTGTTGAACTTTCAGCATCTGTTCTGTAGAGGCCATGAGTGCTCTTTCCTCCTCTTATTCCTCTTCTTCGTCAGACTCATAATTACTCCAAGTGGCCTTCATGGCTCTTTCTTTTGCTTTTAATGTCATAGGGCAATTTGCATGAATGTGGCCTGGCTTTCCACATTTGTAGAAGTCCTGTGCTTCAAGTATCCCTATTTCAATACGCTTGGTCTGCGGAGTACGCAGCCTATCTTGAAAAGAGTTTTTGGCTTTGTCAAAAGGGTTAGCACGATAAGAAGCATTACGATCATATAACTTTTGCTCCTGTTCTTGCTTATACTTAAGCATTCTGTGAAATTTTTTGCTTATTAAAGCAAATTCTCTATTGAATTCACCACCTAGATCAGCATCTGAATCATATTCAACCACCTGAGATTTAAATGCTAAACTTTTCTTGTGTTTCTCCTCATCCTTATTAACTTGCTTATGGACAAGCTCATGACTCAGAAGTGACCCGATTAATTCATCTATGGGCAAGGTATTCAAGTTTCTAGCTTCTTCTGTTGCTGTTCTTTTTGGTAACCATTGCTTAGGAAGAGACCTCAAGCTTTTTCTATTCAGATCCTTAAGGATATAAGCTTTCCCTAGTCCTTTCAGTTTATTTATAAGAACAATAAATTGAGAGTACATTTCATGAATTCCCTCACCTGGAGCCATTTCGAAGCATTCATACTCGTGGACCAGAAGATCAATCCTGGTTTCCTTGATATTTGAGGTTCCTTCGTACGTGCTTTCGAGCGATTTCCAGATTTCCCGAGCGGATTCGCAATGTTCCACTTTGTCAGCTTCGTCAGGTGCCATGGCTGATTGAAGGATGTGCATAGCCCGCTGATTGAGTTGAACACTCTTCTTTTGGGCGGCTGACCAAGTGCTTTGTTCTTCGTCCACCATGGCGACTGGACCATCACGCACCACCGTCCAGAGATCCTCGTCGACTCCCCACAGAAAAGTTTTCATTCTTTTCTTCCATGATGTATAGTTCGACCCGGTGAACACAGGAGGGTGATTATATGATGCTTGCCCGAAGTTGGTTGATCCCATTGATTCTGGATCTGTCTTGGCAACAATTAGCTCTTTCAAGAACCAGACTCGCTCTGATACCACTTGTAAGAGAGAAATGATTTCGTGAAACAGAAATGGGAAGGGAACAATTAGGGATTTTGAATGATAGAAGTCAGCAAACAAATCAACCCTAATTAGACCGAAATGATTTTAACCCATCTCGTAAGAGCTGGTTTCGGTTGGGCCGTCTAAAGATAAGCCCGCATATCAGAATGGAAAGATACTGTGCTTGACTTCAGTATAGGCCCGAATCTCTACTCAGAGAAGAAAGAGAGAAATTGTTCTTCTTCTTCGCTGAGCCAAGCTGACCAGAACCAGAGAGACGCAGAACAGGGGAAGCTGGAAACGATCAAAAAGAAAGTGCAAAAAATAAAGAACACAGCGGAATTTTTAACGAGGTTCACCACAGGGTTACTCCTCGTCCCGGAATAATAGACACTATTCCGAGAGACACTTTGATTTTCTTGACTATATAAAGAAGAACAGAAAGACTCAAATACAGACACAAATGTGAAAATCAAAGCGATGGCAACAAGACCCGAATTCGCACAGGAATTAACTACACCTTTGATCGACTGAACCTATTCCTCAGTTGCGATCAAAGCCACTGTCTATCCCCCAACCCTTTGCCCTATTCCACAAAGAATCCCAGAATCAGTACATAAAATGGTCTCCGAGCTTCCTTTAAATAGTTCTTCAAGAAGATAGCCGTTGTAGTCCTGTCTTTTGAATCGTTCCAGTCAAGGAAGGTTTAGGATTCCATTTATCAGCTCCCCCTTGATTTTGGCTTAATTTTCTTTGACTCTTCCTTTTGAGAAAGAGCAATCTCTGACTTGATTTGATTGAAATCTTTCAATCCAACAGTTGTAAGATTTATTCCATATATTATATTTATTGTTATCTTGCAATTTATCTACTCCAACTCATATTAATTTTATTACACATCAATACAATTCACTTACAATTGCAATCCCAATTAATTTTTTAATACAACCATGAAAACATAAACACTTGAATAATAATATTTAACATAAGAAGATGGTGTGACTTGCACACCCATAGTTGCATTAGATGCAATCTTACAAAATGCAATAGCAAATAAATAACATGATGAAATTCAAAATGAAATTTCAACGTATATGTTAATATATATAGTTATTCGGGAAAGTAAAGAAGAAGAATACTAGTTCAATTATCCATTTAGTTTATCGTTATTTTCTTTTGTATTCCTCAAAATTAGAAATGAAAGAATTTATATTTTACCCTACTTAGAGTTTGTACGCGTCAAGTGGGAAGAATCCAACTGGTCACCTTAATTACAGAATCCAATTTTAAGGGTTTTGTTGGTAAGGATTATTGTTATATTATCTTCTTTTTGTTCTTTCATGTTACAGTGAACAAAGAGTGAGTGGTTGGGGATTAATGGATGAAATCGAGATGTCTGTCATCGCCACCTATCCACTTTCACCGTCACGAACAAAGCAGATTTCTTGTACCTATAACTATACACTTATATTGCCTTTTGTTTTCATGTCTCTAATTTCCCCCTAAAATCGTTGATGATAAAAGAGCTATTTTCTACCAAACTATCTGGATTATGAATTATCTTCGATCATCGTGTTTAAAATTGACTAAATTATTTAGTTAAAATGATTGTACACTTGAAAACGATGCGGATACTATTCCGGTCAATGGGCCGGTCACCGGCTAGTGGTTTTATAAGCACATGCATTTTTGTGGCATGATATAAGTTGCGATGGCCAGGGAGGCTTATGTATGTTTGTAATTTGTGGACTATTTTAACTCTTAATAAAATGTTTCATCTTTATAAAAAAGGGTTAATATCATATTTTACCCTCTGTTATTGCATTTTCTCAAATTTGCCCCTTTACTGTATTTCACATCAAAGTTGCCCCTATATTATTAAAATTTATCAAATCTATTAGATTTTCCATCTAAAACCGTTAAATTTGGTCAAAATATCCTTTGACTCACTTGAAATGACTAAATGACCCCCTAATTATTTATAAATTAAGAACAAAATTTAAATTAAATTAACCCTAACGGGCGACTGCTTGCAATGCCGATTGAGTTTTCTTTTTTCCTCATCATCCTCCTTGGATGTCTATGGCAGGGGAAGCTTCTCAAGTGCATCGTCCTTTCTTACCATCCTCAAGAGCATTGGCTGCATCGTTCCTTACCTACCTGTTCAGGGAACCTCCCTCATCTCACAAACTATCGAGCTTCCCTGCTGCTCGTCAGCTACGCCCAAACTTGTGCCTATTAGAGAAAAGTCATAAAAGAATTTTTCTTTTTATTCCTTCTCTCCCACGTCTCTTATTCCCCACTTACATTCTGTTCCTATAATCAAGGAACGTGGGTCATCTTGTTAGCTAGAAACTCTCATTGTACATGTATATTAGTTGATAGAGATATCAATACAGATCAGGTTCAGTTTCTACAACAAATTCTCTCTACAATATTTCTAACATGGTATCAGAGCTAGCAACGATCAGCTAGAGTTCGATCCATACCACATCACTTCCCCTGTTCTCAAGTTTTTCCATTCTCCTTCGTGTTGATTATCCCACGCTTTCTTCCGTGTCTCTCTATCAACTACTCATCATGGCTGGAGACTCAACAGCCTCTGATTCTAGCAATGGATCCAAACCTTCTGATCCCCAAATTATTACCTTCAATCCGGCTGCACAGCTTTCCCTGAAGCTGACCCCAACGAACTTTGCGTCCTGGAGATCCCAGCTGGAGACTCTTCTCATGGGGCTTGATTTGATTAGCTACATCGATGGATCGGCAGCTGCTCCTTCCAAAACAATTATAGTGGATGAGGCCACAGTCTCTAATCCTTCTTATCGCAACTGGTTCAGGCAAGATAAACTTATCATTCATGCCCTGCGGTGCTCAAATGATGAATCCATCTATTCATTTGTCTCTGCTGCTTCAACCTCTCGAGATGCCTGGTTGATTCTCGAGAAGCTATATGCGAGTAATGCTCAATCGCGTATTATTCATCTTAAGGGGAAGCTTGCTAAATCAGTCAAGGGAAATCAAGATATTCTTACATTTGTTAATGATCTTAAGTCAATAGCAGCTGAACTCGCACTCATAGGCGAGCCTGTGAAGGATATTGATCTTGTGGTACATTGCCTTCGAGGGCTAGGGGAAGCCTACAATTCCTTCTCTGCAGCTGTTCGCGCTCGTGGCCCAGGGCTCACCCTCGAAGATCTCGTTGACTCCCTCGTGGAGTATGAGGCTGATCTAAAAGCCCAGCAGTCCACCGTTGTACCCACAACGTTTTACACATGGCAGTCTCGTCATGGCGGCTTCAGCAGCGGCGTTGGCCCTTCCTCTCCTCGCGGCGGAGGATTCTCTTCCCGTCAACAACAGCAGGGATTAGGGTCTGTGTTGGGCAAGGAGCAGGGTTTGGGCCTGATTCTCCTCAGCCCATCGCTCCAGGCCGACGTGCTTTCTCCCCTAAGCCCACACGAGCACGACGAGCCCAAGTCGTGTGTCAGTACTGTGAGCGGCCCGGTCATGCCGTTCGACAGTGCTTCCGCCTATTCCCCCAGGCGCGCCAGGCGTACAATCAGCTGCACTCAGCTCCGGCCCATGGTACCACACGGCCTGCACAGGCCCACGCCACCAATGCTTCTTCTCCTAGGCCGTGGCTGATGGATTCAGCGGCCTCACACCATGTTACAGCTGACTTGGGCCAACTCTCTTTATATTTTGATTACGCCGGCCCTGATGAAATTACTGTGGGTGATGGATCAGGTTTGAAAATATCTCATATTGGCTCTTCTACACTATCTCTTGGGCCCCATAATATATATTTGCGTGATATATTGTGTGTGCCAACCATTAAGAAGCATCTAATTTCGGTAGCTAAACTATGTCAAGCTAATCCGGTTTCTGTGGAATTTTTTGCTACTCATTTTGTTGTGAAGGATCTTCGCACGAGGGCGCAGCTGCTGAGGGGGGAAAACAACGGTGATGTTTATGAATTACCTAGTGAAGTGAAGGACGTTCGCCTGGCTCTTGTCACCACTCGTACTTCTGCGCCTTCCTGGCACGCCCGCCTTGGGCATCCTTCCCAATCCTCTCTTGCGAGTCTTATTCGGTATTTTTCCCTTCCTGTTTCGACTTCCCTTGCATGTTCTCATTGTGATACTTGCCTTTCCAATAAAAGTCACAAACTACCCTTCTCTGTTTCCTCATTATCTAGCAGCCGTCCATTTGATCTTTTGTATACTGACGTTTGGGGCCCTGCTCCGGTTTCCTCTATTGATGGTTATCGCTATTATCTGGTTATTATTGATCATTTTACTCGTTATACTTGGTATTATCCGTTGCGCAACAAATCTGATGTTCTCCAAATTTTTCTTGCCTTTCGCAAAATGGTGGAAAATTACTTCTCCACTACCATTCGTCGGCTTTATACGGATGGTGGTGGTGAATTTCAGAAATTGCGTATGGATTTATGTCAAAATGGCATAACTCATCTCCTCACTCCTCCCCATACACCTGAACATAATGGTTTGGCTGAACGGAAACATCGTCATCTTGTCGAAACGGGTATCACTCTTCTTTATCATGCCAATCTTCCTACAACTTTTTGGTCTTTCGCCTTCTTCACAGCCGTTTATCTCATCAACCGCTTGCCTTCCTCCGCTCTACGTGGTAAAATTCCCTACACTCTTCTCTTCAATCTGCCACCTAATTATCACAAACTCCGTATTTTTGGTTGTCTCTGTTACCCTTGGCTTCGTCCTTATTCATCACACAAACTTGATCCTCGCTCAAAACCTTGTCTTTTCCTTGGATATTGCCCTCAACGTAGTGCCTATCGTTGTTTTGATCCTCTCACCCAACGTATCTATTTGTCTCGCCATGTGGTTTTTGTTGAATCTCAATTTCCAGGGCTTTCGACACCCAACCCCCCTCCACCCCCTTTGGCAGCGGCGTGGCTTCATGATGTATCACCCACCATTTCCACGATTCCAGGCAGCCCGTCTCATTTCACTTCACTTGATGGGCCGACTGTGGCCCATTCCCCCTCGGCGCTCACGCCTCCCGCGCAGGATTCATCACAACTTGGGCCTCCACCCGCCCCGTCCTCCACTTCCCACCTGGATCCAGTCACGCCTGCTTCTGGGCCCGTGGCGGCTTCTGGCCCGCCTCCGCCTCCTCAACGCACCCATACCATGCGAACACGGGCTCAGGATGGAATTTTCAGGCCCAAAAAGGGGCTGTTCCACACGGTTGCTCAGCCTGGCCCACCGCCTTTACAACCTCTCAATGTGCAACAGGCTTTATGTTACAAGGAGTGGTCTGATGCTCTCTCGGCTGAAAATCAGGCCTTATTGGCCAATTATACTTGGGGTTTGGTCCCTCGGCTTCCTCATTATAATGTTCTTGGTAATCGCTGGTTATTCAAGGTTAAGTATACTCCTACTGGGTCCATTGAGAGGTTCGAAACTCGCCTAGTTGCGAAAGGGTTCAATCAGCGTCCTGGCCTTGATTTCACTGACACATTTAGTCCGGTTGTGAAACCGGTCACTGTTCGGACAGTCTTCACCTTGGCTCTCTCTCAAGGTTGGTCTATCGCTCAATTCGATGTCAATAATGCTTTTCTGCAGGGTCCCTTACAGGAGGAAGTCTATATGGTTCAACCACCAGGCTTCGTTGACCCCGAGCACCCTAACCACATCTGTCGCCTTCGTCGTGCTATCTATGGCCTGCGGCAGGCGCCTAGGGCCTGGTACACCGAGTTGAGCTCGTTTCTCATCGAGTTTGGGTTCAAGAAGACACACTCTGATGCCTCTTTGTTCGTCTACTCTCATGGATCCACGTTGCTATACTTCCTCGTTTATGTGGATGATCTTCTCCTCACCAGCAACGATACAGACGTGCTTCACACATTCCAGGTGGCCCTGTCAACTCGCTTCTCGCTCAAGGCACTAGGCGATGTCAATTATTTCCTGGGTATCGAGGTCATTCCCACAACCACTGGTTATATACTTTCTCAACATAAATACATGGTGGATGTGCTTCAACGATTCCTGATGACTGAGGCCAAGGCTGCCGATACACCGTTAGCTGCCACAGCATCTCTCACTCTACAGGATGGCACTGAACCCAGTGATGCTACTCGCTATCGTCAGGCTATTGGGGCTCTCCAGTATCTTGTGTACACTCGTCCGGATATTGCTTATTCTGTCAACAAGCTCTCCCAGTATATGCATGCTCCCTCTACATATCACTGGCAGTGTGTCAAACGCCTCCTTCGCTACATTGCCGGGTCTACTACCTTTGGTCTTGCTATACGTCGCACCACTACCACTTTACCTATAGTGGCATTCGCCGACTCCGACTGGGCCGGGAATCTCGACGATCGCTCCTCCACCTCAGGCTATCTTATCTACTTGGGTTCCACCCTCATCTCCTGGCGGTCACAAAAACAGCGAACTGTTGCTCGCTCTAGTACCGAGGCTGAATACAGAGCTATTGCCCATACCGCTGCTGAGTTAGAATGGGTGAGGAACCTACTCCTTGAGCTACACCATCCTCTACCTAGTACGCCGCTAATCTATTCGGACAACCTCGGTGCCACCTACTTCAGCTCCAACCCGGTGTTTCACTCCCGCATGAAGCACTTGGCATTAGACTATCATTTTTGTGCGTCAACTGGTTCAGGATGGACGACTATGCGTAAAGTACATTCCCACTTCACATCAGCTCGCCGATGCACTCACCAAACCTCTGCCATCGACTCGCTTCCATATGCTTCGATCCAAGATCGGCGTCGTTGATACCTCCTCCGTCTTGCGGGGGCGTATTAGAGAAAAGTCATAAAAGAATTTTTCTTTTTATTCCTTCTCTCCCACGTCTCTTATTCCCCACTTACATTCTGTTCCTATACTCAAGGAACGTGGGTCATCTTGTTAGCTAGAAACTCTCATTGTACATGTATATTAGTTGATAGAGATATCAATACAGATCAGGTTCAGTTTCTACAACAAATTCTCTCTACAATATTCCTAACAGTGCCATCATTCAAATTTCCTTCGAATGACAAACTTCTGTTCCGAAGCTTGTTCCTCGGGGAGTACAGAACTAGCTAGGGTTTGTCTGAAATTGGGGGGTTTACTGTCCCTGCTTGTTTGTGAGGCTTGCCGTATTTGACTGGAGGAGAGGAATTCGCCGAGGGACTAGAGCGGGACACGGTCGAATCTGTGTTTGGCAAGACCTTAGCGGTCTCCTCAAGTTTGGACTGGAATCGCTGGGATTCGTGATTCCTTAGGTGGATTCCATGATTTTTTTCTTCTTCTTGATGCTCGAATCCATGAGTACTACCGGAATCGTTTCAGATGATTGAAATTAGCAAAATTAACTCAATGGTAATTGATGGAGTTGAGATTATTATATGGATGCTTTTGACGGTTTTAGTCGGCGTGCCGACGGCGAGAGGGGGTTTCTTTCATTTTTAAATTTTTATTGTTATTTTTTCTTATAAAAATAAAAATACAAAGAGTAGTTTGGTCATGCCAAACGGTTAATCACTGGTTTGACGAATTTAATGGTTTTTGGATGGAAATTTTAGCATAAGGTAGGTTTGAGAATTTATTATAGTAGATAGGCAACTTTGACGTGAATATAATAGAGGGGTAAGTTTGAGAAAATGTAATAATAGAAGGGAAAATTATGTTATCAACCAAAAAAAAAGTTAGATTGATTTGTTTCCTATAATCGCAATTCAATAACAGCATATTCATGAGCTCTGATTCTTGGATCATAGTTACTTGCATCATCAACACTCACCTCTAGAAAGACGTTCTCTTCCTCAATCAGAACTATGGTGCTTTTGCGCTCTTTTAAGCTCCCCAATTATTATACAAATTTTAAGCATTACGAAGATAAATAAACAAGTGAAAACTGAAAAGAACGAAACTTGGATTAAAGAAAACGACTGAACAAATTCTAAGTCTATTAATAGGAGTGACTAAAATATCATAAAGTTCTTGTTCAAAATATGATAATATTGATCTTGTTAAATTTAAAAGAAAGGGGTAGCGGGAGATTTGTTTTATTAACTTTTGATTTTCCAAAAAAGTAAGCTTATTTGCCGGAAATGTGAGTCATAGTCCGACTGAAGGATGACAGCAAAATAAGTAAACAACTTTTTAATCGTCCATCCTTCTTATAAGCTTCTCCAGACTTTCACTTTCACAGAACATATACAACTAATTAATATTTTGCAACATTGATACACTAATTTCCATTTGTTATTCCGTAACATTTACAATCAGGATTCCAAGAACTTAGGATGGGGGACATGTAATTTGTATATTTGATACAATGTACACAAGAGGCTCCTCCTAAAGATTTTATACAAATGTACATCCTCCATAAAGTTACAATATACATAAGAATGAACGAATCGACTAATTATACATTTTAGTTTCCAATTACTGGTTAGTGGCCACGTTAATACAATATCTCTCCGCAGGCAAATGTAGAGAAATATTGGTGAACAATTCAATACTAAATCACTAAATGAGTATCTTGGTCGAACTGTTGCATATCATCTGAACAAAGATTGAGAATGTCTGAGGAGTCTGGTGATAGACCTTGTTTCTTGGGCTCTACACAACAAATTCTTCACCCCTTCTGTCACCTGCAAGTACTTATATGATTTATGTACACTTAATTAGTAAAATGAAAATTTATTCCAATAATTCAGTTTGATTATAATGAAGTAAATTACGTAACTAATTTACCTTTCCAAAGCTTCCCCTGGCATAGGGAAGTGGCCTTTGGTAAGTGAGACTACTAGAGGTAGCAGATGGAGGTGATTTTCTGGGCGTGGGCACTGTTAGAACATTATTACTACAATTACTGCTATTGTGGAATCTCTCATTTATCAGCTGGCTGCTTCTACTTCGAGTTACAACTGTGGAAGATCCCACTGGCCATTCTCGATGGGCGCCATGGCTCAACACGCTTGGCAGGCTTGATTCCTACATGTAGTTAGTTAGTGAAGTAATTAGTCATGTAATTAGGCTAGGGTTAATCTTTATTCTTAATGATCAAAATTATATAGCTTTTCCTGTCCTATCAAATTGTAATTGACATGAAGTGTCTTACCAAGAACAGGACTGTTGCACAATGTTTGAGGACCTCCAGATTCATTCTGACATCGTCGAGACTTCTGAAATATTTTATTATTGGATGCGTGCAGTTTGAGCAACGTAACAAATTAGTAAATTGATTAAAAATAATTCATATAAAATTAAACTCATATGTGAATAGAATTTTGGTTATACAAATGTAATGTGTCAATTACCTGTGTTTTTGTTGACCAAGTCCAAAGTACTCCGCCAAGGTAGCCATCTGGATTCACATCAAATTCTCATTAGAAAACATTTTTTTTAGCAAGATTACAATTACATGTACTACTGAATAAGAGGGGAGGAAAGCTAAACAAGAAGCTCACACTCTTGAGATTACTCTACATAGCATCTTGTTACAACCAAATTATAAATTATTATAGGAATATATTTTATCTATGATATGAATGTTGACGATCCGATGAAATGCATCTAACAATTGAATGTTGAAATTTTTTCAATGTTATTTTAAATCCACATTTAAATCAACTTTTTCATTGGTTGTCACTAATATAGTAATTCATGAATGATGGGTGCAATCAAATCAACATTATAGCAACAAATTCTATAACTCTGGAGTCAAGCATGACGTTTTAGAGAAAGATTCATGGGAAACAAACTCTATAAGGGTGCGTTTGGATACAATGATTTGGATTTGGTATTTGTAATTTGGATTTCTAAATACCAAATCATGTGTTTGGATATTAATTACATTTAGTATTTGGATTTGTGTCAAATTCATGGGGTGATTTCCAAATACATGTCTAGTGTATTTTTTGTCAACTTCAAATACATTTCAATAACTAGTGATTTGAAATACCTCCTAACAAAAGAATGGACCTATTTGTAAAATATGAAAAGTTTAGGTACTATAGTGTGAGGCAAAACATATAAACGTAGCAAAATGTAATTTTACCATCAAAATTTCAGGACCTTATTGTAAAATTTTAAAACTTTAGGTACTAAATTGTAAGAAAAAATAAATTTGGGTACCAAAATGTAATTTACCAAAATTTGTAGTAAGTGACCACAAATTTAAAAACTCAAATTGAAAATTGTAAAATTAAAAATTAAAAAAATTACAAATGAGTATCCAAACAATGAATTTGAATTACATGTATTTCAAATGCTAATATTTCAAATACATCCATTTCAAATGTTAGTATTTCAAATACCTTACATTTAAAATACAACCCTAACAAATATTTATTCTTTAGGTTTCCAAGACAACTTTTGCTTAACCTACAAAACTTTTATGAAGAAATTGCCCATATGGACAAATTGGACTTGGAAAATTAGTTAGCCGGGCCACAATTTGGCCCCAACTCAAACAATTCAACTAACTCAAACTGTAGCCCGTGGGCTCGAACCCAAAAATAAAAGCCCATTTCGTTTTATTAAAAAACAAACAAACCTTCATGTTGCCGGCGCGTCGCCCAAACCGCTGCGTCAACACCCCCAGCGAGTCAATGCTCCCGACGGGCAGCGGCGCCGGCCGGCCGATCTCGGCGAAGGCCTCCTTGATCCGTACCATATCGAACCTCTGGATGTTGTGGCCGGCCCATATCCTCCCGTTTAGCATCGCGTAAATCCTATCCGCCACTTGCTCGAACGTCGGCGCTCCAGCCACCGCTGCCCTCGTTATCCCCTCCGGCCGGCTGGACCGCACCGAAGCCGCCGACAGATCCGACGGCCTGATTAGCGTCGCGTAGCTCTCCAGCTCCACCAGCTTCCTCGGGCACACCACGATCGCCCCGAACTCCAGCACGTGGAACCGGCCGCCGCCACTGCCACACCGGCTGGGCACGTTGGTTTCGAGGTCGAAGAACACGATCTGGGGAGCGGACGAGGCGGCGACATTTCCTTCTTGATTCATTTCCAATTTGTTGAGGTTGTGCTTTGTTTTTTTTTTCTTATTAATTTTTTTCCTGATGGGCTAAGGATTTGATCGATTTTGGATAGTTTTAACGATTTTGTAAGGGGGAGGGAATGGAGGTTATAAATAGGTGTGTCGCCGGTGCCGGCGGGAGCGGGAGGAGGGAGGGGGGAGATTGATTGTCTTGTAGTGCAAGTCATTGTTTGGGAGAGAGGGAAGTTAGGGAAACCGCAAACCCATGAAAATGGTCACCAGGAGGAGGAGAGGTTTTCTTTAGCTTCTTGGACATGATTTGTAATCTACTCTTCTTTCAGAAAGGGATATTCGTATTAACAGACTGTCAGAGAGAAAGAGAGAGAAAGGTTAACGGTCAAGCACTCAAGGTTAACGGTTAAGCTTAATTGTGGGAATGATTGCTTGAAATTCCATGCAGGGGGGAAGCCAGAATTTTTGCACTGGGGGCCAAAATCGAATAATTGTACGCATTTCTTTACTTCGTAAAAATGAGCAAAAGTGATATATAATACTTAAATTTTCATGGTAAGATTAAGAAATTTATTATAAATTTGCTAATAAAACTAGATTTTGAATGAATCAAAACAAAGTAAGATATCTAGCGGTACAAATAATAAATACTAAACGAAATGAGATTCAAATTTAAAAGTGGATGCTAAGATTTTTTCAGAACTTTTCTCTAATATACATTAGATATTATATGGAAATTCTCTCTTTCTAAATTAATAAGATTGAGAATTTATCGGAAAACTAAAGGCTTGGATTAAGTAACTATGTTATTTTACCAAGGAAGAATAATGATATAATGATATGACTTATGAGAACGTTAAAAAATGAAATAAACATGTTATGAATTGAGCAAGACGAGACGAAAGTAAGAACCGAGCCCTCATGAAATAAATAATACCCAAGAGTCAAACATATTGAATCACATAGATCAGATTGGAATTACCCTGTCTATTAATATCATAACCAATACTGTCATATCTTAATAATTAAACTGATTGAAAATTGGCCAAGAACGCATGTTACATCCAAGAAAGCTATAGAGGAAGACTTGGAAAGGAGGAACACGAAACGCGATTTGGTTGCACGGCGGGGAGGAATCTTGAATGCTTAGGATTAGTTAGTTAGTTGGTTTTGTGGGAGGAACCGTGGGAAAGGTTCCAACTTTGATTAGAGCAAATCCCACCGTGTATGAACTTTTTGGTTATGTTGGTCATGAGTTGGTTTTGGCGAGGATTGATCTGCGTTATTTATCTATTTGGCAAGTTTATGTTTACAAATTTTCTTCAACCCAATTTTGATGTCAAGACCTCTACGTACGTACCAGGATAAGGAGGTTTGAAGCATCAAACACGTAAAGAAACTCGAGCTAGTACGGACGAAAACGTGCTTTCGCATGCAAGCCAAATCTCCATGAATGCACGCACAGCGACAACTTGCAGTGGTTGGACAACAAGGCAGAATACTTGTGCCGTTTTGCCAAATAAGGAAACCATCAGCTTACTATAAGCCACTAAACCAGACCAGTTCCTTTAGGGAGCAGTTTAACGGCAATAAGACACTCGTACTGCAAATGTGATCTCTCGGTCTCGCATGTCGGAGTAAGCTCTACCTTAGTCATGCAGCGAAACAACTCGTACCATTTTTTAAGACCTACAACGAGATTATATTACAATTATACAGTGGTAGAGTCCAAATGAATAGAAAATTTACAATTACACAGCTGCGATTAAACACGACAAAGCCCCTCCGCCGATGATCAGTAGAGATGACCAGTGGCTCGCAGTAGTAGTAGTGGCACTATACTAGTATAAGAATGAGCAACCACCTTCCAACCGCAGCAGCACCTCTTACCCAAGGAAGGGAACCTCGCATGTCAATAGGGCACATTCCCGTGTCTCCCCAGCAGTGGTGGTCAGGTCAGAACAACAAAACAAACCGCCACAACAGTTAGCTAGTTAGAGTTCTCCCACCACTAAACCCAGTCTTGCTATGCGGCACCCTAAACAGACTTTATACACTGAAGCAGAACTTATACACACCAAGAATCAACAATCAAATCACTCGTTGCACTCAGCTACTACACCCCATTCCAGGATTCAAATCAACCACCTACAGGAAAAACTGGCAACAACAAATACTACAAACTACAACCTAGGAAAGTGTGTTCTAGTCCAACAAATTACTTGGAAACCCAGTTAGTCAAGAGGCAGGCAGCCTTCACTCATCAGTTAATCAAATAATGGACATCAATTTCAGATAGCCACACCACCAAAATATATATATATCTTAAAGCTTCTGTAACATAAATTGGGTATTCTAAGAAGCGGAACTCAAACTCCCACCTAAATGCAACAAAAAGTTCATCTAAATCAGGTTGATGCAATTTGTCTACCTGGATCAGAAGAGTAACCACCATCATAAGATTTGATGATAAGAAGAGGGGATTGAGATAAACTCAAGGTAAAACAATCATCAGTTTTAACCATAGCAGCTGGATAGCTCTAAATGAAACTACAGTCTTAACTCTTAAGGTCAAAATGAGACATGACCAAAAGTATAGCCGCAACAAGGAATTTTTGCAGAATACAGCTTACATAAAAGTAGAACATTGCGATCGACAATCAGTAGTCAAAGCTGAACTCCAACCAAATCCAATGACATAAAACTAAATCTGATTTATATGATTTATCAAACTTAGATCACAGAAAAACAGCTACCACAAAGTCAGACTTGGAAACAGACGTGGAAACTCATAATAGCGTAACACATCAGACCATCAATTTGACCATAACAAGCGAATGGCCTAAACAGAGCAATTGTTATGATATCAAACAAATAAAGCAATACAAAATTTCAAAAATATAAAAAAAAAACATATAGCCAACAATTCTCCACTAACGAAAATTTAGATTCCTCAATCACATAACGTTCTAGCCACAATGACAGTGTCAAGTACCAAATAACAGCCAAGGCGGAAAAGAAAAACAGAGGGCCTCTTCATAAACTAGATCTATCAGAACATATATTCCAGCACAGCAACAAGGAACTTCTATAGTTCTTCTCATGAAGTACAGATCTAGATCATGGAACGGGATGGAGTGAAGCAGCAACAAAAGAGCACAGAGCAGTCCACAACAACAAACCAAAGATTTCAGTGTCTGCATTCATGAGATATCACGACAACCATTTAAAGCATTGTGCCCAAGAAGCTGTCACACACCTGAACCAAAAACCTATCAGAACATAAAACAAGTCAAACATCAAAGAAGTTTACCAACCATTGAAAAAGACAGTGAAAGTAGATAGCAGACAGCTAGAACAAAGACCTCAACTATTCAGCCAATAATATATACCAAAGACCTTAGATTTAAAGAGACCAAGCACTTAAATCATACTATTTCCAACAAAAGAATGGAATGGCCATAGTCATTAGGGATGAATTCATGTCGGCCTGCCGATTTGGAAAATACCTAACAGGTTGAACCTACCAATCAAGAGGTGTAAACTCAACACCTAGACTCGATAACAGAACTGGTGGTAGAAATACACAAATAATACAGAATAAGTCATCCTTGATAGCATGGTTGCAACAAAATACCAGGGCAATAAAGATAACAACCAGCAAACCCAACAAAAACAGACAATTACCTCAGTAGTAAGGTGGGCCACCAGGATACATCCCCCCTGGTGGAAGTCTAGGCGGCATTGATGGCGGCTGGTGTGGCTGAGTCATACCATAAGGCCCGCTATCTGGATAACCAGCAGAACCCATACCAGCAGAGCTTGGAGGAGGTCTGAACATAGAGCCCCCTGCAGTATTCATTCCATACTCACCCACAGCAGGTCCCCCGTATTGGGAAACTCCATATTGACCACCATAGCCACCATTACCCATTGCTCCTGGCATAGACGAATTCATCCCATAGTTATTGCTGTTCCCTCCACCAGAATAACCTCCATATGGTGGCATCGTGCCAGAGCCATAAGGCGGTTGTTGTAGTTGTTGCATCGAGGGCTGCTGTAGGTTTGGTTGCATCTGTGAATTGTCTGCTCCATGAGGTTTACCTTTCTTATTATCAGCAGCCAGTTTGCAAATAACTTGGAAACCATTAATGTTCTTGGTTGGTTCAGCAATCGCAGCCCGAGCACCTTCCTCGGTCTTATATATCATAAAAGCAAACCCCTTGGTCTTCCCAGATGACTTATCAAACCCTAAAGGCCCCTCCTCAATCTCTCCATACATTGAGAAGAACGCTAACAACTTTTCTGAAGGTATATCGTAAGGCACATTACCTACATAGATCTTCCTCAAAGAAACATCGACACCACCTCCGGAGTTGGATTGCCCAGCAGAGGCCAGCTGCGTGACCGTCATTCTCCCATCAATCTTCTTGCTGGGGTCTTTCAACGCCATCCGAGCACCATCGATGTGCTTGAAAGTAATGAATCCGTAACCCTTAGATTTACCAGTGTTCTTGTCCAAGATGACAATAGCCTCCTCGAGCTCGCCGTAGGTGGAGAAGAGGGTGCGGAGGGTCTCGGATGTGGTCTCCGCAGAGAGGCCCCTGATGAAGAGCTTGCGAAGAGTGACGTCACTGTCGGCCACGGAACGGATGGCATCGAGGACGTCGGAGTGGTGAACGGCGGCCTGTTGGAGGATGTCGAGGAGCTGGTCCTTGGTGAAAGGCTCGATGATTTTCCTGATGTCTTCTAGGGTTAAGCTAGAGGCTGCGGCAGTGGCGTTCGCGACGACATTTCCCGGCGAGGATGGAACATCGAATTCCTCGACTTTCCGTTTCTTAGAGAAATCCATAGCAACGATGACTACAAGCTGAGAATCTGAGCTATGAAATGTGAAACCCTAGCTAGCAGCAGCCAGTTTCGATTGGAGGTGGACAAGGAAAGCCAGGGTTTATAAAGCCAAGACGCAATCTGATCTGGTATCGGTGTGTCAATCGGGTCGGGCTCGGCGTCCTGCGATAAGTCGGTTTATGACTCCAAAATCCAAATAAAGCCGTACGCCAAATTACTAAATGGTTCCACTATTTCTTGGCAGCCTACACTAAACACTTCGATTTTGTTTTTGGCAAAATACACTTCCATCACTAAACTTTCACGTTTATTATAGTTATAACCAAAAAGTTTCGAAACATAAGAAATGACCAACTATTTTCATGGTTGTTTGACAAATCCAACTATTTTCATTGCAAACTTTTGAAATACGCAAAGCAGTCGCGACCATGTCCTCGATTTCTTCTGAGGATTGTGTTTCAGAGGAATGGCGACGAATTGCGCCAATTGATTGTGACGAATCGGGCTTCTTATTTGCGGCCACTGTCGAGCTTCTTCCCATCCCAACAGTCTTCTTGTCATCTTTCTCGTCATTTTTCTGCGACTCCACCAAGTGTTGACACCTAAAATTATTGAGTTTTTTCTACCAAAATAAAATAAAATTATCGAGTTTCCATAGTGAAACATCAAGCTTCCAAGACCTTCTTCTCCAGTCTAGTGATTGGGGATCTGAATCAGCGCTTTGGGTAATAAGGCTCTCTTCTACAATTATATTGTTAAGTGACACCGTTAAAAAGATAGACAGAAGCGACTGCTATAACCGTCACAAACGTGAAAGTTGTGGCTATGGAAGTGTATTTTGGTTTTTTTTTTTTTGTTAAGTCACATGGATTGCTGGGGACGAAATATCGTCAACTCAACATTTTCGCCGGTCTAGTCATATTATTAAGTGACACCATTAAAGGGTTGGACGAAAGTCGTTATTTTGGATATTTCGAAAGTTTTGGATAATTCACATGGATTAAAAATGTGAAAGTTGTGACTATGAAAGTGTATGTTGCCTTTTTTTATAGCATTCAACACACGGCTAGAGAGATCCAATTGTCGGGACCTGGTGTGCTCTAGGCTGCAAATGAGCCAAGACAAATTGAGTTTTGATTTATATTGGACTCTACTTATTATTAATAAACAAATTCGGTTCGTTTACTGAAAACATGATTGTTGTTTTACTCAGACTTGATTTATTTGTTGAAAACTTTACTAGTGTTTGACTCGAGCTCAACTTGTCAATCATGGGACAAGTTATTGTGCCCACCTTATAGTGGTAGTCACTATAACATCCAAGAACAAATTGGATATGAATAATAAACATTTATTAGTAGGAATGGTAAAGAGGCAAGTTTGAGGCTTACATTAGTGAATTTGTGCTCTACCCCGGCCCATAGGCCAATAATCCATCCTGACCCGTGCCACGGGACGGGTAGCCATTTTCTGACCATTCTTTACCCCGGCCAGGGTGGGTAATACTTGCTTTGACCTATATATGTTTGGTAACACGGATTGTAAAGGTGTAACCATATGATCATTCAAACAAAAGTTCTTCAAATAAACTTATAAACTGAAGCCAAATTCTAAACCGCTCAAATGTTAAAATCAAGCAATAAAGTTCTAGAATTTATAAAATAAAATATAAAAACCAAATTCTGAACCACAACAATACTCCATGCAGCAGCCTCACTCATACTTACAAGCCTTCTCTAGCCTCTAGAACATTGTCTCCTCTCTTATAACTTTGAGTACAGGTTACTTGCAACTGTATGTAGACATAAACCATTAAAATGGTTAGTGTCGTCTGTCTCCATTATAATCTTGTTGTATGGTACCAAGTGAGCCCTTTTCTACACTAGAACTAACTATTTCTAATATAAACAAGTTAGAAACACTCATGATTTTTATGTATATGCGAAAAAAATAAACATTTGGAATTAGGATAGGATAACCTTGGGAACTAGCACACAACCAATTTTGAGCAAACAACAAGCCTTGTGCAGTATCTGGATGTAGCCTACTTTGATGAGAAGAAATCACCCTCCCACTAGTACTAAAGACAGACTCCGAGGCCACCGTATAGAGACAAGAATAACCAAAATATCTCATATATATATATATATATATATATATATTTGGTGGCGTATTCGGTGCACTCAATTTTTTGGGTGCATTCAGTGCACTCACTTCATAACCTTCATTTTAAACATGCGATTTATGTCAAAATGATGTCAATCATCACTTATGATGTGATGAACCATAACACACATGAATTTTCACAAATACATTGAAGATTTACTTTAATTTGAAGGATTTAGAGTTTAGAGATTTAGGGTTAGGGTTAGGGTTTACAATTTGGGGTTTAGGGATAGAACTCAAAATTTAAGGTCTAGGGTTTAGGGTAATCCGCTAATTAGTTGTTATCATATGTTATATCATCTATTACACTAATTCTACAAATTAAAATTCAAAATCAGACACCTTAAGCGTAGTTTTTTAGTTGAGTGCATTGAACACACTCATTTTTGTGAGTGCACCGAAGTAGTCACCACATATATATATGTGGCTACTTCGGTGCACTCACTTTTTTGGGTGCACTCAGTGCACCCATCTCTAAAAGTGTCCATAATACATCAAATTTTGAACATTAATGAGTACTCTCAATCTAATATGATGATATGCCATAGAATCATAACAAATCAATCTATTACTCTAACCCTTTAACCTTCAATTTTGAATCCCAATGCAAAATCCCAAACTGTAAACCTAAACAATAACCCTAAACCCCTAAATCCTAAATCCTACAAATTAAAGTAAATATTAAAAGATTTTTTTTTCAAATTCACGTGCTTCTTGTTCATAATATCATAAGCAACAATTGATACCATTTTGACATGAATCGCATGCTCAGAATGATGATTATGAGGCGGGTGCACTGAGTGCACCCAAAAAAGTGGGTGCGCCGAATACGCCACCATATATATATATATATTTGACTTCCACCAATACAAAACATCAAAATCAGGTGTGTTCGGAATGATAATTCATCTTTCAAGTAAGAATCCAGCTCTAACCTAGTAGGTTTACTTTTCCTTCTAGAACCATATAAAACAAACTTGCTTATTGCTTCCCTCTCACTTGTAGCATGTTCACTTGAATCCCATTATTTACTTTTTCTTGCTCTCTTTCCTTCTCATCAAAGTCTTCAACTAGCCACATATGCTTAGAAGTTTCTCCATCTGCCTCTCACTTTTCCCACTATAAATCTCAGGAAAGTAGCAATTCATTATATCAGTATTATACCTTGGATCTAGTATAACTACTACCCTCATTTCCTAACGAAGTGGACGACTTTGGCAAAACGGTGCCATTTTCGCCATTTTTCTTCATAAAAACAGTGCTTCGGGCCCCGCTTCTTTCAGGCATATCTTTGAATCTCAGCTCCAGCAACTTGATCTCAATGCACAAAACGCTACCAAAAGCGCATCAATCGTATAAAAAGCAAACCTAGAGGGTGCTATAACATACCTGAAGCAATCATGACATAAATTCAAGGTATTATGACACATGGGGTGTTTTCAACTTTTAACAACAGACAAAATCGTCGCTAAGGAGTCTGGCTGCGGTTTCAGAACCCCTATATAATCGACGCAATTCCGAACGTTGCAAATCTACACCAGGGCTCGGCCCAACCGTTGGTGGATGATCTAGCGGCGGTCTTGGCAGCTATCAGAACTGCATTTTTTGGGGTTTTTTGGAGACCGTTGAACCACTGCTTGCAGCGGTCGGCAAACTACCGCGATGGCCATTTCATGGATTGGACGACGGTTCTTGAACCCATGTTAAGTGTTAACTATCCCCTGCAATCCAACATTCCGCAATACCCCTAGGAAACTAGAATTAATGATGATTTAAGGACCATCCTGATAATCGTTGCTAAAACGTCCAAGAATGAATTCCATGATTACCATATATTTTACTTTATGCTGTAATCCTTATTTCAAATAAACCTTTAAAACTGATACCCACATTGCTCAATAAGAAAGACAAATGTACAATCCCTACTTGTTCGAACCCCAAAATCCATAATTTGAATTCAAAGGGATAATCTCAAAATTGAGCAAAGATTTGAGCTCCAACAAGATCCATAATATCAAACTTTGTTTTCTTCTGCATCTCCACACATTTTACTTCATGCCATCTTCACCTGTTACAAAACAAACAAAAAATTCATTGTCACTGCTACTAGATGCCATAATACATGTATGTTTATAAAACAATCATTTATGCACATAACACATGTATGTTTATGAAGCTTATCAGAACCCCACACTTAACATTTGCTTGTCCCTAAGCAAAAGAGAGAAATGATTGAAAGAGAAGCAAATAAACATACAACTAGGACTCCTATGACTCAAATAAAAGACACACTACTCCTAAGACTCGACTAATAACAATATTGCTTGAGTGACGGTGTGACTAGCTGTGGACCTACTATGCTTTGGTGTAGACATCTATGTATATACACTATCGTCAAATTCCACCTTCCCATGCATACCTAGGCTTGCAAGTTAGATTACACTCCATCACATGATGTACCCTACACAAAGAATAAACACACTAATAGTGGATTGTGCCAAAACATTTAAACAAAGAGTAAGGGAAGTTAAGAGTAAAAGCATGGCATCTTGATTTCCTCACTAGAAATGTGTATTTCGCTCAATCACACAAGTGTTTAAAGGTTGGTATTTACACTATAGTTTTCCATTACTAGTGCTTACCTGAATCTTGTTCTTCAACCACTATTGGACCGATTAGTACAAACACAAGCATATCAAGACGACAATGTTCGGGTAATATGTGTACGGCTAACGGATAAGGTGAGGTTTCAGAGGAGGGAAATGGTGATCCTCACGAAGAATGAGCTACAAAGGTGGACCCAAATCAAGAACTATCTAATATCGAGGCCTTGAACAAATGAAAAATGCATAACATAAGCAACTAGAACTATACAACAAGGGAAGAACATTGATTCCCAAAGATGATTCACCGATCTTTATTTATTCGTCCACCTTATTCACTTTCACTTTCACTTTTTCTTTTTCTTTTTAATTATTTTTTTAAAGCTGATTTCTTTTTATTATTATGGGGATGAGATTAAAAGACACTACATTGATGATCGATATCTTTTTTTTTCCTAAGTAGTAGAAGACAAATGATGCAATAAAAGGTGCAGTGACCGAATGCCTATGCAGTGTCAAACTGCAGACTACATTGGCAAAATGCATCTTCAACTATAGCTTCAACTACTACCTTAGAACGTCAACTTTATTTACAAAACCATGAAAATGAAAATGGGTCATGAAAATGGGTCACTATGATCATACAAAAGACCTCATTCCTCGTGAGAAGGGTTCAATGGGGGGATAGAAGAAAGGGGTAAAGGTGAAGGTGAAGGTGTGATCGAGCCAAAAAACAAGGCAAAGTCTCAAAGGGGTTGATCCTAGTTGTCAATGATAGGGTAGGCTTTTGGGCTTGAGTTGCACTAATTGTCTCTATCGTTTATGCTTGCATATATACAACACAGTCCATGCGTGGTTTTGATCAAGATTACCGAGACACAAAGCAATGAAAAACTTCACACAATATGAAATTGACTTTGAAGGTTTAAACTCACGGCTACTAGATGGCATACCCTACTCTATACAGATTATACTCAATTTCACCTAAGTTCGGGCAAATTCAATTCTAGTGGGTGAATTTTAATATGAAGGTACATCATGTGAAACAGGCATTCCTACTTGTAAGCACAAGTTATGCATTTCAAGGTTAACTTGGGATAACCGGAAGGCAGATTCATACACCGAAGCATAATAAGTTCACAAACCATTCACACAGTCATTACAAGCAACATCATTATACCATATCAAGTTCAAGACACAACACATCAAACAAAGTAGAAATGACTCACCTTCACCAAGCATTATATACAAGTACATACTCTTAAACGAAACTAAAACTCTCCATCCCACACTTAGGATGAAACATTGTCCCTAATGTTCAAAACTAGTTTCTAAACATGCAAACATATAAAAGAAAAGTAAATAAAGGTAAAGAAGAAAACTCTTGGGACAAGTTGTATACGGGTGAGGTGAGCAGTGGTGGGGGAAGAAGTACCCCGATGAGGATAGGCCGGCATGAATGCTTGTTGGTGGGGAAGCTCAGCTTGAATACTAATAAGTTCTTGTGCGGGCAACAGAACCATTTAAAACTCTAGAATTTGGGGAAAAGTGAGGGAAGAGAAGAATGCATGGAGAATTTTTTTTGGATTTGTTGAAGTGGATTTTAGAATGATGTCAATAGAGGTTGTGAGTTTGGTGGAAAAAAAATTTGTAGAAAAAAAGTAGAAGAACCAAGAAAAAATAAGTCTTAGAGTGAGAAACTCGATGCCCTTCTATTTTTATATTATTTTTTCTCATTTTTTTTTGTTTTTAAATAAAATAAAGGAAAGAAAGTGTTTTATGGTTCCTCTTTCCTTCCTGATAACTTTTTCAACCGTTCAAGTCCATCAGTATTGCATTCCACCCCACACTGCATTTCTCCACTACACTCAGCATTTTTCCGCTGCACATTTTCACCAAAGCATTCTGCCAATGCACCTATAAAATTGGAAAAATACCTTCTTCAACGAATTTGGAGTTCAAATTTATGGAGATCCTTCAAACGTCCTAAAAGTGAAATTATGAAAAAAAAATTGCAAGAAAAACAAACCTCAGTTTGCCTCCCAATAAGCACTTGTTTAACGAATCGAGCTTGACATTTATGCCACTTTCAACCGATGGGAATTGAGAGATATCCAGAACACTAATAGAAAGCATAACCACAATCTAACATTTGAGTTACCTTGGCTGAGCCAGGGGTATGAAAATTGGGGCTAACCTTTCTAGCATGCTTATTTAGTCCACCGGTGAGGCGTAGGTAATGTTGAAGTGCCTCAAGCAGGTACTCTTCTTGCTTAAAAGTTAGTGAAGAAGTAATAGCAACAAGAAGATCAAAATCGTTACCCAAATAATTTGGCTTTAGATAATCTGGTAAAGATTCATGCCCTTGCTTTGATCTGTCCACCCGAGATGATAATTTTTGTGATGGCTCTTTCACTTGTCCAGTGTCATTCTCCTTCAAGTATAGTACCTCTCCTAATTCTTCAATCTGCGACTTAGGAAATTTTTGCATAACCTTGTGAGAGGAAGATGTACTTTTCCTTTCATGGACATTACTTTCGGAGGTATCAAAATACTCATGATTATAATTAAATTGAAAGACAATGAAAATTACCTCCTCTTTACCTACTCTGAAGGTCAATTTACCTCTTCTTACATCAATGAGTGCATCACAAGCGGTTAAGAATGGTCTTCCAAAAATGAGAGGAACATCTTGGTCTTCTTCCATCTCCAAGACAACAAAGTCTACTGGAAATATTGAATTTCACTAAAAACTTGGTGGCGACAAAACTGCAAGTGCACAGTGTCGTACAAGTAATAAAGTGTAAGTAAAATTATTGTTCTCTAGGGGATTGGTGAAATTCAATAATTAATAAATTTAGTTCAAGAAACTATAGGAATTGCAAAGGTTGTAATCAAGTGACGATTTGAAAAGATACGCACAAATTAAGTAACTCGATAAATCAACTATTTTGGAGAAATTGATATTGGAGAGTTCCGGGGGAAACACAAGATTTTACTATTTTACCTCTGTAAATTTAATTACCCTTGTCAATCAATTTAATCCATATTTCTACAGTCGGGATACCTCTAAATTGATAGCTATCCCTATCGAGAATTACCACGTACTAACTAATTAAGACAATTTCTACTATCGTAGTTAACTGAATTAATTAATTAGCCTTAAGAACGATATCCCTAAAATGACTGCATAATTTCCTATTTAATCCACTATCGCTTCGATATGCAATTATGTCGTGTGAAATGTGTTCGGTTACTAGGTTTTTACTATTGTTATTAACCTAGAAAACTACAAATCATTGTGAAGGTGGCCAATCAACACAAAGCGTTAAATAATTTCACACGATAGCAAAAGGAGGAAAAACAAGTCGTGATTAAAACATCGAGACTAGATAATGAAATCCATAATTTCCCCCAAAAATTGGAGGATTAGTTCATGAAGAAAAGAAAGAATATAAACATGCTAATGTCCAACATCATAACTAATTACCAAAACAAAGGAGTAGAGAAAGTACTAAGTGTTGAAGTTAACCCCCAACTTACAAGAGTCTTCCTTTCTTCAAAATGCTCAACTCCAAAGTGTGTCAAAGTGAGCTCTCTCATTTTATTTTTCTCTCTAAAATCTGTCTCCAAAAGTGTCTACTAAACTCCCCCTCCTGTTGTATTTTTCTGTCCCTTTTAAGCCCAATTTCTGCATATTTTTCTCCCACAAAACAAGGCACTTTCAGCTCCCATTTCCAAGAGAAAGCTGCTGCCAGCTTAAGTCTCTTTCTTTGCAATAAATTCTTGCATCATTTTCTCTATTTGTGAGCCACCAAATCCATTTGCTCACTTCAAGAAAGTTGATCCAATCCCAATAATTTCCGAGGGTTGCTGACAGTTGAGTGAAGATTCCAACCAACAATAATTCGATTTGGGTCTTTATTGGTTTGGCGTCCTGCTGGACGTTTGCCACTGCACGTCTGCACTTTGCCACTGCACATGCATTCGTCTACTGCACTTTGTTTTGTTCACAATCTTAGTTTCAATCTGCGTTAAATCGCTACATGTCTTGGTAATGACACTAGGGTCATTCCAAGGTCAATATGAACTAATTTAGAGCTATTTAAACACATACATACATAAGGATCAATCATTTATGCACATAATACATGTATGTTTATGAAGCTTATCACAACCCCACACTTAGCATTTGCTTGTCCCTAAGCAAAAGAGAGAAATGATTGAAAGAGAAGCAAATAAACATACAACTAGGACTCCTATGACTCAAATAAAAGACACACTACTTCTAAGACTCGACTAATAACAATATTGCTTGAGTGACGGTGTGACTAGCTGTGGACCTACTATGCTTTGGTGTAGACATCTATGTATATACACTATCGTCAAATTCCACCTTTCCATGCATACCTAGGCTTGCAAGTTAGATTACACTCCATCACATGATGTACCCTACACAAAGAATAAACACACTAATAGTGGATTATGCCAAAATCATTTAAACAAAGAGTAAGGGAAGTTAAGAGTAAAAGCATGGCATCTTGATTTCCTCACTAGAAATGTGTATTTCGCTCAATCACACAAGTGTTTAAAGGTTGGTATTTACACTCTAGTTTTCCATTACTAGTGCTTACCTGAATCTTGTTCTTCACCACTATTGGACCGATTAATACAAACACAAGCATATCAAGACGACAATATTCGGGTAATATGTGTACGGCTAACGGTTAAGGTGAGGTTTCAGAGGAGGGAAATGGTGATCCTCACGAGGAATGAGCTACAAAGGTGGACCCAAATCAAGAGCTATCTAATATCGAGGCCTTGAACAAATGAAAAATGCATAACATAAGCAACTAGAACTATACAACAAGGGAAGAACATTGATTCCCAAAGATGATTCACCGATCTTTATTTATTCGTCCCCCTTTTTCACTTTCACTTTCTCTTTTTCTTTTTAATTTTTTTTAAAGCTGATTTCTTTTTTTTATTATGGTGGATGAGATTAAAATACACTACATTGATGATCAATATCTTTTTTTCTAAGTAGTAGAAGACAAATGATGCAATAGAAGGTGCAGTGACCGAATGCCATGCAGTGTCAAACTGCAGACTACATTGACAAAATGCATCTCTCAACTATAGCTTCAACTACTACCTTAGAACGTCAACTTTATTTACAAAACCATGAAAATGAAAATGGGTCACTATGATCATACAAAAGAACTCATTTCTCGTGAGAAGGGTCCAATGGGGGGATAGAAGAAAGGGGTAAAGGTGAAGGTGTGATCGAACCGAAAAACAAGGCAAAGTCTCAAAGGGGCTGATCCTAGTTGTCAATGATAGGGTAGGCTTTTGGGCTTGAGTTGCACTAATTGTCTCTATTGTTTATGCTTGCATATATACAACACAGTCCATGCGTGGTTTTGATCAAGATTACCAGACACAAAGCAATGAAAAACTTCACACAATATGAAATTGACTTTGAAGGTTCAAACTCACGGCTACTAGATGCCATACCCTACTCTATACAGATTATACTCAATTTCATCTATGTTCGGGCACAATTCAATTCTAGTGGGTGAATTTTAATATGAAGGTACATCATGTGAAACAGGCATTCCTACTTGCAAGGACAAGTTATGCATTTCAAGGTTAACTTGGGATAACCGGAAGGCAGATTCATACACCGAAGCATAATAAGTTCACAAACCATTCACACAGTCATTTCAAGCAACATCATTATACCCTATCAAGTTCAAGACACAACACATCAAACAAAGTAGAAATGACTCACCTTCACCAAGAATTATATACAAGTACATACTCTTAAACGAAACTAAAACTCTCCATCCCACACTTAGGATGAAACATTGTCCTTAATGTTCAAAACTAGTTTCTAAACATGCAAACATATAAAAGAAAAGTAAATAAATGTAAAGAAGAAAAACCTTGAGACAAGTTGTATACGGGTGAGGTGAGCAGTGGTGGGGGAAGAAGTACACCGACGAGGATAGGCCGGCATGAATGCTTGTTGGCGGGGAAGCTCAGCTTGAATACTAATAAGTTCTTGTGCGGGCAACAGAACCATTTAAAACACTAGAATTTGGGGGAAAGTGAGGGAGGGGAAGTATGCATGGAGAATTTTTTTTAGATTTGATGAAGTGGATTTTAGAATGATGCCAATAGAGGTTGTGAGTTTGGTGGAAAAAAATTTTGTAGAAAAAAGTAGAAGAACCAGAAAAAAAGTCTTAGAGTGAGAAACTCGATGCCCTTCTATTTTTTATATTATTTTTTCTCATTTCTTTTGTTTTTAAATAAAATAAAGGAAAGAAAGTGTTTTATGGTTCCTCTTTTCTTCCTGATAACTTTTTCAATCTTTCAAGTCCATCAGTATTGCATTCCACCCCACACTGCATTTCTCCACTGCACTCAGCATGTTTCCACTGCACATTTTCACCAAAGCATTCTGCCAATGCACCTATAAAATTGGAATAATACCTTCTTCAACGAATTTGGAGTTCAAATTTATGGAGATCCTTCAAACGTCCTAAAAAGTGAAATTATGAAGGAAAAAAAATTGCAAGAAAAACATACCTCGGGTTGCCTCCCAATAAGCACTTGTTTAAAGTATCGAGCTTGACATTTATGCCACTTTCAACCGATGGGAATTGAGAGATATCCAGAACACTAATAGAAAGCATAACCACAATCTAACATTTGAGTTACCTTGGCTGAGCCAGGGGTATGAAGATTGGGGCTAACCTTTCTAGCATGCTTGTTTAGTCCACCGGTGAGGCGTAGGTGATGTTGAAGTGTCTCAAGCAGGTACTCTTCTTGCTTAAAAGTTAGTGAAAAAGGAATAGCAACAAGAAGATCAAAATCCTTACCCAAATATTTTGGCTTTAGATAATCTGGTAAAGATTCATGCCCTTGCTTTGATCTCTCCACCAGAGATGATAATTTTTGTGATGGCTCTTTCACTTGTCCAGTGTCATTCTCCTTCAAGTATAGTACCTCTCCCAATTCTTCAATCTGCGACTTAGGAAATTTTTGCATAACCTTGTGAGAGGAAGATGTACTTTTCCTTTCTAGGACATTACATTCGGAGGTATCAAAATACTCATGATTATAACTAAATTGAAAGACATTGAAAATTACCTCCTCTTTACCTACTCTGAAGGTCAATTTACCTCTTCTTACATCAATGAGTGCATCACCAGCGGTTAAGAATGATCTTCCAAAAATGAGAGGAACATCTTGGTCTTCTTCCATCTCCAAGACAACAAAGTCTACCGGAAATATTGAATTTCACTAAAAACTTGGTGGCGACAAAACTGCAAGTGCACAGTGTCGTACAAGTATTAAAGTGTAAGTAAAATAATCGTTCTCTAGGGGATTGGTGAAATTCAATAATTAGCAAATTTAGTTCAAGAAACTATAGGAATTGCAAAGGTTGTAATCAAGTGACGATTTGAAAAGATACGCACAAATTAAGTAACTCGATAAATCAACTATTTTGGAGAAATTGATATTGGAGAGTTCCGGGGGAAACACAAGATTTTACTATTTTACCTTTGTAAATTTAATTATCCTTGTCAATCAATTTAATCCATATTTCTACAGTCGGGATACCTCTAAATTGATAGCTATCCCTATCGAGAATTACCACGTACTAACTAATTAAGACAATTTCTACTATCGTAGTTAACTGAATTAATTAATTAGCCTTAAGAACGATATCCCTAAAATGACTGCATAATTCCCTATTTAATCCACTATCGCTTTGATAGGCAATTATGTCGTGTGAAATGTGTTCGGTTACTAGGTTTTTACTATTGTTATTAACCTAGAAAACTACAAATCATTGTGAAGGTGGCCAATCAACACAAAGCGTTAAATAATTTCACACGATATCAAAAGGAGGAAAACAAGTCGTGATTAAAACATAGAGACTAGATAATGAAATCCATAATTTCCCCCATCAATTGGAGGATTAGTTCATGATGAAAAGAAAGAACATAAACATGCTAATGTCCAACATCATAATTAATTACCAAAACAAAGGAGTAGAGAAAGTACTAAGTGTTGAAGTTAACCCCCAACTTACAAGAGTTTTCCTTTCTTCAAAATGCTCAACTCCAAAGTGTGTCAAAGTGAGCTCTCTCCTTTTATTTTTCTTTCCAAAATCTGTCTCCAAAAGTGTCTACTAAGCTCCCCCTCTTGTTGTATTTTTCTGTCCCTTTTAAGCCCAATTTCTGCAGATTTTTCTCCCACAAAACAAGGCACTTTCAGCTCCCATTCCCAAGAGAAAGCTGTTGCGAGCTTAAGTCTCTTTCTTTGCAAAAATTCTTGCATCATTTTCTCTATTGGTGAGCCTCCAAATCCATTTGCTCACTTCAAGAAATTTGATCCAATCTCAATAATTTCTGAGGGTTGCTGACAGTTGAGTGAAGATTCCAACCAACAATACTTCGATTTGGGTCTTTATCGGTTTTGCGTCCTACTTGTCGTTTGCCACTGCACGTACGCACTTTGCCACTGCACATGCATTCGTCCACTGCACTTTGTTTTGTTCACATTCTTAGCTTCAATCTGCGTTAAATCGCTACACGTCTTGGTAATGACACTAGGGTCATTCCATGGTCAATATGAACTAATTTAGAGTAATTTAAACACATACATACATAAGGATCAATCATTTATGCACATAAGACATGTATGTTTATGAAGCTTATCACCCCGTTAGAGTCTTTGTTCTCGACATTGATGAACACGTAGCTTCAGCTAGGACGGAATGATACTTTGTTGAGATCACCGAGCTCGAAACACCGTCACATCAATTCATACTCCTCTTTGTTGCGAGAAAGAATCCCTGCCCGTAGATGGCCTCATTGGCGGATGGCTCCCATGCTTTCCTCTTACACCGTTGTCGTCGCCATAGGCAGAGGCAGCCATGTTTGGCATTGTCCCGGGACAGGGGTAAATTTTGGGAGGCAAAAAATACTTCGTATGTGTTTATACTAAGGATGGAATTGAAACACAACACCAAAACAACGTATTTTGTCACTATATCACAACTCTTTACTTGATTATAAATGACATTAGATTAATTTATTATACTACAAACGAAATCTCAATTGGATTAGATCTCTTTTCTTCATATGCCTATTCGATTATTTGCCCAGCAATCTTGAAGCAGTCTAGTGGCAGCGCAAATTCCATTAGTTTTGACGGCAAGTAGAGATAATATATTTTCAACTTTGAGCTATAACAAGAATGAAATTCGAGGTAGAATTTACAGCCAGTTTGCTAATGATTGTTTAGTGATTCCATTGAAAAGGACTTACTTAGTAGTGTAGACAATGAATGCATTTTGTGTTTCTTTCAGAGTATGAAAAACCATCATGGTTGTTTATGGAAATACTGATTGTATTAGTTGTTATCTTTTATATATGAAAATAAATTATGTAGATATTATTAATTTAATTATATTTACTAAATATTTATATATTTATAATCCGAAAAGAGGGCAGGGGTAGTTCCAAATTCTGCCTCTGCCACTGGTCGTCGTCGCAGTTGAAATTAGAGTCGAGAAAATTAGACTTCACAATCCCATGATCATCAAAGGTGGGGCACCGCTGGCGATTGACGATCATAGAGATGCCGGAAGAATTGCTGAATCTAATGGTGAAATCTAAGGCGGCAAGGAAGATTTAGGCAATGTTAGGATTAAGGATTTATCTCGCGAGAATAAGGTGGAGAAGAAGATGATAAACATTTTATTTTTAGGTGAGAGACGAGTAGCATTTTGTACTCTTTTTGGATTTAAGATATTATTTTAATCCCATATATTCAACAATTTTCCCTGAAAGTGAAAAACTAAAAGAGGCCTTCTGCGGTTATTCCAACTGCTGGATAAAACTGCTGCTGCAAGCATATTTCAAAATTGCGGCAAGGGTTAAGGGGACCGCTGATACTAAACTAATGCGGTATGTCTATTTTCTTTTAGTGCATGAATCCACCAATCCATTTGGATTAAATTGGTTGGATTAGTTGGATTTTTTAGTAGATGAATTGGATTGGTGGATTGGATACAAATTGCCACCTTTATATAGGAGACAAATATATAATTTAAACAATAATCTTAAGAATCCTATAACGTATTGTAGACGGTCGTCTTAAATAGCTAGAAATGACCTTATGATGAGTCAACAGTAATTTATACACATATAATTATAACCCATTCGTAAAACTCGTGAGAGATGGGGTGCAGCCACTTAGTAAGCAGGAAGTAGTTGAAAAATTAGAATATGATGATGCCATTTCGTCATATCATGCAATTAGTTACGATTGACCCTAAAACTCCACCACCTATATGGCATAATTCTCTACAATATATATATATATATATACTCAAATCCTAAAACTTGATAATGAAGCATCTATCAGAGAAAAAATCAAAATTTTCATCCGCCACTCCAACGGCTAACAAGGCAATTAGGTGGTGCGACGTCGTCTCAGGTAAATCGAAGATTGACACAACTGGAACGGTGTCGTCCCAAGTAAAGAATCCAAAGATGGCCAAGACGTCGTCATAGCTGGCAACCAAGACTGACGAAGATCAAAACGTCGTCGTTGTGTCCTGAAGCCATAACGTCTCTTTCATTTGCTCAGCTTATGTTCCCTCCTTGTTCTGCACTTCTGTACTTCTTCTCTGTCAAGTTATAGCTAGAGTTTCTTGTCCTGTAATGCACGAACTGTGTATATAAGATCAAAATGAATCAATGAGAAAGTAAGTTAGGGTTTCCAAAGCATACCTGTTGTTATGGTATCAGAGCAACCCTAGCTGCCGCTCTACAATGGCAACAACACAAACACCAGATCCCACTGCGGATCCTTTTTATCTCCATGCTTCTGAACAACCTGGACTCCTTATGGTAGGTGAGAAGCTGACCACCACCAATTACAATGACTGGAGCAAGGCGATGCTCAATGCTCTGGCCGCTAAGAACAAAATTGGCTTAATCAATGGCACCATCCCTTCCTCTGCTCCCACTGATGCTATGTTCTCATCCTGTAGTAGGAACAACATCATGGTCCTCAACTGGATTCAACAGCCTGTTGATCATGGCATCAAGAAAACCATTATGTCTTTCAAGCTCGCATCTGAAGCATGGAATAGCCTCAAGGCTCGTTATGGCCAAGGTGACATGATTTGCGTTGCTGAGCTGATTGAGTCCATTGGCACACTGAAACAAGGTAACCAAACTGTGACTGAATATTATGGGAACCTTATTGCTCTAAAAGATGAGCTCGACAACTATCAGCCCATCAATCCCTGTCGTTGCACATCTACTAGTCATGTTGGTTGTACTGATATGAATGCTATTGTTGGATATCGTGATATCAACTCTGTTATCCAATTTCTTTGAGGTCTCAATGATAATTATGCCACTGTTCATTCTCAAGTGCTATTTGGAGACATTCTCCCACCCATTGATAGGGTTTTCAGAGGGCTTTGCAACCTGAACGCCAACTTTATAGCACTTAACAAGGCAAAACCATCACTACTAAAAGTTCAGCCTTTACTGTTGAGGGTTCTAAATTCCCTTTTACCTCTGTCAAACGCCCCAATTGCACATTCTGCAATACTCCTGACCACACTGAAGACACATGTTATCACATACATGGTTGGCCACCAGGCTTGTCATCAAGAGGATCTTCTATGAGTTCAAACCCCTCTGTTAAACCTCCAGAATGCACCTTTTGCAAGAGGATTGGCCATACTGAAGACAAATGCTTCAAGAAGCATGGTTACCCTCCATACTCTCAAGCCAGACAACCTTCCACCCGTTCCAGAACAATGATCAATGCCACTGAAAGTGGACCTTCTTCAGATTCACAACCATAATTCAAGCTTACCTATTCTAATTATGACAGGCTGATGAACTTATGAATGACAAACAGTCTTACCCTTCTCATTCAGCAGCCCTAACCACCCATTATGAGCCTGAATTCTCAGGTAATCATTCTTGCTACCTTCTGAACAATAGCATTTCTGATACTCCATTGATTCTTGACACAGAGGCAGCTGACCACATAGTCAGTTCTCTCACTTTCTTACATACATTCAAAAAGGTGGATCATATTTACATCAACTTACCTACTGGAGACAGAGTTCAGGCCACTCACATTGGCCAAGTGCATTGCCTCAATGGACTGATCCTTGAGGATGCTCTATTTGTTCCAAAATTTACCTTCAATCTAATCTCAGTAAGCAAATTAACCACCACCAGACTTTTGTGCTTAACCTTCCCTTCTGACTCTTGCACAATACAAGACCTGGAGCTGAAGAGAGTGACTAGTTCTGCTAAGCTTTCCCATGGCCTTTACCACATCAACCTAAACTTAGCTATTATACCTAACCACATCACAGCTGCTGTTAGCTCACCTTCTTTAGACATTTGGCATTCCAGACTTGGCCATGTTTCCCACAGTCAAATTCCTTCATTGAATCAGCTTTGTACATCCATAGAAACAAACAACTTACCTTTTGATGTTTGTCATTTTGCCAAACAAAACGTCTTGCTTTTCCTTCAAGTTCAACTGTAACTACATACTATTTTCAGCTAATTCATGTTGATATTTGGGGTCCCTATTCTTATCCTACTTATGATGGTTTTAAAGTACTTTTTAACCATCGTAGATGATCATTCTGGGATGACTTGGATCATCCTACTCTCCACCAAGGCTGATACCAGATCAAAACTACAACATTTCTGCAAAATGATCACCACAAAATTCAAATCCAGTGTTCAAACTATTCGTAGTGATGAAGGACAGGAATTCCAGATGTCTGATTTTTTGCAGAATCTGGCATCACACATGAAATGTCTTGTATAGACTCCTCAACAAAATAGCATAGTTGAACGTAAACATCAACATATACTAGCTATTGCTAGGGCTCTCAGGTTCCAAGACAATCTCCCAATAGGTTTCTGGGGTGACTGTGTTAAACACGCAGTGTTCCTCATTAATCGAGTTCCCACCCCAGTCCTAGCCAACCTTACCCCATACAAAAAATTATACAACAAACCCCCTGACCTAGAAGACTTGAAAGTCTTTGACTGCCTATGCTATGCCTCCACTCTCAAAAATCACATAACCAAATTCCAAGAGAGAGTCAGGAAATGTGTCTTCCTAGGCTATCCTTCAGGCATAAAAGGCTATAGACTTTATGACCTACATTCCCATGAGACATTCATTTCCAGAGATGTTCAGTTTTATGAAAATGAATTCCCTTTTCACTCATCACCATCCAACCCATCAGACCATCCCATTACCCCACCACCACCCTATCCCATTCCATATTGTCCTGATCCCGATGATCCACCTCTTCCTCCTTCATCACAACCCGTCACTACTACACCATCCACTTCCTCTCCTACTGTCATTCCCATTCCCCCCCCCCCTTCCTCCCCCACCCTCTTCTACACAAACTGACCTTCCCATTGCCATCAGGAAGCAACCTAGAACCATCAAACCCCCCACCAAATTACAACACTACCATTGCAACCTGCTTCAGCAGCTTTCTTCCTCTAGTCACTCTCTGCAGCAACAGGTCTCAAGTATCACCTACTCTCTCTCAAACGTTCTGGACAATAATTGCCTTTCCCCTCATCACTTGAGATATATTTTAAACGTTTCTTATCACAAAGAACCAGAGACATATGAGGAGGCAGCCCTCAGACCTGAATGGAACCAGGCAATCAATCATGAGATTGATGTCCTTAAAAAGAACCAAACATGGGATGTGGTATCCCTTCCCCCACAGAGAAAGCCTCTAGGGAACAAATGGATTTTCAAATACAAGTTTTTATCAGATGGCACACTTGAAAGAGAGAGGCCAGATTGGTTGCAAAGGGATACAACCAACAAGAGGGGATAGACCACAAAGACACATTTACTCCTGTTGTTAAAATGACAACAGTAAGACTGTTTCTGGCAATTGCAGCTTCCAGATCATGGCATGTTCACCAACTTGATGTGAACAATGCTTTCCTACATAGAGACCTCACAGAGGAGGTCTACATGAAGCTTCCTAAGGGCTACAATCCACCACCAAACATCCAGAACCCTGTTTATAGACTCAAAAAGTCACTTTATGGCCTCAAACAGGCCTCAAGATAGTGGTTTGCCAAGTTGGCAGATTGTCTCATTCAACAAGGTTTTGTTCCTAGTCAGGTTGATCATTCACTCTTTTCGAAATCAGTTGATGATTCATACACTTGTGTACTGGTCTATGTTGATGATCTTTTAGTTGGAGGCAATGACTTGGCAGAAATCACAAAGTTAAAGCAGGTTCTTCATTAGACATTCAATATAAAAGATATGGGCCAGCTCAGGTAAATCAATGAGAAAGATTGACCCAACTGGAACGGTTTCGTCCCAAGTGAAGACTCCAAAGATGGCCAAGGCGTCGTCGTAGATGGCAACCAAGACCGACGAAGATCAAAACATCGCTGTTGTGTCCTGAAGCCACAACGTCTCTTTCATTTGCTCATCTTATGTTCCCTCCTTGTTCTGCACTTCTGTACTTCTTCTCTGTCAAGTTACAACTAGAGTTTCTTGTCCTGTAAGATCAAAATAAATCAATGAGAAAGTAAGTTAGGGTTTCCAAAGCATACCTGTTGTTAGCATCCCTTAGGGGTGGGCATTCGGTCGGTTTGGTTTCGACCGAACCGAAATTATGAATACCGGGTCCCCAAATTCTCCAAACCTCAAACCAAATTCGAACCGAATTATAATTCGGTTCGGTCGGTTTAAACCGAATTATAGTTCGGTTCGGTTTTTCACACAAAACCGAATTTGTGAAGCTACTTGTATTTTCTCACTTTTAAATTATTTTTCACCCCTAATATAAACAATAAATATCAATTATATGCATCATCAATGATAAAACCAAACTTTTCAACACATAAGTCTTAAAACATTTCAAATATTTAAGTCTAAAAATAACTACAAACATAAAAATCCATCATTTGGAGCTTGCAATTATAGTATTTCGGTTTTTCGGTCGGAAATTCGGAAATTCGGTTCGGTTGAAAGAACCCTGATTTCCGAACTATCCATATTTTCCTTCCAAATTCCGAACCGAATAGCATTAATTCGGTTTCGGTTCGGTTCGGGTTCACCGAACCGTTTGCCCACCCCTAGCATCCCTAGCTACATGCGTCAATGGTTTACCATACATATATAGCTAATTGAGCACTCGATCGATCACTTACGATGGCGGCAGCAGGAGGCAACGTCGACGACATGTGCAAGATGAAGATCATGAGAACATACTGATTTTCCTTCCGGACGTCGGCCACTGTGATGGAGGTGAAGCAGAAGCTTGCCCCGTACCTGAAGCTGGACGACCCGTTTAGGCTGGTCCTGTTCGTGCTGCCGGAGAGGACGAGGATGGAGAACCACTAGACGCTGGCTTCTTGCAGAATCACGGCTGACGAATCTACGAGGCTGGTGTTGGAGCTGGAGAAGATCGATGTGTACGTGCAGGTCATGGGACCCGAAAATTTGGCGACCAACATCAAATGCAAGGAATGGAGCACCATGAGCAGTTTCAAGTCGCTCATTGTGGGCTGGATTCGGAAGGAAAGGAAGGTGGAAGATAACGGAGACTAACGGAGAGTGACCAAACTTGAACTAATTTAAGTGACTACAAATGGAATAAAGTAATTCTAGTGGCTAACGTATTGTAGGTCAAAACTGAAGCTAGACCACCCGTTTAGGATGATCGTGTTCGTGCTGCCGGAGAGGACGAGGATGGAGAACCACCAGACGTTGGCTTATTGTGGACTGGATTCGGAAGGAAAGGAAGGTGGAAGATGTTCGCGACGGGGACATTGAGTTGTATCTGCACCATGGCGGTAAGCTAATTTCCAATGAAAGGATTAATCTGTTTGATTACAGCGTCCAACATATGAGTTGGATCGACGTCAAAATCCCCAAGGACTCCACTATGCTTCCTCTTCCCACCAAGGCACCCCTCAACCAATTACTTTACTTACTTAAGCTATTGCATGCTGCGATATATTGTTGAATTAAGTTGGCCACAATTGCTAGGTATATCATACATGGCTAGGTACTCATATTTTGTTAAGTTGGTGCTGAAAGGTATATCGTATTGGTCTTAGCTAGTCATGTTGTTTTTATGTTGATTGCTATTATTCCTAGTTCGAGGGTGTTTCTCTGTATATCTTTATTTGGATGCACTATTTATTTATTTATTATTATTATTATTATTTTATCTTATTAAAAGAACAAGTAAAAAGTTACTATTGCATAGTACCCATCATAAGAAGTGATTTTTTTTGTAATTAACCAAAATTTGGAGGAGTTTTTTGCTTTAAGGTTCTATTTAATTAACTTATGACAATTGAACCCAAATTGAATTAACTTATGACAATTGAACCAAAATTGAACCAAAATCTATTAGAATATTTCACCTAATTCGACGCGGTTAAAGCAACTTGAACCCGTGTTGACAAATTTTGGCTCAACAATGAGTTTTCCATTTGATTAACTTATGACAATTGAACCCAAATTGAATTAACCTAATTCGATCCGGTTTAAGCGAGTTGAACCCGGTGTACTTTGGTTTGACAACTAGGTTTACATGCTTAAATCAATGGGTATTCTACCTAATGTCATCCCGACTAAAGCGATTTCAATACGATTTTGATGAATTTTTGGCCGACAACCAATGTTTACGTATTTTGGATTTTGGCCGACAATGAGCTTTACACGGGTATTCGACCGAGTTAGAGTGAGTTGAACTTGGTGTTAGAATATTTGACCTAATTCGACCCGGTTAAAGTAAGTTGAACCTGTGTTAGTGAATTTTGGCTCAACAATGAGTTTTGCACGATTAAATCAATGGATATTTGACCTAAAGTCGACTCGGTTAAAGCGAGTTCAACCCAATGTTGACCAATTATTGCTTACACGCTTAAATCAATGGATATTCAACCTAAGGTTCTAATTAATTAATTTATAACACTGGAGCCCAAATCAATGTATTCGGCCTACTTCAATCGGATTTAAGCGAGTTGAAACCGGTGTTGATGAATTTTGGTTTGACAACGAGGTCTACATGCTTAAATCAATGGGTATTCGACCTAATGTCGTCCCGACTTAAGCGATTTGAACACGATTTTGTTGAATTTTTGGCCGACAACCAATGTTGACAAATATAGGGTTTTGGCCGACAATGAGCTTTGCACGGGTATTCGATCGAGTTAGAGTGAGTTGAACTTGCTGCAAACGAATTCTGGGTCGAGAAAGAGTTTCGCGTGTGTCGGGTTGGTTCGTTACCTAATTTTCTTGACTTACTTTAAGAAGTTACTATTGCATAGTGTCTCATCATACGGAGTGATTTTTTTTCTAATTAACCAAAGCTTGGAGGAATTTTTGTGCCATTAAGGTTCTATTTAATTACCTTATGACAATTGAACCCAAATTGAATTAACTTATGACAATAGTACCCAAATTGAATAAAAATCAATTTTGGCTCAACAATGAGTTTTTCATTTGATTAAGTTATGACAATTGAACCCAAATTGAACCAAAATCAATGGGTATTAGAATATTTGACCTAATTCCACCCGGTTAGAGCAAGTTGAACCCGTGTTGGCAAATTTTGGCTCAACAATGAGTTTTGCATGATTAAATCAATGGATATTTGACCTAATGTCGACTCGGTTAAAGCGAGTTCAACCCGGTGTTGACCAATTTTTGCTTACACACTTAAATCAATAGATTTTCGACCTAAGGTTCTAATTAATTAACTTATAACACACGAGCCTAAATCAATATATTCGTCCTACTTCAATCCGATTTAAGCGAGTTAAACCTGCTGTTGATGAATTTTGATTTGACAACGAGGTTTACATGCTTAAATCAATGGGTATTCAACCTAATGTCGTCCCGACTAAAGCGATTTGAACACGATTTTGATGAATTTTTGGCCGACAACCAATGTTGACAAATTTTGGATTTTGGTAGACAATGAGCTTTACACGGGTATTAAACCGAGTTAGATTGAGTTGAACTTGGTGTTAACGAATTTTGGGTCGAGAAAGAGTTTTGCATGTGTCGGGTTGGGTCGTTACCTAATTCTGTTTACTCACTTTTGTAATTGACGGGTTGGGGCAGGTGCGGATTCCTTTCCTTTAGTGATAATTGAACCCAAATCCAATTTTTGGGTGACAACCGATGTTGATGAATTTTTTTCTCACCGACTATTGCGATTTGAACTCGATGTTAAGGAATATTTTGCCGCCAAACGATGGTGACAATTTTTTGGCGGACAATCGAATGTTAACGAATTTTTGGCCAACAATGAGCTTTGCACGAGTACTCGACGGGGTTAGAGTGAGTTGAACTCAGTGTTAAGAAATAGTTTCACATGTGTCGGGTTGGGTCGTTACCTAATTCTATTTACTTACTTTTGTAATTGACAGGTTGGGTCGGGTTCTTAGTGACAATTGAATGCAAATTTCTTTTAGTGACAATTGAACCCAAATCCCATTTTTGGTTGAGAACCGATGTTGATGATTGTTTTTGTCTCGACTAAAGAGATTTGAAAACGATGTTGATGAATTTTTTGCCGACAATCGATGTTGACAATTTTTTGGCCAACAATCGAATGTTGACGATTTTTGGTCGGTAATGAGCTTTACACGTGTATTGGACCGGGTTAGAGTGAGTTGAACTCGGTATTAACAAATTTTGGGTCGAGAAAGAGTTTCACATGTGTCGGGTTGGGTCGTTATCTAATTCTCTTTACTCACTTTTGTAATTGACTGGTTGGGTCGGGTGCTTAGTGACAATTGAACCCAAATTTCCTTTAGTGACAATTGAACCCAAATCCAATTTTTGGTCGACAACCGATGTTGATATAAATCAGTTTGTGAAACTCAGTATTGCGTTCTTAACTTGCATCTTTGTACTTATATCTTTTATTGATATAAATCTTTTCATTATTTTAAATTTGTCTATATGCCAAAATGTACTCTTCCAACAAATAAATACAAACTCATCTGGAAGTGTATATGGTTTCTATCTCTGCCCCATTACTGATGATTCTAACTTCTACCTCCCGCCCCGAAGTGCGGGCTTCCTACCTAGTATTGATAATAATAGATAATGAAAAATTGTCACAAAATTTTATGGTGATACAATTGTCAATTAGTGTTCGAACTTACTAAGTTACGAGTACCTAGTAAGACTTTTCTTATGGGTTTCCAATTTCCCCTGCTTGCATCTTTGTCTTAGTACAAGTATAAATGTGCATGTCTAATCCTACTCATGCGATTGTCTAGAGTCTAGTCTATCTAGAGAATATAAAATGGTGGAGTTTTGGAGGATTTTCTCCATTTAAAATTTCCTTACTTCTCCTTAATTGTAGGTAGGGTATAAAAGTAATTATACTTTGATTTTAAGATTGCAAAAATAGTTTTCTTTCCTTCTTTTTGGTAGTGCACGAAAAAAGTGGGGAGAGGGATGAGGTTTCCCCCCTTTTTTTGGGAGAGGAGAGATGAGATTAAAGGGCATAAAATAATATAAAAATGTTTAATTTTTTTAAATTATATAATTTTTTATGGCACGTTTCTTGATTTTATATCTTTGGATTATCATGTAATTTCATATCAATATGTAACCCTTTACTAATATGTATTTTATTATATACTCTAAATGAACTAGTAATTTGGTATTGTATTGGATTGTTCTGAGTTTTTTTTTTAATTTATGTAGACTCCTTCTTAATGGATAATTATTTTTTATGGTTATAACTATATAGGTATAAATCGAAAATTGAGTACTAATTCACCCAAAAAAATATAGCTCTAAATTATTTTTTTAATACAAAATGAATTTTGTTTGATGTTCGTATTTAATTAACAGGATGCTGTGGTAGAAACTCCAAAAATATTTCAGCGTACAAAGTCTAGTTATGTATAATATAGTTGGTTTACTGACGATCAATATCACTAATAAAGAATTAAAAGAGACGAGGATGGTGTTGATAATCACTTTTATTTTTTATAATATCTTAGCTTTTCTTTATTTCATTTTTATTTTAGCTTTACTCTTAGGCCCTGTTTAGTATTGTTGCTTGTTTTGGTTTTCTGTTGTGCTTTTAAAAATTGTGGAAACCAAGAAAATAAAACGTGTTTAGTTGGGTTTCTTTTTCTTGTTGCCCAACAAATTTGGGCAACAAGGCCCAAATCAACAAAACGTCAAATTGTGGCTTCGGATCCGTTTCACCCAGCGTTGCACACGGGTTTTTGGTGGGATTTCATTAATTGCCAATTGTTTTATTTCCTTATTCCTTAATCCTTTCTTCTTCCTTCTTTCTGTACCATCGCAATTCGCACAATGTTCTTTCTTCCTCTTCCTTTGTGTGAAATCCCTGTGGCGACCCAATCCCAGCGAAGACCTAGGCTTTCTTCCTCTTCCTTCTCGCAATCCCTGGAATTTTCTCTCAAATCCCAATCCCAACAAAGACCCAGGCTTCTTCCCGGCGGGGCAGGGACATGGCGGGCGGTGACAGAAGCGACGACTTCTTCTCCCGGTTTGGCCGGCTTCTTCTCCATCCCGACAGGAGAGGCGGCAAGGAGTGATTCGCCTCTAGATCTTTCCCATCCACAGGAGAGGGGCCATGGAGTGAGTGTCTCCGATTGGACTCGGAATTACCGCTGCTAAAGGAAGCTTTTTCTTGTTTTTCTTCTTCTACAGTTCGTTGACGGTGGCAGAAGAAGGTGGCAGAGAGGAGAGGACGGAAGGCGAGGAGATAAATTGAAAGGGATGTCCCTCCTGATCCATTTTTTTTAGATGGACAGAGAATTGATCTAGATTCTAACTCGAGAGTTGCCAATGCTAGATATGAGGAACTAAAGGCGTTGTGTTTGTTGTTGATAATTCTAGAAGTTACAAACTAAACATGTTTGTTGTTTTATGTTTTTCTTCTGTTGTTGTTGTGTTTCTGTTGTCACAATTTCAACACAATCACAACAGCAACAAAATGATACTAAACAGGACCTTAGTTGTTAAGAGTTAACACTAGGGGCAGAGCCAGAGTGCCATTGGGTGGGTCTCCTGACCCACCTTGGCTCGGGAGATGACAATATATTTCTCGTATTTGGGAGTGAAAAATCGACAAATAAACAAATAGGTATAGAAGCAAGACTTTCAAAATGTAATCAAGAAATCAAAGTGGTCTATATGGTGAGTATGTTGCTCAATAAATGAGAGGTCCCAAATTCAAATCTTATCTCATGTAAGTTTTTTTTTATAGCCAAATTAAATTCATTCGCCTCTTAATTCAACTATTCTCATTTAATAACATTAATTTTATTCACCTTTTTATTTGATTTCCCTCTTACTTCAACTTTTCTCAATTAATAACATTAATTTTTATTCAACCTTTTTATTTGATTTTCTTTCCTTTCTTGTATTGATTTGTGTACTATTAATTCAACTATCCTCTTTTAATAACATTAATTTTATTCAACTTTTTATTTGATTTCCATCTTACTTCAACTTTTTTATAGCTAAATTAAGTTCATTCGCCTCTTAATTCAACTATTCTCATTTAATAACATTAATTTTATTCAACTTTTTATTTGATTTCCCTCTTACTTCAACTTTTCTCATTTAATAACATTAATTTTTATTCAACTTTTTTATTTGATTTTCTTTCCTTTCTTGTATTGATTTGTGTACTATTAATTCAACTATTCTTATTTAATAACATTAATTTTATTCAACTTTTTATTTGATTTCCCTCTTACTTCAACTTTTCTCATTTAATAACATAAAATTTTATTCAACTTTTTATTTGATTTTCTTTCCTTTCTTGTATTGATTTGTGTACTATTAATATTTGATCTTATCTCAGTGACACACTAAAACACAACACCGAACTGCGATCAAGTGTAATCGCAGTTCGGAAATGCAGTAAGTGGCAAGCTCTATTTGTCAACTTGGGGCCTAGATCTACTTCCTACTCCGTGATTATTTATTATCTAGCAAACTAAGTCGAGTGATTGTTGATTTTAAGTAAAAGCAGTAAGAAAGCAGGAAATGGTTGAAAGTTCTTTAGCAAGGGAAGAGTCACTCGGGAATGAGTCCCCCTAGCTCCTTAGTTAGGTCAAGGTTGTAATTACCGTGGGTTGATTAATTGCTGATTAAACTGCGGAAGATCCGACAGTAGCTTGGAATCTCTTTAGCTGACCAAGCCCTCTCAGACAGGCTGACCGGCAGGCAACTAACCTTCACCGGGATAGACTGCTGAGGCAATAAACACAGAACTCCACTACTGGAATTGGGTTCCAGTACAAAGCAGTAAATCGATTAACTCTCGTATAACCAATCTACCACTACCGATTGATGAAGCTCTAACAACCTAATCAGATTCTATCTATCTCAGGTTGCAGCATAAATCAAGAAAAAATTATCAGACTTCAATTGACTCAATGAAGCATGCATCAATCGATTATAACCAATCAATACAACAATCCCAAGTCATTACAATCAAGATCCACACGGTCACACCACACGACTGTGTGGCTGCTAGGTCTGGTCGTGTGGATTCCTCAGCTCCTCGCCAGACGTCCAACTTTCGTCCATTTGCCCCGAAACTCGCTCCCAAACCTCCAATCATGTACTAGGACTTTAAATAACACAAACGAGAATAACCTAGCGTGAAATCGGCCTAAGATATGAGAAATGAGACTCAAACGGCATAAGCATGGTGGATAAAAACATGTGTATATATCAAGTCATCAAATTCCCCCAAACTTAATTGTTTGCTTGTCCCCAAGCAAACCAAGTCAGATACAAGGTAAGCTCAACATATTTCAATCATACCATCATTGGGGACAAACCATATAGGCACAGAACACGTGAATCATACTGGCTTTTGATCATTGACATATGGACAACTCAACAATAACCTAGACAACCATCACAACGGACATTCAAGTGCAGCAAAATCGGGTAAAGGAAGAGGAATCCTTTCTGTTCACCAACCAACATAGACTTGACTCAAACACTTGACCAAGACAGTCATCCCATGCATCAAACTCAAGACATCAGAATCAAGACCGAGCCATCTAGGTCCTCACCAGGGTACAGAGCATAAAGAACAAGGAAATGAATCGCTCACTCTCGACCAGTGGGGTCAGGACACTTTGATGCGAAAAATGCGCATGCTTATTCTCTCAAATACTAACGTCTCTTCACCAAGATGACAGCCTCTAAATGTTAGAGCTCACACAAGGGATGTCAACACTAACTAATCCGGAGGTCTTAGACAAAGGTTCAAGTGACTGGCTAGGGTCTTGGACATGGGGAAAAAGCCTTTTAGGTGGTGGAAGTATTCATAGGACAAGGTTCCACAGTTCCAAACCCAACACATTCACAACCAATCAAACCAGTAACTTTCTTTCTGCCATTCTGCATTACTCAAATTCCCTAGAGCACAAGAGTGAAGGAGGTCACAATAATGTTAGTATTTCTCAGCTAGACTGCTAAGAAACACTACTTAATGAGCATGATTCAGAATTTTGGGTAGTGGCTCTCTTTTGCTTTCATTCATTTTTTTTCTTCATTTTTTTCATTTCTTGAGAGAACCACCACCTCTGCACATTTTTCAAACACAAGCCCAATTTTTAAGCATTACCTCCAAGCCTCACATTAAATTTAGCAGAAACAGCAGAGAAGATGCAAAAACCACTATGTGGAACCTTCAAAGAGATGCAAAAGGGTGATTTTCCATTGTAGACCAAAAGAAAGAAAAGTACACGGCTCAAAGGGGCTGACTAGGGGGTATGACACACCAGGACAGTCAATTTGGTCGTGGGCTAATCCTATGCCTCCATCATCTTAGCTAGTGACAACGTGAATGCTACACATCATGGAAGAGGGATCTATCGCACAAGAAAGAAACGAGCAGGCTCAAATCTCACATGGCTACCTATATGTTCTATCTCTCATTCTGATTCCCTGAACTAGATGCATAAACGACTGTCAAGAGCAAGTGATCAATCCAAGTCTTAGTTCGTAAGCAAACAGTTGAAAAAACTGAACCCCTACACACAACTCTACTGCACGTCTCAGTCATCATCATAGGTTGTCCTAGTTACAATCAAGTTGTCATGCATTAATTCAAAAGCCATTTGATTCACCAATCAAATCCACAGTGCCAATTTGATCATGCAAATCTCAGTACTTGGAGCCCTCAAATCTCGAGATTTGGACAGCGGACTAGGCTCCAAGCACACATATATAGATTCCAACCAATACAAAGCACCCCCCACACTTAAGATCCACATTGCCCTCAGTGGAGCAGAGGGAAAGAGAAGGGGAACGATGTTACCGGGTGGAAATACTGCCGGGAGACTGGAAGTGGACCAGTCAGCGTGAAACAGATGGAACGACGGAATAGTTCTTCATGAAGGGAACATAAAGAACACACTAGCACACTGTGAGTTAGGGATCAGAGTTAGCCTAGACGGCCACAAAACAGACAATCCACAAAAGAAAGAAAAAGAAAACCAAACGAAAGACTCAGTTCAAGCTCCGCACACACATGGAGCAAACACGAAAAGTCCAAAACAAAAACACACTCGGAGGGGCGACGAGTACAGACTACTCGTCACCAAGGTTGTCAAGGTCGATGTCGTCCATGAAGGCATCATCACCGGCTGGCGGGGGTAGAAGTGGAGTCTCCTCCCAGGGAGTCCTCTAGACTGGCTGCTCGCCCGGTATCAGCTGGAACATGTGCTGCTGGACCTCCTGCATACGCCGAGACCGGCCCCGCTCCCTCTCGATGTGAGCAAGGGTCACCCCCTGCTGGGCCTCCATGCGGTCGAGGCGCTCATCATATGCAGCCATCCGGGTATTATACTCGGCCTGGTGAGCCGAGTACTGCTGCTGGAACTGGAGATGATGGTCGAGGAGTTGCTAATTTTGGAGACTCAGCTGCTGGAACTGGTGAGTGAAGTAGTCATGGGATGGAAAAGTAGAACTGCCACCCCTGTACTCAAAGGTCGTTTGGCGGGGGGCATCAGCAGCGTCCACATCATCGGGGTGGACATCCTCAGTGGCCTCATCCTTAGGAACATCGGGCTGATCCTCCGCAGGGAGTGGTGGAGCAGGAAACCCCGCGATCCACTTGACACCGCGCTCGACTCTCATTAGGTGCATCTTAGAGATCGTGTCTTCCCCGAAGACACTAGTGTCCCCCTGCTCTGTGCAACCCTGCAGTGGGATCTGGAAGTAGGTGGCCAGGCGGGTAATGAGGGGGGTGTAGTGGAGGGTCCCCAGTTGTAAAGCACTCTTGTCCAGAGTCCTGGCCACCACAGAACCTAGGTGGGGAGGATGGTCCGCCGTGCGGATGGACTGGATGAAGTACATGGAGCGCCTGGTGAGGGTGCTGGCACTGTCCCCAGCTGGGGTGAAGGACTTCGCTAGCATGTGGTGGAGAATGCGGTTATCGAGCTGCAGGGTGCTAGCCTTCGTCCGCGCTGCATGGAAGGGAGGCTGACCAGGCTGAGCTAGGCGGGTGTACAACACCTTGAACTTAACACCCTCTGGATTGTTGAGCTCGGTGATGTAGTCCTCGTCATCGTCCAGGCCGAGGTCGAGAGCGACCGCCAAATCGTGGTAGCTCATGGAGCGGGGCTCACCGCCGAGCCTGAACTTGACGGCTTCGCCGTCCGCCCAGTCGGTTGTACCTTCGTGCCGGAAGGTCGTATAGAACTCGAGCACCAGCTTGTGGTAGACCTTCTCGCGAATAGACAACAGACGACATCATGGGCAGTTGGTGGCAATGACGAGGAAGTGGTTGTAGCAACGCAGCTTCTCAAACTCCCTCCTGGACCAGTAGTGATGCTTCCCAAACGTGGAGGCCAGGACGCGCTTAAAGCGATCCTTGTGGGGGCCCCTCTTCAAATCGCGGATGAATGGATGCTTGAGGTCGGGTTTCGATATGGTCCTGCAAGAGAGCAAACCTAAGTGGAGCCAAAAGAGCCATAGAAAAGGTTAATCACACCCCCACACTTGATAACAGAAAACAGTTGAACCATAATTTCATCCATAGTTCGGGGGTCAATAGCTCGAGCAAACAAGCACAATCTGGGTGGGGGTGCACATCCACAATAAAGAAGGAAACTTAAGGTTCACATCCATAGCAAATACACCATCAAAGCACATCATTAAGGGCCCCAACCGGCTCCCACAAAATAGTATGAAAAACTGGCATTTCATCGAACACCTTGTGTGCACTTTTAAGTTAAGCATAGAATGGGCAAATTCCTAGCACACAAGGGCTCAATCAAGCATGGGAGACATTTCCCAACATAATCCACACATAATCCAAACCTTCCCCTCAATCAATTGCACACAATTCACACATTTCAAAGTGATTCTCTAAACATACACCCTAACGCCCAATTCTCCACAATTCACAAGGTAAAGGGCAAAATCAAACCTGGAGACACAAGTAGAAGTGTAGGGGATGATGAGGGGAAGGCAATGGAAGCGACGAAAGCCCAAAATTCGACCCCAAAAATGCTCAGAGCCTCGCTGGAAATCGCCTCCGGCGACCCAAAAAGATCCAAATCGCCTCAAAATCGAGGGATAGGCCGAAAATGGGGAGGGAAGGTTGGGTGTGGTGTTGGTTTGGTGAAAAATAGACCAAAGATGGTCTGAAAATTGCCAAAAAGATGAAAGGACGCGGTTTTCTGGCGAGGAGTGATTGAATTTCTGGCCAAAGCGGCCGTGTGGGGTAATTTATAGGCGCCCGGGTCGGCCACACGGCCGTGTGAACTGGGTTTTTGCCCGTGTGGCGCCGAGAATTCCACACGGGTTGGCCGAGTCCTTCACACGGCCGTGTAGAGGCCCCCTGCTGCCCGTGTGGAAATCACAGGGCCTCCACACGGCCAAAGGCCAATTCCACACGGCTGTGTGGAATTTAGGCCTGGCTGTGTGGAATTCCAGAGTCCCGAATTCGACCTATTTTCGCGCAAAATCGACATTCGAACCTTGGACAACACTTCAAGACTCAAAAACACAAAAAAAAAAAAAAGGAAAGGAAATGCAAACCTAGGTGGGGTTGTCTCTCCACAAGCGCTTCTTTACCGTCTTTTAGTTGGACGCCAGTAGAGGAACTAAGGGTCCTCGAGCTTGATCAGCATCTCTGCGCGCTCAACAACACCTCCCAAGTACAACTTTAGGAGGTGACCATTCACCTTGAATGGCTCAGTTTGAGCATTGCTGATCTCCATCGCACCGTGCGGGAAAACTTGGGTGACCGTGAAAGGTCCCGACCACCTCGAACGTAGCTTGCCCTGGAAGAGTTTCAGGCGTGCATTGAAGAGCAGAACACGATCACCTACTTAAAACTCCTTCGGGCCCCTCAACCGAGCGTCGTGGTGATGCTTGGTTCATTCTTTGTAGAGCAGGGTGTTCTCGTAGGCGTGGTAACGCCATTCCTCCAACTCCAGTAGTTGCAAATTACGTTCAGTACCTGCAACACTCAAATCCAGGTTTAGAAGCTTAAGGGCCCAGAAGGCCTTGTGCCCTAGCTCTACTGGCAAATGACACGCCTTGGTGGTGAAGTACCAGTCAAAAGGGCCCAGACAAGCCTATAGGGTGAAGTACCAATCGGGTTTTTGTAGGCTGTCCTATACGCCCAAAGAGCATCATCGAGCTTGGTGGACCAATCCTTGCGGGACTGATCCACCATCTTTTCAATTATTCTTTTAAGCTTCCGGTTCGTCATCTCGGCTTGCCCATTTGATTGGGGATGGTAAGCCACCGACACCTGATGCTTAACACCATAGCGAGAGAGGAGCTTAGTGAATTGTGCTTGAAAATGAGTTCCTCTATCACTAATGATGGCGCGAGGTGTCCCGAACCGGGAGAACAGCTGCTTCAGAAATGAGCAGAACCGTCTTGCATCATTGGTGGGCATGGCTTGAGCTTCTGCCCACCTCGAGACGTAGTCTACTGCAACTAGTATGTACAAATTTCCAAAGGATGGAAGGAATGGGCCCATGAAATCGATGCCCCAAACATAAAAAATTTCACAAATGACAGAAATATGTTGGGGCATCTCATCGCGGGAAGAAATGTTACCTGACCTTTGGCAGCGGTCGCACTGTCGTGCGAAGGTGTCTGCATCCTTGAAGAGCGAGGGCCAATAGAAGCCCGACTGTAGCACCTTCCGCGCCGTGCGGTTGCATCCATGGTGACCTCCAGTAGGTCCCTCGTGGCATTGAGACAGGATGTCTCCCATCTCGTGATCCATGACGAACAGCCGGATCACGCCATCTGCTCCGATCCTGAAGAGGTAAGGATCCTCCCAGAAGTAATGCTTCAGGTCGGAGAAGAACTTGCGCTTTGCATGAGTGGCCATCCCCTTTGGTAGATGCTTGCCCACCAGATAATTGGCAAAGTCAGAATACCAAGGGGCCACACTGTCCACCAATGTCATCGCCAGCAATCGCTCGCCCGGGAAAGAGTCATCGATCTCTTCCACGAAGTTGTCCACTGGAGGGGCTTCCAACCTTGATAGATGATCTGCAGCAACATTCTCGGCTCCCTTCTTGTTCCGGATCTCTATATCAAATTCCGGCAGAAGCAGGATCCAGCAGATGAGCCTAGGCTTTGCATCAGCCTTGCTCATCAGATAACGAATCGCCGAGTGATCTGTGTAGACCACCACATGGGAGAGCACCAGATATGGTCGGAACTTATCAAATGCGTACACCACAGCGAGGAGCTCCTTCTCCGTGGTGGTGTAATTCTCCTGTGCATCGTTCAATGTCTTCGACGCGTAGTAGATGGGCTGGAAGTGCTTCTCGCGTCTCTGACCCAGAACTGCTACGACTGCATAGTCACTCGCATCGCACATCAGCTCAAAGAGAAGAGACCAGTCAGGAGTCACCATGATGGGGGCATGGGTAAGCTTCTCCTTCAATGTCTCGAATGTCGCTGTGCACTCAGGAGTGAACTAGAATGATGCATCCTTCTCCAGCAGCTTGGTCAGAGACAGGGCAATCTTCGAGAAATCTTTAATGAAGCGCCGGTAGAAGCCTGCATGGCCTAGAAAGCTGCGAATCCCCCTTCACAGAAATGAGAGGAGGTAGCTTACTAATCGTCTCAATATTCGCGCGATCTACCTCGATCCCCTGCTTGGAGATCTTGTGCCCGAGCACAATCCCCTCACGGACCATAAAATGGCACTTCTCCCAGCTGAGTGCCAGATTAGTCTCCTCGCACCTCTTCAGAACGAGTTCTAGGTTATGGAGACAATGAGTGAAGGAGTCTCCATAAACCGAGAAGTCATCCATGAAGACTTCCATGATCTCTTCGACCAGTCGATCGAAGATCGCCAGCATGCATCTCTGGAAGGTCGCCGGTGCATTACACAGCCCGAATGGAATCCTCCGGTAAGCAAAGGTATCGAAGGAGCAAGTGATGTGGTCTTCGCCTAATCCTCTGGTTCTATAGGGATCTAGAAATAACCAAACATGCCATCCAGGAAGCAATAGAACTCATGGCCAGCCAACCTCTCCAGCATCTGATCAATGAAAGCTAGGGGAAAATGGTATTTCCTGGTGGCGTCGTTCAGGCGCCGATAATCGATGCAGACTCTCTAGCCGGTCACGGTCCGCATCGGGATCAGCTTGTTCTTCTCATTCGAGACCACAGTCATCCCGCCTTTCTTTGGGACCACCTGATTGGTGCTGACCCACTTGCTATCAGATATAACAAAGATGATCCCTGCATCCATTAGCTTTACAATCTCTGTCCGGACCATTGCCTCCAAGTTGGGAGACAATCTCCGTTGTGGCTGCCTGACTGGCTTAACCTCATCCTCTATCAGAATTCTGTGGGAGCAGAAGGATGGGCTAATGCCTCTGATATCTGTTATCTTCCACGCCATGGCCCGGGCATACTTCTGCAGCAGAGCCACCAGCCTGCTCTTCTGCTCGGGTGCCAGATCCGAGCTAATAATGACCAGGAGCTTATTCCCCTCCCAGAGAAATGCATACTCCAGGTGAGAGGGGAGGGTCTTAAGCTCCAGCTCTGGTGGCTCCTCCAATGATGTGGCGATCCGGGGCGAGATAGGGATCGACTTGAATGGTTTCTCTCGCCCCTCGATCGCGGCCTTTTCTAGCTCCGCGAGCAGCTCCTCCAGCTGCACATCCTGTGATGCCTGTTCCCCTAGCAAAAGACAACGCTCGAGGAAATCGTCAGTACCCGCACTCGTGATGGCGAGTGCGGTCTCAAAATCAGCAATAGCATCACAGTAGTCTAGATCATCATGGAGCTGGGGGTGTTTCATATTATCAGAAATAGAAAAGGTGATTTGTTCACCCCCCAGCTCACAAAATCAATTTCCCATCATTCACATTGATGAGCGCCTTGGCGGTGGCGAGAAAAGGTCTACCCAATATTAAAGGCACATCCACATCCTCATTTATGTCCAAAATTTCAAAATCATCAGGATATGAATATGGCCCTACTGCGACTATCAAGTCCTCTACAATGCCCCTAGGATGCACAATGGATCTATCAGCAAGTTGAATGCTCATCCTAGTATCACTGGGTTCACCTAGGCCTAGCTTTTTAAACAGTTTATATGGCATGACATTTATGCTAGCGCCTAAATCCGCCAAGGACTTTCCTATATGCAAACTACCAATCATGCAAGGGATAGTAAAACTCCCTGGGTCTTTTCGCTTCTCTAGTAGTTTGTTCTGCAGGATGGCAGAACACTCCTCGTTGAGCATCACCATTGACAGATCCCCAAGCTTCCTCTTGTTGGTGATGAGATCCTTCATGAACTTGGCATACTTGGGCATCTTCGATAATGCCTCCATGAAGGGCATGCTTATGTTTACCTGCTTCAACATTGCCATGAACTTGGCAAACTCAGTCTCCGGTCGGTCTTTGTGCAACCGAGTAGGAAAGGGAAGCTGCGGTACATACTCCTTCACCACTGGTTCCTGCGGATGAGGGATGGTCTGACCGGGTAAAGTACCAGGAGTCCTCTGGGATACATCCTGGGCCACACTCCCAAGCTGGGTCTGGATATCCCACAACACAGCCTACGTGTTTCTCTGGCCAGCTTCTAGCTCCAAAAATTTACCCGAATCTTTCTCCATGAACTACTCTATATTATTGAACTTGTTTGCACTAGAGGTGGCCAGAGAACCCACAAGATCTCGCAATTCCGCCATCAGATCACTCTGTACTGGGGGCTGCGGGGGCTGCCCCTGGCTGATGAAATGGTCTCACCTGTGACTAAGGTGGAACTGGCCACTGTCTAGGTGGGTATAGAGGCTGCTGCGGCTGCTGAAATTACCCTTCTCTGGGCTGGTAAGGAGGCCTCTAGAAGCCAGGTGGTCCCTGGGGGACTGGTGGTCTAGAATTGGCCCCAACCAAGGTGAAGTTGGGATGCTGGCGCCACCCCTCGTTGTAAGTGTTGCTGTATGGGTCGAAACGCCTGGCATTGCCGATGAAGTCCACCTGCTCCTAGGGAGTAGATGACTCCCTCATCGCCTGATCCATGGTGTGATGGGAGCTTTCACACCACTGGCAGTGCATCGCTTGATGCTGTCCTATACCTGAAATCATCCCAGAGCGATCGATGCTTGAAACCAGTTTCGATACCACCTGCACCAAATCAGATGACGGGGTGGCTACAGCATGCACACCCCGCCTTGGTGCTCGTCTCGATCTCCTCGAAGTTCCCCAATCATAGCCCTGTTCTGCCATCTCTTCAAAAAGTTGATTCAGCTGTGGCGGAGCCTGGGTGAGCATATTCCCGCCGCATACCGAGTCAATCAGCTGCTTGTCCTCCGGGAAGAGGGCATGGTAGAAGGTGCCCACCTTGAAGGCGTCGGTAAAACCATGGTTGGGACACTGGAGGAAGAGACTAGTGTATCTCTCCCAAGCATCCCGAATGGTCTCATCTTCGTCCTGAGCAAAGTGGGTAATTTGCTTCTGCAGGTCCGCCGTCTTGGACGGAGGATGGTAGCGGGTGAGGAACTTGTCTGCCAGGTTGGCGAACGTGGTGATCGAGCCTGGAGGTCGAGTGTCTAGCCACTCCTTGGCTTACCCCTCCAGAGTAAATGGGAAGTACCTCAGCTAGATTGCATCGGCTGGGACCCCATTGATCTTGATCCCATCGATGAGCTCGTGGAATCGCCTCAGGTGTGATCGGGGGCACTCCCCTCCTTGCCATGGAATACCAAAGAATCGCGCAACATGGTGATGACAGAGGTGCTTACCTCAAAGTTATTCGCTGGAACATGAGGGTGAATGAATGGGCGACCTCATGTCTGCGGCTCTGGCGGTCCTGTAATACCCCATGGTCTGCTCCTCGGGAAGGAGCACATCATGGTCCTGTGGGTCACCCATCTCTTCCTCCTCGGTGATTTGCAGCTGTGCTAGAGCTTCCTCCGCAGCCATTCGCGCCTTTAACGCCCGCTTGAAATTCCTACAAGTCCGTTCAAGCTCTTGATCTAACGGTAGTAAATCCCCCGACTGGTTACGGGTCATGCACTACCTGCACACAGAATACAAACACAACCTGTGAAGGCACAAAGGTGGAAGAGAGAGAATGCAGTAAAGAAAAAGCTAGAGTAACAAACTTTCACGTTTCCACAATAACCTAGAAGTTCCCCGGCAACGGCGCCAAAAACTTGACACGCTAAAACACAACACCGAACTGCGACCAAGTGTAATCGCAGTTCGGAAATGCAGTAAGTGGCAAGCTCTATTTGTCAACCCGGGGCCTAGATCTACTGCCTACTCAATGTTTATTTATTATCTAGCAAACTAAGTCGAGTGGTTGTTGATTTTAAGTAAAAGCAGTAAGAAAGCAGGAAATGGAGCCTTCTATGGTACCCCTGGTGAAATCCGGGGTACCGCATACCTTGGGTATGAAAACGCTATCTAGATCTCGAATTAGCAAGATATTTTGGCATGATACTATACCCTAACCCTTATTGAGTGAACCCTAGGTCCTAATTATCTAAATTATAAACTATAAACCCTAAGATGGCGCATTCATTTCCCCCCCTATATTTGGACGAATCATAACCGTCAATTATTATTTCTAATTAAACTGATCTTGTGGTATAAGATTTAGAGGAATAAGACCTAGATTTTGATCTTCAAGGGTTAGAGTATAGTATCATGTCCGAAAGATCAGTCAATTCAAGGTCTGTGTAGCATTTTCATACTCAAGGTATACGGTACCCCGGATTTCACCCTGGGTACCGTAGAACTCGCCATATATATATATATTTTATAAATGGACCCACCATAACTAATTTTCTGGCTATGCCCCGGGTCAAGACCACCTTCTTTTTGGAGTGATTCCTATTCGGTTAAGATATAGTGTTTATAATTTTCATTGATTTTCAATAATTCTAAATGAGTTCACAAAAATAATTAATTTAGAATTGTATCTATGTCATCATTAATAAAATCAGTATATTGGGTACAATTCATCCTTTTGATTTTAGAATTGAGGGTAAATAATTTATTAATCGAATATTTTTGTATGAGTAAAACAATAGCAAGTTGATTTTTTGTTGATTTAATGATTAATGGATAATTCTAAAAGTTAGAAAAATGAAAGCACATAAAAGTCAAAAAATGAAAGGGTGGTGTTTTTCTGTTCACATATTTGTGTTTATGAACTAGTTTAGACTAAACTAATGTCACATTATTCAAGGAGGAAATTTTTTTTGGAAAACAAAATGAAAGAAAAGAGCACGAATTTGAGTTGCATGTTCATATTCTTTGCTATGTAACCTATATTCATGTATGCTTACAAAACGTATTCATAATTTTAAATTCAAGGATATCAAATAGTACAGATTATGAGAAACTATGTATTTTTTCTTTTTCACAAACGTGATAAGAATATCATAACATTAATCACATACAAAAAGAGTTTCAACGATGATGTGAATATCGTGATAAACCTACTCATATTGTGACCAAACTTTGGATAATTTTATGAATAAAATATTTAACTAAGAAATTATTAAAAATTCTAAGTTGTGATAGTTTATTAGATTATAAACTCAAATATTCCGGCCAACCGACCGGGCACATGCTAGTTTAAGTAGGCACACATGTTTGTGATTGCTCATGAATATTGAATGCATTTTCCTTATTAATATAGTCTGTATCATCTTTTCATTTTACAACGAGTATTGAGAGTTTTATTTATTTAATTTTCAAATAAACAGAACCATTGAAACCTTATTAAGCTTACGTATAGTAGGGTTTTATCATCACTCCTCGATGATTAAGGTTTGTAATTAAACCAAACTTGAAGGGTAATACTTCATTAAGATGGGCCACATTTGTTCATCTCCGTATTTTCTCTCTTTAGCAAGAAAGCAAGAAAATAAAAATAAAAACCACGGTTATCAAATATCCTCCCAAACTTATCTTAAACTATCAAAATAATCCACTCATTAATACAATATGATCATCCAATCATCCATCTTTTCCTTCTATATTACTCTTGGAAGAAAAAAAGGAAATAAATTGGAGAAGAAGAAGAAATAAGCATTTATCTTTCACCTCTTTGTTCGTATTTGATTTTCTATCATTTCTCATTTTTGTCGCTATAAGGATAATCAAAAAGAGAAACACGCTGAATTTCCTAACAAACACTACTATTTCTGTAGCAGAAAGAAAGAGAATTGATTGCTAGATAAACTTTTAACAAGTCAAGTATGCTAAACACTATATCATTTATATAATAGAAAATAGAGGTTTTGTATTTGGGAACATAGTGTAATCCACCGGTCTAGTTAATCGCGACATCAGTATCAACGCGATTTAGCTTTACTGCTGCCCCAAGTGACCCATCAACCGAGATTTGAGAGAACTCAACCATTTTTGAAAATATCGGGGTGTCCTCTCATAGACCAAACTTTGTTGCTAGTTTGGTTGAAATACTTTCCGGATTTGCACACCTCAAGAAGTCAATGTAAGGCTTGATCTGTAACTTTTGAATATATTCAGGTGTGGCAAGAAAGAATTTTACAATCTCCATTTTACAATTAATGTCATAATGTAGTATCAAGTTGTAAGTTATCTAGATCCGTAGAGGCTCCATCTCATGCTGAGGGGCATAGAGATAGTCGCCAATGCTAGGTTCGTAAAAGTACGAAACTTTCTTCTTTGAAAGAGGTCCAACCAATAACAACATAGCCACATGAATTGGCAGAAAGAGAAATCAGAAAAAATGTTTTCACTAGCATAGAACTAAGAACTAATAGAACATAGATAGAGACCGTAAATTAAGAACGAGGAGCAAAAAACCGAACCAAACAAAACAGAAAAAGGTAATAAGGAATAAGAGGTCTGAGGTCCGTAGGAGAGTGAGCTCACCTGTGAGAGACAATGTTTTCTCTAACAACGAATGGAAACAAACGAAAGGGCTAGTGCAATCCATGTGTCTCTTTTCTCGCGCCACTAGGCTGACTCAACAGCAAAAACAAATGGAGACAAACGAATAGGCTTGTGTCATCCATCTTCTTGGTCTGATTCAATTACTAAATACCAAAATATTAAGATGAAAAGTATAGTGAAACTAGAAATAACACCATCAATTGAATTCTAATGGGATCTAAGATTGGAGCAGCAGATGGAACACAAGAGTTTTATGAAAAAAGCAAAAAATTTCATTAAACAAAAAATTATGATTATTAGTTTAATTCAATGCTAAAAACTTCTACAAAGATGATGTTAAAAAGATTAACAACACTTCAGTCCAAAAACACCTCCTCCCCCAATTAAATGGGAAGAAAAGGATGAATGAATAAAGGATTCTTTGGGTACCGTATAGTTAATAACTTAGCCAAGGTTTTTAAATGAAAAGAAAGATAAAAACAAGTTTGGTAATAACAAACACTAGGTCATGATCCACACCAACAAATCCTTAATAAGTTCGTTCTTGGAAAATAAATGCATTCCATCATATTTGTGAAACGAAAGTCATTACCCTATCAGTGCTGTAAAATGCATGCTCAACCATATCACCATGGTATACATCAATGTTATTGTACATCACAAACTACAAGCCCAACAAAAAGTGAAAAAGCTTAGTTTTCTAACAAAAGACGATTATTCGTAGATCAAAAAGAAAGATATTTGATTAGCTAATAAACCTATAATAACTCAAGTATGCCCAACACTATATCATTTACGCAACAGAAAATATAGGATTTGCACTTGGAAGCATGGTGCAGTCCGTAAGCTAAGTTAATCGCGACGTTCGCATTGCCGCGATTTAATTTTACTACTGCCACAAGTAACCTACCAGCCGGTATTTTGGAGAACTCAAACATAAACGGAAAGTTCGGGGGTATTTTCTTCAAGACAGTTCGTTGAAACACTTTTCGGACTTGCACTCCTCCAAAGGTCAATGTAGGGCTTGTTGTGGAACTTTTGAATATCTTCGGGTGTGGCAGGAGATGACTTTAAAATTTTTATTTTGCGGCAAATGCCATAGTGTTGTATCATGTTGTATGCTATATAAATTTGTTGATGCCAATATAGTCACATGAATGAGCAGAGAGAGAAATAAAAAAGAATGTTCTCACTAGCATAAAACTAAGAATTAGCTGAACAAAAATCGAGAAATCCTAAATTAAAACTAAAGAGCAGGAAACCAAACCAAATAAAAAAGGACAACATGAGAAAAAGGATGAGAAATTCATAATGTAACGAATGATGACAGAGAGTTTCAAAGGTTTATATTGTTGCTCTATATTGGATTTTGGGATTCCAAGCTACGAAGGAAGCTCTGAAGTCCGTATGAGAAAGAGCTAACCTATGAGTGACACTGTGTTGTCTCAAGAAGATGCGAATCAAGTTGCTCTTTTCTCGTGCCACTAGGCCGACAACAACATAAAAACAAATGGAAACAAATGAATGTACTTGTGTCATTCATCTCCCTGGTCCGGTCCAATTACTAAGAAACACAAAAATTAAGATGAAGAGGATAGTGGAAACTAAAAGCAACACCATCAATTGAATTGTAATGGGATCCAAGCTTAGACCAGCAAATGAAACATAATGGTATAGCATTTTGGAGTTTTATAGAACAAAATCATCCATTTGTAGCGAAGAAAGAAATGATCATTATGAGTGTGATTCAATGTCAAAATCTGCTACAACAATGATGTTAAACATATTATCAACAATTTAGTTCAAAAGCCCCCCCTCCCCTCCCACCCCACATTTATTCAGGAAGAAGATTAAGGAATCTAGATTCTTTGGGGACTAAATAGCTCATATATCTGGATGGAAAGGAAATAAAAATAAGAACAAGTTTAGTGATTGGGTGGTTGGGTTATATATATAGTGGGGATCGCGATTGATCTGATTATTATAATAAAAAATTAATATTATACAATATATGTTTATTATTATTAATTTAGCCAGAAAAGCAAATTGAACACTATCATTATGCTACATGAGCAATCAAAAGAATAATTAGTAGTATATTTTTTTTTTTACTTTTCAGCATTTGAAAATTACTTCTCCGCTCCTTAATTCTTACTAGGTATATTTTAGTCCAAGTTACATGTGTAAAAAACTGCTCTATCCTATTGTTTAGTTCTGGTAGCCCGTCATCCTTTCATTTCCTATGATCAATTGAAGCTCATAACAAAAATAAAAGTGAGTTTCTCTAACTACATTATGTTCTTTTATTATTTTCATTTTACTATATTTAAATCAACAACAACTCCACCACTCTGACCTAAAAAATATCATGCACATTTTTTTACACTTTTCATTTTTATTGCATCGAAGGTGTACACATAAGAAAGAACTAATTAGGTCATGTTTTAGAGCCAAAATTTGAAACGTTAACATGGTGATTTTACTTTTGTCAAAATGTACGGATTATTCTGATATTAATTTTGTTTTTGTTGTCCTATTGTTCTGAAGTTGCTTACTTATATTTGTTTATAAAGTGTTTATCTTTCTTATCTTAGTTTTATTTCGAGTTTCTTACTCTTTAAATGTGTATACGTATGTTTTCAGTTTTGATTTAGATATATATGTCGATTGTAGATAATAAAAAAGGTATATAGATGTAAACAAATTCTTGATTTCAAGCGAAATTAAATAAAATTGTCATAGAGAAATTTATTTACGTATATATGACATTTCAAATTGAAAATGTAATCAATTTATCCAATTTATTTACATATACTTTGATGTTTCAACAAAAATTTTGACTTTACAGGTGACTATCTGGAGTCAACTAGGATATTCTAAATACATTTAATTATAAATTACATATATTTTCCAAGTAGAGTTAGAAAGAAATTGGATTTTAGAGTTTAATTTGCAACACACGATGAAAAGAACGCAGACTAAATAGTCGCTTAGTATGAGAATTGTAAACCTATCTTTTATAATGAACTGATCAAATATTGAAGGTAATCATTGTTGGTTAGGACATTAATTCGATATGGTACATTTATATATGAGTTAAATAAAAATTCCCGATGGATAATCCAAACAAAAAATTGGAGATAATTTCTTGGAATAACAAACATAAATTGTAACATCTAATAAGGTCACTTATCCTTGCACCGCTACCTACATAGTGAGCAAGTTTAACTTCAAAGTTCTTACCAGAACTGTTCCATTTCACCTCAAAACGCGTCTTGACAGTTAAGGTTGGTTTCTTACTACTTATGAATATGGATCTCTTTCGTGTTTTATCGATGTGGGATTCGGCCAAGGTTTTACATACCCCCAACCCCCCTCAACGACTCAAAGTTCTCGTTGAGGTTTGCCTCACCATTTTTAAGAGGGACACCAAGAGGCTCTGATACCAGTTGTAACATTCCAACATTTTCTCGACAAGATATTGTTCATTTTAGACCTAGACCCTCACGAATTTTGTCTTGACGTACATATCAAGGTGACTTCTCATAAGGTCACTTATCCTTTCAGTGCTGCATAGCGAGCACGTTTAACTTTGGAGTTCTTACCAGAACTCTTCCATTGCACCCCAAAACGCATCTTGTCAGTTACAATCAGTTTCTTACCTATGAATCATGAATCTGTCACGCGCTTAGTTGATGTGAGATTCTCCTGAAGTGTCACATAAATCCAAAAGCCATACGTACTTCATATAATTATAACTCTCAATTAGGGGCATGACTTGTTCTTAGTGTGTCTTGGACATATATCAACAATTTTAGCTTTAACATCAAACATTTTTTGGGAAAAGACAAACATGTTACATGTGTTCACTACATAAGCAAACAATGTTATATTTACCACGTGACATAGGTTAAGTGTTAAAACCAAAGATGAAGGCAAGCATAAAAGATTTAGTGTGTTACTTTATAAACCTTCATTTCAAACCTAGGCTGCTAACATAAAAAAAAAAAATTTAAAAGGTGACATGTAGAAGAGCACGTCTACTATGCTATATAGCATCAGTGCTTTAATGTACAATTTAAAGTTGTACAATAACATTAAGTGTATAAGTTTAGGTTGTACCATAAAAGAATTTGTATCATTATGTTGTTGTATAACTTTACAACTTGAAGTTGTACCATAAAAGAATTTGTACAAAATATATAGGTACAATTTTAAGTTGTACCATAACGTTAGAGGTACAATTTCAAGTTGTATCATAAAGGCAAAAACCTATAGCACCAATGCTATATAGCATTGTAAAATTCCCCATATAGAAAGATCAAAGGAAATTAAATTTGGTTATGTCGAGGGAAAACTATATGGAATCATTGTTTTGTTGTAGGTGATAAGTTCTAGATTATAGTTGAGTCTCATAAATTAGAAACTTGCATCAAATACTCAGGCATTGCCTAGGCATTGACTGTATTAGATAAAAAAATTGCAGTTGATTTCTTGTAATGGAGAAATTCTAGGTTCAAAGTTTATACTACTTAAAAATTTCATAGTAGAAATATGAGTTTGACCCTAACTTAAGACATTTCGAAAAGCCAAGGACTTCAAGAATGATGCTAAAATGTCTCATATGTTTCTTTACATTTTTATCATTTATGTCCATCTACTATCTTGACATTCGACATACCTTATACTGTTATAAAAATTATCAAACACGACTTTCTGTTAAAATTTTCATTTAAAAACCGCCAGGCACGATCGAATCATTGGTTTGAGCGACACCAATATCTCAAATGCCTCTAATAATTTCACTTTAACAATTTCTTTTGTTTTTATTGTATAGCCCAAAACTCATAATAATTCACTAAGAAGAAGACTTGGAGAAATACTTTTTTTTTTTTTTGACAAAAGATAATATCATATTGATAACAAAAATAGTTACATCCTGGACAGCAGCCAGGCCTGATAATTAAAAGCACGATCCATGATCGGGTACAAAGAGAGGGCTTTCCTAGCCACAAGATGGGCTACCCTATTACTACGCCGACCTACAAACCGAACCATCAAACCCGAATGGGCGCGAAAATACTGCAAAACCTCTTCTAAAACAGCACCCACTCGATTGTCTCTGGCAGCCCCTTGATTGAGCTTGTCAATGATCACCTTTGCATCCCCTTCAAACACCACATTTGTGAAGCCATGCGCCAGGCACCATAAGATTGCCTCTCTAAGGACCAGAAGCTCCACCGTCATCGGATCACCCTGGAGAGGGACCTGAAAGCCCTTAGCCATGATGATCTGTCTATCCGGGGAAAACAGGACACATCCACCAGCTGAATGCGACCCTGGCCGAACCGCCCCATCCCACATACAAACCATCCTCCCAGCCACATCCATCCCTCTACCACCCCCTACCGGAACCGCCGGGTGAGTGACCTTGTCCAATGGCAAACGCATCCACTCCTCATATTGCTGATGAAACTGTCTCATTAAGGCAGGGAACCCAAACTGTTTACCTTCGAAGACCACCCAATTACGGGAGCGCCAAATCCGCCACAGGATAGCAACAACAGCCATGAACAGCCGTGGTTGGTGGAGCAAGGTCATCACCCTCTTGAGAAACAAAGGGAAAGTTTGCCGGGCCACCCCCTCCCCAATATGATCCAGCCCCGAATACACCCACAGAGCCCGCGCCACTGGACAGTCAAGGAACAGATGCTCCATCGTTTCCAAACTATCCCAGCAAAGACTTGGAGAAATACATTGAGGGGAAACTGGTATTTTCCCTCTTAAACCATCAGCTTTGTAAACCCACCCCCACTATAACCATAAACGATACTGTGGACGGTGGCTAGAAAGACGGAACGTCGGCAACGACAATTTTCCACTACAAAAAAGAGGAGGTTTGGGGACGACAAAAGTCGTCCCCGGAAATAGGAAAAATCGTCCCTATAATTTTTGGGGACGACTAAGTGGTCCCCAAAGAGTGGTTCCCTATACTCTTGTCCTCTATTTTTTTGGGGACGACAAAAATGTAGGTCGTCCCCATTGCTAGGGACGACAGTCGTCCCCGATACGCGCAAGTCACCGTCTCGTTTCTTGTCCATGAAGGACAATATGTCGTCCCCATAGTTATAACTTTAGCGACAACAAGTCGTCCCCATAGCTATAACTTTAGCGACAATAAGTTGTCCCCTTAACATCATTTCTAGGGACAAATTGTTGTCCCATATAATTGATTTCATAATTGCATTGGACCAATATGGGGATAATTTGTTGTCCCCTTTTCTTTTTATAAGATCGACGTGTCGTCCCTATAGGTGTCAAATTGGAGTCCAAAATTCGTCCCCAAAAGCTTTCTTCAAGGACTACGAGTGGTTTCCTATACTATATCTTTAGAGACGACAAGTTGTCACCTACGACTTTTAGGGACAAACAATTGTCCCTACACTTGTGTATTGGGGGACGAGGAGTTGTCACTTATACGCCTTTTGGGAACAACTAATTGCCCCCTATGTAACTCGTATGAATGACCTATTGTCCCTTAGCATATGTCTTTGGGGACGACTAATTGTTCCCTATATCACTTGTGGGGACGATCAATTGTTCCTTAAACTATATTTTTTGGGACGCCTAATTGTCACTTATTAACTGGTAGGGACGGCCAATCATCCCTTAACAAGTGTCTTCAGGGGCATCAATTTGTAACGTACATAACTTTTAGGGACGACCAATTGTCTTCAGCCTTTATCTTTGGGGACGAGAGATTGTCACATTTGTAATTTATGGGGACGATCATGTGTCCCTTCACCAATATCTTAGGAGGCGACAATATAGCAAAATGTCATAAAATCATCTCCATAAAAGTGCAATAAAACTAAACTACTACAATGTCATCTCATCCAACACTAGAAAAACCAACATTCATAGTTTGAAAGAATAACCATTCTCTCGTGAAACTAGAAAAATACTAAAAAATAATAGATAACAAGTTCTAAATCCATGAATTGTTCTATTATCTCTCTTAACAAAAGTACTAACACTTAACTATTCTTTCTACCGCACCATGCTTCCACCAACAAACTTCATTCTTCTCTTAGCTCCCTGAAAGTAAAATTAGACTTAGACAAAATTTAAAATTTAAATATATAGCAAGGATATAAATTGAATGAAATGGAGGCACATACTCAATTTGGAAAAGAAAAGCTATAAAATTCGTAACAATTTAAGGCTACGAAACAAATTAGTACTATACATATAGGATCACAAAAAGAATTAAAAAAACACGTTGAAATTGTAGCTTGTGAATTTGGAACTCAAACTACCATAAAAGAAGAGTAATGATTCCAATTTACTAGGTAAGTTAGCTAGCTTCTTTGAATCAAAAGAAGACTCTTGAGTACCTATTTTTCTTTCTTGAGTTCGAAACCTGCTTGCGTGGTGCACTTCGTTTCTTTTCTGCGCGTCTAGCCTGTAAAACGAATTTGAACGAGAATGTTAGTAATTTAAATATATTTAACCTTCAACCTTAGTACTAAATTTCATACCTTGTTAGAACATTCATCCCTTGTATAATCTTCTCCATCTGTCTCTTCCGAAGTGAGAGCATCCTCCATCTAATTTTATGAGTGTGTCAATTTGATTGTGATCTTGTAAATATAATGAAACAATTCATGTATGTAACAAGATAGAAAATTGACTACTTACATGTCCACTGCGAGAAGATGATTCATGCCTTTCATTTTCTACCATTTCCATAAATTTTTCGAACCTTTGGGTCAAGGCCAGATTGTGTTTGGCTTGATCTGCTAATCTTGCAGTTAGGTCACCAACTTGAGCCTCCAGTTGCTCTATCTTTCCATTTTGATTGTTTGTATTCATTCCCTTTGTAGTTGACTTGTACCCAGTTCCTTTTCCACGAACATAGCCAGAACGAGCACCAAAGACCACTCTCAAGACATCCTCATTATCATTAACAGTCTCATCCACAGGCATGACTTCTTCTTCTGTTCTTCTTATCTCATGCTAAAATGAATTAAAAATTACTACCATGTTATTTCAAGCATAGTTGGAAAAAAATTGGCAGATTAATTAGAACCAAAACACTTACATAATAATTCTCTGATGAACTATCAACCCACTTTCGCTCATTATTTGCATTCAAAGTACTATGTTGTGCCATCCAAACTTCCGATGCAGGTGGTAGTTTTCCAGTTTCCTCGTCAATCTAATGTCATACATGTAAACTTTAGTCTATAAGAAGCAACAAAAACATGAATTGGCATCCAACAAAATAAAATAAAAAAAACAACATTTACCATATCATATTCTGTTTGTGCGAATGGTGTTGGTCCAGTACAGGCAATGACCTTTTGATTTGAGCGATTGTTAGCATTTTTCAAGCTAAGAGCCTGCACATGAAGAGTTTAAATTGAACACACTTTTTACTGCTAAAATCCACAATAATAACAAGAATACTACCTTAAATTCCGGTGATGCAAAAAGTTGCAACATTTGTAGCCAATCTTCTGCAGATAATCCTTCAGGGATATGCTCCATCCGCTCTTCATCTGTTTCATACTTCTTGTACTTATCATGCAATCTTGACCTATATTTCCTGTAGCTGGCTCTCATTTCATTAAAACAATGCTCTCTAAATTTATATTTCTTCACTTCAAGCGGCTCTGGAGGAAGGGTGTTGTTCAAGTCCTCAATTTTCTTCAACTTAGGCGGGCTATCCGGACTCACTTGAAAGTAGTCCTAGTAAAAAGAATGCTCAAATTAATATGGAAATTTTCTTGTTGAAAAACATCACATGAAATAGAAACTATAGCTTCTTACCGTTGCCATACTCCATAACTGGTCACTATACTGTGGAAGTATAGTGAGGTAGTCATGGATCGGTGCCCCAATCACAGATCGAACACAAAATGCCAACCACATATTTAGTGATCTTTCATTCGGGCCAACAGGACGAAAATGTTTCTTGCCCGGCATAAAATATATGGGCAACTTCTCCTTCTTGGATTTTGTTTTCTTATCCAAGTCGATTCCTTTATATATGCCTCTACTGCCAACATGACCCTTGGAAGTGCCTCCTGGAAAAAATAATTTGAAAAGTTACAAATTTGCACATTCTATAACACCAATAGAATTACTCGGCAATCATAATACCTTGACCAGTTTCATGTACAGCAACTTCTTCCGTGAGTTCAGGACGAAGTGGGGGAGTCGATCCGCTACCTTTAAATTAAGTAGGTTGAACCAAAAGTAAACTATTACGTAAACTCATAATAGAACTCGAACACAGTTGTATCTAGGTAACACAGAATTTATTGTGCAGAAAATCAGAAAGTTCAAGAACAAAAGCTAAACCATAAAAAATGAAAGGCCTTGACTGGATGTAGTTTTTCTCGAATTCCCAGTTGTACCAAGTCCAATCTACTTTTGTAAGAATCTTTTGACTTTCCCTTGATATCCATTATGGTCCCTAGCACATTATCGCACACATTTTTCTCAATGTGCATGACGTCAAGGTTGTGGCGGATAAGGAGATTCTTCCAATAAGGCAGCTCAAAAAAATGCTTTTTTTCCTCAAATTTTCCCAACTATTAGTAGCATCATAGTTGACTGGATTTTCTTTCCTCCCAAAAGGTACTTGCGTGAAAGAGCAGCATTTCATAAGCACCTCATCTCCTGATAATGGATTTGGTTTTGCCCTGACCTCTCTTTCCCCATTGAATGCTGCAACATTCTTTCGCCATTTGTGATTAGGTGCCAACCACCTCCGGTGAGCCATGTAGCACAACTTATTCGACCCTTTCAAATACAGCGCGCTAGTGTCAGCATGACATGAAGGACAAGCCTTATAACCTTTCGTAGACCATCCCGAGAAATCAGCATAAGCTGGAAAGTCACTAATAGTCCATAGAATCGAAGCACGCAACTGAAAGTTCTTCTTGGAATGTGCATCGTACGTGCTAACTCCATCTTCCCATAAATCCTTCAAATCCTTGATCATAGGTTGCAAGAATACATCGATACCCATACCCGGGCTATGAGGACCATGTATTATCATTGACATGATAAAATATGGTTGTTTCATGCACAACCAAGGAGGCAGGTTATAGGGAATAAGAACCACTGGCCATATAATATGTTGGGAGCTCATGTTGCCAAAAGGTTGGAAGCCATCAGTTGCTGCACCCAGTCTAACGTTTCTAGGATCAGATGCAAAAGATGGGTATGTCTCATCAAATGACTTCCACGCAGGAGTATCAGCGGGATGTCGCATTATACCATCATCACTTCTGCCCTCCTTATGCCACCTCATCTCAGAAGCTGTTTTACTTGACATAAACAACCTCTGCAACCTAGGCTTCAATGGAAAATATCGTAATACCTTGTGTGGTTTTCCCTTCCCCTTGCTGTCTATAGATGCATATCTAGGCAATTTACAAACTGGGCACGATGTTGCATCTTTATGAGGACCCCAGTATAATGTGCAGCTCTTCTCGCAGACATCGTACTTCTCATAACCAAGGCCTAATTCAGAAATATACTTACGAGCACTACTGAACGACTCGGGCAAATTAACCTTGCCATCAGGAATTAAGACCCTCAAAATGTCAAGTAAGTCGTCGAATGACTTGTTAGTCCACTTGTGAATACTTTTAAGATGAAGCAGTTTCACAATTGTCGATAGTTTAGTGTACTCACAGTTCGGATACAATTTTTCCTTAGCCTCTTGGAGCAAGCGATAGAAGGCAGCAGCATCTTGATTAGGTTCTTCTGCAACCTCCTCTGTGTCCATACCAAAATCTTCTTCTTCACCTCTCCTGCCATAAATGTCATTTAACAATCCATCCATATCATCAAGAGTATCTTCAAGCATATGGTCTTCATTCAGTTCTTGGGTACTTGTCGAGTCCTGAGTATTACCCGCACCTTCTCCATGGAAGTTCCAAGTTGAATAATTCTCCAAAATCCCATTTTTTAGTAGATGATATTGAACCTCGGAACGACCTTTATATACAGCATTTCTGCACTTTGTACAAGGACAACGAATGGCTTCTTTGTTGGCTGAATGAGAAAACGCGTAATCAATGAAGTTATTTACGCCGTCCACGAATCCCGGTTCTCTCCTGTTCCGTATGCTCATCCATTCTTTGTTTGGAATCATTTTCTATAAAAGATATATAAACTATGAATTATGTCACAAAAATATATATAGATTAGATAATGAAAGAAACAGTAAAAAAAATTAATTGTGCGTACAGTTCTAGAATATGAGTAATTGAACTAAGCATTATACTAACAAAAAAAAAATTAATTCAACTAAGCTTTGGTGCGTGCAAATCACAGGGAAGGGGCTGAACTTTTTCATTAATGTAACGGATTGGGGAAGGGTTGATTTATTAGCAGTAATTAGGTTAAGCAATTTAGCGGAAAGTAAGCTAGAAAAAAAATAATTTCGCCAAGCAACCATGATTGTCAGTAAAAGTAAAAAAGAAACAAGAAGCATGAATGAATGAGGCTTTCAAAATCTCTAATTACAAGAAAATAGTTTACCGACAGTTGTAAAATATCCTGATGGTGTTGTGCTACAGCCTGCAGATTCCTTTATTTGAACTTCTTCCTTTGCTAGTTTCAAGATTTCTTGTATGAAAGTAAGTAGTAGAATCTGATGTTTAACGAAACCAAAACTCACATATTTATAATGTAACAATAACAATCTAATTAGGAAAAGGAACATGATAAAGTACTAATTCAAAAATAAAAAGGATACCAACAGCCATCACTTTAACAATTACACGTTCCAAGATTAAAAAGAAAAACTAAATGGAAAAGGACATGGGCCTCCAAAATTGAGAAGGAAAAGGTTAAACTTTAGTAGAGAGAAAATTTGAGAAGGAAAGGGAATTCAGTTAAACGTAGAGAAGGAAAAGGGCCTCCTACTTTTGGGGACCACAAAAAATCTCACCTAATCCGCTAGAGAGAATAATTCTGCCCCACCTAATTTAATATTTTCGTTGGAGTTTTTTTGGGACGAGTAAAGAATTAATAAATCACATCTCCTATTTTTTGGGGACAGTTTGGTTTGCTTGTCCCCCGTAAAACTTAAAATCTTATTTCCTGAGACAATATAACAAAGCCGTCCCCAATATTGGTGCCCAAAAATCTTCTTTTTTGTAGTGTTCGGCTACAGCCTATAGGTCACCACGGTGAGAGGGAAGGCTGTTGTTCGCTTCTTTTTCCTAGCAGAGGGCAAATAAGTAGGAAATTTGTAGGATTTTTTTTGGATTTTTATTGGGGATTGATATTCGTCGCCCTAAAAAGTGTTATTCATCGCCCTAATTCTTAATAATTTTATCCTAATGTCCCTAGTTTATTTTTTGTTTCACAAATACAAACCTTCAACAAATGACACAACCCACACCAAAGCACCTTTTCTCATCGCCGGAGTAGAAATAAATAGCCACAAAGTCAGAGAGATTGAGGGGAAAATGAAAGCAATTCAGTTTAATAATCTAATTTGTTTCACAATTAATTCTCTCTCTAAAACCCAACAAAAATAAACAGTCGCAGAGGGCTTGAGTTCAAGTCCTTAAGCCTCATTTCTTAAGGAAAATCTTAAAGTCTTCTCATTGGCTGATATTGGATTAGGTAGTTAATGGGGTTAGTAGTTAATAGATAGTTAAGGGTAAATAGGGTTATGCAAATATAATTAATATAATTAATTAATTATTCTCTTTCTCTCTCCTCCCAAGATTTTCTCCATAACCCTCTCCCTACATTATAATTAAAAATAAATATGAAATTAATTTTATTTAATATTTAATAAAATCTGAATTTAATAATTTTCTTTTTCTAAAATGGAAATATGAAATTTAAAATATATGCCTCTCTCACATCTTGACAACTTCCGATTAGTATCAAGTATTAAAATTTTGTAATGACATTATCAATATTTATAAATTGAATCATCATTAGGGCTTTTCATTGCATGGGTTTGAGATTTTTCGTTGTTACGTATTCGTTTGTGTTATTATTAATATTGTTCGACATGTTTTTTAATAATTTTATATGACATTATTAACTTTTTATGTTATGTTTTGTTTGTAACATTACCAAAAGTGAAATTGTGTTTTCAATTTGTTGGTACTTAAAGTTTATTTACTATTACATCGTATTATCAATTTGGCTCGCAATGATTTATAATCATTTGAAGTGCTATTATCAATTTTTTTTTCCAAGCACAATACAACCATTAGCAAAAATTTATTTCATTTGTAAGATTGGTTATGTTTAGTGATTTGAATTATTAATATTTTTTCATTTATGTTTGTAACTTTGTCAAATGTCATTATCAAGAAGCATACTTGTTAGATATTCGTTTGTTTATGACATTATCAAAAGTGAATTTACGTTTAATGATATAACTATGGTTATTAATCTTTCAGCCTAAGTTAGTAACGTAGTTGGTGTCATTATTAATAGGCGTGTATAAGCATTATCAATGTTTGAAAATAAGATATTAATAATATCTAATAAGGTACTTAACAATCATTAGTTGCTATCATTATCAAAGTTTTTGGATGCATTATCCATTCAACACATGTTACTTATTAGGGTGTGCCTGCGGTGACATGCGTGTCACGGTGACTTGCACTTTTCGGTCGACCTCAGTTAGGATTAGGTCGACCGAATTCTATACCTCACATAGGATCTGGTCGACCTCATTTAGAGTCGACCTCATTTAGGATTCAGTCTACCTTATATAGGATCAGGTCGACCTAATCTGTTGTTTCAGTGTAAAAACAGTTCATGGTGCCTACTTTGGATATTCATATCATACAATTGGCTAGATGGAAATTGAAGACTAATGACTTGTTTTGAACCTGGAGTGTCACTCTACATATTGAAGTGATTGAGAGCTCGATAGGAAGTCCATAAGACCATTTTTGAACCTCATTAAAAGGCTATGCCAAAACTGGGAAACTGCCTGGAAATGGCTAAGTCTAGAAACGTGTTTGTGAAGCCTATTTTGGAGCTCAATTCGAGAAGCATGAATGCGAGTCGAGTCCACGAGCCTCTACCGCGTTAAATTAGGTATGTTTTTCTACAAATTCAAGACATTGGATGAAAGATTGGATATCTGTAAGGCTTCAAACAAAAGGCTCGAAGTTGTTACGAAGGCTATTTTTCTTGCAGACTTCGAGCCCGGTCACAGAGCCAGAGAGATTGATGGAAAGATGAACTTCCAATATCTCTTCTTCTTCCCATTTCTTCTTTCCTTCTCGATCACCTTCACGGTGGCGCAAAGCTCGTCGGGATCCTCATTCTCCGTCGTTGAGCTCAACAGGACGTGGGAATCACTCACGTCGGACCCAACTATTTTCTCGTCGGCGTCAACTACAACGTCGAAGTCCCTGGATAGCTGACGGCGCCTCCGCTGTCGTCGACTCTGGCGAGGCTTTCCGCTTCACTCCCGCCGGGAGTCTCCTGCTAGTCAACGGTCCGACTCCACAATATGGGATTCCAATATGGCTAGGCTCCGCTCAAGCTCGGCCTTCATCGACGATTCTAGCAATTTGGTGCTCCTTAACGGGTTCCGACCCGTCTGGTCAAGCTTCACCAGCCTGACGGATTTATTCGTCGCTGACACAGAACTTCACCTCCGGCCAAACCTTAGCCGGTTAATTATACAACAGGCTGCACAAGGAGCAGCAGTGACGAATGAGGGTGGTGGGATCAGGTTGAGATGGAATAGATGTGGCGTTGAGCAGAATCCGCCAGAAGATGCGACGGGTAGTTTGTTGAGGATTTACGTTAGAAATGGAGGTTAGGGGGAAATGTGTCAATTTAGTTTAATTTAGAGCGATAAAATTTGAATTTTAGGGTGACGAATAGCAAATCAATTTCTATTTCATTTTTTTTTTTGGTAAATTGCAAGTTTGGTCACTTGAATTACTAGCAAAGTTCACGTTAGCCCTAGAATTACTTGATTCCATCCGTAGTCACTTAAATTAGTTCAACGATTCAAGTTTGGTCACTCTCCATTAGTCTCCGTTATATTTTGCTGATGTGACAGTCAACTCTGATGGTTGACCGTTAAATGAGTGACGTGACAAATAAAAAATAATTAAAATAAATATTTTACTAATTTCCACCTCCATTTAACAATAAATTAAAATAAAAAACCAATAAAGCAAAATAAAAAAACCCACTATTGCGTCTCAGCCTTTCCTCCCAGCAAACCACAACCCATATCGCTGCCGTCTCCACCAGCCAGCGACGGCTCCGCCATGTGAAGCAGAACAACAGAGTGGACATTAGAGGAGGTCGTGTTGGAGAAATTCACAACGACTGGTTCTTCCGGCCGTGGCGCCCGGACAATGAATTCTACGCGACTCCTTCTCTCGGGAACGAGAGCGACACCACCACCATTCCTTCCGGTGCCGCCGAATGGATTCAGATCTCGCCGCCTCGAAACGCGCTTTTGGAAGTTATAGATACGAGAGGGTCACCAACGGCGGGGAGAGGGAAATTGAAAATTTTAGTAACTGGTCTTTGGCGCCAATTCCAACTAGCGAAGTCATAGAAATTTTCAATTTCCCTATTTTCTTTCTCAACAGTTCGAAATCTGTTGCACTTCTCACGATTTCTCTCCGTTCTAGCTACATACCTAACTGGCGACCATCGGATCTGATGGCCCCGGCTACCGCGAGCTCGACAGACGCTTATGATCGATATCCGTCGATTTCCGCCGGTGATGCGGAGCTTCTGAAGCAGGAATGGAGAAACGAGAAGGCTGCTCCAGAGTTTTCATCGTCAGTTCCACTGACTTGACTTAATTTCCATTTACTTTCTTCAAGTTTGGAAACCTAAAATCGGTATGGATTTCCACTTATGGCGGTTTCCAGTTATGGATTCAGTTTTCTCATTGAAGCGTAGGCAGCATTCGATTCGATTCACTGGCGATTGAATTCGTCAGATGTGCAAGTTAGAGTGTCAAGAAAATCAATGGAGAAACCATGATTTTCTACGGATGCAGCGTATTTTACTTTTCGATTAAGAACTAGATTTTGTGTTATGTTGCAGATGACAAATCTATTTGTTTCATCTCGCTAGTTGGAATTGGTCACCAATTGGCGCCGGTCCTTCTTGGCTGAGAATGAGTTTTATTTATTATTTAATTTATTATTAAACTGGAACGGTATCGTCCCAACTGAAGACTCCAAAGATGGCCAAGACGTCGTCGTAGCTGGCAACCAAGACTGACGAAGATCAAAACGTCGCCGTTGTGTCCTGAAGCCACAACGTCTCTTTCATTTGCTCAGCTTATGTTCCCTCCTTGTTCTGCACTTCTGTACTTCTTCTCTGTCAAGTTACAGCTAGAGTTTCTTGTCCTGTAATGCACGAACTATGTATATAAGATCAAAATGAATCAATGAGAAAGTAAGTTAGGGTTTCCAAAGCATACATGTCGTTAGCATCCCTAGCTACCTGTGTCAACTGTTTACCATACATATATGGGTAATTGAGCACTCGATCGATCACTTACGATGGTGGTAGAAAGAGGCTACGTCCTCGACATGTGCAAGCTGAAGATCATGAGAACATACTGGTTTTCCTTCCGGACGTCGGCCACTGTGATGTAGGTGAAGCAGAAGCTTGCCCCGTACCTGAAGCTGGATGACCCATTTAGGCTGATCCTGTTCGTGCTGCCGGAGAGGACGAGAATGGAGAACTACCAGATGCTGGCTTCTTGCGAAATCACGGCGGGTGAACTACGAGCTTGGTGCTGGAGGTGGAGAAGATCGATGTGTATGTGCAGGTCATGGGCCCCGGAAATTTGGCGACCAACATCAAATGCAATGAATGGAGCACCATGAGCAGTTTCAAGTCGCTCATTGTGGACTGGATTCGGAAGGAAAGGAAGTTGGAAGATATGATGGAGACTAACGGAGAGTGACCAAACTTGAATCGTTGAACTAATTTAAGTGACTATAGATGGAATAAAGTAATTCTAGTGGCTAATGTATTGTAGGTCAAAATTGAAGTTGGACCACCCGTTTAGGATGATCCTGTTCGTGCTGCCGGAGAGGACGAGGATGGAGAACCACCAGATGCCGGCTTATTGTGGAATGGATTCGGAAGGAAAGGAAGGTGGAAGATGTTGGCGCCGAGGACATGTAGTTGTATCTGTGCCATAGCGGTAAGCTAATTTCCAATGAAAGGATGAATCTGTCTGATTACGGCGTCCGGCATATGAGTTGGATCGACGTCAAAATCACCAAGGACTCCACTCTGCTTCCTCTTCCCACCAAGGCACCCCTATTAGAAACTGATTTCTGTAGGGTTTCTCTATTTATTATTATAATTATCATTAGGGTAATTCTGATTATGGTTAGTAGTCTTTTAGTAGAATTAGGTTTATTATTAGGGTTTTCCCGTATTCCTTATAAATATGTACTTTGGGTTTTCATTCAGAATCAATAAGAAGCATAATAAGAAAATCCCTAAACCCTAGTCCCTCCCAAATCCTCTCAATTTCTCTTCTTTCCCTAATCCGGCCGCCGACCATTCTTCTTCCCCCAATTCTTCTCCAAATCCCTAATTCTATATTCTTAATCCCTAAATTCTCAAATATCACCCAATCCGAATCTGGTTAGAAACTTTGTTTCTAACATCTGGTATCAGAGCCTGGTTCCGAAAGGTGAGTTCGTCACAAATCTCTCAGGGACAGATTCTTACCATATCAAATCCAGATGAGTTCAATCGACATATCAGAGCTGGCATGGGCTCAAAAGCAGGAAAAAATATGGAATATCGTGGAGTATTGGAAGGCCTACGGGTTGCATCGCGGGACGGCCGCCTTGAAGGACGGAGGTGGCGACGCGACAGTGAGGGAGCCTCCGACCGTAGAGGCTGGTGGGGCCAACGAGCAGCTGTCTGTGAATAGTGCCTCAACAGAGTTGCGAATCGCTGGAGGGTCGCAGCGAATGACGAAGACTTTGGTCGAGACGTCGTTCGAAAGGGATCGGGGAGAGAGGCGGAGCAACTTCTCTCCGGAGACTACTTCCCGGCGCCTGGTGCGGTGCTCGCGGATGGAAGAGGATGAGCAGAAGGAGAGTGGCGGTAATTGGACTCAACGAGAAGTGGCCGCTGCGGTTTTTATTCTTAAGGCTGCCGCTACAGGGAATCCCGCGACTGTACGTGTTTCTAAAGGAGATGACTCCACTCCCAAACGCAGACATGGTCCCGGTGAGTATGTCGCTGCAATAACAAAGGGTGTTTAATATGAGAATGAAGCTTCCGCCTCGATTGGAACCCTGATTAAATTTAGGGACCACGTTTTGGTCCCGGAGTCAGCCGGTAAAGCTCGCAAAGCGTCACGGAGTGCAACAGGTGACGAGATCGACTTTACTACCATGAAAGTCATTGAGGAAAAGATTACCCCACGATTTTGATGGTTGTTAGTTAAAAGAAAATCACCGTCGGTTCAGTTAAACGGAGTTCCAACCACTGCTTATTGGCGCAAGTTTAGAAAGAAGTTGGATTTTGGTTTGGGTTCTCGGCTGCTGACTATCAACATCTCTAATGGTTCTCTCCCACCTCACTTTCCCCCTTTCCTGAGCCTTAGCTTATCCTCATTCTCCTCTAGCCACCTCAGTAACCTTTCCAGCACTATCTCGTCTTCATCCTTGGCCATCGCCCAAAACCTGCAACTCCTAGTATGCTCCAAAGACCCTCAAGAACCCTCCACTCCTACCCTACCTTCTTTTCCCAGCATAGATGTGGTCCCCTGCACCCCCTCAGAAAACTCCCCCTCCCCAACTTCATTTCCTTCTTCTACGCAACCTATCTCTACCCATACATCCCCACCTTAGACCAGCGTACTTTCGACTTTTCCAGAAGAGATGCCCTCTCCTTTGTGTGCCTCAGTTACCTCAAGAAGCGATTGGGACATGAATTCCTACCCTTTCGATGTTGATAGTCTCACGACGAGAAGCATTGGCCTGGCCAGGGTTTATGATCTAATCCCTGATGATAATGAGCAGATGAGTTCGCTAATTGTGGAGACAGCTAAATCTACTCATAGCAGAAAGATCAGCCCCCCCCCCCCCCCGTGCTAAACTTGAAATGGAATTACGTCGCCTTGGTCCCGATATTGCCTCTCATGCGGGTTCACAAAGGAGGAGTTCGGCCACCAACTGGATGGGAAACGCTTCTTCTACTGATTAATGGGTTCCTCTCTCTTTGTGTGCAATGTTAGAGGGCTTGGTGATCCCGATAAGAGGAGCCGCATTAAATGTATTGTTAGAAGAAAAAACCCCCAGATTGTAGCGCTCATTGAAACCAAATGGGGTAAATGTGATCTTGATCTGGTTGTAAGTGTCAGTGGATCTAGAGATGTAGACTAGATAGCTAAAGATGCGTATAGGAGCTTTGGTGGCATTCTTGTTTTCTGGGATAAGCTCCTATACAAGGAAATCTCCAATTACATTGGGTCTTACTTCTTTTCCGTCCTGTTCGAAGACATTGTTCGCTCAAAAGTCTGTTTGCTCATTGTTGTGTATGGGCCGCAAGATAGAAATGACAAACTGAGTTTTCTTGCTGATCTACAGGATTATTGCTCTCATATCTCATTTCCGTACTGCTTGACGGGGGACTTCAATTTGATCAGAAATGATGATGACTATAGCGGTGCTAGAAGGAGCTCTGATTTAATGTTTGAATTTAACGAATTGATTGATGATCTTGCTATCTCTGAGCTTCCTTTAGGAGGTAGTCGTTTTACTTTGTGCAATGGTTGGGAGATTGATTCTCATTAGCGCATTGATAGGGTGTTCATATCGATAGAATTTGATAATCTCTTTCCTGATTGCAGTCTTACAGCTCTGAAAAGGATTGAGTCTGATCATAATCATCTCTATATATCTTGGGGCAACAATGATTGTATTCGTCGGCCATGGAAGTTCAAAAATATGTGGCTGCAAGATGATAGATTCCTTCCAACCTTTGTGGAATGGTTTAAAGCTCCGGTCTTTGGCAGAGGATTTGTTTTCCTCTGGTCTAGAAGCCTGGCCTTCTTGAAGCGAAATATCAAGATTTGGAATAGGGAGGTTTTTGGAGATATCAAGGTTCATATTGATAACCTTATCAAGAATATTAAAGAGCTAAATGACTCAGAAGAAATTGGGTCTCTTCAGGAAGCTGATTTCATTAAAAGGGAGGGTTGGAGGATGGAATTGAAGAATGCTCTCAATTCCAGGGAGAATTGGAACCAGAAAGGGGAGAGGAATACTAGATACTTTCACAAGACTGCTAACTACCGAAGGAAGATTAATACCATTAATCGGATTTAGATTAAAGGAGTGATGGTTGAAGGGAAACAGGAGCTCGGAACCAGAATTGCAGAATACTATAATGCTCTTTTCCAAGAACCAATTCCTCATAGACCGTTTCCAAACCTTTATGCCTGTCCTACTTTGAGTTCTGTGGATTGCAGCCACCTAATCCGACCGTTCAGCGAGAAGGAAATCTAGGATGCCTTAGTCTCAAGTGATGGGTCAAAGGCTCCGGGACCAGATCGATTTACGTTAGAATTCTACAAGAAATGCTGGCCACTTTGCAAGCATGATGTTCTTCGGGCTTTTGGTGACTTCCATGAAATAGGCTACCTACCGGATTGCATTACTCATGCCTTCATTTGCCTAACTCCGAAAGTCGATGTGGTGGAAAGTGTTAAAGACCTCCGTCCGAAATGCTTGATGAATAGTTTGAATAAGTTGGTAAGCAAGGTCTTAATGAAGCGTCTTAGCTATGTCCTCCCAAAGAGGGTCATGTAGAATCAGCATGCCTCCATTCGTGGTAGACACATTTCTGAGGCAACTCTCATCGCTAATGAGCTTGTGGACAACAGAAGAAAGAGTAGAAAACCGGGTTTAATGTTTAAACTCGATACTGAAAAAGCCTTTGATAACATCAGCTGGTCTTGCCTCTTTAATGTATTGGATAGATTGGGTTTTCTGAGAAAATGGCAATAATGGATTAAAGGTGACTTGTGCTCTCCAATGACGTCTATCCTGGGGGAACGGAGAAGCTTATGGTTATTTCCGAGCGAGCAAAGGTGTTCGACAAGGGGATCCCCTCTCCCCGGGGCTGTTTGTGTTGGTTATGGACCTATTATCTTATATGATTTCGAAGCTTGGGGGGAGGATGGTCTGTTTGGTTTCTACATGGATGAGAGTAGAGGAGGAGGTGAAGTTACTCACCTTCTTTTTGCCGATGATTCCCTGATTTTCAGCGACGCTAATGCCGAACAAGTCCTCAACATTCTTGCTACATTGATATGTTTTCAGACAGTTACATGGCTGAAAATCAACCTTGACAAGTCTATGATGTTTACCGTGGGGGATGTTCCTGAACCTAGTTACCTTGCGTTAATCTTTGGCTTCAAATGGAGTGATGAATCCTCTAAAATACCTTGGTCTTCCTTTAGGGGATTGCCCTAACTCCATCTATATTTGGAACTCGGTGGTGGATAAATACCAAGCCCGGTTACAGGGTTGGAAAAGTAAATTTCTCTCACTGGGGACTCGGATGACTTTAAATTAATCCACTCTAAACAGCCTGTCCGTTTAGCACTTTACGTTGCTTAAAGCGACAAAATCGAGTAACCGAACCCGACAGCACCCCTATGCAAACAAGATCGATAAAAATTGCCTAAAATTAAACGTGCAGCCCTACATTTGTACATCTAAATCACTCCACAAGTCAAGTTTCAATCATTTTTGCATAGAAAATAGATTTAAATCACCAAATTAATGTCTCAAATACTAGAACATAAAGTCATAAACTTTCAGTCCATCTTGTACCACCAGATTAATGATGTGTGCAACATATCGAAACTGTAGAAACTTCCCATCCATCAAATCAAACCCCCACTCCTTTAGCTTCGTTATCATGCACTCACTGACAACATCATTTGAAGTTGCATTGTCCATGGTCATGCAGAACAGATTCTTCACCTTCCACTCTTCAAGAACTTCTGCAAGCTTCTCTGCAATATCAACTCCAGTATGACTTGTGATGGGAACAAAGGGTATCACCTTCTTCTGCAACTTCCAATCACCTCCAACAAAGTGAGCAGTAACACACATGTAATTCTTGTTGGTATTAGAAGTCCATGTATCCTTAGTGATTGAAACTCTTCCTTGGCTCCTTGATTCAAAAAAATCAATTAAATCCATCTTTCTATCCAAGAAGATATGAAAGCAGTCATCTCTTATAGCTTTCCTCCCGGGTATCCTAAACAGTGGCTGAACAGAAGACATGAATTGCTTAAATCCTTCCCCCTCCACAAAGAGAAATGATAATTCATCCATAATGATCATACTGCTAATGCATATCTAGCTTTTCCCCGATCACACTTCCATAAACCACTTACTTGACCACCTGCTGATGTCTGCAATACTGTCTGATTTTTATTTGCTGCCAACTTAGCCAAACATGAGTGCATGTGGTTATTCATTGCAGTGGTCCCATTTTTGTGAGGAGGAGCTTTGATTAGAGTATGACAGTGTATGCACTCTCCCATCGGGTAGCTGTCAACTATCAACTTCTTAAACACCTTCCAACAAGAAGCTTTACCCACCGTCTTCAACCATTTCTCGCAGTAAAAAATGTCTCTTGTAGTTGTCTCTGAATCAGGAGCGCCCGTGTCAACATAAGGAGTCTCGGTAGGAGTCTCGGCAGGTGTACCGACAGGTGTACTTCCACTATCGACAGAGGCGGGAATCGATGGAGTTGATGAAGACGGTTCAGCTTCGGTAGGTTGAACAGGTCGACTTCCTGTACGCCCACCACGACCCCGGGTCTGAACAGGAGCAGTCGCACCACCACGACCTTGAGTTGCCGGAGGTCTCCCACCACGAGGAGCAGTAGCAGCAGTAGGGACACCTCGTCCGTCACGTCCACGATGAGGAGCCGGAGGTCTCGCCCTACAAAAACAATTACACAAATTGAGACCCAAAGAGAAAAGAGAGACAAAGAGCAGTGAAAAAGCAGCATAACTGAAACACGCCAAAACTCACTATACCACAGTTTGCAATCTCACAGTAATGGTTAACTATCCATTTAAAATAGAATCTCTACCAAGCCTTCAATTATAACAAGAGATAAAGAACCTCACAAGTAAGCAGCTCAAATTTGTTTATAATTCAAAGGCTTGTAGAAATCTGAAATAGCAAGTAATTAAAGAAGATGAACACAAAGCAAGAAGAACCAAATCCCCCCAATCCATCAGCTCTCTGTCTCTTTCTCTCTCGTTAATCCAGAGCCTCAATTATAATTTGCTTTGCTAGCTAAGTTCTCCCTCCCTCCCTCTGTCCCTCTATATACCAAAACATGGGATTCACAATTATGATGAGCATCTCATCTCATTCAAACAAGCTTCACCAATTGAAATCATATACTAATTGGAAACGAGAACCAAATCATATACTTTTAGAAAGACAAAGTAAACTTACATAATTCAATGGCCTGCGCAGAGGGGCACTGGTCGCCGTTCTGGAATGGCGCCGGCGGAGGACTGCTAGCAGTGACCAGAGGAGGCCGAGGTCGCGGCGGCGGAAGGAAGGGGATGGCTGGCGGGCGGCGGCGACTTTGCGTTGGGTCTCGACTCTCGCGATGGCAGGCGGCAGCGGCACCGCGTCAGGGAGATGGAGGAGGGTCTCGACTCTCGCGATGCTGCAGAAGAGACTAGAGAGAATGAGAGATTGAGGGTCTCTGCTCATGCTCGATTAGGGTTTAGGGCCTAAACTGGAGGGTGGCGTTGTTTTTGAGAGGGGGTTAGCTTTGCCGGTTAGCCGGTTAACCGGTGATTATCACCGTCAGTGAAGCTAGCTGAAACCTTGAGGACAAGGTTGGTCTCAGGAGGAGGAGATGTTAGAAACTGATTTCTGTAAGATTTCTCTATTTATTATTATAATTATCATTAGGGTAATTCTTATTATGGTTAGTAGTCTTTTAGTAGAATTAGGTTTATTATTAGGGTTTTCCCGTATTCCTTATAAATATGTACTTTAGGTTTTCATTCAGAATCAATAAGAAGCATATTAAGAAAATTCCTAAACCATAGTCCCTCCCAAATCCTCTCAATTTCTCTTCCTTCCCTAATCCGGCCGCCGACCTTTCTTCTTCCCCCAATTCTTCTTCAAATCCCTAATTCTATATTTCAATCCCTAAATTCTCAAATATCACGCAATCCGAATCTCGTTAGAAACTTTGTTTCTAACAACCCCCCTCCCCCCAGCTAGTTACTTTACTTACTTAAACTCCTGCATGCTGCGATATATTGATGAATTAAGTTGGCCACAATTGCTAGGTATATCATACATGGCTAGGTACTCGTATTTTGTTAAGTTGGTGCTGGAAGGTATATCGTATTGGTCTTAGATAGTCATGTTGTTTTTATGTTGATTGCTATTTTTACTAGTTCGAGGGTGTTTCTCTGTATATCTTTATTTGGACGCACTATTTATAATTATTATTATAATTATTATTTTATCTTATTAAAAGAACAAGTAAAAAGTTACTATTGCATAGTGCCCATCATAAGAAGTGATTTGTTTGTAATTAACCAAAAATTGGAGGAGTTTTTTGTGCCATTAAGGTTCTATTGAATTAACTTATGACAATTGAACCCAAATTCAATTACCTAATGACAATTGAACCCAAATTGAAACAAAATCTATTAGAATATTTCACCTAATTCGACCCGGTTAAAGCAAGTTGAACCCGTGTTAACGAATTTTGGCTCAACAATGAGTTTTGCATTTGATTAGCTTATGACAATTGAACCCAAATTGAATTAACCTAATTCGATCCGGTTTCAGCGAGTTGAACCCGGTGTTGATAAATTTGGTTTGACAACTAGGTTTACATGCTTAAATCAATGGGTATTCGACCTAATGTCGTCCCGACTAAAGCGATTTCAACACGATTTTGATGAATTTTTGGCCGGCAACCAATGTTTACGTATTTTGGAGTTTGGCCGACAATTAGCTTTACACGGGTATTCGACCGAGTTAGAGTGAGTTGAACTTGGTGCTAACGAATTTTGGGTCGAGAAAGAGTTTCACATATATTGGGTTTGGTCGTTACCTAATTCTCTTTACTCACTTTAAGAAGTTGCTATTGTATAGTGTCCCATCATAAGGATTGATTATTTTGTAATTAACCAAAGGTTGGAGGAGTTTTTGTGCCATTAAGGTTCTATTTAATTACCTTATGACAATTGAACCCAAATTGAATTAACTTATGACAATAGTACCCAAATTGAATAAAAATCAATTGAACCATAATCTATTTGAATATTTGACCTAATTCAACCCGGTTAAGCAAGTGGAACCCGTGTTGACGAATTTGGGCTCAACAATGAGTTTTCCATTTGATTAAGTTATGACAATTGAACCCAAATTGAACCAAAATCAATGGGTATTAGATTATTTGACGTAATTCGACCCGGTTAAAGCAAGTTGAACACGTGTTGGCGAATTTTGGCTCAACAATGAGTTTTGCTCGATTAAATCAACGGATATTTGACCTAATGTAGACTCGGTTAAAGCGCGTTTAACCCAGTGTTGACAAATTTTTGCTTACACGCTTAAATCAATAGATATTCGACCTAAGGTTCTAATTAATTAACTTATAACACACGAGCCTAAATCAATATATTCGGCCTACTTCAATCAGATTTAAGCGAGTTAAACCTGGTGTTGATGATTTTTGGTTTGACAACGAGGTTTATATGCTTAAATCAATGAGTATTCGACCTAATATCGTCCCGACTAAAGCGATTTCGATTTTGATGAATTTTTGGCTGACAACCAATGTTGACGAATTTTGGGTTTTGGTCGACAATGAGCTTTACACGGGTATTAAACCGAGTTAGATTGAGTTGAACTTGGTGTTAACGAATTTTGGGTCGAGAAAGAGTTTCACATGTGTCGGGTTGGGTCGTTACCTAATTCTGTTTTCTCACTTTTGTAATTGACGGGTTGGGTCGGGTGCATATTTCTTTCCTTTAGTGGGAATTGAACCCTAATCCAATTTTTGGGTGACAACCGATGTTGACGAATTTTTTCGTCCCGACTAATGCGATTTGAACTCGATGTTAACGAATATTTTGCCGGCAAACGATGTTGACGAATTTTTGGCGGACAACCGAATGTTAACGAAACTTTGTCCAACAATGAGCTTTACACGAGTACTCGTCCGGGTTAGAGTGAGTTGAACTCAGTGTTAACGAATTTTGGCTCGAGAAAGAGTTTCACACGTGTCGGGTTGGGTTGTTACCTAATTATATTTACTCACTTTTGTAAATGACAGGTTGGGTAGGATGCTTACTGATAATTGAACGCAAATTTTTTTTTTAGCGACAATTGAACCCAAATCCAATTGTTGGTCGCGAACTGATGTTGATGATTTTTTTTTGTCTTGACTAAGGAGATTTGAAAATGATGTTGATGAATTTTTCGCCGACAATCGATGTTGACGATTTTTTGGCCGACAATCGAATGTTGACGGTTTTTTGGTCGGCAATGACTTTTACACGGGTATTTGACTTGGTTAGAGTGAGTTGAACTCGATGTTAACGAATTTGGGGTCGAGAAAGAGTTTCACATCTGTCGGGTTGGGTCGTTACCTAATTCTGTTTACTCACTGTTGTAATTGACGGGTTGGGCCGGGTGCAGATTTCTTTCCTTTAGTGAGAATTGAACCCAAATCTAATTTTTGGGTGACAACCGATGTTGCTGAATTTTTTCGTCCCGACTAATGCGATTTGAACTCGATGTAACGAATATTTTTCCAGCAAACGATGTTGACGAATTTTTGGCGGACAACCGAATGTTAACGAAAGTTTGACCAAAAATGAGCTTTACACGAGTACTTGTCCAGGTTAGAGGGAGTTGAACTCAGTGTTAACGAATTTTGGCTCGAGAAAGAGTTTCACATGTGTCGGGTTGGGTTGTTACCTAATTATATTTACTCACTTTTGTAAATGACAGGTTGGGTCGGATGCTTAGTGATAATTGAACGCAAATTTTTTTTTAGCGACAATTGAACCCAAATCGAATTTTTGGTCGCGAACTGATGTTGATGATTTTTTTTGTCTCGACTAAAGAGATTTGAAAACGATGTTGATGAATTTTTCGCCGACATTCGATGTTGACGATTTTTTGGCCGACAATCGAAGGTTGACCATTTTTTGGTCGGCAATGAGCTTTACAAGGGTATTCGATCGGGTTAGAGTGAGTTGAACTCGATGTTAACGAATTTGGGGTTGAAAAGAGTTTCACATGTGTAGGGTTGGGTCGTTACCTAATTCTGTTTACTCACTTTTGTAATTGACGGGTTGGGTCGAGTGCAGATTTCTTTCCTTTAGTGAGAATTGAACCCAAATCCAATTTTTGGGTGACAACCGATGTTGATGAATTTTTTCATCCCGACTAATGCAATTTGAACTCGATGTTAACGAATATTTTCCCGGCTAACGATGTTGACGATTTTTTGTCGGACAACCGAATGTTAACGAAATTTTGGCCAACAATGAGCTTTACACGAGTACTCGTCCGGGTTAGAGTGAGTTGAACTCAGTGTTAACGAATTTTGGCTCGAGAAAGAGTTTCACATGTGTCGGGTTGGGTTGTTACCTAATTATATTTACTCACTTTTGTAAATGACAGGTTGGGTAGGATGCTTACTGATAATTGAACGCAAATTTTTTTTTTAGCGACATTTGAACCCAAATCCAATTTTTGGTCGCAAACTGATGTTGATGATTTTTTTTTTGTCTCGACTAAAGAGATTTGAAAATGATGTTGATGAATTTTTCGCCGACAATCGATGTTGACGATTTTTTGGCCGACAATCGAATGTTGACGATTTTTTGGTCGGCAATGAGTTTTACACGGGTATTCGACTGGGTTAGAGTGAGTTGAACTCGATGTTAACGAATTTGCGGTAGAGAAAGAGTTTCACATCTGCCGGGTTGGGTCGTTACCTAATTCTGTTTACTCACTTTTGTAATTGACGGGTTGGGTCGGGTGCAGATTTCTTTCCTTTAGTGAGAATTGAACCCAAATCTAATTTTTGGGTGACAACCGATGTTGATGAATTTTTTCGTCCCGACTAATGCGATTTGAACTCGATGTTAACGAATATTTTTCCGGCAAACGATGTTGACGAATTTTTGGCGGATAACCGAATGTTAACGAAAGTTTGGCCAACAATGAGCTTTACACGAGTACTCGTCCAGGTTAGAGTGAGTTGAACTCAGTGTTAACGAATTTTGGCTCGAGAAAGAGTTTCACATGTGTCAGGTTGGGTTGTTACCTAATTATATTTACTCACTTTTGTAAATGACAGGTTGGGTCGGATGCTTAGTGATAATTGAACGCAAATTTTTTTTTAGCAACAATTGAACCCAACTCAAATTTTTGGTCGCGAACTGATGTTGATAATTTTTTTTTTGTCTCGACTAAAGAGATTTGAAAACGATGGTGATGAATTTTTCGCCGACATTCGATGTTGACGATTTTTTGGCCGAGAATCGAATGTTGACGATTGTTTGGTCGGCAATGAGTTTTACACGGGTATTCGACCGGGTTAGAGTGAGTTGAACTCGGTGTTAACGAATTTGGGGTCGAGAAAGATTTTCACATGTGTCTGGTTGGGTCGTTACCTAATTCTCTTTACTCACTTTTGTAATTGACTAGTTGGGCCGGGTGCTTAGTGAATAGTGACAATTGAACCCAAAATTCCTTTAGTGATAATTGAACCCAATTCCAGATTTTGGTCGACAACCGATGTTGATATAAATCAATTTGTGAAACTCAGTATTGCGTTCTTAACTTGCATCTTTGTACTTATATATTTTATTGATATAAATCTTTTTATTATTTTAAATTTGTCTATATGCCAAAATGTACTCTTCCAACAAATAAATACAAACTCATCTGGAAGTGTATATGGTTTCTATCTCTGCCCCATTACTGATGATTCTAACTTCTACCTCCCGTCGTGAAGTGCGGGCTTCCTACCTAGTAATGATAATAATAGATAATGAAAAAGTGTCCCGAAATTTTATGGTGATACAATTGTCAATTAGTGTTTGAACTCACTAAGTTACGAGTACCTAGCTAAGACTTTTCTTATGGGTTTCCAGTTTCCCTTGCTTGCATCTTTGTCTTAGTGCAAGTATAAATTAAATGCGCATGTCTAATCCTACTCGTGCGATTGTTTAAGTAGGCACACATGTTTGTAATTGCTCATGAATATTGAATGCATTTCCCTTATAAATATAGTCTGTGGCATCTTTTCATTTTACAACGAGTATTGAGAGTTGTTTTTATTTAATTTTCAAATAAACAGAACCATTGAAACTTTATTAAGCTTACGTATTGTAGGTTTTTATCATCAATGTATAGAGGTTTGAAATCAAAACATACTTCACTCATCATTTCCAACTTTCTGAGTAATTTTAGAAAGGATATTCTTCTCATTTAAATTAGTAATAAGGAAATATATCCAACAAAATAAATAATTTCCTGATGAACCATGAAACTTCAAATTGCCTAACTTTTCTATTCATCTCTTTTTATTTACGTAACAAGAAGTTCTTTGTCCATTTTAAGGGGAAATGATAGGTACAAACCGTATACTACAAATACTTATATCTAACCTTACATGTTAATCACATCTAATAGTTCAAAATTTGTTAAGATACAAGGAGGACAATCTGATAGTTTCCACCTCTCAGTCTTTTTTCCTTACTCGAAATTGAAATTCAAATGAGAGAGGAAAACTTTTGACCAATCAATTGTTATTTTTTCTAATCTCTATTTTTTCTTAATAGGGTCATTTTTTGTTTTATCTTGAATTTTAAATTTTTTGCATATAAGAATGCATTAATTACGATCTATATAATATATAATATGATCTGTGTCATCTTTTCATTTTACAAGGTGTATTGAGAGTTGTTTTTATAAAAATTTTCGAATAAATAGAATCACTTAAACTTTGTTAAGCTTACCTATTCTAGGTTATTATCATCAATGTGTAGATAGTTCTCTAACAAAACATACTTCATTCCTCATTTTCAACTTTTCGAATAACTGTAGGAAGGATATTTTATCATTTAATTTAATAATAAAAGTATGCCAAAAAAATATATAATTAAATCATGAATCATAAAACCTCAAATTTCCCTAACTGTTCTATCTTTTTTTGTTGTAAAAATAACTCCCTTTACCCTTTTTAGGAGGAAAAGATTTGGTACAAGACTTTACACAATAATATCCTTTTTGTTATATTTTGAGTAAAAAAAATCTTCCAAAACCATGTGTTCGTTGTAGTTTTACCATTATCATATTATGATCCTACTATTATGGTAAAACAAACGACACATCGTTTCGCTATCATATCCTGATATTAACACTATACTATATTAAATATATGTTATAATCAAATTATTTTGTCAAACATAAGATCTCATGCAACACCATATCACTATCTTACTAACACCATATCAATATCATATCAACATCATACCATGATGGTAAGACTTCACATACTGATCACACTAGTCATATCATGATCTTTCCACTCTGGTAAAATTAATAACATCACCATACTACTATCAACGGTAATATCGTGATATGATAGCAGTAAGATGACAAGTTGAATGTCGAAATTAATAAGATAAATTCTTCAGTTTACATAGTGTGTGATTTGAATGTTTGACATGCTCGTCTTTGTCATGTGAACACACGAATTGTGAAGAATTTAAGCAAGCTAGGACATATCCCTAAACTCTCAATGAATGAATTTGATAAATGTGATTTCTGTAGCCAAGCTAAAATAACGAAAACGCCCCATAAATTTGTGTGTAGAGAATCAGAACCCTTAGATCTGATTCATTCTGATATTTGTGAACTAGATGGGACGTTAACTAGGTCCGGCAAGAGATACTTTATCACTTTCATAGATGATTGCTCTGATTATTGCTTTGTTTATTGGATGAAAAACAAAAGTGAGGCCCTTCTCATGTTCAAGGTATTTGTGGTTGAATTTGAAAATCAGTGCAATTGAAAGATAAAAAGACTTAGGAGTGATAGAGGATCAGAGTATGACTCTAATCTCTTCAAGGAATTCTATAGCTCACATGGTATCATTCATGAAACCACGACACCATATTCACCAGAAATGAATGGTAAAGCTGAGCGGAAAAATAGGACGTTTACAGAATTAGTTGTGGCTATTATGCTCAATTTTGGAGCTGCTTCTTCTTGGTGGGGTGATATTTTGTTGACGGTTTGCTATGTGCTAAATCGTCTTCCAAAAACAAATAGAAAAGAATCACCCTATGAAATCTTGAAGAATAAGCCACCTAATCTATCATATTTAAGAATGTGGGGCTGCTTGGCTTACGTAAGAATTCCGGATCCTTAGAGGATTAAGTTGGCTAGTCGATCATATGAATATCTCTTCGTTGGCTATGCGGCCAATAGTAAGGCATATAGATTCTACAATTTGAATGCTCGTACTATAATAGAATCCATTGAGGGCAGTCCGTGCGCATCGAGGGTAGTGCCGCGAACGTCTTAAAGAGAGCGACCTAGTTTAAAGTTGTATCTTTGCGTTATTGTACAATTTCATATTGTACCTATACTATTTTGTATTTTGTACAAATTCTTTTATGGTATACTTTAACTTGTACCTTTATGTGATGGTACAACTTTAAGTTGAAAAGTTGTACCACAACATAAGGGTACAAATTCATTTATGGTATAACATGAACTTAGGGGTGTTAGTCGGTGCGGTTTCGGTTTAACCGCACCGAAATATCGGTTAACCGCAACCAAAATTGTCCCAAGATCACTAACCGAAACCGAAACCGACAGAGACTTCGGTTAACCGAAAACCGCAAACATCGGTTTCGGTTTTCCCTTGCGGTTAACCGAAACCGCAGGTTCTGGTTCACTTTCTCGATTTTCGTTCAGAAACCGACCACCCAAAACCGAATTTCAACCACCTTTTTTAATGATTCACCCTCAATTTTGAGTGACCTGCTTTTGTTTCAGCCTCTATAATCACACACCATAAAATCATCTAAATCAATTGAACATAAAGCCTAAAGCAACCACACAATCAACCACAACTCCACAACATAAAGTCTACATGCCCACAATTCAACCACAAGTCACAATCACAACAAGACACAAATAACAAGTTCATTATCTCCAAATCATCAACCTAAATGATCCGAGGATCTCGCTCCAATTCATCTAGCCCATAGTCATCACTTACTCCAAGATCTTCATCTAGCCCATAGTCATCAACAAGCTAAGGTTCACTCTATCGAGTGCAAAGGGGATTTAGAGAGGGGTGACTTTCGAGTTCTAACTCTTAAAAACATTTGAGACTCTTGATGGAGGGTTGTTTGCAATAGGTGAGAATTGTGATGTTTGGAATTGCAACTTTGATTGGTTTTGAATCTTACAACTTTTTCCCTTAGCCAAAGTAAAAAACCATGTAGTCACACTAGTAGGCGGTTATCGGTTTTCTTATCGGTTAACCGCTAACCGATTAATCTGTTAGCGGTTAACCACTAACCAAAATACTACTAACCGAAACCGAAATCAATAAGGAAGTAGCGGTTATCGGTTAACCACTAACCGACTTTATCGGTTCGGTTATCGGTTAAAACCGATAACCGACTAACCGTTTATCACCCCTACATGAACTTATACATTTAGGGGTCGTTTGGATGGATCAATTTAGAAATGAGTCAATTTGATCAATTGTCTCGTTTAATAAAAGAGACAATTAAAACTAGTCAATTCGAATTACCTCCCCCACCCCAGGTAATTGAAATTGACTCAAAACGGATCAATTCAAAATATCTCACGCAGATTAATCCATCCAAAAAATTTTGCTGGCAAACGAGGCAATTTGGTACAATTGTCTCAAAACGAGGCAATTGTGTCAAATTGATCCGTTACAATTCCTCATCCAAACGAACCCTAATGTTATCGTATAACTTAAGTTATACATTAAAGCACTAATGCTTTATAGAATAGTAGAAGTGCTCAGGGGTAACTAGGGCTCTAGATTGGGTACATAACCATAGGGTGCTTAATATGAGTAACCAAATTTGGATCCTTCCTTTTAAGTGTACTGCAGATCTAAGAGTTGTGAACTAAAATCATTGTATTTCCCCTATTTTTCTTAATCGGTTCATATCTTCTTCATTCTTACTCAGATTTCAATTTTTTTTTTACAGATGAAACGAGTTCATTGTGCTCTACAAAATGAGATCCATTTTCAATATTTTTTGAGAAAACAAATTTCATACCTCTCGTTACCAACTTCATACCATATGTTATCTCATTTGTACAAAAGGAACGATTTAATTATATTTAAAAAATACATCAAAATAAATATCATTTTGAAGATCACAATTAACCTGATCTAATTATGCAAAAAAATTTAAATACCGACTTAAAACGAGTGAGAAATCATCCGTTAAAGATTAAGGGGAGAAAATTAATGGTTTTACAAAAGAAAGAAGGAACGCTAATTGGGCAGATTGATATCGAATTATGCATGATTATGCACGAGATCCGTTTCCGGTAACTAGATCCACTAATTATTTATTTTATTTTATCATATGTGCAGGCAATAAAATCGAAGCAAGAATTTTTTTTTATACAGTAAATCCAAGCAGAACCAATTATGCAAATGGTGGGCATCCTATTTACTTCTACGCCTGTCGGTGGGGGATCCCATTTCGATGGTTGGGTGTAATTATAATGAGGGACAATGCCACTACACTGAATCAATGAAGCATTTAAGTGCCGGTATTATGACTATTATATGGACAGCTATAAGAGAAATTTAGTTATGCGAGAATTTAGTAAATATTTAAAATGTTAGCCAAATTTTATTTTCTAACATTGGGAGTATTTTTGGAAAATGTGGAAGTGAGAAATATTATAAACAAAAGATGATACAAGTTATTTGTTAATAAAATACAAAGTTTTATTATTATTAGAATGACGAGAAATATTATATACTTCTAGCATGATAACTCATTAATGACGAGAAATGAAGACGGAAAACATATTCATTAACTACGGTGACTAGAACCCAAGACTGGCTTGTTAGATTGGTTCATACATACCGATAAGGGAATAGAGTCACAGACTGACTCTCGAAACACAGTCTTATCTATTATTTCGGTATGCATGAACTCTCTAATCCGTCAAGGGAGATATGTCAGAATCTTTGGGATGATGTGAGGGGTATTTCGTTTGAGTGCCAAGTTTTGGTGCCTTCTAGTCTGTAATCTTTCCCTCCTGTTTTTCTTAGCTGAGGCCTCCATGAATGGGGAAAAAAATCATGACTAGAATAATACAGTTGTTTAAAACAAACTTTTTCATAACTTTTGATATACTACTTAGCACAGAAAAGTTTTTAATAAATAGAATCCCGTGATTATAAATCCGTTTTTCTGAGTAAGCCTAACTTTTCATTCTTAAATAAGACATCACAACTCTTAAAACAATCATATTCCAAACATACAAATTCCAAGATGTTAATATATAAACTTAGATTGATTTAGGATTAAAAAGGTCCCACCACAAAGTATGAAAATCTCAGTGCTGATTGACGTCATCTGGCGGTGACACATTGCAGAACCTAACCATTTGGGGAAGGAAAGAGGCCAGAAACAATAGCTAGAGACGAAAAATCCTTGGTCACAAACAATTACGGGTCGTTTGCTTGAGGGTTTTGGTGATGGATTTGGTCATGGAAATCTATCCATCATGGACTTTAACGGAAATCCATCGTTTGCCTTAGGGAATTAGGGAGATGGAATTTGTGGGTCCCGCCACTTTTGGGGTTCCAAATCCGTGGACCCCACGGACTTGGAAGTTCCACCTCTTGAGGTGGGATTTGGGTGATGGATTAAAATCCATGATGGTAAATTACCTTTCTACCCTTACTTATTACTTTAATTACAAAGTTGTCCTACTTTAATTCAATGGTCATGCAATTATAAACTTTTATAATGTCGTATTTTATATATATGAGAATTTTTCATTTCGTTTTGTAATATCATAGTTTATTTAAATATGAATATATATGTGATTTGTTAGATTCAACTATAAACATCTTATGCTCGTCTTGTGCATTATTATTTGATTGATTGTCGGATTCCAAAATCGGGGAGTTAGCAAGAAGTTGATGAGTTGTAGCAATAAAGCGAGCAATTGGTTGCAATTGATACATAATATTGCGTACATTATTAGATGAGTTGTTAATTGGTGCCAAACTATAATACATTTCTATATTTGTAGTTGAATTATTAGTCCACATAGTGGTAAAGAGTTTAAAATTTCATTGTATGCGTTGGATTTTTTTAATGAAATTTATGGATTATAATATAGAAATATAATTAGATAAGATAAGGGCAACAAGGTAATTTGAATTTCATATCCACAAATCTATTCAAACAAAATCTATAATCAAATCCAACAAGCAAACAATAGACTTGGTCAAATCCATAATGCCACCAAATCCATCATATATCCATGGTTTTCCAAAACCCAAGTTTTACCAAAACCCTCATTTTTCAAATCCATGAAGCAAACGACCCGTTAATGTCAACGTCATGGAAACTAAAGGTCGCCATCGTTTCTGGTTGTAATTCCTATTTTTGGGTAGAGGTCCCCTAAATTCTTACGAAACAAACTCCTTTAATAAAACACAATCTCTGAAAGAATTCAAACCCATCGGCCGACCGTATGACTCATGGATGGAACGTGGCTCTCCACGATTCCTAATCATTAACAGGTAAAATAGAGTTGCATAAATTGGTAAATTAGAACAAACTTGAATCAGACTATACGATCAAAAATTACAATTCATAATATCAAGTGAACGAGTTAGGAGTCGTTTCAAATGAATGACGTAAAAAAAAAAAAAAATTTAATTTGATCATCTAACAATAATTAATAGCACCAATCTCCATTGAAATTGCATTTAGAATTGCATTATGACATGACATTCATTTGCAATTGCATTGATGTAGATGACAATTGCATCTTTGCAAGCTTGCATATAATGCAATTATGGAATGCAAGCCACATCATCTTTTTTATTATTAAATTATTCATTAATTTTATTATTTGAGTGTTTATGTTTTAATAAATTAAATTTAAAAGATTAGTTACAATTGCAAGTTAATTGCATTGATGTGGTCCAATGCAATTAAAATGACTTGGATTGAAAAAATAAAATAACAATAAAAAAACAAATGCTATTGCAAATGTAATTTCACCAATGGAGATGCTCATAAAAGCTTGCATCTTGGAGGACAACAAGTCGGGAGTAGTGATGGCAGTCATGGCCCGCCCCGGCGGGTATTCCCCGACCCGACCCGTACCGGGGCGGGTTAAACCCGACCCGTGGCAGAACAGGGCGGGTAGCGACCCGACCCGTGAACAGGACGGAACAGGTATGGGTATCATGCCTCACCCGCCCCGTCCCGACCCGCCCCGCCCCGACCTTTGCGTATCCCTGCGGGAAGGTTCCAATTCCTACCTTATTAATCGATTTCAATCCCTCCGGCCTCCTTCCATTTAACTCCACTCCTTCCATCAATAAATTTGCCATCCATCAATGCTAGGGCTCCTCGTATCCCTGCAATTTCGACGATTTCCAATCCCAAATCTCTCTGTCCCTCAACTTTCGAGAATAAGATGGGAGGAACAATTGGGACTATTTCCAATCCCAAATCTCTCTGTCCCTTATGCTTCCTATATAATATCCCCCTCACAACCACCGAAAGCTTCATCTTCCTCTCCGTCCTAATTCTTTGCCACCATCGGAGATTCGGAGTCGATTCCTCAATCGTCTCACCTCTGCTATCCAATTCAAGGGTGTTGTGCCAGTGCCATCTATTCTCTGTCTTTGAAGGTATCTATTCTCTGTCGGCTGCCGATGCTTGTTTATTATATGGATAATGGATTCTTAATCAATAGCGACTGCTGAATTCTAACAGAACAGAGGGTTGACTGCTATTTATGCTTGTGTTTTATTCGGATTCATGGTTAGATGTTGCCATTGGAGTCCACTGTTGGCTGCTATGCTTTTGATAGCTATAGTTTAATTCCTTAGAATCTGAACTCATGCTGAAAATAATGAACAAGAACAAAGGTAAAGAAACAAAAGAACGAGGGTCTTCTTGTTGACTGCAGCTTATGCTTGTGTATTTAGGATTTATTTTGGTTGCCGCTATGCTTGTTTAGAAATGAGAAACGAGAGTAATTAGGTATAGTGGATGGATTCATTGTTGGATGTAGCTATTCATGTTGGTAATTATTGGGTTTTTTGCTGATCGTACAGGACATGGCCGAGGGATCACAACCTGGTGGAACCATTGCAAATATGGATTCAACTCAGGCTGAAGTTGTACCTGCTGTTATACCAGTTGCTGCTGAAGTTGAAAATGTCCATGTTCCCCCTCAAAATGCAAATACTGGCGAGAAGCGCAAGGGCGGGACGGCTGGAAAAGTGTTCTCTAAGTGGTGGGCACACTACAACAAATTAACTGTTGGCGACCAGCTCAAAGCCGAGTGCAAATACTGCAAGAAGAAGCTTCTTGGAGACCCGAAGCAAGGAACAAATCATCTGAAAAATCATCATGAAAGGTGTCCTAAAGTGCCTCGGCCTGCCGATATTCGACAACAAGTTCTGCAAGGCAATCTGACCAAGGAAAAGTTTCAGCTGACGCCTTTTAATTTCAATCAAGAGGCTTCTCGAAAAGAGCTGGCTAAAGCTATAATCAAGCATGAATACCCTCTGACGATAGTAGATCATGAAGGTTTCAGGAGCTTTTGCACTAGTCTTAACCCATGTTTCAAGATGGTGACCAGAAACACAATCAAGAAAGATTGTTTTGTCATATATGATCTTGAGAAGCAAGCTATAATGAAGCTGCTGGAGAGGAATGAAGGTCGTGTTGCAATAACTACAGACATGTGGACATCTTCACAGAAGAAGGGATTCATGGCAATCACAGCACATTATGTCAACAACAACTGGAGTTTGGAAAGTCGAATTATCAGGTATATTCTCGGTCTATGTTATGGAGTAAATCCTTTCACTTTGAGTTAACCTGCAATTTTTCTGGGCTGTTTACCTAAGAATTCCATGTTGATATGGTTGTTCATGAATATTTTGAGATGCTTACTTTGAGTTAATTAGGTGATTCATATGGTGCTACTGATGCTAATTAGATGATAATATGCATGGAGTAAAAATCCCCTGTTCACTTTCTTCCTTGCTTTTTATTTCAGTGTTAACATATGCTTCTTCCTAACCTGGTCTCGTTGCCTCCAACAATCTGTTGCTCTCTTTTTTTTTCTTCTTAGTTTTATAAATTGATCTCTATAATTTTATATGTTTGTGAGCTCATTGTCTATTTTTTATTGTCAATTTCCAGGTTCATTTATGTCCCCTCCCCCCATACGAGTGAAGTTCTTTGTGATGTTTTGCTGCAATGCTTACTGGATTGGAATCTCGACTGTAAGTTATCAGCCATTACTGTCGATAACTGCTCGACAAATGATGCGATGATCACTCGGTTGGTAGAGAAGCTTCCCATGGATTCTATGTTAAGCAACGGAAGCATGATTCATATGCGCTGCTGCGCGCATATTCTGAACCTTATTGTGAAGGAAGGTATGAAAGTGATTGGTGAAGGCATACAGAAGATAAGAGACAGCGTTCAGTTTTGGATGGGGACACCAAAGAGATGGGAAAAATTTGAGGAGACAGCTCGCCAACTTCGTAATCAAACCGGTAAGAAGCTCCTACTTGATTGTGAAACCCGGTGGAATTCAACTTTTTTGATGTTGAACACGGCCTTGGAGTATAAGGATGTGTTTAATCGCTTAAAGCATCGTGAACCAAAGTACAAGTGCTTGCCTAGTGAACTAGATTGGAGTTTGACCAAAGAAATCTGTACTAGGCTAGAGATGTTCTACAAAGCCACTAATCTCTTTTCTGGTACCAAGTATCCCACTGCAAATTTGTGCTTTCCTGTGGTTTGTGAGATCAAAGTTGCTTTAGATCAATGGCGTGTTTGTGGGATAGAGAGGATTGAGAATATGGCTGCTGATATGCTAGTGAAGTATGAGAAATATTGGTCAGATGTTCATGTTTTGATGGCGGTGGCAGCTATTCTGGATCCTCGCTACAAGTTTGATGTGTTGGACTGTTATTTTCCTGAGATTTATGGTCAGAATAGTGACCTCGAGGTGGAGAGGATACTTGGTTTATGTCGTAAGTTGGTGGAAGAGTATGAAGAGGAGGAAAGGGAGAAAGAACAACAGAATGATGGTGGTCAGGTGAGCTGCCCACAAACAGGGGCAAGTGTTGGGGGGTCATTAACCAGCAAATTCGACTTATATGCTTCCCGGAAGAAAAGAAAACCTGTGAGGTCAGAGCTGGATATTTATTTGGAAGATGATATCATACCAAAGTCTCCTGATTTTGATCTTCTATGCTGGTGGAAATCAAACAAGAGTAAGTATCCTATCTTACACAAGGTTGCAAGAGACATTTTGGCTGTTCCGGTTTCTACAGTTGCCTCTGAAGCTGCGTTTAGTACTAGTGGAAGGGTTATTTCTTCCCATCGAAGTAGGCTTCATCCGAATACTATCGAAGCTTTAATGTGTGCCCAAAGCTGGTTGCGTGCTAATTCTAGAGGTAATCAACTAAGCATTTTCTTCTAATTCAAGAGGTAATCAAGTTAGAATCCAGGTTTATTAATGCTTGTTTTTAATGTAGATATGTCAGCAGTGGACAATTTACATGGCACTGTCCTTCAAGATTCAGATGAATCCGATAATGAAGCTGAGGTACCCTCTAATACCTTATATATGTACATAAATAGTGAATTGTGTATGCCTTAGGCAGCAGCTGATAGTTACAGCAACGAAAGAATGCCAACAGTTAGGTAGCAGTAGCTTGGTTTGTTCATTGTGGACTGTGGTTTCTTCATCAATCATTATGTGGATTTTTTTTTGTGAATTGCAAGTTTGACAGCAACTTAACATTACTAATACCTCATTAACTCGCCATTATTCATGTTTTATGCATACAAAGGTGCAGGTTAATGGTACTAAAAGTTAGGGGAGAGGAGATGTTGCTGTTCTAGAGACTTGAGGAAGGTTGAGGAACGCTTGCTGCCTGCTGCTGCTTGCTGTATTAAGTTTGGAGTTTCCAGACTCTTCAGTTGAAAGCTTTTATTATGTTCTTTTGGATTCTTATGGTTTATGCAAACTCTTTTTGAATTCGGATTTTAGTTCTTAGAGGAGGTTTGAGAGTTTATTTTGGATGATTGGGAATTGGATTTGTTGGGAAGTTTGCTTTTTTGTTATTGGAATGTTGGAACCATAATTTATTTTGTGAGTTATGGATGATATTTGAGTACGTGGAGTTTCTTTATTTATGTTTTATAGGATTACAGATTATGCAGCTATAGGATTACAGATTATGTTACAGGTGATAACTGAAGATGGGGCAGGGCGGGTTTTACCCGCCCCGTGCGGGGCGCTGCCTGGGTCAGAAAGTGGTGACCCGTTGCGGGGCGCGGGGCAGGTCGGGGCAATGGACAGGATGGCAGGTCAGGTCACGGGTTTAGGGGTACCCGCCCCAACCTTGACCCGTTGCCATCACTAGTCGGGAGACAATTTATTAGGCAAGAACAAACCTCCGCCCAATTGATACAACTCCGTCTACGAAACATCCGTCTAGAGTTTATCCACTTCGGCACTTCCTTTATCCATCTGCCTATATATATATATATATCCCAACAGACAATCTGATCATCGTCCCAAGCCAACCTCATAGAGAGCACAAACCCAACCACAACAGCTAGCCATGAGTCCTCCGGCCGCCACCTTCGCCGGCTACCAAACCCGGCACGCCGTCTGCATCCCTTACCCAGCCCAGGGCCACATAAACCCCATGCTCCAGCTAGCCAAACTCCTCTACTCCCACGGCGGCTTCCACATCACCTTCGTCAACACCGAGTACAACCACCGCCGCCTCCTCAAGTCCCGGGGCGGCGGCGCCGCCTTCTTCGACTCTCTCCCGCCGGGTTTCAACTTCCAGGCGATCCCCGACGGCCTCCCCCCTCCGCCCACAACCGACGCCACCCAGGATATCGCTCTGCTGAGCGACTCCACTTCCAAAACCTGCTTGGCTCCATTCCGCGACCTCGTTGTGAAGCTAAACGACGCCGCTTCCTCATCCTCACCTGCCGTTAGCTGTATCGTGGCGGATGGCGCGATGACTTTCACTCTGGAAGTAGCCAAGGAGCTGGGGATCCCGGAGGCGCTTTTCTGGACGCCCAGCGCATGTGGAGTTTTGGCCTACGCTAATTACCACCTTCTTGTCCAACGAGGCTTCTTCCCTCTTAAAGGTACGTACAAGAACAACGTTCAATTGTCGGTTGATGTCTTGTTCCAGAAAGAGCAAAAATAATTAATTAATATGTGTGCTCGTTTTAACCGTTGACTAAATTTTGATGTAATCCAGATTCGAGTTACTTGACCAACGGATACCTAGAGACACCCCTAGACTTCATTCCAGGAATGAGCAACAACATCCGCTTGAAAGACCTCCCATCTTTCCTCAGAACCACGAACCCGAACGATATCATGTTCAATTTCGTCCAAAAGGAGATCTCGAAGCTCCCCGAGGCAACCGCTTTCCTTATCAACACATTCCAACTCTTAGAAAAAGATGTCCTAGCAGCTCTCTCCCAACTTTCCCCAAATCTCCTCACCATCGGCCCACTCAACTTACTACTCCGTCAAGTCGTTGTCGGAGGAGACGAACTAAGGAACGTCACCACAAATCTATGGACGGAGCATCCCGAGTGTGTCGAATGGCTGGACTCCCAGCAACCCAACTCCGTTCTCTACGTGAACTTCGGGAGCATTACCGTGATGAATCCTGACCAGTTGAACGAGTTCGCATGGGGCCTGGCGAGCAGTGAGATATCTTTCTTGTGGGTCGTCAGGCCGGACCTTGTGTCCGGTGAATCAGCAGCTCTGCCTCCTGAGTTCGTCGACGAAACCAAGGACAGAGGGTTATTGGTGGGGTGGTGCTCCCAAGAGCGTGTTCTAGACCATCCTGCGATTGGAGGGTTTTTGAGCCATATGGGCTGGAACTCTACGATGGAGAGCTTGTCGCATGGTGTGCCGATGATATGCTGGCCTTTCTTCGCGGACCAGCAAACGAATTGCTTCTACGCTTGTAACGAGTGGGGAGTTGGGATGGAGATTGACCCGAACGTGAAGAGGGATCAAGTGGAGGAGCTGGTGAGAGAGGTGATGGGCGGGGGAAAGGGGAAAGAAATGAAGAGGAGAGCCGTGGAGTGGAAAAACAAGGCGATTGAATCCACTGTCCCAGGTGGTTCCTCCTATCAAAATGTGGAAAGATTGATTCACTTGTTGTCGTAGAGAAAAATGACAAGTTAGATTAAAGGAAATAAATAAAAAGCTCTCATGTTCAGGTTTTACGTTTGTTGCGTGTCTTGTTTGACTTTTCGTATCACTTAAAGTATAATAACACTGCTTATCTCATGACAAAAAAAATCTCTCTCATCATTGGGTCTTTAGTTGGGTGACCAACGGGTCTTCTTTGTAATTCTGCTTGCAAAGATCTTGTATTTATTGCGGTATCTTTTTGTTTCCCTTCTCGGATATCTCTAGGTAAAAAAGCAGTGTTATTAAAGTCGAGCCCAGACGTTTAGCCCGACCGGTAAAATCGCCATAAGGTAACAAAACTGGCTCGGAACCGTCTAAAAGTCGTTCTGATTTTATGTAGCGGTTGACGAGCGGCCGAGGCGGTTAACCGCTCGAGCCGCTCATCCGGGCTCTCAAACTAAATCTTTATTTCCATTTCACAATTTCGAAGGAAAGAGACGAGCTATGATTAAGAAATGTCCACTATTTATACTGATAACGTTTATTAGGTACCGGTTCTCTAACGATTTTTAAACGGTCTAATGTCGGTTGGACCACTAAAGTGCGAATCGTTCGCATTACCGGGTCATGCTCCGGTTCGGTTCTGACAACATTGTAAAAAAGAGATCATTTAACGAAATAAAAGCACTTTTTCCTTTTTGTAAAAAAAAATCACTTTTTCCTTTGATGAAATAAAATAATTACTAATTTAAAAGTTAATTTAAAATCACTGTAAATTAAGAAAAAGATACAACAATAAACCACAAAGGCTGAAAAATTAATAGATAACCAGGCTCAAACCAAGCTCGAAACTCAATAGAGCCCTAAGCCCAAGACCCAAAAATCTATCCTCTAATCCTCCAACCTTACCCGCCATGGCTTCCCTCTGAGATCCCCGCCGTGGCCTAAATTGCTTCCGCCGCCGCTCACCCGAACCAAGAACGCCGCCATGACATTGCCACCATTCGTTGAGCCAAGGAGCAGGTACCGGCCAAACTCGGATGGTAGAGAGAAGGAGAAAGTTCTCCAAACGCACCAACCTGACACAAACAAACCGTCCGCCTCCAGCCGAGGACAGCCCAACCCAAGGGAAATCAAACAAACTCAATCGGTTGCAGGCGGAGGAAACAAAGGGTTCATCTCCAAACCACCAAGATATGCAAGGTGAGAACGAGGTAGACTATGAAAAAGGTGAGGAGAAGACAAGCCAGATCTAGAGCAGATCTAGTCTCCTTGCCTCTTAGAAAGGACGTGCATCTCCAGTTCTGAAACAATAGAACAGAGGATAAAAAATCAACCCAATCGAAGGGTAAGAAGCAGAACCCACAAGAGAAAACCAAACAACCAGAGAAAGAATGTCAAAGAGGTTGGAAAAACTAAGAGAAAAGAAAAAAGAGCTGGAAACTTAAAACACAAAAAGAAAAAGCAAGAGGGGTGGCGGAGAGCTGTCGTCGATCGTCGGAGAGGCCCCGACGGCAGCCCCTCTATAGCCTGAAAGAGTGGATTTGTTAGAAAGAGGTCAGAGAAAAAATTTGAAAAAAAGAAGAAGAGAGAGGATAGAGTGGGTAAGGGGACTAATTAGCAGGTAGTAAAGCAAAGCAAAAAAGAACTCTTTGATTGAATACGAGTTGTTTACAAAAAATGAAAAAAAAACATATGTTCTTTCGGTGCCCTTATTCTACAAAACTGATAGGAAGTTGGTGTTTAGAAGATTGTCCTAGGTTGAACTCTCGAGGTTGCTTGCATTATAACGAGAAAAAGTACTAGGGAGCATATTATCAAAGTTAATCTACAATCATGGGAAAAATCTAGAAGAGACGCACATGAGCAAATGGAAGGAGAAATTTCCACCTGCCAACAACCTTCAATAATTAAAATAATGAAATTAAAACCCAGCCATACACTTATGACTTAATCAAACACCACAATAAATATAATGATTTTGAGTATGTGATGGTGGCTGCAGTTTAGTATAAATAAGGGATTTGTATGAGGCATGTAAGTGGGCTAAGTGATAGTGACAGTAGAAACAGAGCAATAGAATAAGAGCCGTCATTCTTTTACAACAATTGCTTAGATATTGTTGTGTAAAAATGTTGGAATGAAATAATTTTATTTTCTTGATTTCGTGCATTAAAGCCGATATAATTTTTATATCCTCCTAAACTAGCCCAAATATTTCTTATCCATAAAAACTCCCAATCACCATAGCAACAACCCAAGCGAACACAATGTTCGCAAATTCCCCAAGTCAGATTCCAATTTTTAGGGTGAACTCTACTTACTAGAGCGAACAAGTGAAGAGAATCTTCATTGCTCAAAAGATTTGTGAGATATCGTCCAAGAAGGTTATGAGGCACCAAAATGTAAAATATAAAAAGTATAGGCACTAGACTGTAATTTAAAAAATATCTAAACCCACCAATCCAATAGGATTTTAATCAAATAGATTGGATTTGTTGGATATTTTGGTGGATGCATTGGATTTGATTCATGGATTTGGATACTACCTAACACCTCCATATTCTAGTGGGGACTAATTTTCATCGCAATGAAGTAGTCGGGCAGGGTAAAGTGTGGGAGTAGCTTAAAGAAAGAAGAGTCTGGTCAAATCTGAGTTCAGGCTCGTCTACTGCTAGTTTCGGGAATGGCGCCAGGTGAGGGCACCACAGTTTTCAAAGACTCGGGTCGTTCAATGATGCTCAAGGTTGTCAACCCGCGGGTTGACCCGGACCCGGTCGAGCTAGTGGGTCAAGGGTTAACAGATCACCTGATTTAGCCCGGAAATATGGAAAGAGTCATTATATTATACTTATCCTGATAAATTATATCAAATCTCATCTAAATAACATATAACATTACATCAAAGTAACATGTCGTACTTAGAACCAACATATAGAGAAAATTCACACACACTTATATAACATCAATATTCAAATGTTCAATTAAGGATTCCAAATATTGAGTTACGCGAAAATAAAAATCAGAAAATAGGCGCATTTCGCAAACCAAAGAAAAAAATGACACAATTTGACCTCCAATCCGATAACTTGTAGCGGTCGACCTGGCCGGTGCGTGTGACCTGTTTTTCTCATCTGGCCAGAGTCAAAGGGGGTCAACCTGCTGGTTGACAACCTTAATGATGCTTTACTTTAGAAACCAATGAAACAAACTATACAAACGAGATGATAAAAGTATAATAACTGTACAAAATATCACTAACTTAAAGTATACAAACTAGAGTAACAAACATTACAAATTACAATATATACAAATTATTCACATAAATATTACAAACATAATAGACAAAAACAACCAACTAAAATAATAAACGACACAAACCAAATTTATATAACATTACAAATAAGATTTACAAAAATTATAAAATAGACCAACAAACATAATAATTGTACATTAATCCCTTCAAACAATATAATGTTGAACTATTAATTGAAACAACATATGAAATTTATTCCATAGTTCATCGGACCAATCAGGTAACGAAACAATTGGATTTGTGTTAATCGGGTTGCGTGTTAGCCTGGTTACGATTCAATGGGTTACAAGTCAATCAGGTTAATTGGGTTACGAGTTAGTAGAGATACAAGTTCAATCGGATTACGGGTCAATAGAGTTAATTGTTTTTTCTTCTTTATCTTAGGCTCCCTTACTCTAATCTAATCTTGATATCCTATGGTAGATTTTGAAATTCCTCTAGTGGAAAATCTATAGATGACGCTCACGTAGTCAATCTAATGATCTCCATATTTGTCGACCTCCATCTAACAATTCTATAGATGCCAGATGATGACTTGATATATACACATGTTTTTGTCCACCATTCATATACCGTTTGAGTCTTATTTCTCGTGTTTTAGGCTGATTTCATGCTAGGTTGTTCTTATTTGTGATATTTCAGGTCCTAGTACGCGAATGAAGGTTTGGGAACGAGTTCGGGGTCGATTGGACGAAGATTGGATGTTTGACGAGAAACTGAGGAACTCACACGGGCACGCCTAAAATTCCACACGGCCGTGTGACTTGGCCGTGTGACACCAATTTGCAGGGCCAAGGCACACTGGCCTTGTAGGGGATCCCTTGTGGCCGTGTGGAAAGTCCAGGGAGCTCACATGGCAAGACTGGAAATCCACACGGCCGTGTGCCTCTGACCGTGCAGCGTGCCTGAAGTCCACTAACCAAAACGCGGCGTTTCCATTCTCACACGGGCAAACTGGGAATCCACACGGTCGTGTGGCCTGGCTGTGTGGTCAGGAAATTCTGGATTTTAACCCAATTTCGAGCCAAAGGAGAGGGAATTGACCTTTTGGAGCAAAAACAGAGTTTTAGAGAGATAAAATGCGAACAAACCCTAGGAGCTATTTGGAGTGGATTTCTCACCATTGAAGCCCATATTGCATCCCCAGGAGTAAAGATTGCCATCCCAGAGCAGATTCTTCCCATTGTTATGAGTATGACTACTTTGTATTTTGTTTTCCTCTCTCTCTCTATGGAGTAGAACTTTCTCTCACTTGGGTATGAAGAACCCTAGTTCCATGTGTTAGGGATCTTGATTGTAATGACTTGGGATTGTTATACTGTTTGATTTTAATCGATTGATGCATGATTCATTGAGTCAATTGAAGTATGATAATCTTTTCTTGATTTCTGCTGCAGCCTGAGACAGATAGAATCTGATTAGGTTGTTAGAGCTTCATCAATCGATAGTGGTAGATTGATTATACGAGGGTTAATCGAGTTACTGATTTGTACTGGAATCCAATTCCAGTAATGGAGTTATGCGTTCATAGCCTCAGCTTTCTATCCCGGTGAAGACTAGTCGTCTGCCGGGTAGTTGGACTGAGAAGGCTTGGTCAGCTTAAGAGATTCCAAGCTACTTTCGGATCTTCCACAGTTTAATCAACAGTTAATCAACCTAGGGTAATTACAACTGTGACCTAACTAAGGAGCTAGGGGGACTCATTCCTGAGTGACTCTCCCTTTGCTTTAGAATACCGAACCATTTCCTGCTTTCTTACTGCTTTTAGTTAAAATCACAATCACTCGACTTAGTTTGCTAGATAAGAGATATTCACGGAGTAGGCAGTAGATCTAGACCCCGGGTTGACAAATAGAGCTTGCCTGTTACTGCATTTCCGGACTGCGATTACACTTGGTCGCAGTTTGATGTTGTGTTTTAGAATGTCAAGTTTTTGGCGCCGTTGCCGGGGACCTCTAGGTTATTGGGGAAACGTGAAATTTTGTTACTCTAGCTTTTTCTTTACTGCATTTTCTCTCTTCCACCTGTGTGCCTTCAAGGGTTGCTTTTGCTGATTGTGCGCAGGTAGTGCATGACCCGTAGCCCGTCGGGAGATCTACTACCATTAGACCAAGAGGTTGAACGGACCTGTAGGAACTTCAAGCGGGCTCTAAAGGCACGACTGGCTGCGGAGGAAGCTGTGGAGCAACTGCACATCACCGAGGAGGAAGAAATGGGTGGCCCACAGAACAATGATGTGCTCATTCCCGAGGAGCAAACCATGGGCTATTACTGGACCGCCCGCGCTACAGGCATGACGGCTCCCATCCAACACCCTCAAGTTGCTGCCAACAACTTTGAGGTGAGTACTGACTAGCTCCTACCGTCACTCTAGAAAATGGCCAAGTGCAACCACCTCCTAAAGCGTAGTATAACGGGTTTGGGTTTTAATGTCAACCCGGGTCCTAGATGTGCTGACTACTCAGTGAGTTCTTATTATTTAGTGCAGGTCCCCCGAATATGGTTCCCCCTAGACTGCAGTTAAGCCGAATTATAATTTACCAAGTTCAATTCCAATGATAGTAATACTACGGGAGGTTCTTAAACAGCCTGAAGTCTCGACTAAAGGTCTCGAGACCCTCTCAATCTGAGTCCCCAGCGGGCGACTAACCTCCATCGGAGTAAACAGATTGAGGCCCTAACGAACCAAACCTCCACTACCGAAGTGAATCCGGTACAGAATAGTGAATTGACTCCTCGACTAAAGTCGTCAACTTACTACCTTCAATCAAGGATGCTCTATTAACCTAGGCAGATATTCTCATTCTAGGTCAAAGCAGAAACAACAGGAATTTGATCAGGATTCATGCCATTCAACAAATCAAACCTCAATTGAATATAATCAAATCATAGAATCTTTACTTGGGTTCATACAATCAGACCTAACACACAAATCTAGGGTTCTTCATACCCAAGTGAATAAGAAAGTTACTCCATAGAGAGAGATGAGAAATCTAGCTCAGATGCGGAAACCATAATGTGAAGGATGATAATCTGCTTCTGGCACTCAATTAGATCTTCTCCAAGCTCAAGCCGGGCTCCAATGGTGATGGAGATCGATCAAAGACACTTGAAGACTCAGGTTCGTCAATTTCTCTCTAGGTCGCACTTTTTCTCTCTAAAACTCTGAACCCCTCTCATTTGGCTGGAAATTGGGTTAAAACCAGAAATTCCCGATCACACGGCCAGGCCACATGGCCGTGTGACTTTCCCAGCTACATGTGTGAGTGTCAAAACGCGGAGTTTCGATTAAGTGACTTCCAGGCCTGTTGCACGGCCAAAACCACACGGCCGTGTGGATTTCCAGGATGCCCGTGTGAGCTCCCTGGACTTCCCACACGGCCACAAACGGTCCCCTACACGGCCAGTGTAACTTGCCCATGCAATTTGGTGCCACATGGCCAGGTCACACGGCCGTGTGGGTTTTTAGGCGTGCCCGTGTGGCTTCCTCAGCTTCTCGCCAAACATCCAATCGACCTCGAACTCGTTCCCAAACCTTCATTCACGTACTAAGACCTGAAATATCACAAACAAGAATAACCTACCGTGAAATCGGCCTAAAACGCGAGAATCGACATCTCAAACGGCTCACGAATAGGGGTAAAAACGTGTGCAATCAATGTCTATCAAGTATCTCTGTCATCACCATGCTGTGCGGCTCGGTGGTATTCCGTGGCAAAGGAGGGGGAGTGTACCAGCCGGTCTGGAAGCAAGGGCATCTGCCAGGTGCCCGATCTTGGTGTCCATATCCTGTAGGAGTGCCTGCTGGTTTCTCTGGCCAGCTTCAATCTCCATGAATTTGCTTGCAGCCACTTCCATGAAGTGCTCCAATTTATTGAACTTTTGGGTACTAGTGCTGGCCAAGGTAGTCACTAGATCCCTCAGTTCTGACACGGGATCGCTCGGTGCTGGGACTGAGAGAGATGCACCAAGCTATTGGTACTACTGCTATGGGGGCTGTTGAAAAGCCTGCCCCTGTCTGGGCTGATAAAGTGGTTGTTGTTGCTGCACCTGGCCTGGGCGAGGCTGGTATGACTGCCTCTGGTTTGGAAAACTAGTTGCAGCAGCTTGTAAGCCAGGTGGCTTCGGGTTGCTGTTGCCACTCGAGGAGAAATTTGGATGCTGGCGCCATCCCTCATTGTAGGTGTTACTGTATGGGTCGGTGCACCGGACATTGTTGATGAAGTTCACCTGCTCCTGGGGAGTGCTGGACTCACGCATGGCCTGGCAGTCCTCTTCAGTATGATGGGCGCTCTCACACCACTAGCAACGCATTAGCGGCTGCTGCCCACAGCATGTACACCCCGGCATGGTTTAGACAGAACCTGCACCAAATCAGAAGAATGGGTGCCCACAGCATGTACACCCCGGCCTGGTGCTCGCCTCGACCTCCTCTCAGTACCCAAATCATACCATTTCTCTGCCATCTCTTTAAAAATTTGATTCAGCTGCGGCGGTGTCTTGGTGAGCATATTCCCGCCGCAAACTGAGTCGATCAGCTGCTTGTCTTATGGGAAGAGGGCGTGGTAGAAGGTTTCCACCTTGAAAGCATCATTGAAACCATGATTGGGACACCTCAGGAAGAGACTGGTGTATCTCTCCCATGCGTCCTGGATGGTCTCATCTTCATCTTGGGCAAAGTGGATGATCTGTTTCTGCAAGTCCGCCGTTTTTGACGGAGGATGATAGTGGGTGAGGAACTTGTCCGCCAGGTTGGAGAACGTGGTGATTGATCTGGGAGGCCTAGTGTCCAACCACTCCTTGGCTTGCCCCTCCAGAGTAAATGGGAAGTACCTCAGCTGGATGGCATTGGCTGGGACCCCATTGATCTTGATCCCATCGATGAGCTCGTGGAATCGCCTCAGGTGTGATCGGGGGCACTGCCCCTCCTTGCCATGGAATACCACCGAGCCGCGCAGCATGGTGATGACAGAGGTACTTGATAGACCATTGATTGCACATGTTTTTACCCCTATTCTTGAGCCATTTGAAATATCGATTCTCGCGTTTTAGGCCGATTTCAAACTAGGTTGTTCTTGTTTGTGATATTTCAAGTCCTAGTATGTGAATGAAGGCTTAGGAACGAGTTCGGGGTCGATTGGACGAAGATTGGACGTTTGGCAAGAAGCTGAGGAAGCCATACAGGCACGCCTAAAAACCCACACGGCCGTGTGACCTGGCCGTGTGGCACCAAATTGCACGGGCAAGTTACACTAGCCGTGTAGGGGACCCTTTGTGGCCGTGTGGAAAGTCCAGGAAGCTCACACGGGCAGCCTGGAAGCTCACCTGAGTCTTCAAGTGTCTTTGATCGATCTCCATCACCATTGGAGCCCGGCTTGAGCTTGGAGAAGATCTGATTGAGTGCCAGAAGCAGATTATCATCCTTCACAGTATGGTTTCCGCATCTGAGCTAGATTTCTCATCTCTCTCTATGGAGTAACTTTCTTATTCACCTGGGTATGAAGAACCCTAGATTTGTGTGTTAGGTCTGATTGTATGAACCCAAGTAAAGATTCTATGATTTGATTATATTCAATTGAGATTTGAATTGTTGAATGGCATGAATCCTGATCAAATTCCTGTTGTTTCTGCTTTGACCTAGAATGAGAATATCTGCCTAGGTTAATAGAGCATCCTTGATTGAAGGTAGTGAGTTGACGACTTTAGTCGAGGATTCAATTCACTATTATGTACTGGATTCACTTCGGTAGTGGAGGTTTGGTTCGTTAGGGCCTCAATATGTTTACTCCGGTGGAGGTTAGTCGCCCGTTGGGGACTCAGATTGAGAGGGTCTGGAGACCTTTAGTCGAGACTTCAGACTGTATAAGAACCTCCCGCAGTATAACTATCATTGGAATTGAACTTGGTAAATTACAATCCGGCTTTACTGCAGTCTAGGGGGAACCATATCCTGGTGACCTCTCTCGACTTGAAAACAACCCTTTTACTTTCTTTGCTTGTTTGCTTGTTTGGACCTGCACTAAAGTTTTACCGCTAACTAATAAGAACTCACTGAGCAGTCAGCACATCTAGGACCCCGGTTGACATTAAAACCCAAACCCGCTATACTACGCTTTAGGTTGTGGTTGCACTTGGCCATTTTCTAGAGTGACGGTAGGAGCTAGTCAGTACTCACCTCAAAGTTGTTGGCAGCAACTTGAGGGTGTTGGACGGGAGACCTCATGTCTAGGGCACGGGCGGTCCAGTAATAGCCCATGGTTTGCTCCTCGAGAATGAGCACATCATTGTTCTGTGGGTCACCCATTTCTTCCTCCTCGGTGATGTGCAGTTGCTCCACAGCTTCCTCCGCAGCCAGTCGTGCCTTTAGAGCCCGCTTGAAGTTCCTACAGGTCCGTTCAACCTCTTGGTCTAATGGTAGTAGATCTCCCGACGGGCTACGGGTCATGCACTACCTGCGCACAATGGGAAGAATCTGCTCAGGGATGTCAATCTTCACTCCTAGGGATGCAATCTGGGCATCAATGGTGAGAAATCCACTCCAAATAGCTCCTAGGGTTTGTTCTTCGCACTTTATCTCTCTAAAACTCTGTTTTTGCTCCAAAAAGTCGATTCCATCTCCTTTGGCTCGAAATTGGGTTAAAACCTAGAATTTCCTGACCACACGGTCAGGCCACACGGCCGTGTGGATTCCCAGTTTGCCCGTGTGAGAATGGAAACGCCGCATTTTGATTAGTAGACTTCAGGCACGCTGCACGGCCCAGAGGCACACGGCCGTGTGGATTTCCAGTCTGGCCGTGTGAGCTCCCTGGACTTTCCACACGGCCACAAGGGGTCCCCTACACGGCCAGTGTGCCTCTGGCCGTGCAAATTGGTGTCACACGGCCAAGTCACATTGCCGTGTGGAATTTTAGGCGTGCCCGTGTGAGTTCCTCAGCTTCTCGCAAAACGTCCAATCTTCATCCAATCGACCCCGAACTCGTTCCCAAACCTTCATTCGCATACTAGGACCTGAAATATCACAAACAAGAACAACCTAGCGTGAAATCGGCCTAAAACACGAGAAATAAGACTCAAACGGTATAAGAATGGTGGACAAAAACATGTGTATATATCAAGTCATCATCTGGCATCTATAGAATTGTTCGATGGAGGCCGACAAATATGGAGATCATTAGATTGACTACCTGAGCGTCATCTATAGATTTTCCACTAGAGGAATTTCAAAATCTACCGTAGGATATCAAGATTAGATTAGAGTAAGGGAGCCTAAGATAAAGAAGAAAAAACAATAATTTGAGCTAGATGAGCTCTGATACTATGTGCGAATGCTTGAGAATTCAGTTAGGAGAGAGATTGTAAGAGAAACAATTATGCTTCTTGATTGTAAGAATGATTTTTATAGATTACATTTTAGGGTTTTTCTTTATAGCCAATATATTGGTTTCTCAATGACTATTGGTCTCAAAACAAAACTAGACCCGTAACCCGACTGCAACTCGAGTTTACTTAAAAGTCAATGACCCATAACCCGCTAGACCCGCAACCCGATTGACCTATTACCCACTTGACCCGCAACTCTATTGACCCGTAATCCGATTGAACTCGTATTCCTACTAACTCGTAACCCAATTAACCTGATTGACTTGTAACCCATTGAATCGTAACCAGGCTAACACGCAACCCGATTAACACGAATCCAATTGTTTCGTAACCTGATTGTAATTTTTGTAAATCTTATTTGTAATGTTATATAAATTTGGTTTGTGTCGTTTATTATTTTATTTGGTTGTTTTTGTCTATTATGTTTGTAATATTTATGTGAATAATTTGTATATATTGTAATTTGTAATGTTTGTTACTCTAGTTTGTATACTTTAAGTTAGTGATATTTTGTACAGTTATTATACTTTTATCATCTCGTTTGTATAGTTTGTTTCATTGGTTTCTAAAGTAAAGCATCATCAAGGTTGTCAACCAGCGGGCCGACCCACTTTTAATCTGACGAGATGAGAAAAACAGGTCACACGCACCGGCCAGGTTGACCGCTACAAGTTATCGGGTTGGAGGTCAAATTGTGTCATTTTTTTCTTTGGTTTGCGAAATGCGCCTATTTTCTGCTTTATATTTTCGCCTAACTCAATATTTGGAATCCTTAATTGAAAATTTGAATATTGATGTTATATATGTGTGAGTGAATTTTCACTATATGTTGGTTCTAAGTACGACATGTTACTTTGGTGTAATGTTATAAGTCATTTAGATGAGATTTGATATAATTTACCAGGATAAGTATAATATAATGAATCTTTCCATATTTCCGGGCTAAAACAGGTGATTTGTTAACCCTTGACCCACTAGCTCGACCGGGTCTGGGTCAACCCACGGGTTGACAACCTTGAGCATCATTGAATGACCTTAGTCTTTGAAAACTGTGGTGCCCTCACCTGGCGCCATTCCCGAAACTAGCAGTAGACGAGCCTGAACTCAGATTTCACCAAACTCTTCTTTCTTTGAGCTACTCCCACGCTTTACCCTGCCCGACTACTTCATTGCGATGAAAAATAGTCCCACTGGAATATGGAGGTGTTAGGTAGTATCCAAATCCATGAATCAAATCCAATGCATCCACCAAAATATCCTACAAATCCAATCTATTTGATTCAAATCCTATTGGATTGGTGGGTTTAGATATTTTTTAAATTACAGTCTAGTGCCTATACTTTTTATATTTTACATTTTGGTGCCTCATAACCTTCTTGGACGATATCTCACAAATCTTTTGAGCAATGAAGATTCTCTTCATTTGTCGCTCTAGTAAGTAGAGTTCACCCTTAAAAATTGGAATCTGACTTGGGGAATTTGTCAACATTGTGTTCGCTTGGGTTGTTGCTATGGTGATTGGGAATTTTTATGGATAAGAAATATTTGGGCTAGTTTAGGAGGATATAAAAATTATATCGGCTTTGATATCAAATTTGTTGGACACATCGAAAATATTGCGCGATTTTAATGCACGAAAATCAAGAAAATAAAATTATTTCACTCCAACATTTTTACACAACAATATCTAAGCAATTGAAGTAACTCAAAAGGAGGAAGGAATTTTTATCTCACAGAGTGGCTTCGCAAAGGATGTCCTGAAGAAGTTTAAGATGGAGAATTGTAATCCTGTGAGCACACCAACAGAGTGTGGACTGAAATTATCCAAGAATGACAAAGGAGAGAAGGTCAACTCAACGGAGTTTAGAAGTCTCGTGGGAAGTCTGAGATATCTGACTTGTACCAGACCAGATATTCTCTACGCAGTTGGATTAGTCAGCAGATACATGGAGGTACCAACAATGTCACACTGGAATGCTGCAAAGAGGATACTGCGCTACATTAAAGGTACAATCGATCATGGTCTACTTTATACTAAGTCAGAAAATTTCAAATTGGTTGGATACTGCGATAGTGATTGGGCAGGAGACGTGGATGATCGTAAGAGCACTACAGGATTTGTATTTTTTATGGGAGATACAGCTTTCACATGGAGTTCAAAGAAGCAAGCTATAGTGACATTATCAACTTGTGAAGCTGAGTATGTTGCTGCGACATCTTGTGCGTGTCATGCGATATGGCTGAGAAAATTGCTAAAGGAGTTGAACATAGCACAAGAAGAGTCGACTGAGATTTATGTTGATAACAAGTCTGCCCTGGCGTTAGCAAAGAATCCAGTGTTTCATGATCGCAGTAAGCATATTGATACAAGATATCATTTCTTGAGAGAATGCGTGGAGCAGAAAGAAGTGACGATGAAGTATGTGAAAACTGAAGACCAGATTGCAGATATATTCACGAAGGCGCTGAAGCAAGATGTTTTCGTCAAGATGAGGACTCTACTCGGAGTTACGGTTAATTAAACTTTAAGGGGGAGTGTTGAAATTAAATAAAGTTTAATTAAAATAAAACTGAAAAAATATATGAATCTGCTGGAAGGGACGTGATGAGCTAGAATGGATTGGAATTGTGTAGAAATGTGTGTGGTAGTTGTATTATAAAAATAGAAAAATCATGAACCACAATTGCTAAGTCGGTTCAACTACTATCATTAATAGGTTGCAGATTTTTATGTAATGGGAGTAGTATAAATAGGCTCATTTGGAGCTGTGTATGATGTAGAGCCAAGAAGAAAAGAAAATGACAATAAAAGAAGCCTCCATTACTAAAACTCTCTGCCAATTCTCTCCAAACAAAATCCCCAACTTTCAATTCTTCTAGCTCAACCAACGAGCTCACCCAAAAGCCCACCATTAACTTTGAGTTAAAAAGGAAATAATTAATTTTATTTCCAATAGTGGTTCCATAGTTGAATTCTATGTGGAAGTGCGTGCAATATCTCCTGTGTTAACAATTCCCCTTATAATCATCTCTCTAAGAGTATATACGTACCTTAACTTTATAAAGAGATGGGACAAACTTTAGATGAAAATAGAGATATCAAAACAAACTTTTGATCCTTGTAAATCATGACAGACCAGGCCGATTGAGAAGACAGACGACATCGGATTAGGACATAGAAACTGACAAAAAGTAACATGTATCAGTATATAGAATTCAACACCTCAAGCTCACTCACTCATCCTATCTAATGATTATTTAATAACTACTTGATTCCTGCATATGCCAAATTGTCAATCAGCAAAGTAATAGCAACACAGTTCCATGTGATTACCTCGTCAAGCATTATGGCAAGCCTGGGGTACTTTTGAAATGTTCATTGTCACCCCGACCGACTTCCCTGTCATTCTTGCATTAGGTAGTCTGTAATCTGCATGCAATTCAACATATTGCTACTTGATTAAGATTATCAAAGATTTTTATCTATGGCAAAAATTGCGATCCCTTGTCTTCACCATCATCTTTGATCAAAGGGAGACTGATCACAATGAAGCTTTGCAAGAATCCACCAACACCGAATGTGAAGCCGCCAATCTGGATCTATCCATCGTATGCCGAGCTGAATTATGCATTATAGTGGAGGGAGTTTGGATGGCTATAGGAATGGAAGACATACTCACCAGTTTCAGACGGGACGGCGTTGGCGGCTGTCAATCACCGAAGCTCCTCTAGACGGGACAGAGTCGGCGGCGGTAAATCAACCAAGTCCCTCCATCTTACCCAGCCACCAAGAAGTTCTACGACGGGAATCGAGAGGGAAGAAACGGGGGTGACAGAGGGGAAATTAAGGCGAAACACCAAAGAAAGAAGCCAGCTTGGCCAACCTCCTGGTCCTGCTTGACAACTGCGTCGCATATTAGAAAGGGGTAACAACTTACCTAGCCGCCACTCGGTCTTCGCAGGAAGATCCGAAAAGAGATTAGTTATGTGAGAGAGAGATTGGGGACAGAGGGAATGAAGGGATCAAGGGCGCACAAGAGCTTATGGTGGAGACGCCCACACCCCACTGGACCCCTAAAGTAAAACAGGCGCTATTTATTATCTAATAATATATATATAGTTCAGGCTAGCGTATGTCTGTCGTATGCTTACTCTACTGTACGCCCGTTGAATTTTGTTAGTTAGACCATGAATTAACCGGAGTTTGGGGCATGATACTATACCCTAACCTCTAATGGGTGAACCCCAGTCGCCAATTCTCTAACCCAAACCATAATATTCATTTAATCTCAAAATGAAAACCAACGGTTCTGATTCGTCAGAATTATCCATGTACAAAAAATAGGCGTGAACGCAGGCATATAGAGTACGACTAACGTACGCTAGACTTTGCCATATATATATATATATATATATATATATATATGGTGACTACTTCGGTGCACTCACAAAAATGAGTGTGTTCAATGCACCCAACTCAAAAACTAGTCTTAAGGTGTCGGATTTTGAATTTTAATTTGTAGAATTAGTGTAATATGATGATATAACATATGATAACAACTAATTAACCGATTACCCTAAGCCCTAGACCTCCAATTTTGAATTCTATCCCTAAACCCCAAATTATAAACCCTAACCCTAAATCTCTAAACTCTAAATCCTTCAAATTAAAGTAAATATTAAATGATTTTTTGTGCAAATTCATGTGCTTTATTGTTCACTACATTATAAGTGATGATTGACATTATTTTGACATGAATCACATATTTTAAATGACGGTTATGAAACGAGTGCATTGAATACACCCAAAAAAGTGAGTGCACCGAAGACGCCACCGTATATATATAATATATTAGGTTCAGGCTAGCGTACGCCCGGGCGTACGTTAGGCTACCGTACGCCCGTTTGAGTGTTGCTATTTAGATCATGAATTAACCGGATTTTTGGGCATGATACTATACCCAAACCACTAATGGATATACCCCAGTCCCTAGTTTTCTAACTCAAATCATGAGATTCGTTTAATCTTAAAATGAAAATCAACAATAATTTCGATGAATCAGAAACGTTGATTTTCATTTCAAGATTAAATGAATATTATGCTTTGGGTTAGTGAATTGCGGACTGGGGTTCACCCATTAGGGGTTATGGTATAGTATCATGCCCCAAACTCCAGTTAATTCATTGTCTAAATAGCAAAACTCAACGGGCGTACGGTAGGCTAGGGTACGTCCGGGGGTACGCTAGCCTTTGCCATATAATATATATACACGGTACCCCAGGTGAAATCCGGGGTACCACATACCTTGAGTATGAAAAAGCTATCTAGACCTCGAATTAGCAGGATTTTTGACACGCTAAAACACAACACCAAACTGCGACCAAGTGTAATCGCAGTCCGGGAATGCAGTAAAGTAGCAAGTTCTATTATCAATCCGGGGTCTAGATCTACTGCCTACTCCGTGATTATCTATTATCTAGCCAACTAAGTCGAGTGATTGTTGTTTAAAGTAAAAGCAGTAAAAAGCAGGAAATGATTCGGTTTTCTGAAGTCAAGGAAGAGTCACTCGGGAATGAGTCCCCCTAGCTCCTTAGTTAGGTCTCAATTTTAATTACCCTGGGTTGATTTATTGTTGATTAAACTGCGGAAGATCCGACAGTAGCTTGAAATCTCTTAAGCTGACCAAGCCCTCTCAGTCAAACTACCCGGCAGACGACTAGTCTTCACCGGGATAGAAAGCTGAGGCTATGAACACAGAACTCCACTACTGAAATTGGATTCCAGAAAGCAGTAGATTGACTAACTCTCGTATAGCCAATCCACTACTACCGAATGATGTAGCTCTAACAACCTAATTAGATTCTATCTATCTCAGGTTACAGCAGAAATCAAGAAAAGCTGATCAGACTTCAATCAATTCAATGAATCATGCATCATTCGATTATAATCAAGCAGTATAACAATCCCAAGTCATTACAATCAAAATCCCTAACACATGGAACTAGGGTTGTTCATACCCAAGTGAGAGAAAGTTCTACTCCATAGAGAGAGAGGGGAAAACAGGATACAATGCAGTCATACTCATAACAATGGGAAGAATCTGCTCTAGGATGATGATTATCACTCCTATGATGATCTCAAAGCTTGATTTGATGAAACCCAGCTCCAAAACCACTCTTAGGATGTGTTCTTCGCACTTTCTCTCTCTAGGGCTCTTTTTTTGCTCCAAAAGGTCGATTCTCTCACTTGTGGCTCGGAATTGGGTAAAAACCAAGATTTCCCTACTCACACGGGCAGGCCACACGGCCGTGTGGCTTACCCAGTTGCCCGTGTGGCTTCCAAAACGATGTGTCTCAATTAATCTAACTTCAGGCTTCCCACACGGCCAGGGTCACACGGCCGTGTGGAAATTCCACCATGCCCGTGTTTGCTTTCGGCACAAACCACACGGCCACAAGAGTGACTTGCACGGCCGTGTGTGTTCCAGGAATGCCCGTGTGGCTTCCTCAGCGCCTTGCCACGCGTCCGATCTTCGTCCAATCGCCCCCAAACTCGCTCCCAAGCCTCCATTCACGTACTAGGACCTGAAATATCACAAACAAGCACAACCTAGCTTGAAATCGGCCTAAAACGCGAGAATCCACATCTCAAATGGTGTAAGAATAGGGGTAAAAACATGTGTAATTAAAGGTCTATCAATTTTTGGGCATGATACTATACCCTAACCGTTAATGAGTGAACCCTAGGTCCTAATTATCTAAATCATAAACTCTAAACCCTAAGATGGTGCATTGATTTTTCCCCCTATATTTGGACGAATCATAACCGTCGATTATTGTTTCTAATTAAATTGATCTTGCAGTATAAGATTTAGAGAATTAAGACATAGAGTTTGATCTTTAAGGGTTAGAGTATAGTATCATGTCCGAAAGATCAGTCAATTCAAGTTCTGGATAGCGTTTTCGTACTCAACGTATGCGCCCCAGATTTCACCATGGGTGTCGTAGAACTCCCCATATATATATATATGTGTGTGTGTGACAAAAGCTAGTGTATGCCTGACGTACGCTATACGCTTGCGTTCAAACTTATTATTGTGCTTTTGTAATTTCGACGAATCAGAATCGTTAATTGTCATTTTAAGATAAAATGAATCTTATGTTTTGGGTTAGAAAAATTGGGGACATGGATTCACCTATTAGAAGTTAGGTCATGGTATCATGTCCCAAATTCCAGTTAAATAATGGTCTAAATAACAATACTCAATAGTCATACGGTAAGGCATATGCTAGCCTGAACCATATGTATATAAATTAAATAACTTTGATATATGTCATTGCTTATGTAAGACTGAACGAAATGAAAAACACTATTAAAGAGTACTCATACGAAATTGCCAAACAACACACTAACATTTCTTCAATTGTAGACCAAACATGTTAACTTCATTTCGATTATCCCCTTCTTCCATAGTAAGAGGTTTGCAAATGTTCATTCGTGGCATAGACCTGCCTTCAATGTAATATTATATTCATAAAATTAATTTTTTTTATTTCATCAAAAAAGTATTTGTTGCATGGAAATTACTACATGATTGCCGATTATATTTGTGACTACATATTTATTTTGGGAACTACCTCTAATATTCAATTATATGGTCTATTTAAGTATTGACAGACAGTTAATTATATGTATTTCGTTCCATCGAACAATTATTCTTAGATCATATTCTCTTCTTTCTATTATGCATACACAAACGTTACATGCATATATGAGCATCTACATATGCATTATTATATACCATGTTCCCAGTGTAACCTCTCCCGGCCAACAGGCCGATCCCCGTGCTAGGGAATGATGGAGGTCACGATTCTACAATTTTGATGCTTCTATGTCTTTGCCTTTGACCTATGTTGCTGCTGATTCTATTTGCCTTATCTGTCTCAGGAAATAACTCCCCCTCTACAAAAGACAGGTCCTCCCAATATAGTCGTTGTGGCATTGATATATCAAAGATAGCTTCTCATGTATCACAACAAGGGGCATAGGTGAGGTTGCAAATTTGTTGCAACTGCACAACCCAATATGAAGGCAAGAAGCAAGTGATCTCAGCGTATGATGATTACAGGATATTAATCCTCTAAAAGGTTGTATAAAAGGCTTTTATCTTGCAGGCATTGCCCTATCTATTTTGTATTGCATCCCCTGGATTGCTTTGTCTGTTTTCCTACATCAATAATCCAAACTACTACCACTGAAAAACTGAGCAAGCTCATGAGTTGCAGTTTGTTTAGAAATTATGTATCCTCGACTTCTTTTTGCCAGTTGTCAGTGATTGAAAATAGTTGTGAATTAATCCCACTAACTCTGCTGCTAAAAATTTTCATAAAACTAAGAGAAAATAAAAAGTACTACAATGACAACAACTTGCCGGTCAACAGACCGGCCTCTGTGCTAGTTAATATTTATAATAAAGTACTACGAAAAAGAGTCGAACAAGGGATCACTCAATTCAAAATTAGTGGTATACAAATTCTATTTATTTTTAAAAGGGATTCAAATTAGAAAATAGTTTGGGACATAAAATACAAAATTCAAATAAATTACATCTGTGTAAAATTTAAGTGTCGAAAAAGAAAAAATTTCGTAACCTATAACTATAATGAGGAGAAAATTGTTTGTCTTAGGGGTCGTTTGGAAGTTGCGATAGTTTTGTTGAGATTGTCATTATGCATGTATTGTTTACAATGCATCGTTTTTTTGTTTTTTTAGCAGAAACAATACACGGATTGTTTCTGTGATGTGACAGAAACTATCACTCATTTTGAGTGATTGTTATATCTCAACTTTTAGTTGTGATTGTTGAGATAGTTGAGTTGAGATTATTTTGTCTCAGCTTTTAGCTGATGCGACATACACAATCACACATACCAAACGTTGTATTCTATAATGCATCAAATTCGACAATACATGTATAATATTATACATGCATTCTCAACAATACATCTATTTAACAATCGCAACTTTCAAACGACCCCTTAGTAAACACTAACCGGCAAAAAGAAAAAAAAAAACCCGGCTACATCTGGGTAAGCGTGAAGGGCACCGCCGCTGCCACACCGGCGCCGGGCCCGCACAGCAGAATTGCCGTTACTCACTTTAACCTTCCATTTTGTCGTTTGAGAAACAAACAAAAGAGCACAGAGACGCATGAATTAAATAGCTAGTCTTGTACGTGTAACTCTGTTTTTTCTTCTTATTCTAGCGGCGGAGAGAACAAGAAACAAAATAGAGAATTTAACGTACGATTCATGAGAGTCCAAGGCTCCATATCTTACAATCCAGCTAGTTGTACTTTGGTTTGTTACACCTCATCCCCCACTGCCGAGAGAGAAGCAGAGAAAGACACAGTGATGAGTTCCCAAACCCCTCACGCCGTCTGCATCCCTTACCCAGCACAAGGCCACATAAACCCCATGCTTAAACTCGCCAAACTCCTCTACTCCCGCGGCTTCCACATCACCTTCGTCAACACCGAGTACAACCACCGCCGCCTCCTCAAGTCCCGACGCGGCGGCGCAGCGGCATCTGATCTCTTCCATTCCCTCCCGCCGGGCTTCAACTTCCAGACGATCCCCGACGGCCTCCATCCGCCAACCGACGACGACGGCGCCGTCGATGCCACCCAGGACATCCCTTCTCTGTGCGACTCTACCTCCAAGCACTGCTTGGCGCCGTTTCGAGACCTCGTTTTGAGGCTAAACGGCGTCACTTGCATCGTGTCGGATGGTTCGATGAGCTTCACTCTCGATGTGGCTAAGGAGCTCGGGATCCCCGACGCGCTCTTCTTGACGCCCAGCGCGTGTGGGATCTTGACCCACGCCCATTTCCACCTGCTTGCAGAGAAAGGCTTGGTCCCTCTCAAAGGTTAAAAAAACATCGTCCCCTCCTCCGTCACGTTAGTTGTCTTCTATTATAGCTTTACCCTAACGCACGGGTATGCACACGCGAGTTCTTTTTTTATTTTTTTACAGATTCGAGTTACTTGACCAACGGGTATCTGGACGAGACATCCATCGACTTCATTCCAGGACTGAACAAGAACATCCGCATGAAACATCTCCCTTCCTTCGTCCGAACCACCAACCCTAACGACGTCATGTTCAACTACATCCAGAGAGAGGTCTCGCGAGTGCCCGAGGGATCCGCCCTCCTTCTCAACACGTTCGACGCTCTAGACCAACAAATTCTCGCCGCTCTCTCCACAGTGATCTCCCCAAACATTCTCACCATCGGGCCTCTCAACTTGCTCCTCAACCAGATCAAAGGGCACGACGAGTTGAAGGAAGTCAACACAAATCTATGGACCGAGGACACCGAGTGCATCCAATGGCTGGACTCCCAAGACCCCAACTCCGTTTTGTACGTCAACTTCGGGAGCATCACCGTGATGACACCACAACAATTGAGCGAGTTCGCGTGGGGGCTTGCAAGAAGTGGAAAGCCCTTCTTGTGGGTGATTCGGCCCGACCTTGTTGGGTCCGATGATGATCTGCCGTTGGAGTTCGTGGAGGAGACAAAGGACAGAGGGATGGTGGCGGGGTGGTGCTGTCAGGAGGAGATCCTGAGCCATGGTGCAGTTGGTGGGTTCTTGAGCCACATGGGTTGGAACTCGACGGTGGAGAGCTTGTCGTACGGTGTGCCGATGTTGTGCTGGCCCTTCTTCTCGGAGCAGCTCACCACTTGCTTCTATGCCTGCAACGAGTGGGGAGTCGGGATGGAGGTGGATCCGGAGGTGAGGAGGGAGGAAGTGGAAGGGTTGGTGAGGGAGTTGATGGGCGGGGACAAGGGGAAGGAAATGAAGAGGAGGGCTATGGAGTGGAAAAACAAGGCAGAGGAGGCGACTAGGGTTGGTGGTTCGTCGTTTCAGAATATGGAGAGATTGGTTGAGTTGTTGTTGGGTAACAAAATGAGTTGAGTTGAGGGATCTTTAATTTCCTGGAGACTTCTTTGTCCTTTTTTTTTTGTTTTTAATATTTTAGTTAGCCTCTGGTTTGCTTATGGCAAAGGGCACTCAAATGAGACTAATAGTATGTTTTGATGATGCCCTGCATCAAATTGTAGGTCTTGATCAATCATTAATTAGTAAGTTTGAGTTACCTTGTTCTTCAATCATTAGCACTATCCTTTTTACCAAGTTAAGTGTATTAAAAAAGCTTCATCTCATATTCCTAGTTTAATTTAAACGTATCAAAGCTAGAGGCATACGTATGGAGATAGAATGTAAGGAAGTCGTTGATTTAATCTCATGATTTGGCTTTCTGAGATGGCATGCAAGAAAATGGTTAAGTACCATATATGCATCTCTTCCAATAAGTCGAGTAATTAAACCAATTAGTTCTTGACATTGTATAAAAGCCTTGAATGACCGGAAAGTCTTGTGCTCCAATCTCATGATTTGTTAAACAGGTGATATTCAGACCCGTTTAAGCTTCAAATCCCATACAATGTGGCTTTCGTTTGAGAAGATGTATTATTAAGTGATATTGGATCCATATACTGAGCATCTCTTATTAACTCGACTTATTGAGACCAATTGATTAATAAGAAATTTTATAAAGCAAAGGCCTTAGTACATACATTAAACATAATCTAAGATTTTGTTGGATTTATCTCTATACAATCTTTTTTCTCTCTCCATATTTTCAATACTTCACTCACTCACTTAATCATCGACGAGTCTTTCTAATTTATTAAGGGTTCTTACCAGTATCATCTATTCTAATGGCAACAATAACAACATAAATTGAAATGGATTTAACGAACCTCATCCAGTCATCCTTATACATCAAGCAAGCTATTCATTCAGGAAACACTTTAGGGCTTAGGATAGGGTCAGTAACTATTGATTACTGACCTATGAGTAACTAAATCTGAATCTTTAGATCTAAGTGGTTCTAGAAAATCCAGATCTAAGAATTGTCAATTAAAAATATTTTATTTTTCCTAGTTTTCATAATCAGCTCTTATCTTCTTCGTTCTAACTCGGATTTCAATTTTTTTTGCACAAATGGAACGAGTTCGTTGTGCTCTACAAAATGAGATCAATTTTCAATATATTTCGAGAATTTTTTTTTATCAACTACATACCATATGGTAACTTCTTCGTTTTAAGTCGTTTTTGAAAACGCTTGCTCAGAAGGAACGGATTCATCTTTTTCTATTGAATCTACAAATTTCTGGTTGAAAAAAATATTGGACAAAAAATTACCATACTTCACCACTATGGTATGTCATATGTAGGTGGTAACTTGTAGTAAACAATGATGAAAGTCGTAAATGACAGTTAGTATGCTCCTACTATCATGTATTCAACCTTCTTACCATATTGGTATGTTCATACCATCATGGTACGCTTTCTTTTTACTTATTATTGGTTGGTGTTTTACGAATACATGATTGTTAGCCAATCCCCTTGGAGTTGTTCTGCTTTCTATGTCATTAATAATGCAGAAAAGGAACGTAGCATCCTTACTGGTAAAGCCTGGGGGGAAATGGTTTGTCTAAATCTTTTTACTTATTATTAGTTGAGAGATGGGTACCCCATGGTTAGATATATTATCCTAGCTGAGTCCTTTGTGAGAGAGTTGTAAGACCGTCTTTGGCCGTTAATCTATCTCACCTGTAAGTTCGATCCAACCTTTGTTTACCTTCTTTCCTCTAGTCATGAGTTCGATTTTTATACCTTCCTCTTCTTCCTCTAATTCTGACAACACCGGGGACCGTGTGATCAACCAAGAAGAAATTAATTTTGAAAATGTTAGTAAAGAAATTGATAATTGGCAAATTTCTAGGATTGCCCAAAAGGAAATTTATGAGCAAAGCAAATTTAACTTCCTCAATAAAATGGATTATACCATCAAAATCGAAGAAAGAGATATTCATCTTTTCAATGATTATGAAACTATCAAACTTTTGTCTCAAAATTCTATTCAACAACACAAAAAGAAGTACAACTATATCCATATTGGGTTAGTTCAAATAGGGATTAAGCCTCTATCCAAAGAAGGCCTTAATACTGCTATTTTAATGGTTTTACGAGATTGTCGGTTTTTTTAGTTTAACGACTCTTTACTTGGAACTGTTGAATCAAGTCTTTGTAATGGCCCAATTTACTTCAATTGTTTTCCAAACTTTACTGTCTCTCTTCATGACAAAAATATTTTAGATGTTTTAACCCTACAAATAAAAACTTTCAACTATAAAATCCAACAAGGATCTTTACCTATCTCTTTGGTTTACCGTTTACACTATAAAGCTATGAAATATGCTTTCTCTTCTAAAGCTCTTCAATATGGTACAAAAGGAGAAACTATACTTTGGCAAACTGATTTAACTCTTACTAAAACTGTTACTCCCAAAACTATCAAATGGGGAGAAGTTACTCTTCCTACAGAATGGACCCTTGAAGGAGCTACCATTCCCAGAAGCATCGACCATTGTCAGGTTAATCAAATTACTCGACATCTTGATGGTACTGTTAACATCTCTTTTGCTAGGAACTCCATCTCTAGCATTTCTGATATAGACCCTGAATTGACAGACGATGCTCGACAACGCATCAACACTTTTCTTAGAAGCCAATCTTGTAGAAATCTTTCTCCCATACTTACACCCACTTGGCATACCTCCTTTACACTCAACTATGATCTACGAGGAATCAACAACTCCAACAACATACCCCGGCCAGTTTATACTCTACCACCTCCCACAACTCCTTTTCCAAATATAAATACCTCGAGAACACCAAAGATGTCTCCTACTGCCTCACAAGCTGCGTTTCGTGAAGAAGAAATCCCTTCTGCTCTTGATGTCATTACACAAGAGTTCAAAATCAACAAATAATTTCTTCGCCATGATTTCTATTCCCAACAAAACCGTTTTAAACGCGAGCAATTTTTTATTGATTACTCTAAAGAAGAACGTGTACTTATACAAAACTCTTTCTATGATTATCTCAATAATATACGAGAACACCATTCTTTCTTTAATTGGTTCGAATAAGTCTGTTCTCAATCTTCGATAAATATTCAAACCAAGCCTATGACTTGGTTAACTACTAATAACTCTAAGATCCAATCTATTCATCCCCCCTAATGCTCCTGTTAATTTTTCTTATTATGGAACAACAGTTCAAGCCTCTCCTTTTAAATTAAAACGAGAAAATAGTGACCATGTCAAAGGAGAAGATATTCGACGTCTGATTGAACAAAACAATTATACCAAACGATTTCTTCAGACTTTAGGAGATCAACTTACTAATGTTGAAATCAGTTTACCTCTGTCTTTTGCATCTACTTCAAATACTCCTATTCCTCCTTCCAACAAACTTAATTCCCCCATTTTCAAACCTTTTGAAGTTTCTAAAGAATCTAGTCTTGAATTTAAGCTTGAAATAGAAAAACGTCTTAAACAACTTTCTACATAACTATCCACTTCTAAGACTCCTTATATTTCAGACTCAAAATCCACGAGCAACGAGGATCAAATCGTCGATGACTCAGCCGAAGTAATTCAAGATATAGAAGGTCATATTGAAACAGAAATCAATCGTCTCCGATGGAACCAACCCTCTGCATCTAAGATGTATTACCCACGTCCCACAACACCTGATTTAGCTCTCGAAGAGAAACCCACCGTTATCAAAAATTAGGGGTGGCCGTTCGGTTGCCGGTTAGCGGCTAACCGGACGGTTAGACCGATAACCTCCGGTTAGCGGCCAACCGAAAACCGACTGTATAGGCTCTCGGTCGGTGGTCGGAGTGGTTGGTAGGAGAGTCGGCTAACCGAGCAACCGAAGTCGGCTAACCGAGCAACCGAGTCCAACCGACCCATATAAAACCCACGCCCAAAAGCCCACCCCAAACCCTATCCTCCTTCTCCTTCTTCTCCCATCAACCTATTCTTCCACCCTCACCTCCACAGACACCACCACCACCACCAGCCGCCGCACTCCCCTGCCTCCTCTGCTCCCCCTCCTTCCGCCGCACCATAACTTCCTCCACGGCTCCGCCTCCAACCGTCGCGACCTGCATGCAACAGCCTCCACCACCCGCCGCGCCGCCTGCCGCCTCCAACCGCCGCCGCGCGAACGCCGTCTCCCTCCGCCTCTGTCCGCCGGCTTCGCGAGGTCGCTCCTCCCTCTACCGTCGGCGGCAAGCCTTCCTTCTCGGCTGCTTTTTTTATTTGTTATGGTTAATCACTCGGCTGCTTCTTGAATCTTCGGGAGCAGGTTCTGTTGATTGAGCTAAGAGATTTAGTGTTGGTTGCGGGCAGAGAAGCTAGAGAGGAACGACGCCCCTCCGGTTACCGGCGGCGCGTATGATTTTGAGAGGGCAACGAGCTCTCTGGCCGGGAAGTTGATGTCTTCGCCAAAGAAGGTTACGATTGTGGAAACAGGAAAAGAAAGGAGAAAGAAGGTTGGAGGAGAGAGAAGGAGCAGATAATGAATGTGGTGGTGGTGGAGGGTTTGAAAGGAAAGATAAGGAATAAGTGGTTCCTGTTTTTTTGATTTTTTTAATTTTTTTTTTTTTACTTTAGGGTGTGGTTTTCGGGCATGAGGTTAACCGAACCAAAACCGGCTAACCGACCGGTCGGTGGTCGGCTAGCCGCTGTATTTTCTCGGTCGGTGGGCGGTAGCCGGATGTGGTCGCTCGGTTTAACCGATAACCGAGAAATTGGTTTTCGGTTAAACCGAAACCGACCGACTGCCACCCCTATCCAAAATAAATACAACTACAATTCTATTTATGAATGGAATCTTGATGGATTTTCAGAATATCAAATTTTGAACCTTCTTCAACAAATGACCATGGTAGCTAATGCTTACAAAACTCAAAATCAAACTTCTGATTACGCTATAGCTGAACTACTTATAGCTGGCTTTGCTAGTCAATTAAAGGGTTGGTGGGATAATATCTTAACCACGGAAGACCAGAGAACTATTTTTACAGCTGTCAAATGTGTCTCTTCTCGAACTCCTATTTTAGACTCCAATAATCAATCTTCTCAAGATGCAGTTGCATCCATGATTTTTGCCATTTCAAAACATTTTATTGGAGATTCTTCACATCTTAAAGATAAAAATGGCGTACTACTTTCTAATCTTCGTTGTAAAAAGTTTCATGACTTCCGATGGTACAAAGATACCTTTTTAACTAGGGTTATGCAAAGAGAATATGGTAATCAACCATTTTGGAAAGAAAGGTTTTTAGCAGGTTTACCCCGTCTCTTAGGAGATAAAATCCGAAACAAAATCTAAGACACTTTTAATGGTCAAATTCCTTATGAGCAACTTACTTACGGAGAACTTATTAGCTTTATACGAAAAGAAGGATTACAAATTTGCCATGATTTAAAACTTCAAAAACAAATCAAACACGAACAAAAACTAACTCGAAAAGAACTAGGATCTTTTTGTGCTCAGTTTGATGAATCTTATTCAAAAATTTCTTCCAAATCTAACTGTGAGGATTGTAGCACCAAACCTCATCAAAGACATCGCGATCGTCCCTACCAATCTTTTAAAACCACGAATCAAAAATCCCATTTCTCTAGGAATCCCCGCCAAGATAAGGGACCATGATCTAACAATGAAAATAAAAACATTACTTGTTTTCGTTGTGGAAAAACAGGTCATATCTCCAAATATTGTCGTATAAAAAAGAAGCTCAATGAGCTTAATCTTGATGAAGATATATTGATGACAAAATCAATAATATTTTTCTCCAACACTACTCTTCTCATGAGGATTCTTCTTCTTCTGATGATGATGATGAGAATCTTCAGGCCTTACAATTTGATGACATCGATGAAAGTTCTGAATCTTCTATGAATGTTTTAACCAAAGATTAAGAGCTTATCTTAGATCTAATCAATAATATTGATAATCCTCATCTCAAAGAAAAATATTTCAAAAAGCTTCATGAGCACATGGAGAAACCTCCTGTGACTATTCCACCTACCAATCCCTTTCATCAAGGTTCGACGTATAGTGTCAAAGATATCCTTTCTCGACATAGTGATAACGATTCCCACAATCCTTCTATTCCTGACTTCCAAAAGGAATTGGATATTGTTAAGAAAGAAATTCAACAATTACGACAGTTACAAAATAGTGATCATGAGATATTACAAACTTTAATAGCTCTCAAACCTTTAGAAGAGCCATCAACATCTAGCCCCGACAACTTTTTCGATGAAACTCCTCATGCAACCAACAGTTTAGAAACAGAGGAAATGCTAACTGAAGACGATTTTCTATGTTTTTTATCTACCATTATTACTACCCAAAAATGGTATGTTATCATTAATATTCAGGTTTCTTCTGATTTTACTTTAAGCACAGTACCCCTTCTTGATACAAGAGCAGACATGAACTGCATCCAAGAAGGATTAATTCCAACTAAGTACTATGAAAAGACCCTCGAGCGTCTATCTACCGCTAACTGTCAACCTCTTCAAATACAATATAAACTTTCTAATGCTTTAATTTGTCATCAAAATGTTGAATTCAAAACTCTTTTTATCCTAGTTCGTGACATGCAACAAAAGGTGATCTTAGGGACACCTTTTCTAAATCTTCTAAAACCTTTTACTGTCACCGACCAAGGAATTAACACTGTTGTGTTAGGCAACAATGTTGAATTCTCATTTCTCCAAAAACCAAAAGTTCGAAACCTAAATGTTTTACGACGTTCTTCTATAAAATATATACACCATATAATTCGTTGTAAAACTAATCAAATATCTTATTTGCATGATGAGATACATTTTCAGCGAATCTTACAACAGCTTTCTCAACCCCTTTTGCAAAAACGAATCAACTCTTTAAAATAGCACATTAAAAGCTCTATTTGTGCTGATACACCCAATGCTTTTGGGCATAAAAAACAACATCAGGTTGATCTTTCTTACGGAAAAAGATTTCAATGGAAATCTCATTCCCACCAAGGCTAGGCCTATCCAAATGAATTCGGACCTTGAAAAACATTGTCGACAAGAAAGTAAAGAATTGCTAAAAAAGGGCCTTATCAGATCTAGCCAATCTCCTTGGAGTTGTTCTGCTTTCTATGTCATTGATAATGCAGAAAAGGAACGTGGCGTTCCTCGTCTTGTACAAGGCAGTTGGATTGGGATTTACCCGAGCTATTATAAACTACAAACCGTTGAATAAGGCTCTGAAATGGATTAGGTATCCTATCCCCAACCAAAAGGATCTACTCTAGAAACTTTCACAGTCCCTAATATTTTCTAAATTTGACATGAAATCCGGTATTCCCTAACTTTCACAGTCCCTAAACTTTCCAGTATTCCTTGGAAACCTAGAAAAAGAGGAAAACCGGCTCTGATACCAAAATGAAACACCCTAACTCGGCCGGGTACTACTTGAACCGGCTCTGATACCAAAATGAAACATACCAGATGTTGACCAAAGAGCCCGGGCCACAGGACAAACCAAAAACAGATCAAACGAGAAAAGAGTGGTATACTTCAGCACAGTTCACATGCTTCGGGTGTAGTCTAGACATCGAAAGCAACAAAGGAATGTATTTCCTTGTTCGGATTGTTTTCCCTGTACGTTTTGTAATGAAGTTCTAGTTGATTACACTACAAGAAAATTGACTTTTAGCGGCTAAATTATGGTGGCAGATATTGTAAATGCCTCAAAATGTAAGCTATAGCGATAGATATAAAATTTGCCTCTAAAAGTTAAAAAAAACTATCGCTAATAATTTAAGTTTTTTTATATATTAATACTAATGAAAGTAAATTATTATAGATGTACTGCTCATTTATTTTTCTGATGTAGAGAATAAACCATTTAGATTTAGAGGCAAATAAAATAGTTGTTATTGTTTTTTTTTTTTAGAAAATGGGACGCTAAAAGGGCGCCCCTGGCTGATACTTAAATTATACGGGTTTGGGAAATTCCCAAAAATCATACAAAATCCAAAAGGACAGACCCGAGTCTGTACTCTCAAAAACATGGTAACCTATGCTAACAGAGTGACCTTTATTTGCAAGGAAGTCGGCCACTTTGTTTCCTTCTCTATAAATATGGGAAATTCTTACTTCCCAGTTTCGCTGAATCAGCCCTTGAAATTGAAGAACCAGGTTATGGTACTTGTGCACAGTCTGATCCTGGGCGGTAAGGATGTTGATGGCTGTAGTGGAGTCCAACTGTAGTAAGATTTTCATGTATCATTTCTCCCACGCCATTTGCAAACCTCGAATGGCTGCCATGATCTCTGCTCGGGTAATCGTGCAAACGCTAAGATTCTCCACAAAGGCTCCCAAACATTTCCCTGTCCAGTCTCGGACCAGGCCGCCCCCTGCAGCTTCCGAACCAGGTTGCTTTACAGACCCGTCGATATTTATACATATCCAATCCTGTGGTGGCGGTCTCCAGGCGAGCCACTGTTCTACCTTCTTTGGCGCCTCTTTAAGTGAAGCCGAGTCGTTATCCTGCGCTTGCCTGATTGTTGTCGTCCAGCTCTCGATGCGTTGCGCTAGGACATGATCATCTTGAATCAAGTTGTGGAAGACACTCTCATTCCTTCTTTTCTAAAGATACCAAGCTGTCACGCCAAAAAGAAGCCCTTCCTGATCCCTCTTGAGGTGTTCATCGAGCCAGGCTGAAAAACCAAGGCCATAAGTTAGAGCAGATTCCTTAATACCCAACCTGTGCCATACTTGTATGGAGTTTGGACACTGGCGCAGAATGTGCTCGGTGGTTTTCGGTCTGTTTCTGCAAGTCGGGCATGTGTCATCTTTTGTCACATTCCTCTTCTTGCGCTGCGCATTCGTCATCAGCCTGTCATGAAAAACCAACCACAAAAAATGATTAATCCTATTCGGTCCCGCCCATTTCCAGAGCCCCTTCCAGTTCTGGTGGTCAGGAGCCTCCTCCGCTTCACACTCCTCGTCACTCAGCCACTCCACTGCCGCGCCATAGGCTGACCGCAGCTTGAACTTTTCGTCTGGCTCCATCCCCCAAGCCGTAATGTCTTCACCCGTTCCTGGCATGGGCGGGTTTGTACCTGCAACCAGGGCAAATAATTTCCGAGTCAGGTGCGGCGAGAAATCCTGCTCGCTCAGGACCACACCCTCGGAAATCCATGGATCAGTCCAGAATTGGACATTATGGCCTGCCTGGATGTCCCACACAACCCGCTGCTTGAGAATAGGCCGGGTATCCACAATTCCTTTCCAAAGCCGCGAGTAATTGCTTTTTTTCATCACAAGAGCACCTGTTTCATTGACTTTAAAGTACTTCCCTTGCAGGATGGGGATCAACATCTCGTCCGACTTGTTCAGGAATGCCCACCCCAGTTTCATAAGGTAGGATATATTGAGAGCTCTAGCATAGCACAAGCCCAGGCCGCCATGCTCCTTTGGTTTGCAAATAGTCTCCCATTTGACCAAGTGAGTCTTGGAGACTCCGTCTTCAGCTCCCCAGATAAAGGCTCTGACTTTCCTATCAATGATGTCGTAGACAGAAATAGGGAGAACTGCCGTCTGCATGACATAGTTCGGAAGGGCGTTGAGCACCGACGTTGCCAAAGTGACTCTGCCTGCAAGGGATAGACTCCTCGCTTTCCACCCTGCAAGACATTGGTCAATCTTCTCCAAGATGAACTTGTAGGTATCTTTCGTGACTCTGCCATGGACTATAGGAACACCCAAGTAGCGCCCCAGGTTGTTGGTGTGCTTAATCCCCATCAAGTCACTTATCCTTCTCTTCAAGTTCTCCTTAGTGTTCTTGGAGAAGAAGACACAAGACTTGTCTTTGCTCACTTAATCCCCCGAGGCTTCACAGAACCGGTTAAGACATGTGAGGACTTCTTCACCCTGCTTTAGATCAGCCTCCGCAAACAGTACCAGATCATCTGCAAAAAATAGATGAGTAAGAGCAGGACCATCCTTAGACAGAGTAATAGGACTCCAGGCTTTCCTCTCTACAGAGTCCTTGATGCAGTGACTCAACCTTTCAATACATAAAGTAAAGAGATAAGGTGAAAGAGGACATCCCTGCCGAAGACCCCTAGTGGGTTGAAAAGACTCTGTGCATCCACCATCCCAAAGCACCTGGAAACGCACAGTCGTCACACAAGCCATGACAAGTTTGACGAAGTCATTTGGGAGACGGCCGCCTGAAGGGTTGATTCCAGGAACTTCCAATTGATTCTGTCGTACGCTTTGGCCATGTCAATTTTCAGAATCATTTGACTTTTGGCCCCCGTCCTGAGAGACATAGTGTGGACCACTTCCTGCAAGATGATGATGTTATCTGTGATATGTCTTTTCGGGACGAAGCTTGACTGGCTCGGGTCGATGAGCTGAGGCATGAATTTTTTGAGCCAGTTCGCTAGACACTTCGCCAGCACCTTATAGCTCACGTTACAAAGGCCGATGGGCCTGAACTGAGATACTTGCTTCGGAAAATCCACCTTGGGTAGCAACACCAAAAGGGTGTCATTGCACCTCTTGATACGATCCGGGCACCTGAACTGAGATACTTGCTTCGGAAAATCCACCTTGAGTAGCAACACCAAAAGGGTGTCATTGCACCTCTTGATACGATACTGTCACCTGAAACAGTCAACAATATGGTCATGGAAATCAATACCCACCCTGTCCCATCATTTCTGATAAAAGGTAGCATGAAAGCCATCCTTCCCCGGGGCCTTTAACCCTCCCATCTCCTTGATTATTTGATAAGTCTCCCCGGGGAGAGGGTTGGCAGCAAGATGCGACGTCATTGCACTGGTCAAGACATTGAAAAGAGTCGGGATGTCTTGCTGCCATGTGCTATCATCCGAGTATAGTCGGATATAAAACTCCCTGGCCATCCGTTTTAGCGTCTCCGGATCCTCCACCCATGCCCCATCCTCTTGCTACAATTTAGTAATTCTATTTTTCCTGCGCCTTGTGAGAGCAACAGTGTGAAAATATCGGGTATTCTTATCCCCATTCACAATCTGGTTGGCCCTCGCCTTTTGTAGCCAAAGGAGTTCTTCTTGCCATAGGTCTGCTCCAGTTCCTCCCAAATCTGCCGTTCTCTTCTTAGGGAAGCTTCACTAGCTGTCTGCTCGTTCTGAATTTCCAGGCGAGTAAGTTGCTTTGATAGTTTAGCTTTCCTCCAAAAAATGTTTCCAAACACCTCTTTGTTCCATCGAGTGAAATGCGCTTGAAGATCCTGCAAAGACAACAAAAAGTCCCTTCCTTGGTTCCACGCGACCTCAAGTACAGAGGGAAAATCCTTGTGAGCAAGCCACAGCACTAAGAACCGGAAAGGTCTTACCTGCCTAGGAGGGATGTGTTCAACTCCAAACAACAGCAAAGAGGTGCCAATTCAAAGGGAATACATCAAAGATTTTGAAGGAGTTGAGAGAGTAGTACGAGTATTTTACTACTAGGAAACAAGTGGATGATCTAATAAGCTAAGACAGACAAAGGAGAGAAATATGAATCTCCAAAGGAAGAGGAACAATCACCAGATGCAAGTAGCTATGATAACATGATGATGTTAGGGTCTTTGGTCCTAAGCAGTGGAAAGTGGGCAACGGGTCAAGAAACGAAGAGCTACCCCGAGAAGTCCCGTAGCTAGTATTTGTGGTCGATGGCTCAACGCCATTACAACACAGTGACAAGGAGCAGAGGAATGTTTAGACTTTAAGAAATGCTAGGGTAGTATAAAGGAAACGAAGGAGGAAATAAGTAGGTTATAAGGAGTATGAAAGGACGTCAAGAAGTCAATAAGTCAAGGGGAAGATGAGGCATGGTCATTTAAATATGACGACAAAGGAACCCTTACACATAAAATACGTCACTACAAAAGAGGGTACATGACCCTGGGGAGTTAGGCTGGTAGCAAGCCTTTAAAAGGAACAAGACAAGTGTCAAGATGAACGAGGTAGAGAACGAGCTTGGATCAAGAATAACAAGGTGCTAGTGAACAATGTCGAGCTAGAAAGAAGATGTATTGGGATATGAGAGACCCTACAAACTACCCAGATCACAAAAGGTCAGGAGGTCGTTGAGACCATTGAAAGGGGAATGCAAGAGTTCACGATGATCTGTTACGGGATTGTCCTCTCTTAAATAGAGGGAACACCTAGCCTCCTAGGGTACATGAGGGGTGACAGAAGGAGGAACCTCTCTACTAAGTTGGAGCTAGAGGGATAAGAGCTGAGGTCTCAGAACTAGCTATAGAGTAAGTCATTAAGCCAACCGAGTATAGACAAGTAAGTGGAATGTTCAATAAATGTTCTAGTGAATGGCAGAGAATTCGAGGAAACACGTGGAAGTTCCGATGAAGGATTGAGAATATGTGTAGGTTACTCGTGTTCAAGAAAATGCATAGTGGAGTACGAAGAGGAAAAGCATTACCAAGAAGGAGGAAATCATTAAGTTACCTTACCCAAGGTGCCCCACTCATAGTGAGTACGACATAGTAGGATGTCATTCATAAAAGAAGGACAGTTAAGGATAAATTAGTGATATTTAGTTAAGCCACTAAGAGCCATGACTAAGAGATTAAGGCTATGTACAAGCATCAGTTGAGATAAATGACGTGAATGAGGTATGTTAAAACCTACCCAAGAAAATCCTCTATTGGAAGCTTTAACCCTAACAATAACGAGAAGATACTCAACGGAGTTTGGTGACCAAATATAGTACAAAGCAACAACGGAAGAGTAGTAAAAGTAAAGAAGCAAGGCGAACACCATAGGACGTTATAGAAACAAAACGGTGTTCGTCGACAGGGCGATGTATGCGTCAAAGAAGATAGCTATGACGGGCCAAAGCAGGAGTACAACAGACAACAAGAAAGCATTAGGTTGAGTACCAGTAGAGAACAATCAATCCATAGGAAGTCCATCAAGAAAGTAAGATGGAATCGTGGTCTCTAAGACTAGTCAAAGAGAGAACCTTATAAGTCAAGGACTCAAGGTACATTAGTAAGAAGAGAATATGAGAACCTAGATGACTATATCGAGAATAAAGGACGTCATCTAGAACTAGCGAGTAATATCAAGAAGAAGAGTCACGAGTAACGAAGTAAGAAGGATATAAGTTTAGTGAACCTACTAGAATACCCAAAAGTGAAACCAAGATCGCCTATGCTGATGAAAGGTGTCAATCTCTCAGGTAAAACTCTATTGGATGGAGAAACTGTACGAGGAATTTCAGCTAGGGTCTAAGAGTAGCAGAATGGATAGTACGAGAGTTTCAAATTCAGGCAGCGATAAGGAAGTGCTAAGTTAGGCGCCAGGAGTGAACAAGTAAGCCAAGGGGACGGTCATGACTCTTGAAGGGAGTCATAAAGTTGTTAGCAAGCTAGAGAAAGATGCAGAGGATGCCTTTAATGCATACATGAAGTAAAATCAGTAGTATGAGGTTTCGAGGTTAAGCAGAAGTAATGAGGAGATGACTATTCAGTTTATGGTTAAAGGATAAGACAAGGCATCAAAGAAGAAAGTAAGAGATGCAATGTTAGCAGGTACAACGACCTAGGTCACTTATGAGGTCAACCCCAGACAAGAGTTACGTTAAAACAGTTTTACCATCAGACTAGATGGAGGATAAGCCGCCATCAGTGACCTTGGGATAAGAGAGGGGCATTAACTTCTCATGTACCGAATAATGGATAGTTATCGTTCCGACACATGCCCAAGGTGCAGCCTAGATGATGGGAGGAGTTAAGAAGCCACAACAACATTGAACTTGCAGGGAATGGAGAAAAGGATTTTAGGTCATGTCGTATAAATTAAAGGAAATAAAAATCCGTGAAGTGAAAAGGATTACAACAAGCGATGCTTAGGGTAATCATAGTGGAAAAATTTCGAGGGAGAAATTTCTATAAGTGGGGAGGAAATGTGATACCTCGACTTCGATAGGTTCAACATCAAGTACTGAATCAGTTGGACCAAATACATTGAGCCGAAATTTTGTCCCATCACACCTTGGGCCCAAGTTGGAAAATTTTGAAAAGGGCAATGAGTCACTCAAACCTATTCGATGCTACCAAGCTAGATGAGAATATATGTTATGGTCAAGAGTACATATAAGAACTATCGTAAGATATTCAAGACAAGGTAAGGACACGCCATTGAAGTTCATATAGAAAGAGTGAAATCTTGAGCGAAAGAAGAATGAGAATGGGGAGTATGGAAGGATGAGCTCGATCAAATTTCGAGGACGAAATTTTATAAGGGTGGAGGAAATGTTACACCCCGCTCTTCCCAAAAGTCAAAATGACTAACATACCCTTGGGTCAAGTTCCACCGTATTACCGTTGAGGATTAAAAATGTGAACTAATTGTTCAAACGATGTCGAGTTTCGAAATGAAGTGAGAAAATTTGGGACGTTAACTGAATTTCGGATTAAACTCACCCGTTATTAGGAAATTCCCAAGATAACCCCGAGGAAATTAAACCTAACCTAACCCTACTTCTCTCTCGAGCCTCGTAGTTACGTGGTTTTCCCCAAACCTAAATCTACCAATTACCGAGAGGCGCAGGAGACAAATTTGCCCAGCCCGTTCAATTCCCTCTTCGACATAGGAAAGCAGGCAGCTCTCCTCGCTCTCGGCCAAAGCTCCACTTCCGCCATTCTTTGCCTTCCATCATCACTGCCCAGCAAGTTGGTCCACCATTGCTTCTTCTTTTCCTTTGCATCGTAACCGCCAAGCAGTAGAGACAAAACCACCATGGGATTGAGGTATGAGTCTCCGCAATGGAATTATATTAATGATGATGGTTTATTTCATCCAATCACGAGGCTAAAAGGGAATTGAGGATTATCGTTCATGGAATTGAGGCGGTGGGGTTTAGAGATTTATGCCATGGTTACAGTGGTGATCGAGGTGCTCGGCCCTAAGTGCCAAAAGGAGTCAATTTTTGGAATGGTAACGTGTAGTGGATGGAATGGATGTGGATCATGGTATTACAAGCAATGCTGAGTGGTTGCGAAAATATTGTTGACACTTTTCGATCATACGAAGAACTAGGCCCATTCGAAGTAAATTCAAGGCAGTCGACTTGATCATAAGGTGAGTGAAAGTGGGTAAATTCTACGTCTTACGTATTCTTTTAAGTATTATGATTTTAATTATTTTAGTGAATTGGTTATTTTATTTTTCAAGGGCATTTTAGTAAAAGTAGTACCCGACAGGGTTAGGGTGTTTAATTTTGGTATCAAAGCCGGTTTTCCTCTGTTTCTTGGTTTCCAAGGAATACTGGAATGTCGGTCTCAGTTTTTAAAGGCTTTTGTTTTAAAGGAAAGGAAACCAAGTCAAGAATCTTCTTTTAAGAGTTTATAGAATCTCCAGTCTACTCTAATCATATTAAGGTGAATAACTATGACAGCACGACACGAAGGATGGTAGCCCGGGGTGCGATTGTTTAGAATACGCTAGGACGCAATTTAGTCAACATGTCGTGGTTTGTCAAATGAGAGATTTAGGCATATGGTGATCGCCAGTAAGAAATAAAGGGTGAAAGAAACGTGACCAACCCAAGTAGAATCTCAAAGGCTCTCAAGACCAAGTATCTCATCGACATGATGGATAGTAGTTTTTCAATTAGTTAACCAACTACTCGGACGTTAGCTAAAAGATCATCATCATCAACCTAGAGAAGGAACGTTGCAAAGGTCTGTGGAGGTAGAATCAAATGTGCGAGGACTTCAACTCCAAACACCAGCAAAGACGTGCCAATTGAAAGGGAATGCCTCAAGGATTTTGAATGAGTTGAGGGAGTAGTACGAGGGTTTTACTACTAGGAAACAAGTGGATGATCTAGTAAGCTAAGACAAACAAAGGGGAGAAATATGAATCTCCAAAGGAAGAGGAACAATCACCAGATGCCAGTAGCTATGATAATAGGATGATGTTAGGGTCTTTGGTCCTAAGCAGTGGAAAGTGGGCAACGGGTCAAGAAACGAAGAGGTACCCCGAGAAGTTCCTCAGCTAGTTTTTGTGGTCGATGGCTCAACGCCATTACAACACAGTGACAAGGAGCAAAGGAATGTTTAGACTTTAAGAAATGCTAGGGTAGTATAAAGGAAGCGAAGGAGGAAATAAGTAGGTTATAAGGAGTATGAAAGGACGTCAAGAAGTCAATAAGTCAAGGCGAAGATGAGGCATGGTCATTTACATATGACGACAAAGAAACCCTTATTCATAAACTACGTCACTACAGAAGAGGGTACATGACCCTGGGGAGTTAGGCTGGTAGCAAGCCTTTAAAAGGAACAAGACAAGTGTCAAGATGAACGAGGTAGAGAATTAGCTTGGATCAAGAATAACAAGGTGCTAGTGAACAATGTCGAGCTAGAAAGAGGATGTATTGGGATATGAGAGACTCTACAAACTACCCAGATCACAAAAGGTCAGGAGGTCGTTGAGACCATTGAAAGGGGAATGCAAGAGTTCACGATGATCTGTTATGGGATTGTCCTCTCTTAAATAGAGGGAACACCTAGCCTCCTAGGGTACATGAGGGGTGACATAAGGAGGAACCTCTCTACTAAGTTGGAACTAGAGGGCTAAGAGCTGAGGTCTCGGAACTAGCTATAGAGTAAGTCATTAAGCCAACCGAGTATATACAAGTAAGTGGAATGTTCAATAAATGTTCTAGTGAATGGCAGAGAATTCGAGGAAACACATGGAAGTTCCGCTGAAGGATTGAGAATATGTGTAGGTGACTCGTGTTCAAGAAAATGCATAGTGGAGTACTAAGAGGAAAAGCATTACCAAGAAGGAGGAAATCATTAAGTTACCTTACCCAAGGTGCCCCACTCTGAGCGAGTACGACATAGTAGGATGTCATCCATAAAAGAAGGCCAGTTAAGGATAAATTAGTGATATTTAGTTAAGCCACTAAGAGCCATGACTAAGAGATTAAGGCTATGTACAAACATCGGTTGAGATAAATGACGTGAATGAGGTATGTTCAAAAACCTACCCAATGAAAGGGTCTATTGGAAGCTTTAACCCTAACAATAACGAGAAGATACTCAACGGAGTTTGGTGACCAAATATAGTACAAAGAAACAATGGAAGAGTAGTAAAAGTCAAGAAGCAAGGAGAACACTATAGGACGTTATAGAAACAAAACGGTCGTCGTCGACGGGGCGATGTATACGTGAAAGAAGATAGCTAGGATGGGCCAAAGCAGGAGTACAACAGACAACAAGAAAGCATTAGGTTGAGTACCAGTAGAGAACAATCAATCCATAGGAAGTCCATCAAGAAAGTAAGGTGGAATCGTGGTCGTTAAGACTAGTCAAAGGGAGAACCTTACAAGTCAAGGACTCAAGGTACATTAGTAAGAAGAGAATACGAGAACCTAGATGACTATATTGAGAATAAAGGACGTCATCTAGAACTAGCGAGTAATATCAAGAAGAAGAGTCACGAGTAACGAAGTAAGAGGGATATAAGTTTAGTGAACCTGCTAGAATACCCAAAAGTGAAACCAAGATCGCCTATGCTGGTGAAAAGTGTCAATCTCTCAGGTAAAACTCTATTGGATGGGGAAACTGTACGAGGAATTTCAGCTAGGGTCTAAGAGTATCATAATGGATAGTACGAGAGTTTCAAATTCAGGCAGCGATAAGGAAGTGCTAAGTTAGGCGCCAGGAGTGAACAAGTAAGCCAAGGGGAAGGTCATGACTCTTGAAGGGAGTCATAAAGTTGTTAGCAGGCTAGAGAAAGATGCAAAGGATGCCTTTTTTAATGCATACAGGAAGTAAAATCAGTAGTATGAGGTTTCGAGGTTAAGCAGAAGTAACGAGGAGGTGACTATTCAGTTTATGGTTAAAGGATAAGACAAGGCATCAAAGAAGAAAGTAAGAGATGCAAAGTTAGAAGGTACAACGACCTAGGTCACTTATGAGGTCAAACCCAGACAAATAATGGATAGTTATCGTCCGACACATGTCCAAGGTGCAGCCTAGATGATGTGAGGAGTTAAGAAGCCATAACAGCATTGAACTTGCAGGGAATGGAGAAAAGGATTTTAGGTCATGTCGTATAAGTTAAAGGAAATAAAAATCTGCGAAGTGAAAAGGATTACCACAAGCGATGCTTAGGGTAATCATAGTGGACAAATTTCGAGGGCGAAATTTCTATAAGTGGGGAGGAAATGTGATACCTCGACTTCGATAGGTTCAACATCAAGTACTGAATCAGTTGGACCAAATAAATTGAGCCGAAATTTTGTCCCATCACACCTTGAGCCCAAGTTGGAAAATTTTGAAAAGGGCAATGAGTCACTCAAACCTATTCGATGCTACCAAGCTAGATGAGAATATATGTTATGGTCAAGAGTACATATAAGAACGATCGTAAGATATTCAAGACAAGGTAAGGGCACGCCATTGAAGTTCATATAGAAAGAGTGAAATCTTGAGCCAAAGAAGCATGAGAATGGGGAGTATGGAAGGATGGGCTCGATCAAATTTCGAGGACGAAATTTTATAAGGGTGGAGGAAATGTTACACCCCGCTCTTCCCAAAAGTCAAAATGACTAACATACCCTTGGGTCAAGTTCCACCGTATTACCGATGAGGATTAAAAATGTGAACTAATTGTTCAAACGATGTCGAGTTTCGAAATGAAGTGAGAAAATTTGGGACGTTAACTGAATTTCGGATTAAACTCACCCGTTATTAGGAAATTCCCAAGATAACCTCGAGGAAATTAAACCTAACCTAACCCTACTTCTCTCTCTGCCCTCGTAGTTACGTGGTTTTTCCCAAACCTAAATCTACCAATTATCGAGAGGCGCAGGAGACAAATTTGCCCAGCCCGTTCAATTCCCTCTTCGACATAGGAAAGCAGGCAGCTCTCCTCGCTCTCGGCCAAAGCTCCACTGCCGCCATTCTTTGCCTTCCATCATCACCGCCCAGCAAGTTGGCCAAAACCACCATGAGATTGAGGTATGTGTTTCCGCAATGGAATTATATTAATGATGATGGTTTATTTCATCCAATCACGAGGCTAAAAGGGAATTGAAGATTATCATTCATGGAATTGAGGCGGTGGGGTTTAGAGATTTATGCCATGGTTACAGTGGTGATCGAGGTGCTCCGCCCTAAGTGCCAAAAGGAGTCAATTTTTGGAATGGTAACATGTAGTGGATGGAATGGATGTGGATCATGGTATTACAAGCAATGCTGATTGGTTGCGGAAATATTGTTGACACTTTTCGATCGCACGAAGAACTAGGCCCATTCGAAGTAAATTCAAGGCAGTCGACTTCATCATAAGGTGAGTGTAAAGGGGGTAAATTCTACGTCTTACGTATTTTTTTAAGTATTATGATTTTAAGTATTTTAGTGAATTGGTTATTTTATTTTTCAAGGGCATTTTAGTAAAAGTAGTACCCGACCAGGTTAGGGTGTTACATTCTCGCCCGCCACTTCGTTCAGCAGGACAACAAGGCTTTCACCCAGGTACTCGTGCGTTGGTCTCATCAACTGCCTGAGGATGCTACATGGGAGGACCTCTTGTCTTTTCGCATGACTTACCCAGATTTTCCAGCTTGAGGACAAGCTGTTTTTCAAGGGAGGTGAATTTGTACCAACCCAGATAACATAATGGGGATAGTATAGTAATTCCTTACTTGCTGAACCAATTGTATAAAAGGAGAAAATACACGAACGTAAGGCAGAATGTGAATTGACCAAACTTTATCTCTGCAAATTCTCTGTTTTCCTGCATTTCCTTTCTTCCTCAAAACTTTGTTCTTCGTTGCTGGATATTTTAGACCCAAATCCTTTACAACATGTTCCTTTGATGCAGCGGTCTGTAAGGGTTCTTATGACCCCAACGCGCGTACTCAGGAGTTGCAGGAGTATACTTACAGGGATTTAATTATGGCCAAATATGGGCTTGAGTTCAAGTCCTTAACCCTCATTTCTTAAGGAGAATCTTAAAGCCTTTCTATTGGTTGATAGTGGATTAGGTAGTTAATGGGGTTAGTAGTTAATAGGTATTTAAGGATATATGGAGTATGCAAATATAATTAATATAATTGATTAGTGATTCTCTTTCTCTCTCCTCCCATGATTTTCTCCATAACCCTCTCTCTACATTATAATTAAAAAGAAATATGAAATTAATTTTATTTAATATTTAATAAAATCCGAATTTAATAATTATATTTTTCTAAAATAGAAATTTGAAATTTAAAATATATGTCTCTCTCACATCTTGGCAACTTCTGATTAGTATTAAGTATTAACATTTTGTAATGACATTATCAATATTTATAAATTGAATAATCATTAGGGCTTTTCGTTGCATGGGTTTAGGATTTTTCGTTGTTAGGTGTTCGTTTGTGTTATTATTAATGTTGTTCGACATGTTTTTTAATAATTTTATATGACATTATTAACTTTTTATGTTATGTTTTGTTTGTAACATTAGCAAAAGTGAAATTGTGTTTTCAATTTGTTGGTACTTGAAGTTTATTTACTATTACATTGTATTATCAATTTGGTTCGCAATGATTTATAAGCATTTGAAGTGCTATTATCAATGTTTTTTTCCAAGCACAATATAACCATTAGCAAAAATTTATTTCATTTGTAAGATTGCTTATGTTTAGTGATTTGAATTATTAATATTTTTTCGTTTATGTTTGTAACTTTGTCAAATGTCATTATCAAGAATCATACTTGTTAGGAATTCGTTCGTTTATGACATTAGCAAAAGTGAATTTACGTTTAATGATATAACTATGGTTATTAATCTTTCAGTCTAAGTTAGTAACATAGTTGGTGTCATTATTAATAGGTGTGTATAAGCATTATCAATGTTTGAAAAATAATATATTAATAATATCTAATAAGGTACTTAACAATCATTAGTTGCTATCATTATCAAAGTTTTTGAATGCATTATCCATTAAACACATGTTACTTATTAATGCGTGTTTAGTGCTATTTGACATTAAACATTGCATCCAAATATTATTAATAATTTTTTTTATTACAAAAATCTATTTCCTTATCAGTGACTTGATCATTCCATATTAATGGTTTTTAATATCTTTATTAAAAGTGTGATGTCATTTATAATGTCGAAGTCAGACATTTTTACATTGTGTTTTGTGTTTATTTTCAACGAAATACTTTTCGTTGTCAATGATTTATTGTATTGTTATTAAAAGTTTGGTGTTGAGGTATGAATGTTGATTTGCTTGAGCTAATATTTTTCCTAGACAATGTTTGTTTGACTGAATCACACAGGTGCACTATGTCATAAGTACCCAAGATTTGAAAATCAGTATTGTGCTTTATGATCATTGAGAATGATAATGTAAAGCAATATTAATTGATCATAAAACGTTAATAATGTCATTATAAATCATTGGAAGAGGTCATGACTAGATATTTATAAACATGATGTGAAAATGTTAATCATTAGTACTAAAGATGTTGTAAATCAATGATATTGTTATTCAAATTGTTAATGACCATGTTACATAACTTTAATGATTCATTCATTGGCGTTGATGACGAAACTATAAAACAGTAACAATTGATCCAAAATTATTAATAATGTAATTGTAAGGAGTTGATAAGTATATTGAAGTCGTTAATTAGTAATGATGAGGTATAATAATAACGATTCATTTCATAAATGTTGATAATGTCATATCAAAATGTTAATATTGTATTGCAAGTTGCCACGAAGTGAGAGAGAGTATATATTTTTAATTTTCAATTTTCATTTTAAAAAATAAAAAATATAAAGTTCGAATTTATTAAATATTAAATAATAATATTTAATTAAATTAATTTCGAATTTCCTTTTAGTTGTAGTGGAGAGAGAGGGTTATGGAGAAGATCAAGGGGAAGAGAGGAAGAGAATCATTAATGAGTAATATTAATTATATTTTCATAATATCTTATTTATTCCAACTAACTATTAACTACAGACCCCTCATTAACTACTGACCCCTCATTAACTACTTAATCTAGTATCAACAAATAAAAATGGTTTAAGAAACTCCTTAAACAATCTAGATAATAAATAAAAGCCGAATGATGAAAACTGTTGCTCCATTTCAATTTTCCTGCAGCGAGAGTGATTATAGGAAGGACATTTTGGTCTTCACAATTGCTTATTTTCTTATTTATTTATTCATAAAAATGGCATGCACTGGGATTTGAACCTTGGTCTCTTTAAAGGCAAGCAAGGATCATAACCAATCACACTAAGTATATTTATTGTATCTATTTAAATTCAAACATACACGAACGTAAATTATGAAAATCATATGACTTTTTTAACGATTAGTTGGCCACTGAATCTCCCGTAAGTACTTATTTGGTGTTTTAATACTTTGATTATTTTAGTTGTAGTTTAATACTTAATTTAAATTTCTATCTATTTGATAAATATACAATAACCCTAAAATTGCAGCCCAAATATCACTGGTTCGAATATTGCATATCGAATTGCAATATTAAACATGTAGAAGCAATATCGACATCTTAAATTAATATTATTTTTCAGAATTACTATGGAGAAATTATATCTTTGTGCAAACTATATGAGACTGGTTCTTTTAATGTTTTAGTCGGGATAACCGCTACATTTTAAACTTCTTCATAATTTGGCATGATTGGATCCAATGATCATTATACAAGATTGTGTTTAGTAGGGTGGCTCATTTCACCACTTTTTGGCGTGTTAATGAATTTGTAGGACAATGACAGGTCTACATCTACACTCATCACAATCTACACATCATATAAATGTGAAATGTGAAATGTGAAATGAGAAAAGAGAAAAGAGAAAAGAGGGATTGCATTTCAAATTTGATGAATACAGAGCAATTTTTTAGGGGTAAATTTAGAAGATGCCAGTGCGGTCGGTCTGTTGAGCACGAAAGTAAAAATATCTTTTCATTTAAACGGGCCCAAACTGTTATTTGGCCCACTAATTGTGCACCCATCGCCAATGCAGTCAAATTCGGGATTTTGATCGTAAAATCGTAGGATTTTAGGATTTTACTTAGGGATTCCGATCTTGATTTTACTATAAAATCGATGGACCTTAAAATCGTTTAAAATCGGGACTAAAATCGTTAAAATCGTAAAATAGTACCGAAATCTGGATTTTGATCGTAAGAGAACAAAATAGGTGGTTTGAGCCAATTTAAAATAAGTATAACTGTTTCAGCGGAAAGGGCAATGGAATCTTCTCAGATATTTTTCTATTAGAAAAATATTCAAAAATAATAAAAATAACCAAATTAGGGTTCGGTTAATCTCTTTCCCTTCACCCCATTTAACTTATTGGTAAAACACCTGTCCTAATATTGGAAGTATGTAAGAACTAACATCATTATTAACTAATTAATTTATTAATGAATATATTTGTACCAAGCCACTAACATTACTTATTTTATTGGAGTTCAATTATTTTTAGTTTTAAATCATACTTAGTAGACGATGTCGAAATATTACTTTGAGTTAAACAACCTAGACATAACATGAAAATAAGAGCCAAACCCATGAATTATATCCCTTCATCATGAATTATTTTGAGTTACACATTAAATAACAATTAAAATAGTGATTTTGGAACATTAATCTTGAGAATTATCTTATGAAAAAAAAATCTGCTGAATTATCATTTTAAATGCTATGTGTCTTTGTGATATTAATAATTTACCTTATTAATATTCTTATATGCTATGTTCTATATGGTACTTAAAATCCTACGATTTTACGATTCGATTATACGATTTTGATTTTACCCCAGTTTTCGATTTTAGGTAAAATCTCGATTTTAACTGCTTTGCCCATCGCAACCTCTCCAAATCTTCGTATTCTACTCGCCGGGTCATCTCCTCCACTACAAAATATCTCCTCATGTACTCAAAGTTCTCACTGAAACCTAATATCTACAACTTAGGCGCAGAGGGCGCAACCGATGGATTGTAGCGACCCCCACTATTTTGATAGCTAATCAAGAAGAGCGCGTTTGTTTAGTTGTATAGTGATTCACTTAATTAACAATTTTTATTCCGTTGACAGCCTCCTCTCCGCAATTGTATTGTGTGCACGAAGATCTGAAGGCGCAAGTGCAACAAGTCCAGGGGTAAACAATATGTATAAAGCGTTGGCCAAATTGAATTGAGTCATTCTACTTGGAATATGAAGATTTTTGCTTAATTGCTTTGGTTCGTGATGCAACTATGTTATGTTTGAAGGTAGACCAACGCAAACAACAGCACAGCTCCAGGGCTATTCTGCACATTAGGTAGTTGGGGCATTAATTGATAATTATTTGGGATTATTCCTACAAGTACATAATTTGGAACGTGCCATTATATTGCATTGATTAATAGTTGTTTGAGATTTTTCAAATGAGTGATTTGACATGTTAAACTCTCTTATTTTTGAAAATGGAGTCTTCGAAGTGGAATATGAAGATTTTGGATTAAGCTTGGTTTCGTAACGCCCTTATGGGTGTTTATTCTCTAAAATGCAGCTGTCTTTCAAAGTGCCCGTTGCAAATGGCAAGTCAGGATACAACGATGGTACCGGTACACGTTTATATCATTAGTAGGTAGCAGATTGTGTCCATTCTACTATATCATTTAGCTAAATACTTAATTGTTCTTTCAACTAAAAATTATGCTTAAATGCTGTGATTGGCCTCAGAAATGTATGTCTTTGCATTAACTGTTAATGATTGTGAGTTTTGGTTTAATGGTGAAAAGTCCATTTATTTAGAAGTCTAAATTGGGCAAACCTATTGGACAATAGGAATGCCATACATTAGTGTCGTGGGAGGTTTGTTTGATGTCTCAGGGTGTTAGATTTTTAAGAAGATTGTTTGTTGTGGCAGAGAGTCCCTAAAGCTAGCGAGGTATTCCTATGTGGGCTTTTTTTTTGTTTGACTTTTTCTCGCCTTTTTTCTTATCTCTTTTTCTATTTTTGGTTTTTGTGTGCTACCTTCAGTTGTGAGCCATCTATACTTTTCTTATTCAGTGCCTAAAAATCATATATACTCGATTGCATAGTAGTTACTAATAGATACATTTATACCAATAGAGAGATTTTAAGTTTTATCAGTTGTTAGTTTTAATATTTACTTACATTGGTTGTTTATGTAGTTTTCTTCGTAATATTTCTCATTATACAACTAATTACTATGGCTACGTAGTTGTATAAGTGGGGGTTGGACATGATAGTTCTTAGAAGCATCAATACTTGAAGGTTATTATAATGACCAAATTCTAAAGTTATGGTTTGCCTTCAACTTGCTTGGAGCATTTCAATTATGCATCAATTGTTCTCTCCGTGTAGTTAACTCTCAGACAAATCGAAAATCTTGCTGATATGTGCTTGGTGAGCGAATTGTGTATTGTATTATGCTTGTGAATGTATGTATATATACACGAGTGTAGCATGAAGCACAACTAGCTAGAACTACAATAAATACAAGATATTGGGAAGATATGGAGAATCACATAATAATGAAATAAAGATATGATGGAGATTATATTAATGATATAGATACGGAATATCATAGTTGAAAGGGACAATTTTCCCTATTACGCCCCCGCAAGATGAAGTCGGGTTCAACGACGCCAATCTTGGATCGTAGCAGAAGAAAACGGGCAGGAGCAAGCGGCTTAGTGAGCGCATCGGCTAACTGAATGGAGGTCGGAATGTAGCGTACAATGAGCTGCTTGTCCTGAACCAGTTGGCGAACAAAATGGTAATCAAGGGCCAGATGCTTCATACGAGAATGAAAGACTGGATTAGCACTGAAAGAGGTGGCTCCCATATTGTCACAAAACAAAACAGGTGGTGATGGAGGAGAGTGATGAAGTTCTTGGAGTAAGTGACGAATCCACTGCAACTCAGCAGTAGCATGAGCCACGCCACGAAACTCAGCTTCAGTACTGGAGCGAGCCACAGTTCGTTGCTTCTTGGAGGACCATGAAATTAGAGTGTCACCAAGGTACACAAGATAGCCCATGGTAGAGGTACGGTCAATAGGATCTCCAGCCCAGTCAGAATCAGAAAAGGCACGGAGATTCATAGGGGATGCTGAACGAGAGATGGAAAGCCCATATTGGAAAGTTCCTTGCAGATACCGCAGTAGACGCTTCACAGATAACCAATGAGTAGTTGTAGGAGCATGCATAAACTGCGACAATTTATTAATAGAGAAGGCAACATCAGGTCGAGTGTAGGTGAGGTACTGAAGAGAGCCGAGGACCTGGCGATAAAGAGTAGCATCTGTGGGAGTAGATCCATCATCCAGATGAAGCTTAGCTGAAGCGGCCATAGGAGTGGAACATGGATTACTATCCAGCATGTGGAAACGTTGGAGAAGATCTCGAATATATTTACGTTGAGAGAGTATATAGCCAGCCGGTGTGGAAAGCACCTCAATACCAAGAAAGAAGTTAACATGGCCTAACTCCTTCAAAGAGAAACGTGTCGCCAATGCTTGTTGAAAAGAACGAATGAAGCTAGAATCATTGCCTGTTAAAAGCAGGTCATCAACATATACCAAAAAGTAGCACAGTACTTTCCCACGAGAATAAACAAATAATGAAGCATCCGATACAGTTTTGTGAAACCCATGAGATTCTAAGAAACCAGATAGAGCGGAATACCAAGACCGGGGCGCTTGACGTAAGCCATAAATAGCCTGTTTAAGGCGGCACACATGAGAGGGAAAATGAGTACTTGTAAAACCCGGTGGTTGAACCATAAACACCTCCTTCTGTAAGGGACCCTGCAAGAATGCATTATTCACATCGAATTGAAGAATCGGCCAAGAATGGGACAGAGCAATGGTAAACACAGTTCGAACTGTGACAGGCTTGAGAACTGGACTATAAGTGTCATGATAATCGACGCCAGGGCGCTGATGGAAGCCCTTGGCCACTAAACGAGCCTTGTACCGGTCAATTGAGCCATCAGGATGACGTTTGATCCGAAATACCCAACGACAACCAACTAAATTTGAGCCGGGGGGAAGAGGAACGAGCTCCCATGTCCCATTGCCAATAAGAGCCTCATATTCCTTTTCCATTGCTGTTTTCCATGCTGGATCAATAAGAGCCTCCTTAACTGAACGAGGTTCTTGAGGCTGGGACAAAGTAGTAGATGTCATAAAAAGCTTCTTAGGTTTGAAGATACCATGCTGTGAGCGGGTAGCCATTTGATGACTACGTTGAGGAGGGTTCTTTGTTGGAGCTTTGGAAGGTGATAAAGTGGCATTCTCGCTATTGTCCACAGGAGAGGATGACGCAACAGGAGCAGCCGAGGAGGGGGAGGAAGGAGAGTCATGGGCTGCATGGGTAGGGACCTGCATAGAAAAAGTAGGAGAGGACGAAATAATAGATAATGAAGGGACAGTGGAGGCGAGCCAACCATGTGGATTTGTAGAAGGAGTGGGAGAGGTGGGGAAGCCGAGAAAGCTATTTTCTACAAAGGATACATGGCGAGAAATATATAGGCGATTGGTGGAGGGATCAAAACAACGATAGCCACTTTGTTGAGTAGAGTAACCTACGAAAATACATGGACGGGAGCGAGGTAGGAGTTTATGATCATTATAAGGACGTAGGAGAGGATAGCAACGACAACCAAAGACACGCAATTTATTATAATTAGGATGTTCATTAAATAAAGAAAAGAACGGAGTTTGGCCTTTAAGAGATGAGGAAGGTAACCGGTTGATAAGGTAAACGGCAGTTTGGAAGGCATCTGTCCAAAATGTGAGAGGAAGAGAAGCTTGGGAAAGCAAAGCAAGACCGGTTTCGACGATATGGCGATGTTTGCGCTCGGCTATTCCATTGTGTTGGGGGGTATGAGGAGGAGTAAGGAGATGGGAGATACCTGCACTAAGAAGTTCAGGTTTGAGTTTAGAAAACTCGCCACCACCGTCAGTGTAAAGACGTTTAATCGATGTGGAGAAATAATTTTCAACCATATTCTTGAATTGAAGAAATATAGAAAGAACATCAGATTTTCTACGAAGAGGAAACAACCATGAATAACGAGTAAAATGATCAACAATAACGAGATAATAAAGAAAGTTATCACGAGAAACAACTGGGGAAGGTCCCCAAACATCTGAATACAACAAATTAAAAGGCCGACAACTAGAGAGACTAGAAACGGAAAATGCAGTTTATGAGCCTTATTAGACAGACAAGCATCACAGAAGTCAAAGGAAGACTGGGACGAAACAGGAAGATGACGAACAAGTTGATTGAGAACTTTCGAGGATGGATGACCGAGGCGGGAGTGCCAGGAAGACAGGGAAGGATGGGTGGAAACAAGAGCAAGTTTAAGTTTGTGGTTGGCCCGCGGCAGCTCGTAGACATCTCCTTTATTCCGGCCTCGAAGAAGGCGTGCTCCGGTGCGTAGATCCTTCACATAGAAACAATCAGCAAAGAATTCAATTGAGATCGGATTAGTTTTGCATAGTTTAGCAACGGATAATAAGCGATTCCGAAAAGCCGGAACACAGAGAACATCCTGTAGAGAGAGGCTAAGAGCACTCGTAGGGATAGTAGTAGAGCCCATATGAGTTATTTTCAAACCTGTTCCGTCGCCAACCAAAACCTCGTCAGGCCCAGTATAGTCGGAGTAAAGAGATAGGGTGCCAAGATCCGGAGTCACGTGATGAGTGGCAGCTGAGTCAACAAGCCATGGAACTTCAGAAGAGGACGAGGGACGAGGAGGTCCCGTAGCAGTAGTAAAGTTGACTTGAGATGAACGAGGATTGAGCTTGAAGCAGGTTTTTGCCGAATGCCCGGTCTTGTCACAGTATTGGCAGACAACTGTGAATCGGGGACGACGAGCAACAGGAAAAGAAGGCCCAGCAGGTGGTGAAGGAAGAAGACCACGACCTGTACTAGGAGGGCGCTGCGGACGAGAGAAATGACTCGGACGGAAGCTTGGAGAACGTGAGCTGCCACGGTGAGAGAGATAAGCCATAGCCACGGGAGAATCCATAGAGGGCATGGGCTGATAGGTGCGGAGGTCAGCTTCGAGTTCAATAAGACGATCATGAAGATTAGCGAACGTGATAGGGGATTCTCGAGCACGAACTGCAGCTGCAAACTCACGATATTCTGGACCCAAGCCCCGCAAGGCATGGATAATCATATCCTCTTCAGAAACCGGTGATTGAATGAGGGCCAATTCAGCGGCAATAGATTTTATAGACTGCAAGAAAGTAGTAACAGATCTATCCCCTTTTTGGGCACGAGACAGCCGATCTTTTAAGGACATAACACGTGATCGAGATGCGTTAGCAAACATTTTTTGAAGAACTTCCCAGGCATCTTTCGAGGTAGAAGCAGCCGCAATATAGGGAAATATTGACTCGTGAACTGAGGCAAGGAGAGCATGCAGCAGGAGTTTATCTTGCCGAAACCAGTGGATAAATGAAGGATTGGGAGAGGTGGTACCATTAGCCGTGACTGTGTTGGCTGGAGCTGGAGTGGTACCATCAAGAAATCCCAGCAAGTCCAGCCCCATTAGAAGTGTAAAAAGTTGGGCTCTCCATGATGGGAAATTTTCGGACGTGAGTTTCAGGGGAAGTTGAGATGCTGGGTTAATGGTGATGAGATGACCATCACCGTTGGCAGAAGGCAGCAGCTGGGATGTGGCATCAGAAGCAGAATTCATGATGATTTTGAGATGTGGGGAAAAAAAAAAGGGCCCTTACAAGTGGTGATCAATGCAATAATGGTAGAGTTTAATAATGGAGAGGGAAAGGGGAAACGTGTGGGGTTTGGATTGATGAGTGATTGTGAGGGTAGATGGAATAGGAGATGGAGTAAAGAGTAGGTATATAGCGCCTGCAAGAGCTCCGAGATGCAGGCTGTCTAAGAGTAATTAAGTAGTTGAAGTGGGAAAGGAGAGTAGTGGGATCGTATGAGGCTGTTAAGCAGTTTGCTCTGATACCATGAGCGAATTGTGTATTGTATTATGCTTGTGAATGTATGTATATATACACGAGTGTAGCATGAAGCACAACTAGCTAGAACTACAATAGCGCTTTTGCGACGCCATGCATCCGTCGCGGTCCGTTCCAAATACGAGCGTCACAAATAGTTTTTGTGTGACAAGCCGTCGGAAAATATTATTTGTGACGGTACTAGGTCGTTCCTATAGTTAATGCATCGTCGGTAAAGGTTTTCCACATATTGATGAATCTGACGACCATGTTGCATTTCTAACGACATTTTGCTATATTCATGACAGAATTGGGCGCCGCTAATACAATTTAACCAATAATGTATTTTTTTATAATTTTAATATGAGAAATTGTATTCATATTTTATGAAACCAATTCAATGAAAAAATGACATTTATGAAACCAAATAAAACATATAAAATGATATAACTTTATTCATCAGCGCTATCAATTCATAGCTCACTTATTCTTTTCTTTGTAGAGCATCATTTTCAGTACATAGTCGATCATATATCATCATACATCCTTAACAATATACACTTTTTATTAAAGGTATATACATAGAGCTACGGAAAAATTTATATACATTGAGGAAGAAGAAAAGACAAAAATGTACTCAATAATGGTAAAAAGTAAAATACAACAAACTACGCCCTACGATCCCTGCTTTAGCCTTCCCGTAACCTTCACCAATTACTCAATCTTGTCGCCACTGTCTGATTCAAATCACCGCCTGAAGCCCAAGTCAAGAAAAAAGAGAGTTAAAAATCGAAAATACCATAGATCCAAATACATAACGGATCTGATTTGTTACCGTCGCTTCACAAGGAACATATCTCATGTGTGAGGATGAAAGCGGCGAAAGCGGCAATTTCATCTTCCTATGGAAAATCGAGAAGCGAGTGGGGGGACGAGGAACAATGATGTATAGAGACAGGAGAGAAGACCGACGATTGCATCCACAAGTGCTCGATCTTTACACACTATCATTGGCACCATGTCTGCAAAAGAGGAAAAGAAGAAGCATGAAGGAGGAAGGAACGACAGTCAATCTCCCACTTCTGTTTTGGCAAGAGAAATAGAAAGAGGCGGGGGAATGTCATGGGTAAAAATGCGGAGGAACTAGGGTTTGCATTAGAAAACTGTTAAACAAACGGTGAGGATCTATATCTATTAATTGGATGGCTAAGATTGAGTTAATTTTTTCATTTTCCCTATCTTTTTATTTTTATTTTATAACCATTTTCCCTATTCTTGCCTTGATAGTTGATACCACCGGGACGAGAATAATCAATTGAAAAGAAACCACCGGAATGGATCATGGAAACAAATTACAAATTAAGAAAACTTTTAATTAGTATTCAATAAGTTTCCTATAACCTAAAACGTTTTTTAGTATACAGGGGCTCAAGATAGGGTGCATAACCATGGGTTATGCACCTATCAATAACCAAATCTGGACCCTTCATTTAGAAAATCCAGATCTAAGGATGGAGAATTAAAGACTATTTTTATTTTCACTAGCTTTCTTAATTGACTCATCTTTTTCGTTTTAACTCGGATTTTAATTTTTTTTGCACAGATGGAACGAGTTCACTGTGCTCTACAAAATGAGATCAATTTTCAATATTTTTTTAGGAAAAAAAATTCTGGCCTCTCGGTACCAACTGCATACCATATGGTATCTTCTTCGTTTTTAATTCGTTTTTGAAAACGTTTGCACAGCAGGGATGAGTTCATCATGATCTACTGGATCTACAAATTTCTTGGTGAACAAATTACAGGACCAAAAAATATCACACAATACCATACAATACCACCCTGGTACGGGGTGGTATTGTATGGTATCTTCTTCGTTTTTAATTCGTTTTTGAAAACGTTTGCACAGAAGGGACGAGTTCATCATGATCTATTGGATCTACAAATTTCTGGGTGAACAAATTACAGGACCAAAAAATAGCACACAATACCATACAATACCACCCTGGTACGGGGTGGTATTGTGTGGTATACAATGTTAAAAGTCGTAAATTACAATTAATATACTTCTACTATCATGTATTCAACCATCCTACAGTATTGGTTTGTTCATACCACCATGGTACGTTTTTCAAAACATAGGTATGATTTTATTTCAATACCAGTCAATACCATATGGTATAGGCTGGTAAAAAATGGCTCAATTTTTTTTGTTCGAAAATATATTAAAGTGGATATCATTTTGAAGAGCACAATTAATCTGATCTAACTGTGCAAAAAAAATTAAATTTCGACTTAAAATGAGCGAGAAATCGTCCGTAAAAGATTAAAGAGGGAAAAATTAAAGGCTTTCAATGAGAGAGAGGATGCTGATGTCATGCTGATGTGGACGGGTTACTCATGGTTACTCACCATAAGGTTACTCACCTGATCCATTCCCGTATACAGGGGTATAAATTAGGCTCAAGATAGGGTGCATAACCATGGGTTATGCACCCATCAATAACCAAATCTGGACCCTTCATTTAGAAAATCCAGATCTAAGGATGGAGAATTAAAGGCTATTTTTATTTTCACTAGCTTTCTTAATTGACTCATATCTTTTTCGTTTTAACTCGGATTTTAATTTTTTTTGCACAGATGGAACGAGTTCACCGTGATCTACAAAATGAGATCAATTTTCAATATTTTTTTAGGAAAAAAAAATTCTGGCCTCTCGGTACCAACTGCATACCATATGGTATCTTCTTCGTTTTTAATTCGTTTTTGAAAACGTTTGCACAGCAGGGATGAGTTCATCATGATCTACTGGATCTACAAATTTCTGGGTGAACAAATTACAGGAGCAAAAAATACCACACAATACCATACAATACCACCCTGGTACGGGGTGGTATTGTATGGCATCTTCTTCGTTTTTAATTCGTTTTTGAAAACGTTTGCACAGAAGGGACGAGTTCATCATGATCTATTGGATCTACAAATTTCTGGGTGAACAAATTACAGGACCAAAAAATGCCACACAATACCATACAATACCACCCTGGTACGGGGTGGTATTGTGTGGTATACAATGTTAAAAGTCGTAAATTACAATTAATATACTTCTACTATCATGTATTCAACCATCCTACAGTATTGGTTTGTTCATACCACCATGGTATGTTTTTCAAAACATAGGTATGCTTTTATTTCAATACCAGTCAATACCATATGGTATAGGCTGGTAAAAAATGGCTCAATTTTTTTTGTTCGAAAAATATATTAAAGTGGATATCATTTTGAAGAGCACAATTAATCTGATCTAACTGTGCAAAAAAAATTAAATTTTGACTTAAAATGAGCGAGAAATCGTCCGCCAAAGATTAAAGAGGGAAAAATTAATAGCTTTCCATGAGAGAGAGAATACTGATGTCATGCTGATGTAGATGGGTTACTCATGATTACTCACCATAAGGTTACTGACCTGATCCCTTCCCGTATAAATTATTAAATTTACATTGCTTCTTCTTTATGATTAATTTATTATTTTGCAAGAAAACTGAGAACATATTTTATTGAAATAATAATGATTGCCAGCCTCCTCATTGTTTATTTCTTTCGAAAAAATTGCTTTCAATTTACATCCCTAGCATTTTTTTTTTTTTTTGAGTTCGTAGAGTCTGAGCTTTTCCAAACTATTTCATTTTTCAAATAAAGGTGTAATGAAGCATATTCTATTTTTAACCAGGGTAAGTAGGATCATCTCAATTATAAAAAATATTGGAATAAATATTATTGGCAACATAATTTCAGCCATCACAAATAATGATTGACACCAATTTTTCTTGCAAAAATGGATTCAATGATGTTTTTTTCTTTACCGTCATGCTATATATTTTTATCACAAGTACGCATTTACTTGGAAAATTAAAACATTACCGACGCCAATATTTTATTCGTCGGAAAAAATGATGGCGCCAAAATTTGCCTCCAAATAATGACTTTAGTAACGAGGATTTTTGTCTTTACCGACGAGATTAGCCTTTGTCACAAATAAATGACTATTTGACGAAACATTGCAGATGGAAGAAAATTTTGTCAGTAAAAGTCATTGTTAGCGACGAATTTTAGCTTGCGTCGCTAAATTTCGTCACTAATGAAAGTCTTTTTTGAAGTGATTGTAGTTAAATTTAGGGTTCTACTACATTGTTGCTTTACTCTTTTTTCGTGGTTGAGTCTGCTTCAAAAAATTTAGTTTGATTTTAGAAAATTTTGCTTTTGCAGTCCTGTCTTGCCACCAACGCGTTCAATAGATGGAGACGGGAGAGGCGAAGGCTATTTTTGTGTTGTTGTTGCTGGTTTAGGGATCGGTTTGTGAAGAAGAGGGAGAAGAGAGGGGGAAAGGGAAATGCAGGAGAGGGGATAACTCTTTTCTCCAACAAAAATGGAGTGAAGAAAGGAATTATGATCAGTAAGAATATGGTTATCTTACATAACGGTCTCTATTCTGTTTGAATTGAGCTTGAGAGGCTGTGATAAGGACGAGCTGCAACTAGAGGTGGCAATTAGGATCCAAATCCATGAATCCAATCCAATCCATCCACCAAATTATCCACCTAATCCAATCCATTTAAATCCAATCCATTTGATCCAAATCCAATTGGATTGGTGGATTCAAAGATCAATCCACGGATCCAAATGGAAAATTACGATTTGGTACCTATATTTTTTATATTTTACATTTTGGTACCTAAAATTTATATTTTTATACGAAAAATATCATTGGAAAATTACATTTTGGTACCTAAAAATTTTCATTATGACATTTTAGTACCTAAACTTTTCAAAATTTACATTTTGGTCCAAGCCTTGGATGTTATTTGGATTCATGGATCAATCCACCAATCCATTGGATCCAATCCATGAATCCACCAATCCATTGGATCCAATCCATTTGATCCATTGATCCACGAATCCGATCCACGGATCCACGAATCCGATCCAATTGCCACCTCTAGCTGCAACCAATTCATAGTGAGAAGAGAGCTATGAACTGTGATCATGTCTTATTTCAAGTTAGAAGGTAGTTTCAGTATAAGGATTATTTAATTTGACAAGTTGTTTCGTCCATGATTCTTGGTAGTTTCAGTGCCATTCTAGCCAATGTTTAGTCTGTAATTTTTGAGAATTGATGTGCGAGTAATGAATTTCACTTAGCTTCAACTATTATGTGTGTATTTATTGGCATGTGATAGAATTCTCTTTTCCTTTTCATTGAATTCATTTTCATACTCTAATTGTATTATTTGTACATAGGCAAATCATGCTCGAGATGGCAACTCGCTGATATGGCTGGTGCAAGGAATGAAGCCATCATTAGAATTCAGATCGACAATGGGGAGGGATGCCCAGGACTAATTCAATGATGATTGATGATGGTATAATAAAAACTGCAGTCTGCATCAGAACCAATTTCTAGGCCTAAGTAAAGGTATTCAACCCAGAACTCTGCTTAGCGCTAAAAATTGCCCTCACCCGCCCTTGATCCTGTTTGACCCACTTCTGAAGAGTCAAGATATATGACTAATCCTCCCCGTTCGTATTTTCTTATTGACTCTTTCTGACCCTGTAGGTTGGGGCGGGTCGGGAAGAATTGGATTAGTGGGTCGGTCCTAATCAAGTGGAATCCCAATCTCTTCACTCTCACTTGCTTTCTCTCCCATTCCGCAAGTGGGTAACATACAATAATCCGGTCAACGGGCCGGGTAATAAGCTAGTGAGGTTTAAGGACCGGATCCAACCCAAAATATGACAACCAAATGACTTCCGGTATATGATGAATTTAATTCATTATTAGTTTAGTAGAAAGAAGGACGTGATGTGATTTTATGATCTCAAGTTTTTTTAGGGGAAAGATGCTTCAAGTTTTGTTTACTGCTATTATTTAATGTATTTAATTATCATCAATTGTTAAAGATATTTTAATAAAAATAATGTCCAGCCGGCTAGGATATTACACAAACAAACACATAGCAATAATGGCGCTAGGATCTTCCACAAACAAACACATAGCAACAATAGCATCATGTAGAAAATAAGAAGAGAAACAACCGGCTGAGATTGTTTTCATTTATCCTGAAATTGCTGGCCAGCACCTGTTGGCTGAGCACAATTTAACGGCGAGGTTTGCAGAGGAACAAGAAGAACACTATCAATTTTGGGACAATTGACACAGGTCATTTCCAGACGGCAACAAATTTTATTAATCTCTCACCCATTTTATCAAATATCAAATTTAAACAAATATTGCGTAAAATGACATTTATTTAATATGTTTTGAAGTATTATAAATAAAATAAAATAAAATAAATCACGTCATCATAATATTATTTCGGCTGTTAAAACGAAGGTATGCAATAATTGTGTGCCACTTAAATACTGGAACCTACGAAACGAAAACGATACCGCTGACAAGCAGTACCTTTCCCTTCCTCTTTATAACTTAAATCTCTCCATGCCAAAAGGAGGACCACAATAGCAAGCAGAGTAGAGCAGCCATGAAAGCTTTCCCACTTTCTTCACCTCTCCCGTCTCTTCACTCCCCAAAGTCGCTCATTCATGCCCAACTGCGCAAACCCAATTTTTCAAAATTTGGTCCTGTTCTCCTCCCATTACTTCACAGCAGGGCACCCTCAAAATTCAAGCTCTTCTCTTCCCCTGTTTCGGCGGATCACCATGTACCGCTTGAAGCAGCTGAGGGCACTGCCCTGGCCTCCGAAAGATCGGAGAAGTTCGACTGGTACTCCCAGTGGTACCCGCTGATGCCGGTGTGCGATTTGGACAAGAAGGTCCCGCGTGCTCTGATGGTGCTGGGGATGGATGTGGTGGTGTGGTGGGACAGGAACGAGAACGCATGGAAGGTGTTCGACGATATGTGTCCGCACCGTTTGGCTCCGCTGTCCGAAGGGAGGATTGATCCAGCGGGAAGGCTGCAATGCGTTTATCACGGTTGGTGTTTTGATGGCTCGGGAAACTGCAAGCTCATCCCTCAAGCCCCTGCCGATGGTCCTCCGGTAAGTAGTTAGTTTGCTTGCTTCGATCATACATACTTTCTCTTCGTGAACAGCGGATCTCAATCAATGTTCGGATGAGTTCATTTGAACGAAAATTGCAGGTTCAGACAAGCAAAAGGGCATGTGTTGCAGCTTACCCAACAATTGTGCATCATGACATGGTGTGGTTTTGGCCCAACTCGGATCCTCAGTACAAAGACATCATTGCGAAGGAGAAACCTCCTTACTTCCCAGAGTTGGATGATCCTTCATTCACTACGGTGATGGGGAGCCGTGATCTTCCTTACGGGTAAAGTTAATTTTCTCTAGATTTAAACGGAAAACATTGGAAGATTCATCATATAAAGGGATTTCCTAAGGTAATATATTTAATATATATAAACTCAATCAAACACAAAATGAAAAGAAGGGAATAATTCTGATGCTCTGTTTTCGTTGATATTTAACCGGCCCGAAAAAGAAATAAAAATTGTCGGCTATATCAAGATTCCAATTGTATCACTATCACATTTTTTTATAAAGGTAAAATTCATTAATTAAGGAAAGAGTTTAGAGTTTAAAAAACCAGGGGAAAGACAAAGAAAGAAAGAGTTTAGAGTTTATATATTTAATTATTAATTGTAAAGGTAATTAATTTTGTATTCGATAATACCGATTGAGATACCGAAATACCGATTGGGATACCGGTATATTTAGGGATTGGGATTGGGATACCGAAATTATTTAAGGATTGGGATTGGGATTGACTTTAGAGTGTAATTTGGTATTCGGGATTTTGGTATTTGGGATTGGGATACCGATACCGTACCGATTTCCACCCATACTTAGAAACATATATTACTTACGCAATGAATAACCATCATTTATAAAATATTTAGTGTTCAATTCCAAAATTAGCTTATGTATACAAGTTAAGCTTTTCATAAAATGCATTATACACGAAAGAGATAACAAAGTATTGAAAGGTGTACAAACATAGTTTAAGTACCACAGCAACCCTCTCCGGTTAGCGAAGGAAAGAACAACTCAGAAATCTAGGGTTTTGGATTGAGAATTTAGGGGGAAATTGAGATCACATTTGGGTATTGAAAAATCGTGTTTTGGTGGTTGTTTGGCCGTGGAGAGATTTATGTAGGGACTAGGGAGGGAGGGAGGTATCCGACGAACACGCCGCTGATTTGGGTGGGTTCTGGAAGCGAGCCCTCGACTCAAGAACATGGTCCATATGAAATCGTACGGGATAAGTCAGTGGTATGATATTTTATGATAAAATCGTGGTTTAATCGTAGTTCAATCGTTAGTCCGTTAAATACCGCCTACCGATTTAGCCTCCAATATTTATATTTCATGATTGAACCGCCGGTACGATACAGTTTCATGGACCATCCTCCAGAAACCCCACCACCACCAACTTCGACCCCTCTCTCTCCAATCCCCGCCTCTCTAATTCCACCACCACCTGCATCACTACCCTTCAAGTTTCTACCACAACCAGCAGCATGCGGCGTACTAAAACCCAAACCACCACTACCCAATCAGCACCACAGCCAGCAATTGCTGAGCCAGGAGCTGGGTTTCTTGAGGATGATTCGCGGGATCCCGGTCTACCACCAAAACCCTCCCACGACAACTACCACAGCAACCACCAATCCCAATCCTGAATTCCCTTTTCAACAGCAGCAGCCTCATCATTATCATCTAAATAGGAAGAGAAGATTGGGCTTGTGGCTTGGGGGTTTACGGCGACGAAGGAAGTGAAGTCGGAGATCGGGAATTTCATCGAAATTGTCGATGTTCCGGCTTGGTCGCCCTATTATTATGTTTATTTTTTATTTTTATTTAGTTTTAATAAAAATATGAGGTGTCAGTGACGTGCATCTACGTGGCAGTCACGTTTTTGCCACGTCAGCCAAAAGTCAATGTCAAGTTGATCATCGTCTGGGCAACCTTTTTTTTTTTTATGGTTAATCAAAATTGTATTGAAGCCCGGGGAGGTGCAACTCGCAACCTCCCTCTCAAAATATCAACGTTTTACACTCCAATAAACCTATACCAGTAAGTAATTGAAAAGGCTAAATTACACGTTTGGTCACTCAAATTATACAAATCTTTCACGTTTGCCACCTGAATTACTTTTCTTTCTTATTCGTCACTAACTTTACGAATCATTTCACGGTTGGTCACCGGCCGTTACACTCCGTTAAGTTTGTCCTACGTGGCAGTCAACTATAAAGTTTGACTGTTAACTAGATGACGTGGAAATTAAATTTTTTTTTTCTTTCCACCTCATCATTGCACTTATTTTGTCTATATAATTTATCATATTAATAATTTAATAAAATTATTAATATTTAATTATTAATATGAATTAAGGTACCGAGAATGTCGCCGACGGTGAAGCTGTGCTTGTCGGTCCAGGCGCCGTAGTTGACCTGCATCGTCCATCCGTTCTCGTCTCCGACGGTGAAGATCTCAGCAGCTGTTGCGACGATGAAAGCGTTGAGGAGGAAGAAGAAGGAAAGGGTGAGCAAGAGGCAGCTCGGAAATCCGATCAACGCCGTCATGTTCGCCGGCCGGAGATTGACAGCAGGGAAACGAAGAAAAAGGAGGTGGAGGAGAAATTAATTCACTAATGAGATTGATTGTGCGTGTTGGCTAGAAATATACTTTCTTCCATACCCATGAACTGGCTGAGCTCGCAGGAATCCCCCATATGTCACGCCCTTTAACCCTATACTTCTGGACCCAGGCAACCCACAAAGAACCTGCCTCAGCAAGCAAATTCCACAAGTGCCTTAAAACACAGGCCTTATTCCATGTCTTGAAGTCCCTGATCCCTAATCCCCCTTCTGCTTTGAGCATAGCAACTTTAGACCAAGACACAGGTGCTTTCTTCCTCCCATTCAAGCCAACTCCCTACAGGAACTTGTTGCACACCTCTTCAATTGACTTCAAAACTCTCATTGGTAATAGGAAGACAGCCATCCAGTACTGAAACACACTAGTGATAACAGAAGAAATCAACTGAATTCTCCCAGCATAGCTAAGAGTTTTGGCTTGCCAAGTGGTAATCCTCTTAGTTATTCTACTCACCAAGATGCTGCAATCCTGAGCTGACAATCTACCAGAAAGAAGAGGAACTCCAAGGTATTTCACTGACAGTTCTCCCAAGGGGAACCCTGTAAGATCTGAAATCCATTTCTGCTCTTCCTTTGAGATCCCTGCACAGAACAATTGGCACTTGGCCAAATTGCATCTCAACCTAGAAACATGATAAGGGATAAGATTTAGAGAAACATCCCTAGCTAACATACAAGAAAAGACATCCATGGCAATAGTAAATAGGTAGGGGGAAAGAGGATCCCCTTGCCTTAACCCTTTACCTGCTGAGAAATAACCACAAAGTCCCCCATTGAAAGCCACACTCAGCATAGGAGTTTTGACACAAGCTTCAATCAACTTAATAAAACTCATTGGGATATTCATAGCCACCATAACCTTCAACAGGAATTTCCAATCCACAGAATCAAATGCCTTCATCAGATCAATCTTCAAAACACATCTAGAAGAAATAGAGGCCCTATGATAATCTTTAACCAATTCTGTTGCCATAAGTATGTTGTCACTAATAAGTCTACCTCTAACAAAAGCAGACTGGCTAGCTCCAATGAGTTTAGGTAACACTAAGGAAAGCCTGTTTGCTAACAGCTGCGAGATTCCCTTGTAAACAACATTACAACATGATATTGGCCTAAAGTTTTGCATTCTATCCACCACTTCAAGCTTGGGAATCAGTGTTAAAATAGTAGAGTTTACCTGCCGAGGCATGATTCCAGTCTTAAAGAAATCCAAGACAATGTCTTCAACAGACTTTCAAACCACATTCCAGTCCATTTTAAAAAACTCACCTGTGTATCCATCTGGTCCTGGAGCCTTATCATTTCCCATAGCCATAAAAACTGATTTAATTTCCTCTCTTGTAATAGGGGATGTTAATATGTGAGCATCACCCTCTCCAAGTTTGTGGCAAAGTATATCCTCTAAGAAGGACAGTGGAGTGTCCTGAACCAGAGGGTCTGCTTTACCTAACAAACCTTTATAGAAATCAACAGCTAGCTGACCCATAGCCTTCACCTCAGTGAGCACAATCCCCTCCTCTGTAACCAGCTTTTGAATAGTATGTCTATGATTTCTAACTTTAACCATACTGTGAAAATATTTAGTATTAGAGCCTCCCTCAATAATTCTTCTAACTCTCGATTTCTGCCTGTAAAACTGCTCTTCAGCCTTCTGCAAATCTCTGCAAACCCTTTCTTGATCCAGTACTTCATTAGAAAGATGAGTAGATGGAACAGCTAACACATCCTGCTGCAGCCTCAAGCTTAGCCCAGCTTCCTTAACCCGTGCAGAAATCTCAGAATATTGAGATCTATTCAAACCCTTAAGCTTCAACTTTAATGCCTTCAGCTTCTGATACAATTGGAAATATGGGACACCCCTAACTTCAGTTTGTCACGCTTCCTCCAGCAAGCTCTGATACTGAGGATGCTGTCTCCAGAATGTGAAAATTTTGAACGGCTTTGGCAAAGAGGAAGTCAATGGATCCGTGTGAACAAACAGACCACAATGGTCTTAGACACCAGGAGGCAATGTTTTAACAAGACTATCCTTGAAAACCCCAAACCACTCTTCATTAACCAGGGCTCGATCAATCCTTCTAGCAATAGGATTGACAGATTGCTTGTTCCACCATGTGTACCAAGTCCCAATAGTTTTATGATCAGTTAACTTCATATTTGTGATCCACCTAACAAAATCATCCATGCTTTGACTCTGGGGAGGACTATTTGAAGATTCAGAAACCCCAATGATTGCGTTAAAATCTCCAAGAAAGATACCAGGCTCCTGAGTTATTACATGTCTTCTTAATTCTTCATACAGCTCAACCCTCTCTGCTGTTTTGTTTGGGCCATAAACCACAGTAACCACACAAGACTCTTCCCCAGACTGCACCCTCACTTGAATGAAATGCTGACCCATACCAATCTCAACCACTGACAAAGCAGGTTTCCAAAACAGCCAAACTCTACCATTATAAGAATACTTGTAATTATTAAGATGCCTCCAACTACTAAACTGTCTACTAACTATTTCATCAGCATTACCCTTCAAAACTCGAGATTCAAGAATAGCAAAGAAATCTACTCCTAACTGTGCAACTCTTTTATTCACGTACCTATGCTTCTCTGAGGAATTGAATCCTCTAAGATTCCAAACAAGCAGCTTCATATCTTCTTCTTCCTACCTCCCTTTTTCTTGGGAGATAGAGGAACAACTAAATTATAACCCTTCTCATTCAGAGGCACTCGAGCACGTACCGCAGAATCAGGAATACGCATTCCACTACTCTGCACAGGACGATTCACTTGCACAGCCTTCCCTTTCTTCCCCTTCCTCCCTCCACCCTCGACCTTCCCCTTCCCCTTCCTCCCTCCACCCTCGCAGTCGACATTCCCCTTCCCCTTCCCCCTCAACCTCGCCGCCTCCACATCGTCGCAATCCAGCAGCAGCTCGTCGTCCCCGCCGCGGCGCCGCCAACACCAGCAGCTCGTCGCCCCGCCACGGAACCAACGGCGCGCTCGCGGTGAAGAATCCCCCTCGCCGCCCTCCTCCTCCCCGGCGCCGCCCCTCGCCGCATCTCGCCGCCGCCCCTGCAGATCTCCTTCCATGGAGAAAGGTGAGAGAAGAAGAAGGAATGAGAGAGAAGAGGTCTGGTGTGGTCCATGGAGAAAGGTGAGAGAAGAAGAAGGAAAGAGAGAGGAGGAGGAGATAAGGAAGGAGTGGTGGGGAATTTTTCCTGTTTTATTTAAATTTTTTTTTTTTTTTTTGGAAATTGTATTTATTTCGGTTGGCCGGCTAACCGAGCCTAAAACCGGAACTGGCCGGTCGGTTGGTCGGCTAACCGTGAACTTTCTTCGGTCGGTGGTCGGCAGCTATAGGGGTGGCTCGGTTTAACCGATAACCGGGTTTTCGGTTTTCGGTTAAACCGAAACCGACCGACTGCCACCCCTAACCTGCAGGAGTATTAGATGCTGCACCCACGACTAGTGTCCCAACCAGCGAAGTATCATTAGCAGCACACCCCCCATCTATTGCCACAGAGCCTGACCCCTCAACTATTATCGGAGAACCAGACCCACCAATCAACAAACCTTCAGCAGCAGCAGGAATCTCCACCTCTCCAGAAACTGGACCAATCGCCACACTCGCAACTACAACCTCCCAACACTTAACCCCCTCTCCAATTTTATGCCCAAATTCAGCACACTTCTCACATCGATGGGGAGCATGTAGATAGTGAACAAACAGAGTGATACTAGCTTCCCCTTCAGGCCGAATCCGAAGCTCCGTTGGGAATGAGGAATCAACAGCCATCTCAATACAGAGCTTAGCAGTCCCCATGTGAGTCCCCAACTTCGTCGACTGATCCATCCAAAGCGGCGCACCCAGCATACTAGCCACCCTACTCAGCCCTTCTTCTGTCATGTACTCCAACGGCAGCTCCCTAATTCGCACCCAAATCGGCAATCTAGAGCAACCCAGCTTAATCGACTGAATGCCTGGAACCCACTTGCTCAGGAAGAGCGGCACATTCTCGCAGTGCCAAGGACCATTCTCAAAAACCCAGGTACTCGTCTCCACACACTCAAATTGGAATAGAAACATATTCATACCAAAAACCGACACAAAAACTCGACCATCTCTTCCCCAATAACGTTGAGCCCAGCGGCGAATCGTTGCAATCGGAGGAGCTTCGGAGAGAAACTGACCAACCAAAGCGTTCCGCCACCGAACTGCTCCCTCCTCACGAAGAGATCGAGGGATTATCAGCTCCCCATCAACTAGCGCAGGTGCAACATAGCGAAGGCGATTCCCATCTCCAACTCCAAAAAGCTGAGCCCAAAAAGCTGGGCAACCATTATCTATAATGGTAAACAAAATTGTTATAACGTAAAATGACACAAAACTGTAATAAGTTGGGACACATTAGATATGACACAAATTAAGATTTTCTAGTGGTATTAGCTCTAATTATTATCATAAATTCAAATTTATGAGATTTTAGCTTTCAGGTAGTTAAGTTAGACAATTATGCATAGACGTGTATAAAAATAAATAAACAAATAATAAGAGAAACTCACACGAACACTGACATCAGTTGAGCTATAAAACCCGAGTGTAGAACATTCTATCTAGGAATAGGATCTCTCAGGGCAGAAGATGTGTAAAGAGCATGTGTAGGTCTGTGTTTTTTCTCATATAAATAATCTGATTAGAAGATCTTGCTGCATATAGTAAGAAAATAGTAGTATTGAAGAAAGAAATAAATACTTAGTATTGAAGAAAGAAATAAATACTTAATACGCTAGGATTCACATTGATACCAAATGGTAATCCATGGTTATTGTCGTTCAAACAGGGGTCCCGTCCTTAAACTTATATTTGAAAAAGTTTTCAAGTCAATACTAATTATTAGATCAAGCAAGAGAGAAGGTGAAAAATCTCCAAAAGGGCAAACATGGTATTGAAAAAAATTAATAAATCTGAATTTTGAATCAAGATTTTCTCTTCTTGCGTTCATATGTAGGTATGAGGTATTGATAGAAAACCTCATGGACCCTGCCCATCTTCCCTATGCGCATTTCAAGCTCGGATCAACACAACCATTTAAGGGTAAATCCTGGTTTCTCACGGCCACTTCATCGTACTAATTACATGCTTTTAGTTCCTTTCTAATTTCAAGGAATTCAAGCCGAAAGTCTTTCTTTCTATTGTTTGGGCTCAGAAATGCGCGATAGAGAAGGGGGAAGACCACTTGATTTTATAGTGAAGACACAAGGGATAGAAGGATTTGATGCAGATGGGTTCGGCTACATTCAGTTCAAGGCACCCTGCTTCCTCTCTTATCGTATTACAACACCTGCCGGAAACAATAAGGCAAGTTAATAAAATTGCACCTCCTATACTACTGTAGCGGTCAACTAGAATTGGGCAATTTTGATGTTATGTTCATTTAGCGTATGTGAGAACGTGCTCATAACGTCCATCAAGTTACGGATGGATGTTACACAATCATTTAATAGTTAAAAAATATTTGATGTATAAAAATGTCACCACATCTATTCGACTCGACAACAACCCCAGATCCAACAACGCAAAACATTGTGAGCACTACAACTGAATTGGGAATTTGGTATGACAACTATTTGAGAATCCACCGTGTGGTCTTTGGTGTTGTACTCCAGGAATCTGTGCCGCGGAAGGCGGCTTTGATCTTCATGAGCGTTCCTGTGAGTCCAGGCAATAGTAGATACATTTGGGCCTTCCCAAGGAACTTCGATATTTGGGTGGACAAAGTTTTACCTAGATGGATGGCTCACATGGCAACAAACATAATCTTGGATTCCGACTTGTATCTTCTTCATGTCGAGGTGACCTTCTCAACTTTGGTAAATGACTACATGGTTACTAAATTCATATCTCATGGATTATATTTTGACATAATTATTACTAAAATAACCAATCAAAAATTTTTACTACTCAAACATTCACTCCATCTTAAAATTTAACAGACTACATCTTATAAAAATTTCATACAAATTAATTATGCTTTACGAAATTGCATTCACTTTAATAAATTTGAGAGAAAACAAAAAATATAGATGTTGGTAGAAACTAAAAATTAATATAATTGGTCCGAAACATTTTCTCCATAAATATATAAAAAATTTACAACACTTTGTGGATTATAGTGCAATTTTTTTTATAAGATATACCATATAGTGGTAGGGTGTAGGTATACATAGTGTTCATAGTGATTTTAATTCACTTAGCTTTTATATCAAATTTATTCCAGTCAAACTTCCGCTCAACACCACAGTTTAGTGAACATTTAAGCATTTAACCTGTGAAAATCCCTATTAAAAAAAATACAACACTCGTGTGGGCTAGTATTTCAATTTGTAAAGTATTGACCGAGCACAAAGAATTGGCCAACAGGAACGCAAAATCAAGGAAATGGGGCCTAAGAATTGGCAGAAGGCATGTTTTTTGCCGATCAAGTCCGATGCTCTAGTGATTGGTTTCAGAAATTGGTTCAGCAAATATGGCGATGGCAAAATTGACTGGAGAGGCAAGTACACTGATGATCTTCCTCCAACCCCACCAAGAGAACAACTCATGGACAGGTACTCGATCGATCGAGAAACTAGGGTTTAGCTTCTTCTTTTCTTCTTTCCCATTTAATTTGAACACATTAATTATCTCAGCCGTGATATATTTCTTACTTTCAGGTACTGGACCCATGTGGTTAACTGTAGCAGTTGCAATGGTGCATACAAGGCTTTGAATGCTACTGAAACGATCATTAAGGTCGTTTCCGTTGGATTAATCGGCATTGTTGCAGCCACTACGCAAGGGATGCTGTCAGCTGCTGCGAGAACTAAGCTTGCAGTCTTGGCTACAGTATGCTATGTAACTTCAAGATGGTTGGCTCATTTCATTTATAACAACTTTCGCTACCATGATTACAGCCACTCGAGCCCTGAAAAGGTGATGCTTCTTGTTCGAATTTGGAAGGTAGGCCTTTCTTAATTAGTAGCTGTAACGAAACGGAGAATTTGGTTTGTCGTTAATTATCTGCCTCAATGTGTACCCACTATGTGGAAAATAGTAGTTAAATTCGCACAACAGAGTGCTTGATACCCTATGGAATTTATGCTGCTTTAATTTAGTCCTACAGATTCTTTAGAGCTTCAACTATACCTCTATGTACTCCTACTTGCAAAGAATTCTTCGTAGAGACGCTATGGTTCTACAACTATGCCTAGCTATTAATTATTAATTAATTAATTAATATATAAAAGCTTAAGTTGTAAGTTACTATTCATTAGTGATTCTCACACTCCTCCTTGCAAGTGGGGAAATTTCAAGTTGCTTCTTTTACCTCACTCTCCATTTTACAACCTTTGTGTTTAACTATTGTTTGCTAGGTTTAGATCTACTATTCATTGTGTTTCTCATAACAATTATTGTCTACTAAGTTTTCAACTATTATCCAATGGTTTCTTTGTTGCAACTATTATCGACTAGGTTTTCGTTTATAGCTTTTTGCACAAATCATCGCATTTGCCCTCCATTTCACTACCCATCTCAAAACACTGTCGGCGGAATCCTGAATTGTCCTCTTCCACCCTTTCCCATGTCCGCGAGCGAAGATCCATAGCAAATATATCTTGTCCAATCCTTGCCTTCGCTCACCAATTCACAATATTTTTCGAAATACTGTCGGCGGAATTGTAAGTTGTTCCCACCACCGTTTCCCAAGGTTGTTACAACGAGTTTTGTATCGAGACCGAGTTTCATCCTCCTTAGTGTTTTTTTCTTTCTCTTTTTCATTTTTGTTGAGCATGATCACATTTGAACCCAAACACATGGGTATCCTAACTTGAACCCAAATCATCGCTTTTTCGCACTATTTCGCAACCTTGCTCGAAACACTATCGGTGGAATTCTGAGTTGTCTGCTTCCACCGTTTGCCATGGCCGCGACCAAAGATCCATACTAGATATGATATTCAATTCTTAACATCACTCACCAATTCACAACCTTTTCAAAAAACTGTCAGCGGAATCCTAAGTTGTCCCCTCCACCGTCTCCCAATGCCGCTATCCATACCAGATCTGCTCAATGTTGGCGATCCAATCAAAGAGACTTGAAACCGACTTTAGTATTTATAAATTTCTCTTTTTTTTCCTTCTTTTGGTTGGGAAGAGAATTGAACCTAAATTAATCTAAGGTATTGACGAGTGTTGTATTGTGAGCGAGTTTTATCCGCTTTTGTAGTTGGCAGGTTGGACAAAGTGTTAATTTGTTAAAAAATTAAGTCAAAGCGAGTTGAACACGTTGTTCACAAGTTTTAGACCGAAAACGAGTTTTGTACACTTTAATGTTTTTCTATTTCTCATTTTCCTTTTCGTGGAGAATGACAATTGAACTCTGCCCCATTGTTATCGAGAGCGAGTTTTATCCGCTTTTGTAGTTGACAGTTTAGATAAATTGTGAATTTGTTAAAACCGGGTTGACACGGTTAAATTGAGTTGAACCCAGTGTTGAGAGTTTGGGGTCGTGAGCAAGTTTTATCCACTTTAGTATTTTTTTTTTTATCTTTTTCCTTTTGGTTGAGAATGACAATTGAGCCCAAATACATGGGTATCCAACCTAATTTGAGCCGACCAAAACGACTTGAACCCGGCGTTTGCAAGTTCTCGACGGGAATGCGCTTTATCTGTTTTTGTAATTTGCGGTTTGTGTCGGGTGTGAATTTGCTCATAACTTGGTTCAACCTGGTCAAAGCGAGTTGAACCTGGTGTTGACGAGTTTTGAGTCGGTAGCAAGTTTTAGCTTTATTATTTTCACTTGGCTTTTTACTTTTGTTTGGGAAAGACAATTTGATATAAGTCGAGGCTCTAACTCCTGGACTTAAACAATCAGAATACGCAGCAAAGATCGATTAGCAAAACAAAGAGCAAAAGGGGCGGAAAATAACTCAAACCAAAGCCACAATTGGGTAGAGGGCCAAGTATACGAAGTGACTCCACAACTAGGGTGATGAGCTAGTTGATAACGTCGGTTTCTTCTAGACGGCTCGATTCCACGAACGGACTAAGAAGGATAAAAGAGTTTCAAGAATGAAATCTCAAATAAGGGTTTTTCATTGATAAAAGGTTCCTTGCCCGTAGGCATAACATCCTCTATTTATAGAGGTTACAAAATTAAGAAGGAAACTAATAGGAGTTAAAGAAGGAAACAAATATCCAAAAGATTCTAACATATTGTTTTTAATGCTAATGGAAGATTCTTAGCCACTAATTATTCCCTTTCCATGTTTGGCCAACTTGGGCATAAAGAATGTCCTTCTTTCTCCTCATTCCTTTGCCTTTCCATGTTTGGCCAACTTGGGCATCAAGAATGTCCTTCTTTCTCCCCTTTCCTTTGCCTTTCCATATGTGGCCAACTTGGGCATCAAGAATGTCCTTCTTTCTCATCTTGGACGTGGATGACATTGACCTCCTGGCCCATGAACGAATTCGACTCCAAAGATGAAAAATGCTCTGGCAAATAAGCTTGAAGTCGACCTTTGAATGCCTTGGCTTGACTTCTAGTGATTGGACCACGTTCCTCTTGCACCAAAGTTGGACTTGTGATCTCCTTGGTGTTGATGTCCTCATCATCCCCCTCCACTTGAAAAGGATTTGCCCTCAAATCTAAGTCATCATCAAGGAAAGGAGCTAAGTCAGCAACATTGAACGTAGCACTAACACCATACTCGCTCGGCAGATCAATCTTGTAAGCATTGTCATTGATGCGGGTGAGGACTTGAAAGGGACCATCGCCACGAGGCAGCAACTTAGAACGTCGTTGTTGGGGAAAACGTTCCTTCCTCATGTGAACCCAGACCCAATCTCCTGGCTCGAATCGTTGCGGACGTCGATGCTTGTTCACGTTCTTCAGAATCTGCTCCGTTCGTCTCTCTATGTTCAGCCGCGCCTTCTCATGTAAACCTCGAACAAATTCTGCTTTCTTTGCTCCATCTAAATTCACACGCTCATTGACAGGTAATGGAGACAAATCCAATGGGGTTAAAGGATTAAACCCATACACAATCTCAAATGGTGAAAACTTAGTGGTAGCATGAACAGCCCTATTATATGCAAACTCTACATGCGGTAAGCATTCTTCCCAAGAATTGATGTTACTCTTAATGACAGCCCTACGCATTTGAGACAAAGTCCTATTAACTACTTCAGTTTGACCATCCGTTTGAGGGTGGCAAGTAGTAGAAAACAACAACTTAGTACCAAGCTTACTCCATAAAGTTTTCCAGAAGTAGCTCAAAAACTTGACATCACGATCAGAGACTATAGTACGAGGCATACCATGCAACCTAACAATTTCTCGAAAGAACAGTTCAGCTACGCTAGATGCATCATCAGTTTTGTGACATGGGATAAAGTGTGCCATCTTTGAAAATCGATCAACCACGACAAACACAGAATCTCTACCATTCCTAGTCCTAGGTAATCCAAGGACGAAATCCATAGAAATATCAATCCAAGGAGCAGTAGGGATAGGGAGAGGAAGATATAACCCGTTTGGCTGAACTTTTGACTTGGCTTGGCGACATTTAAGGCACCGCGCACACACCTTCTCCACGTCACTCCTCATATGTGGCCAGTAGAAATGTTCCTGGAGACAATCCAAAGTCTTGGATACCCCAAAATGAGCCATAAGGCCTCCACCATGAGCCTCTCTGACCAACAACTCACGAATTGAAGCATAAGGCACACATAGTTGGTTGGTGCGAAACAAATAACCATCAGCTCGATAATATTTTCCCTCTCCATGCTTCTCACAAGCCGCATAGATCTCACCAAAATCAGGGTCACTGGCATACAAATCTTTGATATGCTCAAACCCAATGAATCGAGCATCAAGAGATGAAATCAAAGCATACCTGCGAGAAAGGGCATCCGCAACCACATTCTCCTTACCTTGCTTGTAGAGGATCACGTAGGGGAAGGATTCGATGAACTCTACCCATCGAGCATGTCGTTTTTTCAGCTTATGTTGTGCCTTCAAGTACTTCAAGGATTCATGATCTGTGTGGATCACGAACTCCTTAGGCCAGAGGTAGTGCTGCCATGTTTCTAAAGCTCGAACAAGAGCATAAAGCTCTTTGTCATACGTGGGATAGTTCAAGGCAGCCCCACTCAACTTTTCGCTAAAGAAAGCGATTGGCCTCTTCTCTTGCATCAAAACAGCACCTATGCCTATACCAGAGGCATCACACTCGATCTCGAATGTTTTAGAAAAGTCAGGCAACATCAGCAAAGGAGCATGGGTTAGTTTATATTTCAAAAGCTCGAAAGCTTTCTGTTGAGCTTCACCCCATTGAAAGGTCATGTTCTTCTTAATTGTTGCGGTTAAAGGGGCAGCAATGGTGCTGAAATCCTTTACAAACCGTCGATAAAACCCTGCAAGACCATGAAAACTTCGAACCTCATTCACATTAGTTGGGGTGGGCCATGCTTTAATTGCCTCAATCTTTTCCTCATCCACCTCAATTCCCTTCGAGCTCACCACAAATCCCAGAAACACAAGTCTATCAGTGCAAAACATGCATTTCTTGAGATTACCATACAATTGCTCTTTTCGAAGAGCCTCCAAAACAGCTTTAAGGTGATTCACGTGGTCATCTAAGTTCTTGGAATAAATCAGAATATCATCAAAATAGACTACCACGAACTTTCCAATAAAAGCTCTCAAAACATGGTTCATTAATCTCATGAAGGTGCTAGGTGCGTTAGTTAAACCGAAAGGCATAACCAACCACTCATATAACCCATGTTTCGTCTTAAAGGCCGTTTTCCATTCATCGCCTTCTTTCATTCGAATTTGATGGTATCCAGATTTAAGATCTATTTTAGAAAACACACTAGAACCATGCAATTCATCCAACATATCATCCAATCTAGGAATAGGATGTCGATACCTTACCGTGATGTTGTTGATGGCCCGACAATCAACGCACATTCGCCAAGTCTGATCCTTTTTTGGTACAAGGATGACGGGTACAGCACAAGGACTTATGCTCTCTCGAACATGGCCCTTCTCCATCAACTCTTCTACCTGCCGTTGGAGCTCTTTGGTTTCCTCCGGGTTGGTTCGATACGCTGGTTTGTTTGGAATTGAAGCACCAGGAACGAAATCGATCTGGTGCTCGATCCCTCGGATGGGCGGGAGCCCTTTGGGAGCTTCCTCAGGGAAGATATCCTCAAACTCCTGCAAAACAAGCTGAACACTGCTAGGCAAAGCCTGAAGGTCGTTAGAGCTAAAAAGTGTCTCCTTGTAAAGGAGCATGATCATCGACTCCTGGGTGTTCAAAGCTTGCTTAATCTCACTTCCACTCGCAAATAAATTCTCTCTTCTCACTGGAGCTTCAGTCGTCGTTCTTTTCTTTTCGACGTTTGAATTTCTATTTTCCTCTCATGGCTTACTCACCGGGGTAGGGTCACTCGAATTTTCTCTCTTATCTTCTCTCAACTCGTGTTTTTGCTCCCTCTCTTGCTCACGGAGTCGTTGCAACTGCACTTGGTCTTCATAGACCTCCTTGGGAGTCATTGGCACCAAGGTATGTGTTCGCCCCTTGCAAGACAAAGTGTACTTGTTCGTCTTGCCATCATGTTGGGCAGCTCTGTCAAATTGCCATGGACGTCCCAAGAGTATGTGGGCAGCCTGCATGGGTACCACATCACAGAGTACCTCATCCTTGTATCTCCCAATCTCAAAGCTTAGTAGCACCTGACGTGTCACCTTAATCGCTCCATCCTCGTTCAGCCACTGCAATTTGTAGGGTCGCGGGTGCTTGATGGTCTTCAAGTCTTGCCTTGCCACCATGTCAGAACTAACAACGTTGGTGCAGCTCCCTCCATCTATAACCATCGAACACAGCTTCCCATTAACCAAGCAACGGGTATGGAATAGATTTTCCCGCTGCTCAATCTCTTCTCTTTGTTGTACGTTTAGAAGTCGCCGGGCTACACAGGTGTAGTTGCCTTGCAATGGCAATTCCTCAGCTTCTTCTTCCTCCTCCTCAGTCTCAACCTCTCCATCTTCTGGCTCAGACTGGTACTCACCATTCTCCAGTAAAATCATCGTACGCCTGTTCGGACATTGATTTGCCACATGTCCTCGACCTTGGCATCTGTAACACACAATAGAGCTCGAACGTATGTTAGCAGTTGCCTTCTCTCCAGTATTGGTGGCCGTCGGCTTGGGCACTGGCTTAGGATCCTCCTTATTCACAAATGGGGCTCGTGTTGCACTCGAGGAGGCACTCACGGATGGTGCAACCCTTCTTGCATAGCCTCCCTTTTGCTGCTTCTCAACCTTGGTAGCCATCTGTACCAAATCCTCAATCTCCACATAATGGTGAATCTCCACGACCTGCCTTATCTCCCGATTAAGGCCATTGAGAAATCGAGCCATTGTTGCTTCTCTATCTTCATTGACACGAGCTCGAATCATCAATGTCTCCATCTCCTTGAAATAATCCTCTACGCTCTTCGCACCCTGTCTCAACAAGTGAAGAGCTTGATGCAGATCTCGTTGATGATGAACGGGCACAAATCTCCTCCTCATGGCGGCCTTCATTTGATGCCATGTCGTGATGGGCTCTTCTCCGTGCAACCTCCGTTCAGTACCCAGCTGGTCCCACCAAATAACGGCATAGTCAGAAAACTCAAGAGCAGCAATGATTACCTTCTTTCGTTCGAAGTAGTCGTGGCACTCGAACAAGTACTCCATCTTTCTCTCCCAGTCGAGGTAAGCTTCAGGGTCACTTCTCCCTTGGAATGATGGCACCTTCACCTTCAGTCCCCTCATATCATCATCCCTATGTGGGGATACTCTTCCTCCTCGTAGTACTCTTCATAGTCATGTGGTTTGGGAGCTCTACGAGCGTGAACTGGGGTTCTTCCTCCTCGACCTCTAACTCCTCGTCCTCGTAGAGGCATGAGATTGTTGGGACCCAGAGGTCGGCCTCGCCTTCCACCCGGTGGTGGTGGTGGTGGAAAATCGTCCTCCTCCTCGGGGTGGAGGTTGATAGCTTGGGCCATTTCATCGAGGCGAGCATTAATCTGATCCTGCTGGCCTTGCATCATCCGGGTAAGGCGTCCCATAAAAGCATCCATGGTAGCTTGTGGAATGCCTTCCAAGTTCTGGACTTCCTGATTGTTGCGAAAATCTCCTTCTCCTGCCATTTAGTTCAGATAATCGAAACAAGAAGTTATCCGTCAATACTTAAAGTCTCAGATTAATGGTACAAACAAAGGACCTCACAAGTCACTCCCTCACGTGTTTGCACTCGGATGAGATCACTCGTTTTCTTACCACTCGTGTTTCACTCAACAGAATTGGCTTTTACCCGATATTGAACTCACGAAGCCTCTTTCCACTCGCTCTCAGAAACCCTAGATGAGCTTCTTAGTCAACAAGTAGAACAAGCAATAGACAGTAGCTCGAGTCACAAAAAAAAATCTCAAGAACTCAACTAATACAATCAAGATTGCACAAAACCTGATAAAGACACAAAGTTGCGTGATCTGGCCTCTGTTCCTGTCTTTTCTGAGCTATTCTTTCTGATTTTTAAGCTCGTTTAGTTTTCTTCTTTTTTTTTTTTGTTTTTTTTTTGTATTTTCTGGAACGACTTTTTCCAACAGATGCACGTTACAATCAAGAATGAAATTAAACAATCAAGAAACAAAAATAACCTTTCTTGGGCGACGTTTAAGAACAGAAAACCTGTTTGGTTGATTTTCGCATAAGAAAGGAGGGATACGTATGCCACTGTGTTTGAACCGGAGCTCTGATACCACCTGATATAAGCCGAGGCTCTAACTCCTGGACTTAAACAATCAGAATACGCAGCAAAGATCGATTAGCAAAACAAAGAGCAAAAGGGGCGGAAAATAACTCAAACCAAAGCCACAATTGGGCAGAGGGCCAAGTATACGAAGTGACTCCACAACTAGGGTGATGAGCTAGTTGATAACGTCGGTTTCTTCTAGACGGCTCGATTCCACGAACGGACTAAGAAGGATAAAAGAGTTTCAAGAATGAAATCTCAAATAAGGGTTTTTCATTGATCAAAGGTTCCTTGCCCGTAGGCATAACATCCTCTATTTATAGAGGTTACAAAATTAAGAAGGAAACTAATAGGAGTTAAAGAAGGAAACAAATATCCAAAAGATTCTAACATATTGTTTTTAATGCTAATGGAAGATTCTTAGCCACTAATTATTCCCTTTCCATGTTTGGCCAACTTGGGCATAAAGAATGTCCTTCTTTCTCCTCATTCCTTTGCCTTTCCATGTTTGGCCAACTTGGGCATCAAGAATGTCCTTCTTTCTCCCCTTTCCTTTGCCTTTCCATATGTGGCCAACTTGGGCATCAAGAATGTCCTTCTTCTCATCTTGGACGTGGATGACATTGACCTCCTGGCCCATGAACGAATTCGACTCCAACGATGAAAAATGCTCTGCCAAATAAGCTTGAAGTCGACCTTTGAATGCCTTGGCTTGACTTCTAGTGATTGGACCACGTTCCTCTTGCACCAAAGTTGGACTTGTGATCTCCTTGGTGTTGATGTCCTCATCACAATTGAAATCAAATCCATAGGTAGCCAACCTAATTTGACCCGATTAATGCGAGTTGAACCTCCTCAATCATGCAATCAGTCTCAAATATTTATAAAGCAGGACCACGATTACCTCAAACCCAAAAAAAACCCAAAAGAGTACAACTATGTTTGGCCCGAATTTTATAAGTCTTATGTTCCAAAAGTTGAAGTCAAGCCAAACACTTCTGAAGTTTCGCTTTTTATTCTTTTTCATTACTTAAAAGTAGAAGCTCCGATCTGAATACAAAATTTTACTTACCATATATTACTCTTTTTCTAGAAAACATAATTTTCTTTCATTTATATCATTATAACGTGATTCATCTTAAATACTTTTTTATTTTTAGAATTTGCATTCATATTTTATGTTAGAAATCTTTTAGTCATTTTACATGACCTCTTATATTATAAAGTAATTTTGATAGTTTTTCAGCTAAACACTCAACTTTTTTTTTAATACTTCTTGAAAAGATCGAGAGAAACTACTTCATTCTACAAAAGTTACTCCAGAATCAACTACTAGCCATACAAATTGAAACAATAGTGTCACGAGAGAAGTTTAAACATAAATAATCTATTCGACGACCTTTCTACCTTATGCAAGTTCATCGACCATATGCTTGTCGCAACCGTCCCTCCGGGGGTCCGTCGGGGTCGCGTTCGGATTTTTTGGGAGTCGCCATCGATCTTACTTGGAGTGGATCGAACACTCTTCGAATCGGCTCCGACCTTAGGGTCAGAACCGAGATATGGTCTGCGAAAATAAAGTTATGGGTTCGGGAGTACGGTTACGTGTGGGGAAGTTAAGCAACACCCCCACAACGCCCTAAATCGGTACTACTTAAGTCTGATAAGTTTCTGTGAGTTGGGTGTATTTTAGAAAATATGTATTTTTGGGATCCCACTGGACCATTAAATGATTTTATCGTATTAGTTGTAATTTAATTATACGTCCACTGACGTACAATTTAAAGATAAAGTTAATTGGTTAGTTGGACTCGAACCTTATCGGTTGTCTACGTACCCGTTAGACGGCATCAAAGTCCACGTAGTTCGTTAGGAACCTTGATAATTTTAATAATAACTTTTACCACGTTCCACTGAACGTAATTTTGTTTTAAAGATTTTGTTAATAAAACTTCATTTAGATTATTATGAGGTTACTAAAATAAATGCAAAGATATTAATTATTAAGAAGAAATTTGATGTATTAGAAAAGGAACAAGATAAACTTAATCCGCATTCAACATTTAGTATTAAGGATTTTAAAACGAATAAAGTTGAATGGGATGATTAATTCTACAAATGATGGGCGAGCAGTCCAACTGGCTAAAGAGACAGTCCTAAATCGTGTTCGACCCGGAGAATGTGGGTTCGAAGCCCGCAGCTTGCAATTTTTCATTGATTCTCATTTTGGTGCAGCAAAGTGGAAGGGTATTTTGGTGATTACACAAAAACGCGGTGGCAGGGCATGTGATTTCAACGAAACCCTAGGGGTAATCTAGTCTTTTTAATGAAAGGGGTATAAATTCGTCTTTTTAGAAACCCTAAGCTAACTCCTAACCCTAAACGACCCCATGGCCGCCGCTCTCTCCCTCGATCTCGATTCTTCTTTCTGCTCCTCTTCTCTTCTTCCAGAACCAGAAGACCACGCCAATCTCTTCCCGTCCTTTTCCGAACCAGAAACTCACTGGTTTCTTGTCCCAAAATCGCCGCCACCTCCTCTCGACCCTCACCTCGTCTTCTTCTCCTCCAGGGCAACAGAACCCTAACCGTTCTCTTCTCGCCTCTCTCTTCTCTCTGCCCCTCTTCCACTAAAGACTGAAAAAAACACTATGAGCAGAGCGCCGCCCTCTCCTCTTTCATTCGCCTTCTCTCCCACTCACCATCTCTGGAGAGTCCAATTCCAGGTAAGGATCGAGCCATGCATGCTCTTCTCCCTTCGATTTTTGCCTCTTTTAAACGGATCAAAGGTTTCTAATTCATGCGTTCTTTTGTTTTCGGTGGGGAGGAAGGGCAAACGGCAGGAGATGGAGAACGCCTTCCCTTTCGATTCAGGCAAGAGAACGAGTGTAGCCGCCTTAAATCGATCAGAAATCGACGATCTAGGTATGATCATCGGCATGCATTTTTATTTTCGGTTCGATTATGTCCTTTTGTGGAATTTGGTTTCTGATTTACTTTTGTTTGTTTTTGGGTTTCGGATTTGGACGAGGAGGAGAAGGAAGCAATGGGGTCGACAGGAGGATGAAGGAGACCATCAGCTTCGACCAGACCGAGTGGAGATCGATGGTAGGCTCGGTTCTAATTTTTGTTTTTAGGTTTATGTGATTTATTCGATTTGTATTTTGGTTCTGATCTTATTTTATTCTCTTGCAGATTCTCTAGGATTGAAGAAACTAGGTGATATCCCTCTAAATCTATATCTCTTTTGCTCGATCGGCTGCAAAGAACCTATGATTTAATTATTTAGCTAAAAAAATAGTTTTATTGGGTGCTTTGAAAATTAATTCCTTTGTTGGACATAGCTACTGCTCATGACCATCAGCTTTTTTTTTTTTGACAAAGGGTGCAAACTTTAATTACCAGAGGCATAAGCCAAGCGTTACAAAAAGGGGGAAATGACATCAAGAACGTTAATCCATTCCACAGGGAGCTGATTGTGGGCACGAGACCTAGCCACCCAGTTAGCTCGAACATTAAGCTTTCTTTTAACATGGGCGATTCTGATTCTTGGGTGCGAAGAAATGATGCCTTTGACAACACCAACCGTAGCCGCTGTCCGCCAAGGACATTGACTCGGCGCACCAGAGACCGCTTGTACCAGTTGCAGACAATCAGTCAACACGAGGCATGGCGAGGATAACGCTTCAGCCATCCGAACCCCTTCCAGCAGCGCCTTGGCTTCTGCTTCCAGAGGAGAAAAGCAGCACAAAGATTCAGCTTTCCCATCACAGACCTGACCATGGCTGTTCGTGATAACAACGCCATAAGCCGCCTCGTGGGAATCGTGTAAAAACGATCCATCGCAGTGTATCTCAAAGTCATGAGTACATGGCGGTGATGAAGTCTGATCGGGGGGTGGAATAAGCTGAAAAACAGGACTCCGAAGCCTAACTGGAATACGAGGGCAGTTAACCCACTGATGGTGAGCGGTGTTCGCTTTCATCATTGTGTCAGGTGGCCACGGTGGCTTATCCTTGAAGATCTTCTCGTTCCTTGTCTTCCACGTCTGCCACATGAGGAACACGATCTTTTGGACCTGGCTATTCAGGAGACCGGGACTCAAAGCGAACAACCAATCCAACAAACCTGTGAGCGGCGGTGGGATCGGCAAGCTGGGAAACATCTGGGACCATCCGGCCAATGCGTGAGGGCACGAGAACAGGCAATGGTGCAAAGTCTTCCTAGTGTCTTGGCAGATTGGACATTCTCTACTTGGAGAGCACTTTCGAGCATGGAGGTTGTCCTTAGTGGCCATGGCACCCTTGGAGCACCGCCAGAGGAAGAATTTCATCTTCGGAGGGAGGGACAAACTCCATAACCATTTCCATTTGTCATTAGAGGACGCGTGCGGAGGGTCCTCCTAAGACAGAGGAACTCTCGACAGGTTGTGGAAGAAGTGGAAAGCCGAGGCCACGGTGAAGGTGCCTTTCTCAGTGTGCCTCCAGGCCCAGAAATCGTCAGCATTATCGCGTCCAATTGGCGTGCTCGTGACCTTCTGCAGTTCAGCAGGGGAGAGAAATTCCGCCAGAAGATCCGTCTTCCACTCCCTATCCACTGCGTTAATCCAATCAGCCACCAGAGAACTGTTATTGCTTCCCTCCTGACGCAAGACTCCCGCCTCAGCGCTCAGCCACGGGTCCTGGAACAGCTTTGTGGATCGTCCGTTGCCGATGACTCTGATGATGCCTTTTTCCATCCATCTCCTAGCCTCCCAAAGACTCGCCCAAATCCACGAAGCCTTCCCTCCCTTACGCGCATGAAGAAAATCCGAACGAGGGAATATAGTCCTTTGAGGACTCTAACCCAAAGCGCTTCCGGATTGGTGAGGATTCTCCATGCTTGTTTGGCCAGCAAGGCAAGGTTGAATTCATGGAAAGGACGAAATCCAAGACCTCCCTCCGCCTTGGGTGCATACAAAACGTTCCCTGCTTTCCAGTGGATGGTTCTTTTGGTGATCGAACCGGCCCAGAAGAAACGTTTTAACATGCCATCCATCTTCCTGGTTGTGCCTCGGGGGAGTAGGAACAAACACATGATGAACGTTGGGATAGCCTGGAACACCGCCTTGAGAAGTATTTCCTTGCCGCCTGGAGAAAGGAGCAGGCTTTTCCACCCTTCTCCTTTCTTCTCCATGCGTTGAATCAGGAATTGGAACGTCTCTTTCTTCGATCTACCCCACTCAGTAGGCACTCCGAGGTATTTGGAATGGGAGTTGCTGGCTGCAAATCCAATAGTAGAGATGAGAGTATCCTGGTCCTCCAAAATAACATTGTGGCTGAAGAAAACGGAGGATTTTTCCCTATTGACTTCTTGTCCTGTAATTGCCCCGTAATTGTTGATAATGTCCAGGATTTTTTCCGCCTCTCCCACTGAAGCTTCACCGAAGATAACTGTATCATCAGCAAAGAGACAATGAGTGAGCAGAGGGCAGTTCCGATTGAGCTTGAGACCTTTAATATCGTGGTTAGCAGCAGATTTTTCAATGAGGAAAGAAAGCGCATTAGACAAAAGGATGAAGAGGAGGGGAGAAAGAGGATCTCCCTGTCTGATTCCACGGGTTGGACTGAACCCTGAAGTCAGCTCCCCATTGAATAACAAGTTGAAGCTGACAGTGCTAATGCAAGCATGCACCCATCCACACCACTTATCGCCAAATCCATATGCACGAAGAAGCTCGATGAGATAATCCCATTCCACCAAGTCATAAGCCTTCCTCATATCCAACTTCATCATCATGTGATTCCTGTTTCCTGACTTGTGTTTCTTGAAGTGGTTAAGCACTTCATGGACGATGATGATGTTGTCCTGAATCTGCCTTCCTCCGGTGAAGGCTGTTTGTAATTCATTGATTAGTTCAAGGAGCCACGCTTGAAGTCTGGTCGTCATGATCTTAGTGATCACCTTATACCGAAAGTTGCAGCAACTAATTGGTCTAAACTGACCAATGACTTCAGGAACATCGACCTTCGGAATAAGCGTGATAAAGGTATTGTTCCACCCTTCCGGCATCAGCCCTGTTCTGAAAAACTCAATGACTTCATCACAGAAGCGATCTCCAATCAAGCCCCAGTACCTTCTGAAGAAAATCCCAGGAAAACCATCCGGACCTGGAGCCTTGTTTGCCCCAAGGTCAAAAACAGCCTTCCTGATCTCCACCTTGTCAATCGGTTTCGTGAGAGCATCGTTCATCAAAGGAGTCACCAGGGCCGGGAAGCCATCCAGAATGGAATGGTCAAACACCCCAGCCTTACTTGTGAATAAATCCTGATAAAAGCCAACCGAGTGCTCACAAAGAATCTGCTCATTCTCCATCCACACACCATTCAAGTCCTTTAATCTCAGGATCTTATTGCTATTCTTTCTTCTAATGGTGCTGGCATGAAAGAATCCCGTATTCTGGTCTCCTTCCTGGAGCCAGCTGTTTCTGGACCTTTGGGCCCAAAATTCCTCCTCCAAAGTCCACATCAAGCTCAGGTCATTATTCAGGCTTTGCTCTTCCTCAACTTCCGTGTTTGTTCTATTTGGCCCCTGAATCTCTTGAAGTCTCCTTTTTATCTCATTTTCCCTCCCTAGCTTATTCTGCCTGTCGGTGTGAGACCACAATTGGAGCTCCACCTCACACCTTTTGAGGAAAGTGCCAACAGGTAACCCACTGTTCCAAAGCTCATTAATAATGAGGTTGCAATCCTCGTTCTCCCTCCATCTTTTGTCAAAACGAAACGGGGTTCTCCTCCTGTTACCCTTAGGATGAATATCGACTCTGATAGGACAGTGATCGGATTCCACAAACTCTTCATGATAAACCACTGCCGACTCAAAATCTGTTCGCCATTGCGCAGAGCAAATAGCTCTGTCTAACCGTTCTCTGATCAAGTTATCCCCTTGTTGTTTGTTTGTCCAAGTGAAAATCTGACCATTATATCCAAGATCGAGAAGATCATTGCGGGCGATGAAATACTTGAACGGGGCGACATTCTCATTCCTTAGAGGGCATCTCCCTTGTTTTTCAAAAGGGTGGAGTGCAACATTCAGGTCTCCCACCAGCAGCCAGCTTTCATCCTGATTAGCCCTCAGGTTGGTAAGCCGTTCCCACAGAACCCTTCTCTCTACCGCTGTGGTAGGAGCATGGATAAAGGTACAATAAAAAAATACACTACCCCTACTAATACTTATGTCCATGAAGGACTTACAAGACTCGATAATGGAAACAACAACATCATCTTCCACCAGAGTGCTAAGCCGCTACCTTCTACTGCAGGGCTGACATAATCTGAGTGATCAAACTTCAGAGCCTTCCTCTTTTCTTCCATGAAGTTGTCGTCCTTCTTGGTCTCCATGAGGAATAACACCGAAGGGCCATACTTTCGGCAGAACCTGCCACAATAGGATCGTGTAAGGGGCTGGCCGTACCCCCTACAGTTCCAGCTCATGATTCTCATTCTTGGTTAGGTGGCTTGAGGCTTGCCACCGTCGCCCTCGGAGATGCCGATTCGCCTTCCCCGGACTGGTATTCCCCAGCTGTGATTTCAGCAATGCTTCTGCGTCGAACAACATGCTTCTTCCTCTGTTTGTTTTTCCCGCTTCCTCCTGGATTAAAAGACAAAGCCTCAGCAGAGAAGTTAGTCGAAGAACTTTGGGAGGGAGATATGTTGAGCTGCTTTGGGCTGCTGGCGAATTTTCTTTTTTTCTCAGGCCTCGGCCTAATGCCTTCCCCCAGGCCCAGAGCATCAGTTTCCTGCACCTGGTACAGGTCTTGGGCTGCTGGGCTCCTTTGCAAGGTTGTAGCAGCTTGGCCCAAATGGGCCATGTTACAGCCCGGTTGGATATATGCTGGCCCGCCGAGGGAGAGGGTGTGGCCCATCTCCACTAGGCCCGTGGCCTTGCCCCTGCCGCTTTCTCCAACATTTAGGTCAAGAGAGTTCTGCATTGCGAGCGCCGCCTCGTCCATCTCTTCCTCCAGCCTTCTAGGTTGACAGCCTAGGGGAGTGTTGAAGTTGATCCCCATAGGGAACCAGTCAGTGACCGTTGGGGTTCTGATCTCCCTCATCGCCACTTTTTCAAAGCCTGGGGGCAGGATGACGATCCTTGCTCTCTGTGACCCGCAGTGCCCGTGACTCGCTGTTACTGTCACTCTAGAAAATGGCCAAGTGTAACCACTTCCTAAAGCGTAGTATAGCGGGTTTGGGTTTCAATGTCAACCCGGGTCCTAGATGTGATGACTACTCAGTGAATTCGTATTATCTAGCAATGAAACTTTAGTGAAGGCTTAAACTAACAAGCAAGCAAAGCAACTAAACGGTTGTATTCAGGTTAAGAGAGGTCACCCGGATATGGTTCCCCCTAGTCTGCAGTTAAGCCGGATTGTAATTACCAAGTTCAATTTCTATGAAAGTTATACTGCGGAAGGTTCTCAAACAGTCTGAAGTCTCGACTAAAGGTCTTCAGACCCTCTCAATCTGAGTCTCTAGCGGGCGACTAACCTCCACCGGAGTAAACAGATTGAGGCCCTAAGAACAAAACCTCCTCTACCGGAGTAAAGCCGGTACAGAATAGTGAGTTGGTTCCTCGACTAAAGTCACCAACTCCCTACCTTCAATCAAGGATGCTCTATCAACCTAGTCAGATATTCTCATTCTAGGTTAAAGCAGAAACAACAGGAATTTGATCAGGATTCAAGTCATTCAATCATTCAAACCTCAATCGAATATAATCAATTCATAGAAACAGTGCTTGGGTTCATACAATCAATCTCAACATACAGAACTAGGGTTTCCCACACCCAGATGAATGGGAGAACTACTCCATGGAGAAAGAAGTAAAGGCAGAATCAGACGCGGAAATCATACTGTGAAGATGGATTTCTGCTCCTGGACGTTGAATCGGCACTTCTCCAAGCTCAAACCAAGCTCCAATGGTGTTGAAGATCGATCTAGGGCGCTTGGAGACTCTTGTTCGTCGCTTTCTCTCTCTAGGAATCGCTCTATCTCTCTCAAAACTCGAATCCCCCTCTCTTTGGCTGAAAATCTGCCTAAAAGGGCATCATTGGCCAAAGCACGGTCGAGGGCACGGCCGTGCTTTGCCTCAGCCCGCCCGTGTTTTGCCTCAGCCTTAAAAGCACGGCCACGGGCAGCTTGAAAACACGGTCGTGTTCAGGCTAAAACACGGTCGTGTTTTCCTCAGGCCTGCCCGTGTTTTTTAGGTGGTTCAAGCCACACTTGCAAAGTCTCGGCCATAAAAGCACGGGCAGGAACACGGCCGTGTTCTGAGGCCTCCTGCCCGTGTTTTGGCCCTGGCTTGTCCAAACGCCTTCCAAACGATCCGAAACTCGTGCTTGGCCTTCCCTTTGACGCCTGGGACCTGAAATAGGACAAAGTAGCACAACCCGGCGTAAAATAGGCCAAAACACACAACCATGCTCCGCAAATGGATAAGAAATAGGGGTATAAAATCATGTAATTATATCGTTATCAAACTCCCCCACACTTAACCGTTTGCTTGTCCCTAAGCAAACCAAGTCAGACACCAGGTAAGCTTGAGACATTTCAATCAAGCAGGCTTAAGGGCAAATCATATCGGCATTAAACACTTGGATCATACTGGCTTTCGATCATCAACACATGGCAACTCGAACGACAACATAGACAACCTCCACAGATGACATTCGAATGCAATAAAGTTGAGCAAAGGAAGAGTTCTTTCATGTTCACTAACCAACATAGACTTGACTCAATCACTTGTTCAAAACAGTCACTTCATGCACAAAGCTCAAGATATCAGAATTAAGACCGAGCAATCTAGGTCCTCACCGGGGTAAAGAGTATAGAGAAAATGAGAAAATGAATCGCTCACTCTCGACCAGTGGGGTCAGGACAATATGATGCGAAAAATGCGCATGCTTCTTCTCTCAATTCCTAACGCCTCTTCACCATGAATGCAGCCTCTAAATGCTAGAGTTCACATAAGGGGGTGTCACCACTAACTAATCCGGAGGTCTTAGACACAGGTTCAAATGACTGGCTAGGGTCTTGGACATGGGGAAAAGGCCTTTTAGGTGGTGGCAGTTATAGCACAAGGTTCCACAATTCCAAACCCAACAAAACCACAATCAAGCAAACCAGTAACTTTCGTTCTGCTATTCTGCATCAATCAAACTCTTCAGGGCACAGGAGCGAAGGAGGTTATAAGAATGTTAGCATTCCCAAGCCAGACTGCTAGGAAACACTACTTAATGGGCACTATTCAGAACTTTGGTGGTGGCTCTCTTTTGCTTTCATTTTTTTTCTTTGTTTTTCTCTATTTTCTTCTTTATTCATTCCTTAAGAGAACCACCACCTCTGCACATTTTTCAAACACACGCCCAACTTTTAAGCACTACCTCCAACCCTCACATTACATTTAGCAGAACAGCAGACAGCATGCAAAAACCACTCTGTGGAACCTTCTAAAAGATGCAAAGGGGGATTTTTCATTTCAAACCGAAAGAAAGGATAACACACGGCTCAAAGGGGCTGACTAGGGGATATGACAAATCAGGACAGTCAGTTTGGTCGTGGGCTAATCCTATGCCCCCTACACAACTCTACTACGCATCTCAGTCATCGTAATAGGCTATCTTAGTCACACTCAAGTTGTCATGCATCGAGTCAAAAGCCATTCAATTCTCTAATCACATCCACAATGCCAATATGGTCAAATATCAAGCAAACAGCGGTGCTTGGAGCCCTCAAATCTCAAGATTCGGACAGTGGACTAGGCTCCAAGCACCCATACACCCGTTCCAAATAATACAAAGAACCCCCCCACACTTAAATGCGACAATGTCCTCAATGGAGCAGAGGGAAGGGGAACGATGTTACCGTGAAATCAGGAACGGAGATCGAGAGGCAGATCCGACAATAGCAGAGGACTGGAAGGGGACCCAGTCCGAGGCACAAAGCTAAAGTCACACAAGAGACACACTGGGTGATAGAACCGAAGTTCCGAGTCTACAATCCAAAATAAAAGAAAACAAATCCAAAAGAAACAACAAAAACATGGAGTCTCAGTCTGGAAATGGAATCAGTGCAGAACCAGGTGCTCTCGCCACTAGAAGTCATCGCCACCATCGCCGGCAGGTGGTGGGTATTGGTCCTCATACCCCGGGGACTGAACGAAAGGATAGTGAACTGCGCCCGGGTCCATGCCCAGATAGGACATGATGTAGTGCTGGCCGGACATCAGACGACGGCCGCGGTCCCGCTCGCGATCCAGGCGTGTGTGAATGAGGTCCTGGCCGGCCAGGATGCGCTCGTTCTGCTGAGCGATAGCCGCCAACTGATCGGAGATGGGCACCACCACGGGTGGAGGAGACCTGGGGGCAGCAGCGGGGCCCGTGGGAGCCTGAGCATGAGGAGTAGCGCGGCGAGGAACCCGGCGGGATCCAGCAGCGCTGGACTCTGGCTGGTCGCCCGCGGCGGGTTCAGGTGGCTGGGGAAACCCCGCAATCCAGCGAACACGCATCCAGCGAACATGCACCTCCTACACCACCAGGTGCTGAGCACGGAGGGTGGCCTCGCTGAGTGGAGTGGGGCCGTGGACCAGGGTCATCCCAGTGATGTCGACCCCGTAGTAGCGGGCGAGGGCCGTGATGACTAGGCCACAGACAAGGGCGCGACTTTGGCTGGCAGCAGCTTTCGCGAACGTCCGGGCGACCACCGAGCCCAGCTGGATGGTGTCCTCAGAGCGACCCATCGCCTCCATGAACCAGAGGGTCCGGAGGGTTTCCCGGTTGGCCGAGCCCTTGCTGGGGGTGTAGGAGGTGCACAACAAGTGGTTGAGGATGCGCCACTCAGGCCGGAGGAGAGCGCCTCTCGTCTGGCTGGCGATGTACTCCACATCCACGTAGTCGGGATGACAGATCCGCCGGAAGTATGCCTGGCAAGGAAAATCGGTGGGATCGGTGAGGTCCAAGCGCAGGACCCCGTCGCTGGCGTGGGGGGAATTCACCTGGAGTGCATTGGCGAACTCCCAGTAGCTGATGGAGTGCTCGACCCCGCCAAGTGTGAATTGAATGGCGTTACTGTGGTCGGCATTCCCCCTCTGGTTGTGGCGGAAGGAGGCATAGAACTCCCAGACGAGCTCTTGATACGTGGACTCAGCAAGACAGAGCAGGCGCCGCCAACCATACGCCCGCACAGCGGCCTCCATCTGCGGCCTGGCGTGAAGGCCATTGAACACCGCAAAATCGAGGTGCAGGTGCTCGGGAATGGTGCGGGTGCGGATAGTCCGCAGTGCATGGCGCTGGGTGATGCTCAACTGCTCTAGGTAGTGTTCCATGATCCTGCAGAGCACAAGAACGGACAAAATGGAACATGACAAACGGGGTCAATGTTAGTCAAGATCACACCGGGAGCCCTCATATCGGAAGATATGGACAGTGGACTAGACTCCCGGAGAAAAGCAAACAACCCCATCACACAAAAAAGACACCGTCAAATGCACCGGGGGCCCTCAAATCAAGCGATTCGGGCAGTGGACTAGGCCCCCGGGAAATAATCAACAAAGCCAATCCACATAATCACCAAGCAACCAACCACATCCAAAATCACCACAAACCCGGAATTAATCCCACATGCAAGCACAATCCAAGTTCTTCACCTACTCTAGGTATCGATTCTCCATAAATACGAGACAAGGAAGGAGGAACACACCTGGAGACGCAAGAAGATACCCGGAGAAAGGTGAAGAAAATAGCAAGAAGCCCCCAAAGTCGCCGGAAAACTCACTGGAGGCTCGCCGGAGAACTCACCGCCGGCGACCCAACCTCGGCCAAACTCACCCAAACCGCTGGGGAATGTGCTCCTCGACGCCAGGAGCGTGGGGGAGGTCGCGGTTTTTGATTTGGAGGTCGGGGGAGCAAGAAATGGCCGAAAAACCAAAGAGGAGGAGGGAGGGGGCGAAAATCCGGCGAGGGGGAGGGGGGAGGGCGGCTAGGGTTTCTGAAAAAAATGGGGGAAATGAGGGGGGAAGGGGAAAATTTCGTTTTTATAGGGGGGAGTAAAAACACGGGCGGCCAAAACACGGCCGTGTTTTGGCCTCGGCCCGCCCGTGTTTTTATGGCCGTGGCCGTGCTCCCCCTCCTTAAAAACACGGGCGGGCTGGGGGCAGAACACGGCCGTGTTCTGAACCCCCTGCTGCCCGTGCTTTTTAGGCCGCGAGCTTATTGGGTAAAATTGCAAAACACGGGCGGGCAAGGGGCAAAACACGGCCGTGTTTTGACCCCCTGCTGCCCGTGTTTTTTATGCCGAGGCCAGAGTGTGGATTTTTCAAATTCCAATTTCAAACCACCCAAACTCATTCGTGCCCCGGCTCGAAAATTTACGCAATTACACATTAAAAGGCACCGCCAGAGGCACGAAATACATTCCAGACAGACTCCAGACAGACTCTATGACTCAAAAACCGACAAAAATAAAAGAAAATAAAATAACAAAGGGTAGAAATGCAAACCGTGATGGGGTTGCCTCCCCACAAGCGCTTCTTTACCGTCTTTTAGCTGGACGCCCATGGCGGAACTAAGGGTCCGCGAGTTCCACTACCAACTCCGCACGTTCGACCTCGTCTCCCAGGTAGAGCTTGAGACGATGGCCATTCACTTTAAACGGCTCAGTTTGCGGGTTGGCAATTTCGATTGTGCCATACGGGAACACCTGTGTGACCGTGAACGGTCCAGACCATCGGGAGCGGAGTTTTCCGGGAAAGAGCTTCAGGCGAGAGTTGTAAAGGAGAACTCGATCTCCAACCTGGAATTCTTTCGGACCCCGCAACCGTGCATCGTGGAGGCGCTTAGTGCGCTCCTTGTACAGCTTGGTGTTCTCGTAGGCGTGGTAACGCCACTCTTCCAGCTCCAACATCTGCATTTTACGCTCAGTACCTGCAACACGAACATCCAAGTTGAGCAGCTTAAGGGCCCAGAAGGCCTTGTGCTCTAGCTCCACGGGCAAATGGCAAGCCTTTCCATAGACAAGCCGGTACGGGGAAGTACCAATGGGCGTCTTGTAGGCAGTGCGATACGCCCATAGAGCATCATCGAGCTTGGTGGACCAATCCTTGCGGGACTGATCCACCGTTTTCTCCAGGATCCGCTTGAGCTCCCGGTTCGTCAGTTCGGCCTGGCCACTGGTCTGGGGATGATAGGCCACGGACACCTTGTGAGTCACACCATAGCGAGACAGTAGTTTATCAAATTGGCCCTGGAAATGGGTGCCTCTATCGCTTATGATGGCTCTAGGTGTCCCGAACCGGGAGAAGAGCTGCTTCAAAAAACCACAAACACGTCTAGCATCATTGGTGGGCAAAGCTTGCGCCTCAGCCCACCTAGAGACGTAGTCAACAGCAACCAGAATATAGGTGTTACCAAAAGATGGAGGGAAGGGGCCCATGAAATCGATACCACAGACATCAAAAATCTCACAAGTTATAAACACATTCTGGGGCATCTCATCACGGGCAGAGATGTTACCTGACCTCTGGCATCGGTCGCACCTGCGTGCGAAGGCGTCTGCATCCTTGAAGAGCGTGGGCCAGTAAAAGCCCGACTGGAGCACCTTCCTCGCCGTGCGGTTTCCTCCGTGATGACCGCCAGTAGGTCCCTCATGACAGTGAGATAGAATGCCCTCCATCTCACTCTCCATAACACAACGACGGATGATCCCGTCGGCGCCGATCCGAAAAAGATGCGGGTCATCCCAGAAGTAGTACTTCAGATCGGAGAAAAATTTCCTCTTGGCGTGAGTTGCCATCCCCTTGGGCAGCTGCTGGCCCACCAAATAGTTCGCAAAATCGGAGTACCAGGGGGTGACACTCTCCACCAAGCACATCATCATCAACCTCTCGTCTGGGAAGGAGTCATCAATCTCCTCCACGAGGTTGTCCGCAGGGGGTGCGTCCAACCGGGAGAGGTGATCAGCTGCAACATTTTCGGCTCCCTTCTTGTCCCGGATCTCAATATCGAACTCCTGCAGCAGTAAGATCCATCGTATGAGCCGAGGCTTGGCATCGGCCTTGCTCATCAGGTATCTAATCGCGGAGTGATCTGTGTACACGGTCACACGAGACAAGACCAGATAGGGGCGAAACTTATCAAAGGCAAACACCACCGCAAGCAGCTCTTTCTCTGTGGTGGTGTAGTTCTCCTGGGCATCATTCAGAGTCTTCGAGGCGTAGTAGATAGGTCGGAAGTGTTGATCACGCCTCTGCCCCAAAACAGCTCCAACAGCAAAGTCACTGGCGTCGCACATCAGCTCAAATGGTAGGGACCAGTCAGGAACAACCATGATAGGAGCCTGGGTGAGCTTCTCCTTCAAGGTGGTGAACGCCGCTGTGCAAGCATCAGTGAACTGGAAGGGGGCATCCTTCTCCAGAAGCTTAGTTAGGGGCAGGGCGATCTTCGAGAAGTCCTTGATGAACCGCCTATAGAAACCTGCATGGCCAAGAAAACTCCGGATCCCCTTGACAGATGTGGGAGGAGGCAGCTTGCTGATAGTCTCGATCTTTGCTCTGTCCACCTCAATCCCCATCTTGGAGATCTTATGCCCAAGAACTATGCCTTCTCGAACCATGAAGTGACACTTCTCCCAACTCAGTGCCAGGTTCGTTTCTTCACACCGTTTGAGAACGAGTTCCAGGTTGTGGAGACAGTGAGAGAAGGAGTCTCCATAAACCGAGAAATCGTCCATAAACACCTCCATGATCTCGCCGACCAGACGGTCAAAGATGGCGAGCATGCAGCGCTGAAAAGTGGCTGGGGCATTGCATAGCCCGAATGGAATCCTCCGGTAAGCAAATGTGCCGAAAGGGCAGGTGAAAGTGGTCTTCGCCTGGTCCTCCGGTGCAATAGGGATCTGAAAATACCCGGACATCCCATCCAAGAAGCAATAGAACTCGTGCCCCGCCAATCTCTCCAGCATCTGATCAATGAACGGCAGTGGGAAATGGTCCTTCCGAGTAGCGTCGTTGAGACGCCGATAGTCGATGCAGACACGGTACCCAGTCACCGTGCGCATCGGGATGAGCTCGTTCTTCTCGTTAGGCACCACGGTCATCCCACCCTTTTTGGGCACCACCTGGGTGGGACTGACCCACTCGCTGTCAGAAATGGCGAAGATGATCCCTGCGTCCATCAGCTTTAAGATCTCTGCCCGAACCACATCCTCTAGGTTCGGCGTCAATCGCCTCTGCGGCTGTCTCACTGGCCGCATCTCATCCTCCATCAGTATCCGGTGCGAGCAAAAGGAGGGGCTGATCCCCCGGATATCTGTGATCTTCCATGCCAAAGCTCGCTCGTACTGCTTTAGCAAGGCCACCAGTCTGGTCTTCTGCTCGGGTGTGAGGGTCGAGCTGATGATAATTGGCAGCTTATTCCCCTCCCGGAGAAATGCATACTCCAAATGAGGAGGGAGGGGCTTAAGCTCCAGCTCTGGTGGTTCCTCCAAAGAAGTGGTGATGCGGGTGGAGGATGAGATCGGTTTAAACAGCCTGTCGCCCTCCAAGAAGGGGCCACTCTCCAATGCGGCCAACTGCTCCGCCAGCTGCGGCTCCTGCAATGCCTGCTCACCTAGCAAAATACAACGCTCAAGAGCATCATCAGTACCCGCACTCGTGATGGCGAGTGCGGTCTCAAAATCGGCAAGCACATCACAGTAGTCTATGTCATCATGCAAATGAGAATGTTTCCCATTGTCAGACACAGAAAAAGTAGCCTGTTCATCACCAGCACGCAGAATCAATTTACCACTATGCACATCAATAAGCGCCTTGGCGGTGGCGAGAAATGGTCTACCCAAAATCAAAGGCACATCCACATCCTCATTTATATCCAAAATAACAAAATCAACAGGATATGTGAATGCGCCAACATTAACAAGCAAGTCCTCAATGATACCCCTAGGATGCACGATAGAACGATCAGCTAACTGAATGCTCATCCTAGTAGCTCTAGGTTCACCTAGGTCTAACTTCTTAAACAGTTTATAGGGCATGACATTAATGCTAGCGCCTAGGTCCGCCAAGGACTTTCCTACATGCATGCTGCCAATAACAAGAGGGATAGTGAAACTCCCTGGGTCTTTGCGCTTCTCTGGCAGCTTGTTCTGCAGGATGGCAGAACACTCCTCGCTAAGCATCACTGTCGAAAGATCCCCAAGTTTCTTCTTGTTGGTGAGGAGGTCTTTCATGAACTTGGCATACTTGGGCATCTTCGACAGTGCCTCCACGAACGGCATGCTGATGTTGACCTGCTTCAACATTGCCATGAACTTGGCAAACTCTGTCTCCAGCCTGTCTCTATGGAGTCGAGTGGGGAAGGGCAGCTGGGGTGTATGCTCCTTAACCACAGGTTGCGGCTTTGGAGCAGGTGCTGTGCTGCCTTCCCCCACCTCTGCAGTATCAGCTGGAGGTGTTGAAGCAGGTAGTGGGTCGTCTCGCCTGGGCTGGGCAGGAGCAGCAGATGTAGTCTTGCCACTCCTGGTGGTGATGGCGTGTGCAGTCTCATGCGGGTCCCGTGGATTGGGGATGGTGGTGGCAGGCAGAGTCCCCGGTGCCCTGGTAGTGTTCTGGCGAGCTAGGCTCCCAATCTGGTTCTGAAGATCCTGCAGAATGGCACCTTGGTTTCTCTGGCCTGCCTCCAGGGTTCTCTGGCATGCCTCCAGTGAGGCTATGGACTGATCCATCCTCGTGATACTTGCCTGGCTGGTGGTCATGAATGCTGCCAAAATGTTCTTCAGCTCGGATATCTGAGTATCGGGAGCTGGCACTGCTGCGGGCTCGGCATACTGACGCTGAGGCTGCTGGAATGGCTGCCCCTGCCTAGGCTGGTAAGGCTGCTGCTGTGGTGGTGGCCCCTGCCTAGCCTGGAAGGGCTGCCTCTGCTGGAAACCCCCTGCTGGTGCTGGGAAACCAGGTGGCTTGGCGGTGTTATTGCTCCAGGCAAAGTTGGGATGCTGGCGCCATCCCTCATTGTAGGTGTTGCTGTATGGGTCCAGGCGCCGAGCATTTGCTATGAAGTCCACCTGCTCTTGGGGAGTAGAAGACTCCCTCATAGACTGACAATCCTCCACCAGGTGATTTGGGCTCTCACACCACTGACACTGAGCTACTGGAGGCGTAGCTACACCTCGGCCCGGAAGGAGACTGTTAGGCTGCTTCAATGTCTGCACCAACTCAGCCACCTGCTGCTCTAACCCAGATCTGGCCTCAATAGCATGCACACCCCGGTCCCGGGCATTCCTGCCCCTGCTGCTCTGTCCCCAAGAATGATCGCGGGCAGCCAAAGTACTGATCATCTGGTTCAGCTCGGGTGGAGTCTTAGTGAGAATACCCCCTCCTGGGCATAGAGACTCGATCACCCTCTGGCTATCTGGAGTGAGGGCGCTGTAGAAGTTCCCTACTGTGAAAGCATCGCTGAAACCGTGATGGGGGCACTGCCAGAAGTATCCCATGTACCGCTCCCATGCATCACGAAGGGACTCATCTGGCTCTTGGCGGAAGTGAGTGATCTCCCGCTGTATCTCCGTGGTCTTCGATGCCGGATAATACCGGTGCACGAACTTGTCAGCCAAATCGTCCCAAGAGGTGATGGACAATGGGGGCTGGGTCTCCAACCACCTCTTAGCATTCCCCGCCAGAGAATGGGGGAAGAGGTGAAGGCGGATTGCATCATCCGGAACACCATTCAGCTTGAACCCGTTCGTCAGCTGCAGAAAACGGGAAAGGTGTACCCGGGCTTCCTCATCCTTCAAGCCATGGAACTGGATAGAGGATGTGATGAGTTGGATCCAGCATGGCTTGATCTCGAAGTTGTTTGCAGGGATGGGTGGATAGAGGATGACCGGGCGGATGTCAGCAATCCGTGGAGTATAGTAGTACTCCAAGGTGGGACCCGGTGGTGGTGGATGATGATGGTGGCCAGCTCCCTGGGGATGTTGGTCGTTCCCCAGGATCTAGTTCTGAGGAGGTGGGTTCTGATTGCCTTCCATCTCGTGCTCGTCCTCGGAGTCACTGGTCAATTGGCCGTCTCGGCGCTCCACCGTAGCCAGTCTAGCTTGCTGTTGTCTCCGAAGTTGTTTGCAGGTGCGCTCAATCTCAGGATTCAACGGCAGTAAACCTCCCGACTGGCTACGGGTCATGCACTATCTGCACACAATCAAGCAAAGCAACCCGTGAAGGCACAAGTGGGAAAACAAAAACTCAATGCAAAAAATGAAAATGCTAAAGTAACAGAAATCACTTTTCTTCAACAACCTAGCCGTCCCCGGCAACGGCGCCAAAAACTTGACTCGCTGTTACTGTCACTCTAGAAAATGGCCAAGTGTAACCACTTCCTAAAGCGTAGTATAGCGGGTTTGGGTTTCAATGTCAACCCGGGTCCTAGATGTGATGACTACTCAGTGAATTCGTATTATCTAGCAATGAAACTTTACTGAAGGCTTAAACTAACAAGCAAGCAAAGCAACTAAACGGTTGTATTCAGGTTAAGAGAGGTCACCCGGATATGGTTCCCCCTAGTCTGCAGTTAAGCCGGATTGTAATTACCAAGTTCAATTTCTATGAAAGTTATACTGCGGAAGGTTCTCAAACAGTCTGAAGTCTCGACTAAAGGTCTTCAGACCCTCTCAATCTGAGTCTCTAGCGGGCGACTAACCTCCACCGGAGTAAACAGATTGAGGCCCTAAGAACAAAACCTCCTCTACCGGAGTAAAGCCGGTACAGAATAGTGAGTTGGTTCCTCGACTAAAGTCACCAACTCCCTACCTTCAATCAAGGATGCTCTATCAACCTAGTCAGATATTCTCATTCTATGTTAAAGCAGAAACAACAGGAATTTGATCAGGATTCAAGTCATTCAATCATTCAAACCTCAATCGAATATAATCAATTCATAGAAACAGTGCTTGGGTTCATACAATCAATCTCAACATACAGAACTAGGCTTTCCCACACCCAGATGAATGGGAGAACTACTCCATGGAGAAAGAAGTAAAGGCAGAATCAGACGCGGAAATCATACTGTGAAGATGGATTTCTGCTCCTGGACGTTGAATCGGCACTTCTCCAAGCTCAAACCAAGCTCCAATGGTGTTGAAGATCGATCTAGGGCGCTTGGAGACTCTTGTTCGTCGCTTTCTCTCTCTAGGAATCGCTCTATCTCTCTCAAAACTCGAATCCCCCTCTCTTTGGCTGAAAATCTGCCTAAAAGGGCATCATTGGCCAAAGCACGGTCGAGGGCACGGCCGTGCTTTGCCTCAGCCCGCCCGTGTTTTGCCTCAGCCTTAAAAGCACGGCCACGGGCAGCTTGAAAACACGGTCGTGTTCAGGCTAAAACACGGCCGTGTTTTCCTCAGGCCTGCCCGTGTTTTTTAGGTGGTTCAAGCCACACTTGCAAAGTCTCGGCCATAAAAGCACGGGCAGGAACACGGCCGTGTTCTGAGGCCTCCTGCCCGTGTTTTGGCCCTGGCTTGTCCAAACGCCTTCCAAACGATCCGAAACTCGTGCTTGGCCTTCCCTTTGACGCCTGGGACCTGAAATAGGACAAAGTAGCACAACCCGGCGTAAAATAGGCCAAAACACACAACCATGCTCCGCAAATGGATAAGAAATAGGGGTATAAAATCATGTAATTATATCGTTATCAGCCCGTCTTGAGAAGACCGCCCTGGGTCCCGCGGAGTTGAAGTGGTGTCGGGCCCGATGAGTGCTGGTTTCTTGTGTTCTCCATCTTCCGACGGAAAGAGGCCGGTGGAGTGTTGGCCGGCGAGTCGTGCCCTGCTTTCAGCGCCGCCGTGTAAACTTCCGACGGGTCAGTACTCAATCCCCTCCTCCTGCATTCTTCTCTCGCCAGACAGTTCTGGATCAAATGGCCGAGTTTACCACAAAAATAGCATAGATCACAGATCCTCTCATATTTGAAGCTAACCCACACTGATCTCTCTCCAATAGGGTACTCGAAGCCAATGGGGACAGGTTCATCGATTTGGACTTCCACGAGGGCTCTGATGAACTTGAGCCACCCTCTGTGCTCTATGTTGGATCGATCCACACAGTGAAAATGGGGGAAGATGAACTCCGCCACAGCTTGGATGGACTCCTCTTCTTTAAGGGATTGGGGCAGGTCGTGTAACTGCACCCAGAGTGTGACTGTCTTGATTTCCTCAGCAGCAGCTTTCTCCTCTCCGTCCCACTTTCTCAGGGCCACCAGGGTGTTGCCGAGAGTCCATGGTCTTTCCTCCCACACTGCATCCCTTCCTTTCTCCGTCGGGAAAGAGTAGACGTAGATGTTGTCTTCCTCTTTTGTGGCCTGGACTTCTCCGTAGGCCCTCCACTTGCTAAGGGCAGCATTTTTGGCTTTGTGCAGCCCAATATTGGCATCCGTGATCCATTTTCCGATCAGCATCGCCATGCCGCTTCCTCGTCCTCCTACGACTTTGGGTTTAACATTGAGAACCAAATGGCTTTTCTCTCCTCTCAGCTTTTCCAGGGATAGTTCCATTTTCAGAGATGGTCTGGGAAAGAGAAAAATGGGTGGATTTGTTGGCTTTTGATTAAGGATCGGTTGAGCAGAGGATTGGCTTGCAACGGGGGATCGCTTGTATCCCAAAAGTTTCTGATGGTTTCCCTTTAAATAGCAGAACCTTCCCCTGGCCTTGTAGTCGCTGGCCTCCTCAACATCATTGCGATTCCCATCTGGGTTCTGACTGGGCTCTTTAATGCCCTCCTCCATCAGGTAATTACTTCGTTTCCCTGTAGATTTCCGAAACAGTATGTTGTATATCTTCACATTAACTATGGTTCTGTTTGTCACCACTGGTTTGGGGTTAAGTTGCAGGGGGCGGAGAGTAAAGATCCCGACAGAGCAATAACTACTCCCCCTGTATCTCTGCGTCGGCGATCTGGGCTTAACGAAAGGGATCTCGTAGGCGTTCATCATTGATGCACTAGCTTCCTCTACTTCCTCCTGGAGACCCCATATGTAAGCATTAATGAACAAATCTACCCTGATTTGGGTATCTTGCTGAGTTCTTTTTGTATCAGTTCCCATGACAGATCTCTCAACTACCCCAGCCCCAATAACTTCTCTTAGTTGGCCTTTTGGCATTGTGCTCTTATCAGGTGGTCTCGGCGGCAGATCATCATCCCTCCTCTGGACGCTAGCCTGTCGTTGCTTTTCCTTGATATCATCAGGCGAACTGGTGGTGGGAATATCATCGCCATTCAATGCCTTCCACCCTATCCTGCCACCACTACGTTGGAAGCTAAAACCCCTGGGTTGGGTACTGAAGGCTCCGAGGACGGCAGCTGGAGTAGATTTACTGAGATTTGAATGAGAGCTTTTTAGAGATGGAAAAGAAGAGTGAGAAGTCATTTTTTAGTCCATGACCATCAGCTTGATGGGAAGCTTCTATACGAATTTGGGCCATAGCCACTGCTCATAACCATCAGATTGATGGGAAGCTTCAAATGTGGATTTAGGTTTTGATAAAAACAGGTTGGTTTTAAAAAGGTGATAGTTGGTTAAGTCTTAAATTTGCAATAGTGTTGGGGCTTTTGTTGGATTGGGTTGAAAAACAAAACTAGATTAATACCCAGCAACCGCTTGTGGTCAAATTAACTAAAAGAAAACTAAAGTTTTAGTAGGATTAATATGTTTGGTATTTTTCCGAATCCGAGTTTAGATCTAAAGGATCTAAAAAGAGAGTAACTTAAACAAAAAGAGGTGTTTCAAAATACCTACATGGGTTTGATCTGCTTATTTGTTACATAGTTAGGGCACTAAATCAAATAACAATTCAACCTTTACTAGAGAGAACTGAAAGATTAGTTTTCATATGTATGCTTTAATAGATGTGGATACGTTGGCTCACACAAGTAAGATTGAAAATAGTAGGCAAATCAAATTTGTCGTGTTTTATTCATGTATAAGATGGAGAGAGTTCTATAAAGACAACAAACATATGTGGTGCACATTCACAAATCTGTAGCCATCAAGCACAGACCATAAGCAAGCAAAGATCATTAAAATATGCTCTACTTTTAGTGGATTATTTGAGAAAAGCTTATGCCGATGTATGGATGTTAATTAAAGCTTCACTTGATTGAGATGGTAAAGAGAACAAAAGGAAGAAGACCAACCTGATTTCTGTAGTCTAATGGCTATGGCTTCTATCTGTCTGCCTTCATCGATCCCCCTTAATGCCAATCTCTATACTGAACTTTGTATTCAAGAAAAGTGGAAAGTAAGAAAATTGTTTCTGTTTGTCTATTTCTGTGAATTCCCTCCAATCGGTCCCCCCCTTTTCACTTTCTGGTAAAGCTTCTCTTTATATCTGTCATTTTACTGTTCATTTGGGATTGGTGGCAGTTTTTGGTAAATGGATGGATTGGTGTTGGTTGGTTCCAAAAGAGGTAGCTGTTTTACTCATTTCAAGAAGTGACAGTCATTATGCCTGGTCTTTGGGATGGGATAAGGCCATAAAAAAAATATGTTGACCCAAGTTGACCGAAGCTGACTCGTTGACTTTGATTGACCGGGCCAGTTGACCAGACCTGTCTGGACTGGGCCAAAAATTATGGGACTTGATTGGGTTTATGGTTTTAGAATTGGGCCTAAGTGTTGGTTGCTGGTGTGGGCTGGTTTCTAATAGTTTCATTTTCTCTTTGCAGGACTTTGGTATGGTCCTTACCCAAGATGATGATCAATCGAGGCCCAAACAGTCTCAATAGGCAAAGCCTCCAATTCTGATTGGTGCCCAAAAGAAAAAGGAAGAAGTCTTTTCTTTTTATTCATTCTTAATTTCTTGTCAAATGTAATAATTATTAATTGTACATTTGTACTTTGTAATTATGCATGTAATTATTTTTGCGACTTATAATTAGAATGATCGTATAATTATTGTATGGCCAATTGTTTCCACCCAATTTGCTTACTTTTTCTCCAATCGTGACCCATATCCCAACTTCTAAGTAAATAGTTTCCAATTATGAATTTTGACCAATATTGACCAATATTAGTAAGATTACTATGGTCTTCCTATCCCATTTGACTAATTTCAAACCTAACCTATGTCCCTAATCGTTAACCGTAATGCTAGTATAAGTCGTGACGGTATACTATTGCTATTCTAAATAAAGCGAATTTGATAGCCATTAGCTACTGCTAATCCTACCTATTACAAATATTTGAACTAAACAGAAAGAGGACTTCGAAATCATTGGTCCTTATTGATTTGCCACCGCTAATCTCAACCAACCTCGTCCAAACTTTCACTTGGGTTTTCTTTTTGAATTTTAAATAGGATATTCTTCCGAGTTCTGAGTAGGATGGTTGCTCCGGACAAAATGTGGTGTCTACAGTTGCCCCCCTTTGTATATCTCTTTGTATAAAGAGTTATACAAAGTTTCTATAAAGACACCACATTTTGAAAAAGTAGCGTCATGATTGTGTTAAGGATGTGAATTTGGAGTTATGTGAGAACTGTAAGTAATTTGGTGTGTTTGTATAAGATCTTCAATAGCGAGAGCTTCAATTTCTTTGATAGTCTTCGCCAATGATGGAAAATTTACGTTCTTATATAGCGTTCGCCAACGCGGGCAATTTTCTGATAACACTCTACTGTACTTCTTTGATGCTTGGCAGCGTCAACGGATTTTCTTATGCTCGACAATCGTCGTCTGCCGTTAGCGCTTGCCAGCTCTTGTGAGGCATTAATATGATAGGGGTGCTCCTCAGCTCCCATGAGGTATTGAATGGTAGGGGCGCTCCTCAACTCCCATGTGTTGTTGACTGATAGAGGGGCTCGCCAGCTCCTGTGAGGTATTAATTTTGTAGGGGTGCTCCTCAGCTCCCATGAGGTATTGAATGGTAGGGGCGCTCCTCAGCTCCCGTGCGTTGTTGACTTGTAGAGGGGCTCGCCAGCTCCTGTGAGGTATTGAATGGTAGGGGCGCTCTTCAGCTCCCGGGCGTTGTTGACTTGTAGAGGGGCTCGCCAGCTCCTGTGAGGTTTTGAATGGTTGGGGCGCTCCTCAGCTCCCGTGCGTTGTTGACTTGTAGAGGGGCTCGCCAGCTCCTGTGAGGTTTTGAATGGTTGGGGCGCTCCTCTGCTCCCGTGCGTTGTTGACTTGTAGAGGGGCTCGTCAACTCCTGTGAGGTTTTGAATGGTTGGGGCGCTCCTCAGCTCCCGTGCGTTGTTGACTTGTAGAGGGGCTCGCCAGCTCCTGTGAGGTTTTGAATGGTTGGGGCGCTCCTCAGCTCCCGTGCGTTGTTGACTTGTAGAGGGGCTCGCCAGCTCCTGTGAGGTTCTGAATGGTTGGGGCGCTCCTTAGCTCCCGTGGTTGAGGCTCTTCAGGCATCTTCTACTGTACTTATTTAACGCTCGACAGCGTTGGCGGATTTGCTGATGCTCGCCATTCATCTTCTACTGTACTTCTTTAACGCTAGACAGCGTTGGCGGATTTGCTGATGCTCGCCATTCATCTTCTACTGTACTTCTTTAACGCTAGACAGCGTTGGCGGATTTGCTGATGCTCGCCAGTCATCGTCTACTGTACTTCTTTAACGCTCGATAGCGTTGGCGGATTTGTTGATGCTCGCCAGTCATCGTCTACTGTACTTCTTTAACGCTCGACAGCGTTGGTGGATTTGTTGATGCTCGCCAGTCATCGTCTACTGTACTTCTTTAACGCTCGACAGCGTTGGCGGATTTGTTGATGCTCGCCAGTCATCTTCTACTAGTTTATGATATTTGTTGCAGACATGCATGAAGTGATGCAATGACTTGCCATGATTGTTGGTCAAAATAAATGCCAAGACTTTGTAATTCGAAAAAGCATGCATTTGTTGAGTTTTTCTTTTATGAAATCATTTGATGGATATCTGAATTTCGTATAGACATGAAATTGTATGATATGTTATAATGATGTCATGAATGTCATGTGAAATGTAGTATGATGTATGTTTGTTTTTTTTGTTTTTTTTCTAGATTCTCTTTAAATTGATCATCCACGAGAAATCGTCTCATCGTCCTTTATCGACTTGATCCTTAGTACAAATTCTTGGTTGTGTGCCCCCATGGTGAAGGGACAAAATTGCTGGATATTGCTTCGATGTATGTCGTCTGGGAAGCCTATCCTCATAGCAGTAGGGTTTGGAATAATGTGTTCGGCCAGGTGGCCTGCCTATTGTGGGTGCTTATTGTAATGTGAGTGATGTCGTGATTGGTTGAGAAGATTTTTCATTCTGAGAAATATATTTCGATGTTGGCTTTGCACATAAATTATGTGGTACAACTTAGTTCGTGGCTCGAAGTATTCATGATATGTCGAGTTTTTCCTTCTAGTCGAGTCGTTGAAGGGTAGATTGACCATTCGATTGAATTCAATGAATTGTTGAGTGCTTCGAAATCCTTGATATGTCTTCATCTACTTATTTTTTTGGAAATATGAGTATTGAGTACTTTTGCAATTCCCCTCTTCCAGGATGCGGTATTCTTGCCCCCCAAAGATCTATAATCTTTTCCAATACTCCAGAAACAAAGAGTGATTCTTATCAATCTCGACTACGGATGAATGCAACAATGTCCAAAACCTTTTGTGAATAATGGAAACTCATTCCATATCTCAAAACTTGCTTGAGAGAACTGTGTGCAAATTGTGCAAATCTGTTTTAGTAAATCAAGCCATGAAAGTATCCATAAGCCCTCGCTTTCATTATCACACTCTCTCTCTCTCTCTCTCTCTCTCTTCTTTTCGCTCTCACTCATTCCTATGGGTGCTTCGAGTTTAGGACATTTCAGCTACCATTAAGATTCATGTCACTATGAGATGTCTCCTTCAGCTGGTGTTCAGTTGAGCTCGAGGTTCAGGTTTTCTCAACACAGGAAAGTTTCGCGTGATTGGTTTTGGCGATCTTCATATGGTCTTGTAGTGGATGTATGTAATATTTCCCTAAAGGAGGTTTTTGGTTGAACCTGACTTTAATCGTGAGGATCTTCTTGACTCGGGATTCGGTTTTCCTCAAGATGTGAGTTTGAGTGGCGAGATAGTAGAAACTCGTAGTGAATATGTTCTAGTCATATGAAGCTTTTTGATGAGGGATTTTGGCTTGCCCCCCAAAGTATGAGATTTAACTGATGTATAGGAGATCGTTGTCGAGTTTGTAGGTTCTTTTGATTGAGATGGTCTCTCCTACCCGAAGATAGTGGTGAATATTGGTCATCTTTGGGGAGTGTATTTTTTGGCTTGTGTTACCCCTTTCTTTTGAAACTTTGCTTTTTATGAGACAAAGTCGAATAGGGAGCAAACGAATTCTCGATAGGTCCCAAAGTGGTATGTTGAGGAGGTTTTTGTGTGAAGTGGCAGTGATTATAAAGGTTTCTTATCAGGTAAGCTCTTGCTTGAGGTTCCACTCGTTGTTGGTCGAGGCTAGTCGGCAGACCTTGAGTTGTGTGAGTGGTTATGACTCAATATGGCATCAAATGGGCATGTAAGTTGTAAGTCCCACAATACATTTCTTCGCCTTTTTGGATCACTTTTTTTCTGAATGGGACTTACTTTACTTTGTTATGTACCCATATATATTTCATTAATTCTCTTCTACGACATTTGAGTTTCTAAGAGCGATCACAGGTGTTTCGGTGATCGACAAGGTGAGTGCCTCCCAAAGAAGCAAGATCTTTGAGAGTTTTCTTTTTGTAATGACGTTAATCGTGTATTTCCTGTGCGTCATGAATCTGTTGATTGATTTTCTGCCTAGTTGGATATCAGTTTGCTAGTAAAGGCACGTCGTTTTAGTGACATGATTCTACAAATAGCCTGGTGTCATATCCTCGTTTCACCCTTCGACTATTAACTCACAGGATTTTTATGGACACCAGTGGGGTGTTTATACTCTCAAATCGAGGGAAGTGTGCGCACTCTCAACGTCAGTGGGGTGCTCAAAATAGCGACACTAGTAGGGTGTTTAATCGCTCGACACCAGTGGGGTGTACCACCTCTCAACACCAGGGGGGGTGCTCATAATTGCTTATCATGGCAATCTCATGGCCGAACTTGAAAACATGTGATGGATTTAAGAGTTTTTTGTTTTATCAAGTCGAAATATTTGAAAGAGACATTCATTATTTGGAAAGATAAAGGCTATTGATGCAAAACCCAAAATCGAGATTGATATTTATCACAAAATGTCCCAAGTAGCACATCTGAAACATGACCAACTATCTCGATATTTATTTGTTCTCAAAGATCCACATGATCTTTGGATCGAGCATTGCTAAATGGCATGCATACTAACTGTTGTGACTGGGTAGAGGGTTGTTGTTGATGTCTAGAGGGTTCGGCGTATCCTGGAATTTTAGCCATCCGGCTTCCACCATTTGTTGGACTTTGATCATGAACATGCGACAATCTTCAGTTGAGTGTCCCGTGACTCCCGAGTGGTAGGCACAGTGCTACTCGGACTTGTACCATTTTGGATATGGAGGTTGCATTGGGAGACATGGTATAGGGGCAATTAAGTGATTTTGGAGCAACTGGGGAAATAGCTCGGTATATGTGATGGGGATAGGGTCAATATGAACTTGTTTTCCGTATCTTCTGAAACTATTTTGATTTTGGTCATTTGCTTGTGGGGTCGTGGGTAGCGGAGTTTTGATTCCTAGTTGTGGGTTGATTATGCTATGAGGTTTCGTCGGTGTGGGAGTTGCAAAAGATGCACAAGCTTGATTCTTTTGAAAGTGGTACTTCAAAGTTTTGCCTTTTGCTTCACCTTGAGTAGATCGCAATTCACATTTATTTCTTTTGCTTTGGATTGCCCTCTTAACCACATCATGATTATCTGACTTTCTTGGTCTGATGTCGATCATGTGTTCTTCAAGCCTTTCTGATCTTCGCGGATTGTCGTATTTTGATTTTTTTGTAGCATATACGTTCGTTGAGAGTAATAGATCAGTCTGATCACTTGATGTTGCTTTCCTTGGCGGTTGGTATAAAATTTCGTCATCGAACAACGCATCATCATCTTTTACTTCGCTGTCTTCCCGTTGTTTGACAGAATCCTCAGAATCATGCTCACATCCTCTTTCATCTCTTCAAGACCAATCAATCTTTTCTTGATTTCAGCTAAATCCTTCAAAATTGTCTCCATGATGGGTTCAATCTTAGATCTTGTTGAAAACTTAATGATTTGACTCTTTCCTCGTGAGTGATCGATTTCAGGAACCCTAAACCATCTCAAATCTGAAAAGTAATTTCCGATTTTTATGATGAATGTGTATGCGTGATGCTTATGCAAAATGTGAATGATGTATGAATGCAAATTCATTTTTTATCTTATGCATGCGTTTTTAATCTTCTTATGATAAGTTGTTAATGAGTGAATGAAAATCTTATGAGAGAATGATGTCTATGAATTTTGAAAACGTTTTTCATTCATGCAATCACACAGTTTTACGAGTAAAAGATCAAACACATAAAATTACATTGTATGCAAACATACATTTGGATAAGTAAACACATATAATTACATCATTACCCTATTTAGGTAGACCTAGGGCTTTCGGACGGCGTACCGACATGGTTTTAAGGTGGCTTTGAGGATTGTTTTGGACGGCTTAAGGAGGTCTCTATGCTTACTATATGCTGGCAGGGGGAATTCCTAGGGATTTGGCTCCCAAATTGTATCCTGCCGTAGCCCTTTCGAACTGGCAGGATACCTCGAGATCAACCTCGGATCCGAGTTCAACTTGGTTAGAAAGTTTTGCGTGACTACCACTACTGTGGATGTCACGGTACTCCTTTCAATTTTATAAAAGGATAGCTCGGGTATAGAGCTTTTATGCATGAATACAGAATTTAATTGCGAAAATATAATTGCGCAAATAAGAAAGTAAACACCCAACACATAATAGGAAAATAGAAAACTTATCGAACTGAATTATGTAGCTCGACTCTCGAGGTCACCAGCGGAGTCGCCAACTGTCGCAACCGTCCCTACGGGGGTTCGTCGGGGTCGCGTTCGGATTTTTTGGGAGTCGCCATCGATCTTACTTGGAGTGGATCGAACACTCTTCGAATCGGCTCCGACCTTAGGGTCAGAACCGAGATATGGTCTGCGAAAATAAAGTTATGGGTTCGGGAGTACGCTTACGTGTGGGGAAGTTAAGCAACACCCCCACAATGCCCTAAATCGGTACTACTTAAGTCTGATAAGTTTCTGTGAGTTGGGTGTATTTTAGAAAATATGTATTTTTGGGATCCCACTGGACCATTAAATGATTTAATCGTATTAGTTATAATTTAATTATACGTCCACTGACGTACAATTTAAAGATAAAGTTAATTGGTTAGTTGGACTCGAACCTTATCGGTTGCCTACGTACCCGTTAGACGGGATCAAAGTCCACGTAGTTCGTTAGGAACCTTGATAATTTTAATAATAACTTTTACCACGTTCCACTGAACGTAATTTTGTTTTACAGATTTTGTTAATAAAACTTCATTTAGATTATTATGAGGTTACTAAAATAAATGCAAAGATATTAATTCTTAAGAAGAAATTTGATGTATTAGAAAAGGAACAAGATAAACTTAATCCGCATTCAACATTTCGTATTAAGGATTTTAAAACGAATAAAGTTGAATGGGATGATTAATTCTACAAATGATGGGCCAGCAGTCCAACTGGCTAAAGAGACAGTCCTAAATCGTGTTCGACCCGGAGAATGTGGGTTCGAAGCCCGCAGCTTGCAATTTTTCATTGATTCTCGTTTTGGTGCAGCAAAGTGGAAGGGTATTTTGGTGATTACACAAAAACGCGGTGGCAGGGGTAATTTAGTCTTTTTAATGAAAGGGGTATAAATTCGTCTTTTTGGAAATCCTAAACTAACTCCTAACCCTAAACGACCCCATGGCCGCCGCTCTCTCCCTCGATCTCGATTCTTCTTTCTGCTCCTCTTCTCTTCTTCCAGAACCAGAAGACCACGCCAATCTCCTCCCGTCCTTTTCCGAACCAGAAACTCACTGGTTTCTTGTCCCAAAATCGCCGCCACCTCCTCTCGACCCTCACCTCGTCTTCTTCTCCTCCAGGACAACAGAACCCTAACCGTTCTCTTCTCGCCTCTCTCTTCTCTCAGCCCCTCTTCCACTAAAGACCGAAAAAAACACTATGAGCAGAGCGCCGCCCTCTCCTCTTTCATTCGCCTTCTCTCCCACTCACCATCTCTGGAGAGTCCCATTCCAGGTAAGGATCGAGCCATGCATGCTCTTCTCCCTTCGATTTTTGCCTCTTTTAAACGGATCAAAGGTTTCTAATTCATGCGTTCCTTTGTTTTCGGTGGGGAGGAAGGGCAAACGGCAGGAGATGGAGAACGCCTTCCCTTTCGATTCAGGCAAGAGAATGAGTGTAGCCGCCTTAAATCGATCAGAAATCGACGATCTAGGTAAGATCATCGGCATGCATTTTTATTTTCGGTTCGATTATGTCCTTTTGTGAAATTTTGGTTTCTGATTTACTTTTGTTTGTTTTTGGGTTTCGGATTTGGACGAGGAGGAGAAGGAAGCAATGGGGTCGACAGGAGGATGAAGGAGACCATCAGCTTCGACCAGACCGAGTGGAGATCGATGGTAGGCTCGGTTCTAATTTTTGTTTTTAGGTTTATGTGATTTATTTGATTTGCATTTTGGTTCTGATCTTATTTTATTCTCTTGCAGATTCTCTAGGATTGAAGAAACTAGGTGATATCCCTCTAAATCTATATCTCTTTTGCTCGATCGGCTGCTAAGAACCTATGATTTAATTATTTAGCTAAGAAAATAGTTTTATTGGGGTGCTTTGAAAATTAATTGCTTTGTTGGACATAGCTACTGCTCATGACCATCAGCTTGATGGGAAGCTTCTATACGAATTTGGGCCATAGCCACTGCTCATGACCATCAGATTGATGGGAAGCTTCAAATGTGGATTTGGGTTTTGATAAAAACAGGTTGGTTTTAAAAAGGTGATAGTTGGTTAAGTCTTAAATTTGCAATAGTGTTGGGGCTTTTGTTGGATTGGGTTGAAAAACAAAACTAGATCAATACCCAGCAACAGCTTGTGGTCAAATTAACTAAAAGAAAACTAAAATTTTAGTAGGATTAATATGTTTAGTATTTTTCCGAATCCGAGTTTAGATCTAAAGGATCTAAAAAGAGAGTAACTTAATCAAAAAGAGGTGTTTCAAAATACCTACATGGGTTTGATCTGCTTTATTTGTTACATAGTTAGGGCACTAAATCAAATAACAATTCAACCTTTACTAGAGAGAACTGAAAGATTAGATTTGATAACATGTATGCTTTAATAGATGTGGATAAGTTGGCTCACACAAGTAAGATCGAAAATAGTAGGCAAATCAAATTTGTCGTGTTTTATTCATGTATAAGATGGAGAGAGTTCTATAAAGACAACAAACATATGTGGTGCACATTCACAAATCTGTAGCCATCAAGCATAGACCATAAGCAAGCAAAGATCATTAAAATATGCTCTACTTTTAGTGGATTATTTGAGAAAAGCTTATGCCGATGTATGGATGTTAATTAAAACTTCACTTGATTGAGATGGTAAAGAGAACAAAAGGAAGAAGACCAACCTGATTTCTGTAGTCTAATGGCTATGGCTTCTATCTGTCTGCCTTCATCGATCCCCCTTAATGCCAATCTCTATGCTGAACTTTGTATCCAAGAAAAGTGTAAAGGAAGAAAATTGTTTCTGTTTGTCTATTTCTCTGAATTCCCTCCAATCGGTCCCCCCCTTTTCACTTTGTGGTAAAGCTTCTCTTTATATCTGTCATTTTACTGTTCATTTGGGATTGGTGGCAGTTTTTGGTAAATGGATGGATTGGTGTTGGTTGGTTCCAAAAGAGGTAGCTGTTTTACTCATTTCAAGAAGTGACAGTCATTATGCCTGGTCTTTGGGATGAGATAAGGCCATAAAAAAATCTGTTGACCCAAGTTGACCAAAGCTGACTCGTTGACTTTGATTGACCGGGCCAGTTGACCTGTCTGGACTGGGCCAAAAATTATGGGCCTTGATTTTGTTTATGGTTTTAGAGTTGGGCCTAAGTGTTGGTTGCTGGTGTGGGTTGGTTTCTATTAGTTTCATTTTCTTTTTGCAGGACTTTGGTATGGTCCTGGCCCAAGATGATGATCAATCGAGGGCCAAACAGCCTCAATAGGCAAAGCCTCCAATTCTGATTGCTGCCCAAAAGAAAAAGGAAGAAGTCTTTTCTTTTTATTCATTCTTAATTTCTTGTCAAATGTAATAATTATTAATTGTACATTTGTACTTTGTATTTATGCATGTAATTATTTTTGCGACTTATAATTAGAATGATCATATAATTATTGTATGGCCAATTGTTTCCACCCAATTTGCTTACTTTTTCTCCAATCGTGACCCATATCCCAACTTCTAAGTAAATAGTTCCCAATTATGAATTTTAACCAACATTAGTAAGATTACTAAGGTCTTCCTATCCCATTTGACTAATTTCAAACCTAACCTATGTCACTAATCGTTAACCGTAATGCTAGTATAAGTCGTGACGGTATACTATTGCTATTCTAAATAAAGCGAATTTGGTAGCCATTAGCTACTGCTAATCCTACCTATTACAAATATTCGAACTAAACAGAAAGAGGACTTCGAAATCATTGGTACTTATTGATTTGCCACGGCTAATCTCAACCAACCTCGTCCAAACTTTCACTTGGGTTTTCTTTTTGAATTTTAAATATGATATTCTTCCGAGTTCTGAGTAGGATGGTTGCTCCGGACAAAATGTGGTGTCTACAATGCTATTGTAAATTACAAATCTATGAAAAGAATGACATAAAATTACTTTCACTTTTGGGTCAACATTAAAAATATTACTCTTTTAAATATTTATTTTTCTGATACGTCAAATGGATTTTTTTAGTCCGATACTAGCATTCATACCCACGCTCCGCGCTGGGGTAGGAGTTATATTTAAGTTTATCTGAAGGAAATCAAACTAACCGATTTGTTAGATTTCACATACATATGGGGAGATGTTGACTACATAGGGATTCTCCAGCTCGTGAGTTTGTTAATGCAGATTGCCTAATATCATTATTAGAGGTGACAAATGGATTGATCCATGAATTGGTGGATCGATGAATCAAATGGATTGGATCCAATGGATTGGTGGATTCATGGATTGGATCAAATGGATTGGTGGATTATCAATGAATCCAAATGACATCCTCAACCAAGGACCAATATGTAAAATATGAAAAGTTTAGGTACTAAAATGTCATGATGAAAAATTTTAGATACCAAAACGTAATTTTCCAATGATTTTTCGTATAAAATTGTCAAATATAAAGTGTAAAATATAAAAAGTATAGGTACCAAATCATAATTTGCCATTTGGATTCATGGATCAATCCATTAATCCACCAATCTAATTGGACTTGGATCAAATGGATTGGATTTAAATGGATTGAATTAGGTGGATATTTTTAATGGGTTGGTGGATTGGATTGAGAATTGTCACCTCTAATCATTATGATTATAGGTGTCAAAACATAGCCCGACCCGATTAACCCGCCCGATCAACCCGAACCGCAACCCGACCGCAATCCGAATTGACTAAAAGTCAACAACCCATAACCCGCCCGACCCACAACCCGATTGACCCGCAACCCAACTAACCCGCAACCCGATTAACCCGAACCCGATTGACCCGAACCTGACTAACCCGTAACCCGACCGACTCAACCCGAATTTCATCTAATCCACTTGAATAATTATAAAATATATACAATACATAGTTTTTCAAAATAAAGTTTTTCATTCTAAACTTAAGTAAAATTATTTTTTCATTTCATATAGGAAATTTAAAAAATATGAAACTCACTTGATATTACGTATTTTAAGAAAATTACAAAAATTGAAACATGAAGGTCACTTGAGATCATGACAATATTAATATAATATATAAATTAAAATTTTGGTTAATTTAACTATTCAATAAAATTATCAATTAAATATAAATAAAGTAAAGTAATGTATTTGGTAATTTGATGTTTTTAAATGAAGAGGGAAATTTTGGTGTATTCAAGTTTTTGGGAAGAGAAAGAAGAGGGAAATTTGGTTCTTTGAATTTTTTAGAAAAGAAACAAGTGGGAATTTTGTTGGTTTTGATATTTGGGAAGAGAAAGAAGTGGGAAATTTTGATTCTTTTGATTATGAAAGAAAAATAAGGAGGGAAACTTTTGAGTTTTCAACTTTTTGTAGAAGGAAAAAAGAGGGTAATTTGGTTCTTTCAATTTTATGGAAGAGAAAGAGGAGGGAGAATTGAGTTTTCTAATGTATGGAAGTAGAAAGAAGGAGAGAAATTTTAGTATTTTTTTGAAAAGAAAGAAGGAAACAAATTTGGAGTTTTCAATTTTTTGGTTTTTCATAATTTTAGCTTTTGAAATATGAATCTTTAACTTTTATATGGAGGGCATGACTAGTTAAAATTATTTTTTTATGCTTTGAAGGCTAATATATATATGTATGTAATTGTTTATGGGCTAATAAATAAATTAACCATTAGTTACAACAATTTATACTAAACTTGATAAGTAATCTTTGACGGTTCGTTGTTTAGGATATAAAGTATATGGTTAGGGTATAGGGTATAAGGTACATATGGTTTAGGGTGTATATGGTTAGTGTATAAGATATTGATGGTTTTGACGGTTCTAAGTTTTTTATTAACATATGTTCACTTGAAGTCTTTAACGGCAGGAGATCCCTTTTTAATTTATGTTTATGGTACGTGGTTAGGGTACAAGGTATGTGGTGTAAAGTATAAGATATATGGTTAGGGTACAACAATTAGAAAATATCACTTTTTATCTATGTTTTGAAAATCAAAGTATGAATTTCACTTTTAAATTAACTATACTAGCAAAATCACAACTCAAAGACATATGGTTAGGGTATAGGGTATAGGTTATGTTGTTAGTGTATAATGTATTGATGGTTTAGGGTATACAATCAACAACATATACTAACTTAATATTGTTGATTGAGGGTAAGGCTAAGTGTATAGGATATATGCTATTGAGAAAGTTATGATTGAAGTCACAATAATTTTACTAAATTTGATAGCTAATCTTTAATGGTTCAATTTTTAGGATAATTCGAACAATTTTACAAATAACTCGTTTGGCAACACTTTACTGAGAAGTTGTTTGGGCAACGAGTTATTTCGAAATAACTCCTTTTATCACTATGCTTTTGCCAAATACCACACACCAAATACCAGATTTGCATGGTTATACTAAACGAGATACTTTAATCCAATTACTACTGAATTAATACTAAAATATCAAATAAACAATTAATGTTGTCTTTTGGTTGCAAATATTGATATCGCCATTACTATTAGCTATAATACTTTACCAATTATGATTAATTACATAACAAGTTTGCAAGTCATACAAATTGATTTAACATTTTGACTAGTTTTTTTCAAAAAAATAAAGTATTTATATACGAGGTAGAAATAAATTGGTTAAAAAGTTGAGAAAATATTTTAAATTAGTGTAATAAAATGTGTAAGTTGGTAATGAGTAATGAGTTAAGTTACTTGATGCGCTGGCCCGAACAACCCGAAACCCGATCCGCCCGCAACCCGCCCGACCCAAAACCCGATGAACCCGCAACCCGATTGAACCCGAACCCGATGAACCCGAACCCGAACCTGATGAACCCGCAACCCGTTTGAATCCGAACCCGATAAACCCGAACCCGATGAACCCGCAACCCGACTAACCCGCAACCCGTTGGAACCCAGCCCGAATCCGCCCGATTCACACCTATAATTATGATTATGGTTTTCTTTATATGAATCGTGAAATACTGACAAAAATTTAAAGAGAAGCCACATGCCTGAAGAGGAAACTATAGGTCGAATGTAGTTGCCTGCGACAAATCCTAAAGAGTAGATAACCTTTTTGCCCATGAATGGCACATTGAGATCCCATAAAAACACACACACAAAAAAATCATGATCCGATGGCCCAGACGTGAGATATCTTGTGTCCTTGTAGTTTTCAGCGAAGGAATCGTATAAAAATGCTGTAATGGAGGTGGTTGGGTTAAATTGTGGTTGCTCTATAAAATTGGTATTTTTATCCAATCAGACGTTGGTCTATCTTCTTTAAGACGCTTGCATGGGAGCTTTCCATCACCAAGTGTCATGACCCATTCTCCAAATATCTATTGCTAACCAATGTTTAATTTGCTCATGCGTTGTCAAGCCTCATGTTACTTGATAATCTGAGAAGAGTTAAAGAGTTCCATATGTCTGACCTTGTCAGCGAACCATCAACCATCTTTTCACTGTCAAATTCTGGAATCGGTGGTAAAATCTGACTGAAATCACCTCCAATGTATGTCCTTCACTCTCTCAATATTGAAGTCGAAACGCATAGTATTCCAGTTGAGTGACAAATTTCCTCCGAGCGGAAAAAAGACAATTGAAGTTCTTGTATAATCCTTTTATGCATCTCACTTTCAAGGTCTTGACCATCACATTTGTCTCATCAATAGAGGTGTCGATTGGGCGGGTTGGATCGGATTCGGATTGGGTCTAACCGGGTTGGGTCAATCGGGTTGCGAGTTCAATCGGGTCGTTTTTAAGTTGGATCGGGTTTAATTGGGTTGCAGGTCAATTGGGTTACGAGTCAATCAGATCACTGGGTGTCTCGCCTGTACCGTCACACTAGAAAATGGCCAAGTGTAACCACCTACTAGAGCGTAGTATAGTCGGTTTGGGTTTTAATGTCAACCCGGGTCTTAAGCGCGATGACTACTCCGTGAATTCTTATTATTTAGCAGTGAAAGTGTAGTGAAGGTCCCAACAAGCAAACAAGCAAAGTAGTAAAAGGTTGTTTTCAAGTTGAGAGAGGTCACCCGGATATGGTTCCCCCTAGACTGCAGTTAAGCCAGATTGTAATTTGCCAAGTTCGAATTCAAAGATAGTTATATTGCGGGAGGTTCTTATGCAGTCTGCAGTCTCGACTAAAGGTCTCCAGACCCTCTCAATATGAGTCTCCAGCGGGCAACTAACCTCCACCGGAGTAAACAGATTGAGGCCCTAACGAACCAAACCTCCACTACCGAAGTAAATCTGGTACAGGATAGTGAATCGACTCCTCGACTAAAGTCGTCAATTCACTACCTACAATCACGGGTGCTCTATCAACCTGGGCAGATATTCTCTTTCTAGGTCAAAGCAGAAACAACAGGAATTTGATCAGGATTCATGCCATTCAACAAATCAGACTTCAATTGAATATAATCAAATCATTGGATTCATACTAGGGTTCATACATTCAGACCTAACATACAAATCTTGGGTTCTTCATACACGGGTGAATGTGGAAGTTACTCCATGGAGAGAGGAGCAAACTCTAGCTCAGAAGCAGAAATCATGCTGTGAAGAATGGGGTTCTGCTTCTGGTCGGCAATCGGAACTTCTCCAAGCGTTATCCGAGCTCCACTTATGATGAAGATCGATCTAAAACACTTGGGAACTCTGGTTCATCGCTCTCTCTAGGTATCACTTTCTTTCTCTAAAACTCGGAACCCTTTAAATTTGCCCTTCTTTTCCCTTAAAAACCAGCAGGTCGCGATCCCCGGTCGGGTATTTTGGGTGCCCGGCCGGGGATTTTGAAACGCGCCGCATCGATGACGCCTTTAATACCCGATCGAGGTCCAGAATACCCGATCGGGTACTTTTGCTCACTGGCCGGGACCCATTCTATTTCTCAACGTCCAAAAGTGTTTTTCCCCAGCCTCCATGGAATTTTTCCCGGCCGGGTATTTTTTATCATGGCCGGGTATTTTGCTCCTCCAGCACTCTTCAACTCAAACGTCCTCCTTTTGACCCAAAACTTGTTTCTTCGCCTCAATGTCAACGCCAAACCCTGAAATATGACATAAACACACAACCTAGCGTGAAATCGGCTTAAAACACGAGAATCAACATCTCCAATGGCTCAAGAATAGGGGTAAAAACATGTGTTATCAATGGTCTATCAAATTCCCCCACACTTAACCGTTTGCTTGTCCCCAAGCAAACCTAACTCAAGCTAATGCAACTCTCCAGACATCTATAGCAATAAACAACCTCGATCGTCGGTAGAGGATTTTCTAGATCATATAGCGACTTATGAGGTCAACTGGTCTTCTAAGACGTTCCCTATCTCTCTCAATGCGAGTACTAGACGCAAGCTAGGATCACGAGAAGAAGTGGAAGTAAGACAGCCAGTTCATGGATAAAGGGACTCACACCATTCACAACCAAGGACTCATTGTACCGGGGGTGCTCTTTCACTTCATTTCACCGTTGAAACCCCTTTTTCCACTTTCATTTTATATTTCTTTTTTTTTTTCATTCACTTGGCGGGGGTTCCAACTGCAGTCTTTTGCACGGTCGACCCTTATTAGTCGAGCAAGAGCAATTTATGTACATCTGGCGCTTGCCAGAGTACTTCTTTTAACTCCTTTTCCTCAACTCGTGTGGAGGGTCAATGAAATTAAGGGGGGTCGGAAGCTCTATCCGTGCCCTTAAAAACACATCCTCGAGTAGACAAACCGTTCAACGGGTGAAAATTTTACTTGTACTAGAGACAACTTAGCTTCACCTTGTAGGAGTACCCTACTGAGGATCACTAAAATCTCTTCCAAAATCCAATTTTGTGCAATGAATGGTGCCACACACGTTGGGCTTACCCCATGTTTAAGATTTCAATAACTTCGACATGGAGGACCAACTTCTTTTCATTTCCCACATGAGCACCCTGTTCGATACACGAGTCCATAACACAATCCAATCAGAGTCACCATTAATTACCACATGAATTCAACGGTCTTAGCTCCACTAATTCACAAAATCAACTAGCACAGCAGAGAGCTAGATAGGAAAAATCTTATACTTCAACATCCTCCATAGTGCTACACTACCTCCCTAGGTTGCAGTCAAAAGAGAAACATTCCCCACACTTAAGTTCGACATTGCCCTCAATGGAGAAGAGGGAAGGATAAGGGGAACGATGTTACCGGTGTGCACGGACTACATGAGACTTGAAGGGGACCAGTCCGAGTGAAGAGGACTAGAGAGGGGACCAGTCAGGGACACAGGCACAGCTAAAGGGAAAACAAAAGCTCAGCCACAATACGTTAGGTCCAATTGTCAGCCCAATAGTACATCATCCAAAAGAAAAGAAAAGAAAATAAACCAAAACACAAGACACGACACAAAAAACACCGAAAAAGGGAAAAGAAATGCAAACCGTGGTGGGGTTGCCTCCCCACAAGCTCTTCTTTACCCTCTTTTAGCTGGACGCCCATGGTGGATGCTCAGAGGGGTGCAGGAACAGGTGCCTCCAAGAGTGGATCCACATCGCTCTTGAGGTACAGCTTCAGATGGTGGCCATGCACCCGACGGGTGTGACCACCAGCATTGTCAGCTCGACCTGGCCATCAGGCAAAATGCAAGCGAGTGAGTACTCGGATGGCCAGCGTGGTCGTGGTTCAGGAGGTGGGACCAGCTCATAGTGGTCGCCAGCTTCCTTCCGAGCAGGCTTAGCCACTTGCGGCTTCGGCCGCCACTCCTCCTTGATCTTTTTATTTGGTAGTGAGGTTGAAGGGAGTGGCAGGGAAGGATTGAGAGGGGGATCGTGCAAAATGAGAGGCACAGAAGGATACACGACAGGCTCGTGCACCTGGTGAGAAATAGCATGCACAGGCAAAGCAGCAAGCATATTATTATTATCGATAGAGAAAGTTATATGCTCCTCGCCATCTCTCAAAACCAAAGTCCCATCACGGACATCTATGAGGGCCCTGGCAGTGGCCAGGAAGGACCTTCCTAGAATAAGGGGCACTTCTGTGTCTTCATCGATGTCTAAGGCAACAAAGTCCACAGGATAACAAAATTTGCCAACCTTAACCAGGAGGTCTTCCACTATACCCCTAGGGTGAACCACAGATTGATTAGCTAATTGAATACTCATCCTAGTTGCGTTGGGTTCACCTAGGCCTAGTTTTTTGAACAATTTGTACGGGATAACATTAATACTAGCACCTAGATCCGCCAGGGACCTCTCTACATGTAATTTTCCAATGGAGCAAGGGATAGTGAAATTACCTGGGTTCTCCTGCTTTTCTGGAAGCTTACTCTGCAGAATGGCCGAGCACTCCTCGCTCAACACCACTGTCGAGGGATCCCCAAGTCGCTTATTGTTGGCAAGGAGATCCTTCGTGAATTTTGCGTACTTGGGCATCTTCGACAGTGCCTCCACGAACGGCAAGCTGATGTTGACCTGCTTCAGCATTGCCATGAATTTGGCAAACTCAGTCTCCAGCTTATCTTTGTGTAGTCGAGTGGGTAAGGGAAGCTGGGGAACATGCTCCTTAACCACTGGCTGTGGCTTGGGAGAAAGTGCTTCCTTCTCCATCCTCACTTCTGCATCGTCGGCTGGAAGTGCTGAAGCAGGTAGTGGCTCCTCCTGCCTGGTCGGGGCAGGTACAACCGATGTTGGCTTGCCACTCCTGGTGGTGATGGCGTTCAGCTGTTGGTGAGGCTCCCGCGGATTGGGGACGGTGGTGGCAGGAAGAGTTCCGAGTGCCCTGGTATTATTTTGACGAGCTATTCCTCCAATCTGATTTTGGAGGTCCTGTTACATGGCACCTTGGTTCCTCTGGCATGCCTCTAGTGAGGCAATGCTCTGGTCAATCCTGGCAAAGTTCGCATGGCTGGTAGTCATGAATGCCGCTAGAATGTTTATTAGCTCGCTCACCTGGCTATCTGGAGCTGGAGCTGGAGATGCTTGTGGCTCGACATACTGGCGCTGCGACTGCTGAAATGGTTGCCCCTGTCTGGGCTGGTAGGGCTGATTCTGCTGAAAACCATCACCTGGTGCTGGGAAATCGGGTGGTTTAGTGGTGTTGCTATTATTCCAGGCGAAGTTGGGATGCTGGCGCCACCCTTCATTATATGTTCCGCTATAAGGGTCAAGGCGCCGAGCGTTGGCGATGAAGGCCAACTGCTCCTGGGGTGTAGAAGACTCTCTCATAGCCTGGCAGTCTTCCACCAAATGATTAGAGATCGCGCACCACTGGAACTGTGCAACTGAGGGCCCTGCCAGACCTCTGCTCGGAATAAGACTGTTGGGCTTCTTCAATGTCTGCACCAACTCGGCCACCTCTCCTGAGAGCGGACAGCTAATGCGTTCCACTCTAGCCCGGACCTGGCCTCTATGGCGTGCACCCCACGATCCCGGGAACTCCCGCCTCTGGTGCTCTGCCCCCAAGAATGATCTCTGGCAGCCAGGGTACTGATCATCTGGTTTAGTTCGGGTGGAGTTTTGGTGAGAATGTCTCCTCCTGGGCATAGAGACTCAATCACCCTCTGGCTTTCTGGAGAGAGAGCACTATAGAAGTTCCCCACGGTGAATGCATCACTGAAGCCATGATGGGGACACTGCCAGAAAAATCCCGAGTACCGCTCCCATGCGTCACGAAGTGACTCATCTGGCTCTTGGCGGAAATGAATGATCTCCGCTGAATCTCTGTAGTCTTTGATGCCGGATAGTACCTGTGCATGAACTTGTTGGTCAGATCGTCCCAAGAAGTGATGGACAAAGGGGGCTGAGTCTCTAGCCACCTCTTCGCATGCCCCGCCAGAGAATGGGGGAAGAGGTGAAGACGGATCGCATCATCGGGTACACCATTCATCTTGAACCCGTTTGTCAGCTGCAGGAACCAGGAAACTGGATAAAGGATGTAATCAGTTGAATCCAGCATGGCTTGATCTCGAAGTTGTTCACTGGAATGGGTAGATAGAGGATGAAGGGGCGGATGTTAGCGACCCGTGGAGTGTAATAATACTCCATGGTGGGACCCGGTGACGGTGGTTGATGCTGAACCCCATCTGCCTGGGGTATTGGTTTGTTCCCCTTGATCTGATTCACTAGGGGAACCTGGAGAGGCATCCCCAGGGCTAGGTTTTGTGCACCATCCATCTCGTACTCTTCATTAGAATCGCTGCTTAAGTGGCAGTCAATGCGCTCCTCCGTAGCCAGTCTAGCTCGCTGTTGTCTCCTTAGTTGGCGACAGGTGCGTTCAAGATCCGGATCTAACGGCAGTAAACCTCCCGACTGGCTACGGGTCATGCACTACCTCACACAGTCAAGCAAGCAAACCCATGAAGGCACAAGTGAAAAAAAAGCAGTCAATGCGAAAAAGGAAATGCCAAAGTAACACAAATCACGTTTCTTCAACAACCTAGCCGTCCTCGGCACCGGCGCCAAAAACTTGATTTGCCTCTACCGTCACACTAGAAAATGGCCAAGTATAACCACCTACTAGAGCGTAGTATAGCGGGTTTGGGTTTTAATGTCAACCCGGGTCCTAAGTGTGATGACTACTGCGTGAATTCTTATTATTTAGCAGTGAAAGTGTAGCGAAGGTCCAAACAAGCAAAGCAGTAAAAGGTTGTTTTCAAGTTGAGAGAGGTCACCCGGATATGGGTCCCCCTAGACTACAGTTAAGCCAGATTGTAATTTGCCAAGTTCGAATTCAAAGATAGTTATACTGCGGGAGGTTCTTATGGAGTCTGCAGTCTTGACTAAAGGTCTCCAGACCCTCTCAATATGAGTCTCCAGCGGGCGACTAACCTCCACCGGAGTAAACAGATTGAGGCCCTAACGAACTAAACCTCCATTACCGAAGTAAATCCGGTACAGGATAGTGAATCGACTCCTCGACTAAAGTCGTCAATTCACTATCTACAATCAAGGGTGCTCTATCAACCTGGGCAGATATTCTCTTTCTAGGTCAAAGCAGAAACAACAGGAATTTGATCAGGATTCATGCCATTCAACAAATCATACCTCAATTGAATATTATCAAATCAATGGATTCATACTTCGGTTCATACATCAGACTTAATATACAAATCTAGGGTTCTTCATACCCAGGTGAATGGGGAAGTTACTCCATGGATAGAGGAGCAAACTCTAGCTCAGAAGCAGAAATCATGCTGTGACGAATGAGGTTCAGCTTCTGGTCGGCCATCGGCACTTCTCCAAGCATTATCCGAACTCCACTGATGATGAAGATCAATCTAAAGCACTTGGGAACTCTGGTTCGTCGCTCTCTCTCTAGGTATCACTTTCTTTCTCTAAAACTCGGAACCCTTCAATTTTTCCCTTCTTTACCCATAAAAACCATCAGGCCGCGATCCCCGGTCATAATCCACGGTCGAGTATTTCGGGTTCTCGGTCTGGGATTTCGAAATGCAGCGCTTCGGGGACGCCTTTAATACCCGATCGAGGGCCTCTACTTGTTAGAGACCGAGAGTCTAATTTAGCTCCAAAAGACGTATAACATAAGGCTCCTTTGTCTGGTTGTATGTTAACTCTAAAAAGCTTGGACATTGGTTCTCCATTAAGATCTAGCAACTGTGCAAACAATGGAGCGAGGAGGCTTCTTTAAGAGAGAAAGATTCACCTTTCCATTTTCGCAGCACAATCCATAAATTGGCTGAGATGTATTTCGCTGACGATTTAATCATTCAGTGCCCCAAAAGATAGCCCTGCAATATTGACATATTAATGACATCACTACACAACAGTCTACCCGATGGAACAACGCTTCCTCTAATGTTGCCAGCTAAGAATCATCCAACCTTGAAATGTATGAGTTTGTCTAGTAAGGATCCGTGATGGTTTGAGTGGAATCGTGATGGTCAACAGATCCTTTCTTGCAACCAGCAACAACTGAAATCCTTGTTTTTTCCCTCTGTTTTAATACACCATAAGTTGTAGGTCATTTTCTACTTGGAGGCATTCTCGATGTCATCATTAATATAAACACACACACAATAAAAGAGATTAACAATCACGAATCATAAATGAAAACTCATCGGCAAAAGAGATCTGACCAGATTGATTCTTCCAGTCAATCAGCAAGACATAGAACCCCCAACAGCTGCTTAGGATAAATGAGAAAGATGTCCAATAAATCGTCGTTATACAAGTTGCAGACATTGTTGCTATATAGATAAGAAATACCATTGAAATGATTAAAATATTTTAACAGAAGAAAAAAATGTATCAAAGAATGAGAGTAACAAAAAATATAAATAAAGTATCATCATCATCTCGTCGGTTTCATGTTTGAGAAAGATGAGAGGGAGCATGGAGAAAAGGCAGAGGCGGCTGTGTGAGATTGAGGTAAGAACAGCCAGAGTTGAGAAAGGGAATTAGGTTTGGGCTAGTTGGGGGATTAGGTGATAGTCGCGTTTCACTTGGGGATTGGGTTGGGCTTCTTTTTGGGATTGCTAAATGTCGCCCTAGTCTTATGATAATCGCCCTGATTTAAACAGTAAATTATCTATTTATCCTTATCTTTTTTTATTACTAGAATATATTATATTCTAAACAAACAAGTCTATCCAAAAAACTGAACCCCCGCCCCATCGCCATTGCCGCCATTTACTTGTTGTTGTCCCTCAGTCACCCTACTTATCCCTAATACGTCCCCGCAAGATGGAGGCGGAGTCAGCATGCCCAATCTTGGACTGAAGAAGAAGAAAGCAAGTACGCGGAAGCAGTTTAGTGAGGAGATACGCCAGCTAAGACGATGTCGGAATATGGCAAACCACAAGTTGCTTAGATTGAACCAGCTAACGAACGAAATAAAAATCCAGAGCAAGGTGCTTCATGCGGGAATGAAACACAAGATTAGAACTGAAGTAAACAACACCTAAATTGTCGTAGTAAATAGTAGGAAGCGAAGCTAGTGAATGTTGGAACTCGGTGAGAAGATTTCGAATCCACTCGGCTTCAGAAGTAGCGAAAGCGAGCACCCGATACTCAGCTTCAGTGCTAGAACGAGCCACAGTGCATTGCTTCTTTAACTTCCACGAAATAAGAGTATCACTAAGATAAACAAGAAAACCCGATGTATAAGTACGATCATTAGGATCAACAGCCGAATCCGAATTAGTAAAAACACAGAGAGACAATGGTTGGGAAGCACGGCGATTACATAGACTGAGAGAACGAGTGCCAGCGACATAATGAAGTAATCGCTTAACATACTGCCAATGCATGAACGTAGGAGCATGCATAAACTAAGAGAGCTAATTAACTACGAAGGCAACATCCGGACGGGTGGTGACTACATGCTGAAGGGAACCAACAGCCTAGCAATAAAGAGTGGCATCGGCGGAGGACGAGCCATCAGAAAGACGAAGACAAGCGGTAGAAGACAGTGGAGTAGAGCTCAGAGGAGCCTCATGCATCTGGAACCAAGTTAATAAATCAATCACATACTTGTGGTGGGACAAGAGATAGCCAGTGGTCGTGGGTATAACCTCAATACCAAGAAAAAAAATAAACGTGTCTGAGATGCTTAAGAGCAAACGGCTTACGAAAAGACGAGAAAAGCGAGGACTACTACTAGTGAGAAGCAAATCATCAACGTACATAAGGAAGTAAGAAAGAACCCCATCTCATCGATACATGAACAGAGACGCATTTGAGTTAGTCTTGAAAAACCCGCACTGAAGAAGAAACGAACTCAATGCGTCATACCAGGCACACGGTGCTAGTCGAAGAACGTAAGTCGCCTTATGAAGCCGACACACATGTCAAGGATCATGAAACCCCGATGGTTGAGACATATAAACCTCCTCCTGGAGCGGACCATGAAGGAACGTATTATGAACATCAAACTGAAAGATAGGACAAGAGTGAGATAACGCAATACTGAAGACTGTCCGAATGGTAACTGGCTTCAAGATAGGGCTGTAAGTCACATTAAAGTCCACCATCGGGCGTTGGTGGAAGCCCTTAGCCGCAAGAGGAATCTTAAACCGCTCAAGAGAACTATCAGGTAAGAATTTAACATGTTAAACCCAGCGACAACCCACCCCATTAAAGTGGGGTTGACGAGGGACCATGTCCCAAGTGTGATTTGCACAGAACGCCGCAATTTCAGAAGTCATCGCCTGCCGCCATTTAGGATACTTAAGAGCCTCCTCCACCGACATAGGCTCGAGAGGAGGAAGAGAAGCATCCTGCAACTGACCATGTGATGCGACTAGGGAGCTGGGTGTGGAGGCCAAGAAACCTCCACAAGCTGCGAGGCCTTGGCGGTCGAAGCTACGGATTGGCCAGCAGTAGGCAAAGGACCAGATGTTGGACCTATCTCGTTGTTTGGTTGTTGGAACAAGGACAACTGATGAGACGAGGAGGAAGAAGCTAGCGGTGGAGTGGCCTTGAAAGGAATTGTAGACACGGAGGGAAGGAACGCGGCTAGCCACGACGACAAAGAAGGAGAGACACCAGGATTAGAGGAAAAAGAATTGGATTCTACCCTAGGAAAAATAGTTTCAACGAAGACAACATCACGGGATGTAAATAGACGCTGAGTAGACAGGTCAAAATAACAGTAAGCACTTTGTTGAGGAGAATAACCAAGGAAAACACAAGGACGAGAACACGACTGGAGTTTCTCGAAAGAATAAGGACGAAGCCACGGATAACACAGACAATCGAAAACACGGATTTTGGATTAATTGGGCGGCTCATTGAAAAGAATAGTGAAGGTAACTTGGCCTCAAAGAGAAGACGAAGGAAGACGATTAATGAGATAAACAGCCGTGGAAAAGGCATACGACCAATAACTAAGAGGGGGACGAGATTGAAAAGAATAGTGAAGGGAACTTGACCTCAGAGAGAAGACGAAGGAAGACGATTAATGAGATAAATAACCGTGGAAAAGGCATACGATCAATAACTAAGAGGGAGACGAGCGTGATGAAGCAGAGTTATACTAGTTTCTACTATGTGACGATGTTTGCGTTCATAAAGGCCTTTGTGCTCAGGCGTGTAAGAAGAAGTTAAAAGATGAGTAATACTGTGAGCAGCCAATTCATGACACAGTTTTTGAAATTCACCGTCCCTATCAGTGTAAATCCGGCGGATGGTGGTTGAAAAATAATTTTTGACAAGTTGTTTAAAGGCGATAAAGATAGAAAGAACATCAGACTTGCAATGTAACGGATACAATCATGCATAACGAGTGAAGTGATCAACTAAAACAAGATAATACGAAAATCCATCAATTGAGGGAAGGGGAGAAGGTCTCCAAACATCCGAAAATAACAAATCCAGAGGCTGAGAACTAGAAAAACTCAAAACATGAAATGGTAATTTATCACTCTTAGAACAAAGAAGCAAGTTACAATGAGAGACAGTCGACTAAATAACTGGCATAGAGTTGACACAAAGAAGACGAGACATGGCTCGAGATGATGGATGACCTAGGCGACAGTGTCACAAATCCGGATTGTGGCGAGTAGTAACGAGAACAAAACGAGTAGCACCTGATCCACCACCAAGCTTGTATGTAACATTCTTAGATCGTTCACAACAAAAGAACGAGCAAAAAATTTCACCCAGGCAGGATTAGTACGACGAAGCTTAGCAACGGAGATCAAGCGCTTGTGAATACCATGCACACACAAAATATTATTAAGATGCAGGGGACGAGCATAACTAATGTGTGTGATAGCCAAACCTATATCGTCACCAATATACACCTCGGCAGGACCATTATAGTCAGAGTAGAGAGCGAGGTTACCAAGATCATGGGTCACATGATGCATGGCAGTGGAATCCATGAGCCAAGGATCCGCGACAAGCGCACTCGGTCGAGGAGAAGCAGTAGTGGATGTGGTGTTCGCCCGTGGTCGTTTGTGAGGGAAAAGCTGAAAGCACTGGCGAACGAAGTGACCCGGCTTCGCACAGTACTGGCAAATAACATGAGTAGGGTGGCGATCATCCTCATTGTGAGGATATTCCCAAGAGCCACTAGGAGACGACGGAATAGGAGAGGCAGACCGATCACAACTGCGGTCAACAACACCGCCGCGACGACCCTGACCACGGCCATGGCCACGTTGAGTAGCGAAAGCAGTAGCAGGAGAATCAAAGGTCTTGGTGACACGAAGATCAGCTTCGAGAGTCCCCACACAATCAAGAAGATCCTTGATAGGAGGAACGATGTCTCGTGCTTGAATAACAATAGAGAACTCACGATAATCAGGCCCGAGGCCACGCAGGCACAACGTGACCAATTCTGCATCCGTGACAAGGGCACCAACGAGAGTAAGCTCTGTAGCATAGGTACGAAGCTGCTGAACGAAGGAAACCGCATCACAATCACCCTTCTTCTCACCATACAAGCGATCGCGAAGGGACATAACACGAGATAGTGACGAACCAGCTAGAGTCGCTGCTGCAAAGTATTCCAGGCCGTGTAGGAAGTCACTGATGAGCTGATGAAGGGTAAACCTTCTTTGGAAATGGAGGCAAAGATGTCGTTCAAGAGAACCTGGTCTTGGCGATACCGGCGGAGGTAAGCAGGGTTCCGAGCCGCATCACCATTGACCATGATTGTGGCGGCCGGAGCAGCAAGAGGCCATCGAGATACCTAGTGAGGTCAAGGCCAACCATGAGAGACATGAGCTGCACGCGCCATGGAGGGAAATTCTGAGCTAAGCGGGAGAGACGCTACCGGATTGAACGTGACGAGGACAACCTCACCACTAGAACCGCCAAAAGAAACCACTTCTGAAGAAGCAGAGTGTAACACCCCGGTATTTAGAGTTAGGTTCGACTTTAATACGTGATCGGTTGGATTGACGGTTAAGTACTAAGAGTTACAATCACGAATTAAGAATAATAATATTATAATAATATTTATTATTATAACATTAATTGAAAAAAATATGCAAGAGGCCGCGGGAGCGGCCCTGCCAACTGCCCACAAACCTATTATTTACCTAGAAGCTAAATTCCCCCCTCCCCTCAATTCTCCCGCCGCCATCCCCTTCCCAGCATCTCCCTCGTCCCGCAGCGAGAAGAAGAAAAGAAAGGGAGCGCCAGCTACCCATCCCGACCCCAATTCCGATTCCGATTCCGATCCCGATCTCAATCCGAATCCCATTCCTTTCGTGTTTCTAGGTAAGGATCACGAACCCCTTCGCGTTTTCTAAACTCGATTATCGATAGTCTAATCCGAAGCTCATTTTTTTTATTAGCGGTAACGTTGAGGGTACGATCAACAAGGAGATCAACGTCCCAGGTCATCCAAACTAGTTCTAGGCACGTTCTAGAGGTAAGGGAACTCGATCCTTTTGAGTAAGATCTATCGATTTGGTGATTTTTCGTGAGGGTAGAATTCTGGGGTTTTAGTGACAGATTTTGATTGGTCACTAAAGCTATTGGGAATTTCCAGAAACGTATTTTTCAATGTTTTAAATTGTTTCGAGCTTCTCTAAGGTGTTTTTCTGAATTTAACAATTTTATAAATTGAATGACGTCTAGGAGATGATTTAATTTAATTTGGGGATTTTTGGAGATGCATTTCTATTTTTAGAAATTGTTCTAATATTCGTTTTAATTAAATAAAGGGTTAGATAATTTTCCAGGGTATAGGTGCTCATGATTGACATGGAAAAATTATTGTCCAAAATTATAAGAAGGTTCAAGTTAGGTGAAAAATTCGTCCAAGATAAAAATAATTAAGAAAAATGGTCGTTTCTTGAGGGATTAATTCTAGAAAATTTTAATGGGGGTTAAAGGACCTTTGGAATGTGGTTCAAGCACTGAGAATGTCCTAGTGATTCAAAAGGGATTTTGAATCAAGAAAGGTCGTCTAAGAAAATGGATTTTTATTAATAGGGGGTTAAAGGACCTTTGGAATGTGGTTCAAGCACTGAGAATGTCCTAGTGATTCAAAAGGGATTTTGAATCAAGAAAGGTCGTCTAAGAAAATGGATTTTTATTAATAGGTTTCCCCAAGATAATCCGGCTAAGGAGGGGTTTCTTCGAGGAAGGAATTGAGGAGTCATCTGAGTGAGGTGAGTGTAAAGGGGGTAAAATCTCTGTCGTAGGTCTTTTAGTTTATGCTTTTCATTCAAGTGGGTATTTAGTTAATTTTCTAGTATGCGCGATATGTGTGTGAGGCATCCCACCGCCTGTAAGGGTGGAGGCACACGTTGTGGTATGTATGAATGTATGTGATGATGTATGGGATTGATGGTATGAGGAACCCCCGGGTGGTTGGGTCACTACTGGACAGCGAGACGTAACGCAGTAGTTGACGGGCATGGACTGGACGGCGAGACGTAACGCAGTGCCATTGGCGAGTTTGGGTATGCAACCGGACGGCGAGACGTAACGCGGTTGGCATACTAGGGTAGGACACCGGACGGCGAGACGTAACGCGGTGGTCCTAGAGTTTTGTGTTGAGATAAGGATAGAGGTCGAGAACTTTTATGAGTTAGTGTTGAAATGAGTTGCTAAGAATGGTTATTTAAGAGCAGAAAGCGAGAATGACTTTCAGGCTAGGTAGGCATTCCCCTAATAATGTGTTTAGTAAGGAGTTTGCCTAGGGCAAAGACCTTAGGAAGTAACGACGAGACTGACCCCTTCTCACTCACCAGGTGCAGAGAGGGGAAGAGAACGCATCCATCAAGAGGAAGTTACTCGAGGAGAGCAGCCGCGGCAAACGTGAAGATGTCAACTGGATCTGGGTAACGAGATGGGACCTCCCATATATTTTGTCTTTAGTTTCATGTCTTAATGAGTATACTGGGAAACTCAAGGGTTGTGTTTTATGTTTTGTTGCTCTGGATTGAGGTCGCCCTAGTGTTTGGGGCATTTCGCTGAAAATCTTAAGCATTGTGGTTGGTTTTTTTTTTTTTTACTTGCAAACCGTTTTGGGTTGCTCCGGAGTAACCGGTTTGTGGTTTGAATTGTGGTTTGGATTTTAAAAAGGATCGGGTCGTGTCATTTTGGTATCAGAGCGGGCATTCCTCTGTTTCTTGGTCTCCAAGGAATACTGGAGCGACGATCTGGGTTTTCAAAGGTTTAGTATTAAAGGATAAAAAAGGGGAACTTTCAAGAAAAATGGTTGGCCAACCGATTTGAAAAGGTTTATAGAGTCCCCAGTATACTCAAGCATGATAAGACATTTAGGTGGTTCTAATAAGGGTACTACTTACTTGCAGAGCAAGTAACGCCAATGTTAACCACGTGGCAGTTAGGCAACCCCCGAATTATGAGGCTTTCTGGGAGCGAGGAGTGGTTGATTTTGACGGGGACCGCTCGAAGGATGCTAGTGAAGTAGAGACATGGTTGGCGAAGGTCTCGCGCACATTGACTGAAATGAGGGCAGATGATGAGGATAGGGTGCTACTGACAGTATCATTGTTCCAGGAGTCAGCATACAATTGGTGGTGCACCCTTCCAGCTAGTCAGGAAGACCCACCAGCTATCACTTGGCCAGAGTTGGTGCGGGTGTTCCGGGATCACTATGTACCAGAGGCCTATCGACTAAGAAAAAAGAGGGAATTTTTGCTGATCAAGCAAGGATGGGGCAATGAAGGAGAGGAGGGTGTTGCAGAGTACACCTCCAGGTTCGAGAAGCTGCTGCCCTACGGGGGACCCCAGTTCCAGGATGCGACATCTCAACGTGCCCACTATTTGGAGAGTCTGAAGCCTGCTCTTAAGAAGCAGTTGAGCATGCTGGCATGGAACAGTCGGGAGGAGATTTATCAAGCGGCTCTTCGGATGGAGAGGGCTGACACAGCTGTTCATGAAGAAGGGATCCAGCGAGAGGGAAGCAAGAGAAAGGCAAGTAGCATGCCAGAGTGGTCCGGCCAGCCCATTCAGTACAGAAGGAGGCCGAGAGGTACCGTTAGCTTTGGGGGTACTCAGAGTCAAACCGGATCGGTCCGGCCTGGTCAAACTTTCAGCAACAGGGGTCTCTGCAACCAATGTGGGCGGGATCACTCAGGGGAGTGTAGGCAGCCCCCCAAGGTCTGCTATAACTGTGACGATCCTGGGCATTTCGCTAGAGAATGCCCTTGGAGAGGCGGACAAGGGATGGCTCGGTCCGAGCAGTCTGTCTGGGGTGGTGGAAACTAAGAGCCAGGGAGGACGAATTGGGCGCTTCGACCGCACCGATCGGGACAGAGACCAGGGGCCTCCAACAGAAGGACAACCGAGGGTATTTGCCATGCGAGGGATAGAGGGAGACAGTGGTGACGGTGGAGGGGACGAGCAAGCACATTGATGTGATCATGTGAAGAAATGGGGAGACTGTGGAGGAGTATTTGCTTTAAGCATAGACCGCTAGTTGGTTGTTTTCTTCGAACGACGCACTTTCAGTTTTAGTACTCGGTACCAAACCTATTAAATAAGTTCGGCCAAAATTTCGAGGTATAAATTTTTTTTTTAAGGGGGAGGGAAATTTTATATTCTTGCTTGAGAAGTTTTAGTCAAACACCAAAAGTTTTAGACCAAGTAATTATCTTTCCAGTTCCAAATTTCGGGGGCGAAATTTTCGTAAGGGTGGAGGAAATGTAACACCCCGGTATTTAAGAGTTAGGTTCGACTTTAATACGTGATCGGCTGGATTGACGGTTACGTACTAAGAGTTACAATGGCGGATTAAGAATAATAACATTATAATAATAATAATAATTATTATTATTATAACATTAATTAAAAAAAAATATGCAAGAGGTCGCGGGAGCGGCCCTGCCAACTCCCCACAAACCTATTATTTACCCAGAAGCTATATTCCCCCCCCCCCTCAATTATCCCGCCGCCATCCCCTTCCCAGCATCTCCCTCGTCCCACGGCGAGAAAAAGAAAAGAAAGGGAGCGCCAGCTCTCCATCCTGACCCCAATTCCGATTCCGATCCCGATCCGAATCCCATTCCTTTCGTGTTTCTAGGTAAGGATTACTGTCACGCCCTGGAGAAGAAGAGAACTCTTGGCAAGGAAGAATCTCGAATCAGAAGAGGAATTGCAGAAGAGATTGAGAAGGAACAGAGAAGAAATGAGAGAGAGAGAAGAGAGAGAAAGAGGGGAGAAGAGCAAAGTTGTTATTATCTGTGTAAAGTTGGTTACAACGGTCCTCCCGAGCTTAGCTATATACTGTTGGCAAATAACCCAAACAGTCCCCATAACAATTTCCTATCTCATCCCTGTTCTTCTAATTCTTTACAACTAGATCCTGTTCGTTACAACTCCCCACTCCTTCAGCAAAAGCTTGTCCTCAAGCTTGGAAACCAGGAAATCTGCTCTGAAATTCCAGCCACGGCTCCCAAGTGGCATCTTCCTCTGTCTGGTGGACCCACTGCACTAACACTTGAGTCAAGGGTTTGTTTTCATGGGCTACCACTCGTCTAGCTTCATGACCCCTTGATCATCCACTGCTGGAAGAGTGGCTTGTACCTGGAATCCCTCACGCAACCTGGCCTTCTTCAGCAGTGAGACGTGAAACACTGGATGGATAAGAGATTCAGGTGGTAATTGTAATTTGTAAGCCACCTCCCCAATCCTCTTCTCCACCTTGAAAGGACCAAAGAACTTAGGGGATAATTTTTGATTGACCCTGCTCGCTACTGAAGACTGCCTGTATGGACGAAGCTTGAGATACACCATGTCCCCCTCTAAGAATATTCGTTCTGTACGATGAGCATCAGCCATCTGCTTTTGCTTGTTATGTGCCTGTGCCAAATTCGTGCGCAAGATATCAATCAACTTGTGCTGCTGCTGAAGTCTGTCTGCCACGGCTGCAACTGATGTAGACAAAGGATTCTCAACCGAGAACTGGGACGGCGAGTATCCATAAAGAGCCTCAAAAGGGGAGATCTTGAGACTGCTGTGGTAGTTTGTATTGTACCACCATTCCGCCAAAGTCAACCAAGCAGCCCAGCGTTGAGGACACTGATGTACCATCCCCCTCAAATACTCCTCCAAGCAACGGTTAAGCCTCTCAGTTTGCCCATCTGTCTGGGGGTGATAAGTCGTGGAATAATGCAAAGAAACCCCTTGTAAATCCCACAATTTCGACCAGAAAGAGCTCGTAAAGATTGCATCACGGTCAGAGACAATAGTAGCAGGTAATCCATGTAATTTGAACACCCCATCAAAGAATTCCTGGGCAACCGAAGAAGCAGTGTATGGTTTGGTAAGGCCAAAGAAATGGCCATACTTCGAAAATCGGTCCACCACCACTAGTACTGCATCTTTACCACAAGAACGGGGTAGACCCTCAATAAAATCCATCGAAATATGCCTCCATGCTTGCTCTGGAATCAGTAAGGGCTGAAGTAGGCCTGGATATGGAACATTCTCTGTTTTACACTTTTGAAAGGTCTCACAGTGTTGAACAAAATGCTTGAAGTCTGTCTTAAAACCGGGCCACCAGAAATATTTCTTAAGACGCTGGTAACTGGCTTTTAGGCCTGAATGCCCCCCAACAGGTGAATCATGGAAAAGCTTCAACAACTGACTCCTTATATCACCAGTACCTCCCACAAATATAGCTAATTTATGATATAGAAGACTCTGATGAATCCAGTACAGTTTGGGGCCAATAATGGGAACGGATGCCTCCACCAAGAGGGCTTGTGCTTCCTGATCTCCTTCATAAGAGGCTTCAAGTTCAGTCAACCATGAAGATAAGACAGCAGTAATAGGTCGACGATCTCTCTGAACAACCACGGTGGTCGAAAAATTAGGATGCCGAGACAAAGCATCAGCAATTTGGTTGAATTTGCCCTGCCTATACTGGATTTCAAAATCCAAACCAAGAAGCTTAACCAACCCTTTTTTCTGGATTTGTGTGTGAATCTTCTGCCCAAGCAAATGCTTAAGGCTCTCATGGTCGGTCATGATCTTAAACTGTCTCCCTTCCAAATAATGACGCCATTTGGTGACAGCCAAGATCACAGCCAGATATTCCTTTTCATACGTCGATAAACCTTGCTTCCATGGCCCTAAAGCTTGACTGTGATAAGCTATGGGTCTGCCTTCTTGAGAGAGTACAACACCAATGCCCACATCACTTGCGTCAGTCTCCAAGACAAAAGGTTTGGTGAAGTCCGAAAGAGCCAACACTGGGGCCTGCATCATAGCCTGTTTAAGGGCATCAAAAGCCAACGGCGCCTTGTCAGACCACTGGAAACAATCCTTCTTAAGTAAGTCAGTCAGAGGTTTCCCAATCACGCCATAGTTACGCACAAACTTCCTGTAATAGCCTGTTAAGCCTAAGAAACCTCGCAACTCTTTGACAGTCTTAGGAACAGGCCACGCCATCATAGCCTCGATTTTAGTTGGATCTGTAGTCACCCCCTCGTGATTTATAATGTACCCCAAGTAGTCTATTTGAGTTTGACCAAAGGAACACTTGGAGGGCTTTGCAAACAACATATTGCTTCTTAGGATAGACAGTGTTGCCCTTACATGCTCGCTGTGGCTAGCTTGATCCCTGCTGTAAATCAGAATGTCGTCAAAAAACACAAGAATGAACTGCCTGAGGTGAGGTGCAAAAATCTGGTTCATCAATGCCTAGAAAGTAGCTGGGGCATTCGTCAATCCAAACGGCATTACTGTAAATTCATAATGCCCCTGATGTGTACAAAAAGCAGTCTTGTGTTGATCTTGTGGATGCATTCTAATCTGATGATATCCTGACAATAAATCCAGTTTTGTAAAAAATTTAGCCCCTCTCAATTCATCCAGCAAATCCTCAATAACGGGTATGGGAAACTTATCTTTGACTGTCAAATCATTGAGTTGGCGATAGTCCACACAAAACCTCCACGAACCGTCCTTCTTGAGTACCAATAACACGGGTGATGCATAGGGACTCTTGCTGGGCTGTATGTACTGTGATTCCATCATCTCTTTCACCAAACGATCCATCTCATTCTTCTGAGGAATAGAATAACGATAGGGCCTCAAGTTCACAGGGTGGGAATTTGGCTTTAGTGGAATAGTGTGGTCACACTCCCGGGCAGGTGGCAGGGTCTTTGGTTTTCCAAACACATCAGAGAACTCCTCTAACACAGGGGCTAGAAACTCTGGCACAAGACTTGTCTTGTTCTTCTTCCCATCATCAACTGCGATACTCCACAACTGCCCCACAAAAACAGTCTCAGACTGATGAATCAATCGCTGCAAGGTTCTACCAGAAATGGCCTTACACTGAGCTACATCATGTATGCCTTGCAGTACAACCTCCTGTCCTTCCCACTCAAAGAATAACTGGAGATTTAGAAAGTCAAATGTGACTGGACTGATAGTTTTAAGCCAGTCCAAGCCTAAAACAGCATCATTAGAACCCAAGCTCAAGATTCGCATGTCATAGGTGAACTTCCTACCTTGCATCTCCCAACTAAACCCTTTACAAACCAAATGACTCAGAAGAGTAGTTCCATCAGCTAGTTTAACACGTAAGGGATGGCTAGCTTGAACTAATTGACACTCTAAAGCCTTAGCCTTCGTCTCACTAAGGAAGGTATGGGTACTACACGTGTCAATCAGAATGAAGACCTTGTCCTGCTTCACTTTTCCTTGGACAATCAAAGAGTTTGCCAACCCCCCACTGTTTAAGGCCTGCATCGACACTTCCTCTAACTCAGTGGGTACTGCTTCATAATTGGAACCCAACAGCTCCTCTTCGCCAGGATCAATCCACTCTTCACTTGGTCCATCATTGCTTGCAGCTTGCATCATATTGATTTGCTTCTTTTGTTCACACACATGACCAAAAAAGTATTTGTCAACACACTTGAAACATAAACCCCTAGTTCCAGACCCTTTCTGACTTACCAAAGGAGCTTTGACACCACCCGATGGCCTAGGATTAGGACCATCCCAACGACGGATCTAAGGTGCCGTGGTGCTGCTGGAAGCCAATGTATGCCGATTGGAAACACCCTGATTGCCACGCCATTTCTTCTGCCGAGCTAAATTCGACTCCTCTTCCAGCTGAGCCAGCTGAAAAGCATCCGCCAAGGTTGGAGGTTTCCACATTTGTATCACAGGACGCAACTCATCCTCCAATCCACTAATGAAACTGGTGATGAAATAGATTTCATCCAATAGATTTCAGCCAAGGCTGGATTGAACCTCGCCATTAACGATCGTAATTCTTCAAACTTTTCCTGATATTCAGCTAAGGAACCAGTCTGACGGAGTTTGTTAAACTCAGCCACCATACCCCCATACGAACGATTCCCAAATCGTTGACACAGAGCAGCCACAAACTCCTCCCAAATCAACTCCCTTCTACCAATTTTCCACCCTTCGAACCACAAATCCGCCCTACGTTGGAAATAGATCACTGCTAAATTCACTCTCTGATCATTAGGTATACCATAGATCTCAAATAACTTCTCACATGTCCGAGTCCATTCACGAGGATCCTCACCGTTAAAGGTTGGAAAATCAAGTCGAGGAAGTGGAGGATTGTTACCGGGGCCTGGAGCTTGGAAGTGCTCCCGCTCTGCTGCAACCGGAATCAGAGCATGAACCCGCGGTGCCTGCGCCATGGCAGGATCGGCCCCCTGAAGACCGAGATTCGGTAAAGGAAGGATGCCTCAGGCGCCATTCCGATCTCCCAGCGGTACAGCCGCACCGGCAATGGGACCCGGCGGCCTCTGATTAACCATCAACTGGAGCATCTCACGGATCTCCACGGTGAAATTGCCAAAACGAGTGTTGAGACGATCTTCTAATTCAGCCAATCGCGTCGCCGAACTAGCCTCCATTGAATCCAGACGAGTAGTAAGATTGACGAACTGCTGAGAATGACCTTCCGAACGAGTTACCATTTCCTGAAACTGAGTAGCTTGAGACGTGACCAAACTCTGGACATCACCGATCTTATCATCCAGATCTCCCTGCGCCTGATTCGTCGACGCCATGAGGCTGGTAAGGCGCTCATCGATTGAACCGCGAGTGCTGATCATGATTGGCCAAGAGATGGCTCTGATACCACCTTGTCACGCCCTGGAGAAGAAGATAACTCTTGGCAAGGAAGAATCTCGAATCAGAAGAGGAATTGCAGAAGAGATTGAGAAGGAACAGAGAAGAAATGAGAGAGAGAGAAGAGAGAGAAAGAGGGGAGAAGAGTAAAGTTGTTATTATCTGTGTAAAGTTGGTTACAACGGTCCTCCCGGGCTCAGCTATATACTGTTGGCAAATAACCCAAACAGTCCCCATAACAATTTCCTATCTCATCACTGTTCTTCTAATTCTTTACAACTAGATCTTGTTCGTTACAATCACGAACCCTTTCGCGTTTTCTTAACTCGATTATCGATAGTCTAATCCGAAACTCGTTTTTTTTTATTAGCGGTAACGTTGAGGGTTCGATCAACAAGTAGATCAACATCTCGGGTCATCCAAACTAGTGATAGGCACGTTCTAGAGGTAAGGGAACTCGATCTCTTCGAGTTAGATCTATCAATTTGGTGATTTTCGTGAGGGTAGAATTCTGGGGTTTTAGCAACAGATGTTCAGGCTTTTAGTGGCAGATTTTGATTGGTCACTAAAGCTGCTGGGAATTTCAATAAACGTATTTTTGGATGTTTTAAATTTCTTCGAGCCTCTCTGAAAGTTTTTTTTCTGAATTTAACAATTTTATAAATTGCATGACGTCTAGGAGATGATTTTAATTTAATTTGGAGATTTTTGGAGATGTATTTCTATTTTTAGAAATGGTTCTAATATTCGTTTTAATTAAATAAAAATCTTTCCGATGTGTTTTTAAGGGTTTGATCATTTTCCAGGGTATAGGTGCTCATGATTGACATGGAAAAATTATCTTCTAAAATTATAAGAAGGTTCAAGTTAGGTGAAAAATTCGTCCAAGATAAAAATATATAAAGAAAAATGGTCGTTTTTTAAGGGATTAATTCTAGAAAATTTTAATGGGGGTTATAGGACCTTTGGAATGAGGTTCAAGGACTGGAGTTTGAGGGAGAATATGTCCTAGTGATTCAAAAGGGATTTTGAATCAAGAAAGGTCGTCTAAGAAAATGGACTTTTATTAATAGGTTTCCCCAAGATAATCCGGCTAAGGAGGGGTTTCTTCGAGGAAGGAATTGAGGAGTCATATGTTCGAGGTGAGTGTAAAGGGGGTAAAATCTCTGTCGTATGTCTTTTAGTTTATGCTTTTCGTTCAAGTTGTTATTTAGTTAATTTTCTAGTATGAGTGATATGTGTGTGAGGCATCCCACCGCCTGTAAGGGTGGAGGCACGCGTTGTGGTATGTATGAATGTATGTGATGATGTATGGATTGATGGTATCAGGAACCCTCGGGCGGTTGGGTCACTACTGGACGGCGAGACGTAACGCAGTAGTTGACGGGCATGGACTGGACGGCGAGACGTAACGCAGTGCCATTGCTGAGTTTGGGTATGCAACCGGACGGCGAGACGTAACACGGTGGTCCTAGAGTTTTGTGTTGAGAAAAGGATAGAGGTCGAGAACTTTTATGAGTTAATGTTGAAATGAGTTGCTAAGAATGGTTATTTAAGAGCAGAAAGCGAGAACGACTTTCATGCTAGGAAGGCATTCCCCTAATAATGTGTTTAGTAAGGAGTTTGCCTAGGGCAAAGACCTTAGGAAGTAACGACGAGACTGGCCCTTTCTCACTCACCAGGTGCAGAGAGGGGAAGAGAACGCATCCATCAATAGGAGGTTACTCGAGGAGAGCAGCCGCGGCAAACCTGAAGATGTCAACTGGATCTGGGTAACGAGATGGGACCTCCCATATATTTTGTCTTTAGTTTCATGTCTTAATGAGTATTCTGGGAAACTCAAGGGTTGTGTTTTATGTTTTGTTGCTCTGGATTGAGGTCGCCCAAGTGTTTGGGGCTTTTCGCTGAAATCTTAAGCATTGTGGTTGTTGTTTTTTTTTTTTTTGGTTTTGACTTGCAAACCGTTTTGGGTTGCTCCGGAGTAACCGGTTTTTAGTTTGAATTGTGGTTTGGTTTACAAAAAGGATCGGGTCGTGTCACATAGCTAACACCAGACATGGCAACGACGAAAGCAAACCAAGAAGAGAGACGCGTGAACATGGGTGTCGAGAAAAAAATTAGGGTTTTTAGAGTTGGAAAACCAGGTCTGAAATCATGTAACGTTTAGGAGAATTTTGTGTATTATCATTATCACAAGGGGTATTTATACCCAAGGAGTAAATGTACAAGTATACTACAAGAAAACATATGCACAAAGTAACTTAAGATACAAGTAAAACACATTCCTTATCCCTACTAAATTGAGGGGTTTAATTAATTGGGTGTCATAAAAAAAATTTAAAATGAATTATTGGCCATTGAAGGTATTATGGTCATTTTCTAGCCCATTTAACAGCAATTTAACAGAAAATTAGATGAAAGTATATATTCGTTACATTTTAATATAAGAGGAATATGTTATATTTTAATATTAAAGGAATATGTTTCTGCAAAAATTTAGTAAAATGATATGGTTGTTAACTTTGCGATACTAAAGGGTAAAAAATTATATTAACCCCAATTTTACCCATTTTCAAAATTGAGACTTTCTCCAAATCCAATCTCCCGAATACCTCCATCTGCTACAAACTTTTGGTGCCATGTCCCATTTGTTGTTGTGTTTTCCATTTCTTACTTCCTCTTTGTAGTTACAATTGGCTGGCACAATGAGTATCTTGTATACTGCATGCATCTTTTTCTTTATGTCATGAGTCATAATTCAACATTCTTCAAAAGAGGAAAACTATCTAACCTTGCAGTATAATTTTTAAGATCGATTGTAGTGTTCACGAGGCCCATGTAAAAGCTGATCACTATGCATCCACCCATTAAATCGAATCACACAACCAGAGTTTCGCAAATTTTAAATTAAAGTGGAAAATTGTCACCACTTCCATCCGACAATGGCGAGACACAACACAACAATCATGTTCCTGTCCCTATAGACTATAAGCACCTTCTCCAAGGTTGTCAACCCGCGGGTCGACCCGGATTAACCCGGACCCGACCAAAAAAACGGGCCATACCAACCCATTTTCATGTCAGCCCGGAAATAGTCAAACCCGGAGAAATCTGGTCAAACCCGGGTTGACCCGGCCGGTTAGTCCATTGGAGCGGGTCAGCGGGTTGCTCTTCCTGAGCCCCGTTTTGGCCGCTGCGTCGCCGTTTCTGCGGACTACGCGGAGAGCAAACGAGGAGGGGAAGCGGCGCCGTTCTGCTTGGTGTTGGCCTGCTGGTCGTCTAGAAACCAAAACCCTACAAGCATACATAACATTCCATTTCCAGCAGCGCAGCCATCTCCCTCTCCCGCAGCCGATCGATATCGCCACGCCAGGGTTCTTCGGCGGCGCGCTCCGGGTCGCCGACGAAGAGAATCATCTTCGCAGGTCGGCCGCCACCGTTCCGTCTCCCCTCCCTTCTGCTCGGCCGCCTCTGATCACCGCCTCTGCTCGGCCTCCGCCTCGGCCGCCACCCTTCTCATTGTCGGTCACCAATTCCTTCGCCGGCGGAGACCATCTTCTCATTGTCTTTTCTTTTCCATTATGTGTGACCCGAGCCTCTCCATTACCTTTAGTTCCCTGAGTCATAATTATTTGGTAAGGGTTTGGGATTTGGTTCCCATAAATGGAACGAAAGATATATGTGATGTCTTGTGAATGATTTAAGTGTTGTTGAATTTTTACTATGTTGAATTTAAGTTGATGTTATTTAAGTGTGTTGGAGTTGAAGTAATGTTGCATTTTTTTTATGTTGGATTCACGATAAGTATAACATAATTACATTTTCCATATTTCCGGGCTAAACCGGGCTAAAACTAGTGACCCATTGATCCATGACCCACTACTCACTAGCTCATCCGGGTCCGGGTCGACCCGCGGTTTGACAACCTTCACCTTCTCACAAATTGTCCAGCAAGCGCAATAGCCCAATCATATTTACTGAACAACACATCTTGTCGAAAATGTTCAACAAAAAGTAGGGGGAAAATTCCTCACGGAACCTAACTCAAAATGGTAAAAAAGTAGTTAACCGAGCTGCCCACGAATCGACGTCGTAAGTAAGCACAGTAACTTTTGCTAAGTCCTTATAAATTATAATTAGATAGATTGATCTCTCTCCTTCGCAGAAAGGCGGTAATCGTAATAGCAGCGAGCAGCCATGGAAGCCTACGCAAGTTCTGCTTCTCTTCCATCCCTCATTTGTTCCCATCGATCCAAACCCAAATTCGCGAATTCCCATTCCAGTTCCGTACCTACTGCGCCTTCTCAGCCATTACTTCGAACCACTACATCGTCCAAATTCAAGCTTTTCTCTTCCCCTGTTTCAGTGGAAGTACCACTCGAAGCAGCCGACGCCTCCGCCACCGCCGCATTTTCCTCCGGCGATGAAGAGAAGTTCGACTGGTACTCACAGTGGTATCCAGTCATGCCAGTGTGCGATTTGGACGAGAGGGTCCCACATGCGAAGAAGGTGTTGGGGATGGACGTGGTGGTGTGGTGGGACAGGAACGAGAATGCGTGGAAGGTGTTCGATGATATGTGCCCTCATCGCCTGGCTCCGCTATCGGAAGGAAGGATTGATCCATCGGGAAGGCTGCAGTGCGTTTATCACGGTTGGTGTTTTGATGGCTCTGGCGACTGCAAGCTCATCCCTCAAGCCCCTCTTGATGGTCCTCCAGTAAGTAGTAGTTGCGCTTACTTCGATCATATAGTTTCTCTTCCTGCATTGATTCTTTGCTTTCTATCATTATGAACTCCGATTCTTAATGAAGGGATGAACTTGGGGGCAAAAAATTTGCAGGTTCATACAAGTAAAAGGGCTTGTGTTGCAGTGTATCCAGCAATAGTGCATCATGACATCGTTTGGTTTTGGCCAAACTCTGATCCTCAATACAAAGACATCTTTGAGAAAAAGAAGCCTCCTTTCATTCCAGAGCTGGGTGATCCATCATTCACTAAGATTATAGGAAACCGCGATGTCCCTTATGGGTAAAAAAAAGCTCATTATATTGCTCTGGACCTCTTATTGAAAATAACATTGACGAAATTCTTTGCACTGGTTTTGAAATTAATAATTTCCCTTTTGCGTTTATTGGTTTAGGTATGATGTATTGATAGAGAATCTTGCAGATCCTGCTCATCTTCCCTATGCACATTATGGGCTGGTACCAACACAGCCATTGAAGGGTATATTTTGATTACTGACGAGCCAGTCACTTGATTTCATTTTCGGTATGATTTGTGAAGCTACTCAAGTTGACTGGAAGTCCCCGTTTTTACCAGAGAAGCGTGATAAAGAAGGGGGAAGACCAGTTGAATTTACAGTGAAGAAACTAGGCGTAGAAGGATTCGATGCAGAACTTGGATTCGGCTACAGTAAATTTCATGCACCCTGCATAATTTCTATCCATACCCATATACCTTCTAGGCCCAATGAGGTAACTTGAAATTGGGTCTCGTTGATTCTAGCTAGAATTTCGGTGAGCGTCCAATTGGAGATGAAATTATCTGCTGAGTCGTTCTATGTCTGCTCTTTGGCGTTGCTTTCTTGTCCTGCAGCCATCTATAGAGCGGAAGACGGCATTGGTTTTCATGTGTATCCCTGTCAGTCCAGGCCATAGTAGATTAATCTGGGTGTTCCCGCGAAACTTTGATGTTTGGGTCGATAAAGTTCTACCAAGATGGATGACCCATATGGGGACAAACTTACTGCTGGACTCTGATCTATATCTTCTCCATATTGAGGTGATTTTTACTTGGCCCTTTCCTTTAAGCATTTCACACGGATATCACCACGGCTCTCATTTGTTAAAACATTGTCTGGACGTAAAACATCGTTTCGTTTGACAGGAGCGCAAAATCAAAGAAATCGGGCCTGAGAATTGGCAGAAGGCATGTTTCTTGCCTGCCAAGTCCGATGGTCTGGTTGTTGGCTTTAGACGATGGTTCAACAAGTATGCGGATAGTGAAGTCGATTGGAGAGGCAAGTATACGGGCGAACTTCCTCCAACCCCGCCGAGAGAACAACTTATGGATAGGTATTCGATACTTGTTTTCCATCTTAAAATCTTCATTTCGTTAGGACGAATCGTGGTCAGTTGTCTCTCTCATTTTGGTTTTCCAGGTACTGGACCCATGTGGTGAACTGCAGCAGCTGCAACTGCGCGTACAAGTGTCTGAATGCTGCCGAGATCATTCTCAAGGTCGTTGCTGTTGCCATAATTGGTGTTGTTGCAGCAACCAAGCAAGGGGTGATCACAGCTTCCACAAGAACTGGGCTGGCGATATTGGCTGCGTTGTGTTATGCGGCTTCCAAGTGGCTGGCTCATTTCGTGTACGACAACTTTCGCTACCACGACTATAATCACTCGTTTCCTGAAAAAGTGATGCTCTTTCTTCGCATTTTTGGGCTAGGCATCGCTTTGTAGTCGTAATTGACGTTGAGATGGTAAATGGGTTGTTCGTGATCTCTACCGTGGTACAGTAGAATTCGAAGCAAACACCATATCTAGTGTGTATGATAATAAAGTAAGCCAGATCTTGAAAGCATTACTGTTGCATAATGTGATGTTGGGCCAATTAATGTACAGCAACATCAATAATTTGTCTCCCCAACAGTGCACCCATCTCAAGAGTCAAAAAGAGTCGGTTTCAGTCATCTTTCCGGTAAAGCATGGCATCTCATCACATCTCTTCGGAACATACAGTCAATACTATCCCTGTATCCCACCATCTCATATTGCTATCTGCCTCTGCCTGCCCGCCCACACGATATAATAGTTTAATGTGCACATGGTCCATGAAGAAATAATTAGTCGTTACATTTGTCTAATATAAAAGATAAAGTATATCATTATATCAAACATTTGCTAATCTAACGGGATAAAATATCACCCTTTTTGACCTGCTTCATGGCCGCCCATGCAGGGGATTATCAATTGCTAAAAAAAGAAGAATGATACCCAACTGTGTAAATACCCAATAGTGTACTGTAATTTCAACTATTCGTGCTTTAATGTATAATTTAAAGTTATATTATAACGTTAAATGTATAAGTTTAGGTTGTACCATAAGAGTATTTGTCCTTCTATGTTATGATACAATTTCAAGTTATACCTAACATAAAAGTACAAATTCAGGTTGTACCATAAAAGTGATTTATACAAAAGATTATAGGTACAACCTCAAATTGTACCATAATGTTAATGGTACAACTTTAAGTTATACCATAAAGACAAAAAATTAAAGTACTAATACCATTGTAAAATTACTCATAGAGTAGTACCCATATGTGTATTATATGTGTTCCTGGCCTTGAGGAAGCCCTTTTGTGCCTCATTTCAACTGTAACCTTATTTCAGTTATCAAACTGACAACAAGTACCTCTTTATGCTTAACATTCTTCTCCAATGTTTGCCATGTACAGGATATGCAACTCAAGAAGATGACTGGTTCTGCTAAACTATCCGAAGGCCTTTACCTCATAGATCCCAACCCCACAGACAGTATACCGAAACACATCACAGCTACTAGCTACCACACTTTTGATTTTTAGCATTACAGACTTGACCATGTTTCTCATTCCAAAATCTCTTCCTTGAGAGAAATATGTACCTCCATTAACACAGACAAGTCATTGCCTCTTGATGTCTGTCATTTTACAAGGCAGAAAAGACTCCCTTTTCCTTATAGCAACACTGTTTGCACACAACCTTTTCAGCTTATACACATTGATCTATGGGGTCCCAATTCTATTCCTAGCTATGATGGCTTTAAATATATTGTAACCATTGTAGATGATTTCACTAGAATGACATGGACCATTCTATTATCTTCAAAATCAGAAGCTATAACCAAATTCCATGAATTTTGTCTTTATGTCCAAACCCAATTTCAAACATCTGCTCAAAGGATTAGAAGTGATCAAGGAAAAAAAATTCAAATGAATGCTTTTTTCAACAACACAGGTATCTTCCATGAATTATCCTGTGTTGAAACCCCACAGCAAAACAACAAAGTTGAAAGAAAACATCAACACATTCTTGTTGTTGCTAGAGCTTTGAAATTCCAAGCAAATTTACCATCTGGTTTTTGGGATGAGTGTTAGACATGCAGTTCACTTAATCAATCGTGTTCCTTCAATTGTCCTGGGGAACAAAACACCGTTTGAGCAACTCTTTAATCATAAGCCCGACCTTAGAGCATTAAGAGTATTTGGTTGTCTTTGTTTTGCTACCTCTTTAAAAAACTACATAACCAAGTTTGACTCTAGAGATAAGAAATGGGTTGTCATTGGTTTCACAACAGGCATCAAAGGCTACAAGATATATGATCTTGCTACCAATGAGATTTTCACTTCCAGAGATGTTCACTTCTATGAACATCACTTTCCTTTCAAGGACACTCACTCTGACCAGTCCACCACTTATTCCCCTCCTACACCACTTACACTGTTTCATGACCCAACTCCCAATTACAACCCCCATCACCCACCAATCCTACCACTAGCCAAACTGATCACATCAACCATCTTCACTATAACAGTGATGATGATCCTGATACTGACTCCATCACTCCTATACCCCAACCTCCTATCCCACCTCCCTCGCCAATACCCCCACCACCATCTCAACCTATCAGAAAGTCCAACAAGACCTCCAAACGACCTCCACACCTTCAAGACTACCATTGCAACCTGCTTCAGCAGATTCCTTCCACCAGTCATCTTCCACAACAATAAATCCAAGGTACTAAACAATCCCTCTCTACATTTCTTGATTAGTCTATGCTTTCTTCTTATAAAAAACACTTTGTCATCTCCATCTCTTCCCACGAAGAACCTGATACATACAAAGAAGCAATTCAATTCCCAGAATGGGATTCTACTGTCACCTTAGAACTATCTGCCCTTGATGCTAATGAAACCTGGGAAGTGGTTGAATTGCCAGTAGGCAAAAGAGCCATTGGTTGCAAGTGGGATTTTCGCATTAAATTCAATACTAAAGATCTATTTACATATTTAAGCCAGACTTGTAGCCAAAGGCTACAATCAACAAGAAGGTGTTGATTACCAATATACTTTTGCACCAGTTATTAAGATGACTAATCAGATTATTCTAAGCAATTGCAACAACTCAAAACTGGCATGTTCACCATTTGGATGTGAACAATGCTTTTCTTAATGGAGACCTTGACCAAGAAGTCCACATGGAACTTCCCCCTTGCCACAAGGCACCTCCAAGTTTCAAGTCTCCATTTTGTCTCCTAAAGAAGTCCCTATATGGTCTCAAACAAGCATAAAGACAATGGTTCTCTAAATTCGCAAACAAACTCATATAACTAGGGTTCCAATCCAACAGAGTTGATCATTCTCTATTCTACAAGGCTACCACCACCTCATACACATGCATTATGATATATGTAGACGACTTAGTCATTTCAGGAACACAATTAAAGGAAATCACTAGCCTCAAGCACTTCCTACACAATGCATTCAACAACAAAGATTTGGGCCCCCTCAAGTTCTTTCTGGGTATTGAGGTTTCCAGATCAAGAAAAGGAATTCACATATCTCAACGTAAATATACATTGGAAATATTGGAAGAAGCAGATTTATTGCACTACAAACCTGTTCCCACTCCCATTGACTACAAGGAACATCTATCTTCCCAACATTCAGATCCTTTCCCTGATCCAACTCCATACAGAAGACTTGTTGGCAAACTTATCTACCTAACAACTACCAGACCATAAATCAGCTATGCTACACAACAGGCCGGTCAGTTCATCTCCAACCCAAGTCAAGATCATTACAAAGTAGTTATTCGAATCTTAAACCTCAAATCAGCTCCATCAAGTGGTCTTTTCTTCTCTGCTAACACTTTCCTTCAATTGAAGGCCTTCAGTGTCTCAAACTGGGCAGGCTGCATTGATACACGCCGCTCTACAATAGGTTAATGTGTCTATCTTTGTGACTCCCTCATTTATTGGAAAAGCAAGAAGTAGACCACCATCTCTCGCTCTTCATGAGAAGCTGAATATATAGCTCTTGCCCATACAAGCTGCAAAATCCAGTGGCTTTCTTCATCTTCTCCCATAAGCCGATTTTGGCCATATATATATATATTGATGTACATGTAACGTGAATGATTAACTAATATTATGATCAGTAGCTCGGAGAGTGTTGAGGCTCTCCCATGGATTATTAGTCCTAAACACTTCAAGGATAGCACGGAAATCTGTTTATCTCTCTATTATTCGATTTATTCAATATGACTAATTTGATAGTGTTATTGTCATATTTTGGAACCTTTAGTACCTTTGCCCTAGAGACTTGTGTTGCTGGGCATATAAATAGGTTTAGCCTCTTGTGCGGCTGCCTATTATTAACCTGCAGCACACATACAGTAGCAGATGAAATAAGAGCTTTAGATCGTTGTGTCGTGTGTTTGCTTTTCTTCCGCATTCGTTTATTTTACATGGTATCAGAGCGGGCTTCGCTCTAGGGATTTTCTTGCAGTTCTCTTGTGATGGCGAAGTACGACAAAAAGGTAGGGATGACGTCTGGCACTGCTGATGTCGGCGCAGAGGCTATCCCATTGAACTCGCCGTTGTTCCTTCATCCCTCTAAGAACCCCGCCCAATTGTTTCGGAGTGACCTGCTCACGAATTCTAATTACGGTGAGAGGGTGAATGACATGCCCGAAGTTCTTATCGCTAAGAACAAGATGGCTTTTGTTGATGGGACGTTACAAAAGCCAATGGCTGGAAACAAGAAGAGGACTGATTCCCGGGCACATTGTGATGCCACCGTGAAGGGTTGGCTTAAGACGGCGATGACCAAGGAGGTCCGCGACAGTGTTTGCTCGGCTCTCACAGTGAGGGAAATCTGGTCCGACCTTGAAAAGAGGTTCGGAAAAGGAGCAACGCCGCGTGCTTACGAGTTTCGTCGTTTTATAAATGGAACTCGGCAGGAGAAGCACACTATTTCAGCATTCTACACACGCCTCCGCACCTATTGGGACGAGATGCAGGCTGTCAACCATGACCCCCATTGTAAGTGCGATGGTTGCACTTGTGGAGGCAGTAAGTGTGACTTGCCGGGGCGGCAACGTGAGAAGACTGAGATGGAGCGCCTTTTTAAGTTCCTTATGGGACTATACACCGTCTTCGCCGTCGTCATAACTCAGTTGCTAAGCATGAGGCCTACACCTACTCTGGCCGATGCTTATCAGGCTGTGTTCACTGAGGAACAACAACGTAACATAACGGCTGGGCGGCGTCCTGTTGTAGAGGCATCGACTTTTATGACAAATGGAGAGCAAGGGTGTTCTGAACGGGATACGGGAGACAAGCCTCGCTGCACCCATTGTCATAAGCTTGGTCATACGATTGATACCTGCTATAAACTTCATTTGTATCCGCCGGATCTTCCGAAGCAGCACAGCTTGATCAGTTGAAACAGCTCCTGGCAGATTCGGCAAAATCCTCATCGTCGAGCAATCTTGAAGCACACATGGCTGGTAATCTCTCTGATTTATCTGTATAGCTGATTGACTCGGGATGTAATAAGCATAATGTGCGGGATAGTAGTTGGTTAGATGAATTAGATGCTTCAACTATTCTTGCTCCCGTACATATACCGAATGGGGAGAGTGTTCCTGTGCGTGGTACAGGGCCAGTTTAGTTGACTGAAAGACTTACTATTCGTCGTGTCTTACATGTTCCTGAGTTCAAGTGTAATATGTTGTCCGTCAGCCGATTGTGTAAGGATAATAACGTTGCGTTGACCTTCCTGACTGATTTCTGCATTCTCTAGGCCTTACCTTCAATGACCGTGATTGGGATTGGTGAATGTCGAGATGGATTATACTACTTGCGCCGAGATAGAGCTGCTTTGAAGCCTACAGTTCTAACGACCACAGCCAGCGCTGTTGCTCGACGATTAGAGTCTTCAGCTCTTTGGCATGCCCGACTGGGGCTCCCTTTGGCAGCCAAGTTTGATTTATTAAGAAGATTTATTATTTGTAGAGACACGGTTCAAGCAGTTCGGCATTGTGATTCATGTTTTTGTGGAAAACAGTCTTGTACACCTATTTCCTTGAGTTTGGTTAAGAGTTAAGACCAAAGAATGCTTTGAGTTGATACATTTGGATATTTGAGGTGAATATCGTACTCCTTCACTCGATGGTTCTCGTTTCTTTCTCACCAACGTCGATGATTATAGTCGTACCACCTGGGTTTATCTTATGAAGTACAAGTCAGACGTTGAACGATATATTAAGATGTTTTATCATCTAGTATCGACTCAGTTTAAGTTTGAGGTACGCAGGATTCAGGCTGATAATGGGTTGGAATTTAGAACCCACTCGTTATGAGATTTTTATGAGCATGGTATTATTTTGCAGACGACTTGTACTGACACTCCGCAGCAAAACGGGGTCGTCGAACGCAAGCATCGGCATTTGCTTGACATGGCGCGAGCCTTGCGGTTTCAGAGCGGCTTACCTGTTCGATTCTAGGGTGAATATGTTCTAACGGCTACCTACCTCATCAATCGACTACCCTCTACTGTTATAAGCAACAAGACACCCTATGAAGCCCTCCTGAATAGCACACCTACGTACGCGCATCTTCGCAACTTCGGTTGCCGTGTATATGCTAAGGACACTCATCATGGGTTGGATAAGTTTGCAGAATGAGGCAGGCCGTGTGTGTTCGTTGGCTATCCAGCAATCCAAAAGGGCTATCGTGTTTACGATCCCCGGACTCGCAAGGTTTACAACTCTCGCGATGTTCACTTCATCGAGGATGTTATCCCTTTTATGGAGCCTCCCCATGATGGGTCACATGGACTGTCTTCTGCCGCTCCTTTTGCAGATCATGATATAGCGAATGAGAGTTCCTATCCGTTTGATGCGTCTGGCCACTCATCAGCGGATGAGAGATATCCTCCAACTGAGGCGTCTTCGTCTGATGCATCTGGCAGCTCGCCTGCTCCACGTACTGCCATGTTGCATGGGGAGGATACTGACGTGAATGGGGGCGAATCCACAGGTGATTCACACGCTGCCTCCCCAGCGTCTTCTCCTCGAGACTCCTCGATTACACAACAATTGGCGAAGGAAAAAGCTAACCCTAATGATCTCCCGCGACGTGGACTTTGCGATCGATGACGTCCTGTACACCTGGACATCTATGACGTTGACTTGCCAGGTCATGCTTCTAACGTTGTTACCCATCCCCTTTCTAATCATGCTAGTTATCATCGCTTAACTCCTTCCCATTGTGCTTATTTGGCTGCTCTTTCCAGGATACCAGAGCCTCGTCATTGGCACGAGGCTATCAAATATCATCATTGGCGTGAGGCTATGGAGAAGGAGATACGAGCATTGATTGAAAATGGGACTTGGACCTTGGAAGATCTACCTCCTGGGAAGCGATTAATTGATTGTAAGTGGATGTTCAAAATCAAGTACCGGCGTGATGGTTCCATCGAGCGCTTCAAGGCCCGCCTGGTGGCAAAGGGATTTAATCAGCAATAAGGGATGGATTTTCATGACACCTTTGCCCCATTGGCCAAGCTCGTCACGGTTCGTGTTCTGGTCGCTGTTGCCGTCCAGCGTGGGTGGCACCTTCACCAGCTGGATGTTAACAACGCATTTTTACATGGCGATCTAGACGAAGAGGTCTACATGAAAGTTCCTCCCATATTTGCTCAGGAAGGCGATCATCGTGTCTGTCGCCTGCGGAATTCCTTGTACGGGCATCTCCAGGCCTCGCGAAACTGATACACGAAGTTTAACCACGCACTTACTGATCTTGGCTTCGTCACTTCTCGCGCGGATCCCTCCCTGCTCATTTATCGCACATCGCATGTATTTGTAGCAGTGCTCATCTATGTTGATGATGTGGTCATAACCGGTACGTATGAGGCTTTCATTTCTTGGGTCAAGCAATACCTTGATACTCGCTTTAGCATCAAGGACTTGGGGCCTCACAAATATTTCTTGGGAATTGAAGTTTCCCGGTCTGCAGAAGGTGTCGTATTAAGTCAGTGTAAGTACACTCTCGAGATCTTACATTACGCCGGAGTTGAGGGTGCTCGCCCGAGTGGATTTCCCATGGAGCAGAACCACACACTTACTCGTTCTCCTTATGAGGTTGTCGCTGATGCCAGCTCGTACCGTCGTCTTGTCGGCCACCTCTTATATCTTACAGTGACGAGACCTGACATCGCGTGTGCTGTTAATGTTTTAAGCCAGTTTGTGAATGCCCCTTGTCCTGATCATGTGGCCGCTGCCAACCGGGTCCTCCGTTACCTGAAGATTGCGCCAGGGCAAGGTCTGTTCTTTCCTTCCCATGGTTCCCTTGATCTAGTGGCTTATTGCGATGCAGATTGGGTTGTCTGCCAATCCACTAGGTGATCCATTACTGGTTATTATATAACTCTCGGTGGAGCTCCTGCCTCGTGGCGAGCAAAGAAGCACAATGTGGTCGCTTGCTCCTCTACAAAAGCGGAATATAGAGCCATGGCTAGCACTGTGAGCGAAGTGCTTTGGTTACGTTTTCTTCTCCATGAATTGCAGGTTCCTCAGTATGGTCCCACGACTCTCTTCTGTGATAACCAGGCCGCGTTGCACATTGCTGCAAATCCAGTTTTCCATGAGCGCACTAAACACGTAGAGATCGATTGCTACTTCGTCTGGGAGCGTGTCAGTTCCGGTGATATATGTCCTCAGAAGATTAGTACTCAGTCCCAGCTTGCTGAGCAGTTTCATATTTTGCTGTCCAAGCTTGGCGTTCGTGACCTTCACGCTCCAGCTTGAGGGGGCGTGTTGAGAGTGGTATTGTCATACTTTGGAACCATTAGTACCTTTGCCCTAGAGACTTGTGTTGCTGGGCATATAAATAGGTTTAGCCTCTTGTGCGGCTGCCTATTATTAACCTGCGGCACACATACAGTAGGAGATGAAATAAGAGCTTGTGATCGCTTCTCCGTGGAGTAATGTCATCCACTCTGGATGACAAGAACCACGTAAAATTGTTGTGTCGTGTGTTTTCTTTGCTTCCGAATTTGTGAGCTTGAGATCGCTACTCCGTGGAGTAAGGTCATCCACTCTAGATGACAAGAACCACGTAAAATCATTGTGTCGTGTGTTTGCTTTGCTTCCGCATTCGTTTATTTTACAACTAACATGGTATCAGAGCCATCATCCAGCGATTCTGATGGCCTAAGTGTTCACTTGATTCGAATAATTATGTTGTATGTGAATTACTGTTTCGAATTTTTGTGGAAGGCAATGGTCTATTAGTTATCCTTGATGGAACTCTGCCAAAACCAGTCGGCGCCTGCTACTATGTAGGAGCTTACGCAGTGGACGATGAACTAATCCTGAATCAAATCGTGGCTTCTGGGCTCTGTCAATCCCACCATCGTGTTGGGTCTTCAATCACTTTTGAGATGTGGAGTCATCTCGCAGCTACGTAAACAACCAAGAATAAGGTTTGACAATTTGAGATCGAGCATGAATTGTCCTTGCTGAAGCAAGGCAATAAGAATGTCGCGACCTACTACATTTTTTCAGTTCGTCTCTGGACTGAGGAGGATCTTCTAATGGTTGTGCTTAGCTCTTCCAAGATAACTTGAAGCTTGAAGGTGTTTTGGGCATTTTGCTTCAAGTGGAAACGCGGGTGCGGACCTAGGAGAAGCTTGACTCTCGTGCTGGTGCGGGTGATGCTGTATTTTCGACTATTAATGGCTCCGACCCTGATGCCTATGACACCTAACGAGCCCAATTTCAGCATCGAACCACCCCGGTTGCCTCCGAAATCACGTGTATCTTTTGTGATGAGAAGGGCCATGTTCAAAAGGTTTGTCACAATCACAATTTTTGCGTCTACTGCAACGGTATCGGTGATATTATTAGTGACCATCACACCCTAAAGAATAAAAATCAATATGCTGCTGGTCACACCCCAAGTGCTAAATGAGCTGACTCCGCTCCCGCCGGTCAATCGGCGCCCTCTTTTGTAGTTCAACCTACCGATTTGCGGGACCAATCTTTGTCGGCCGACACTGTTGAGAGGATGATTCAGTTTGCCTTACAGAAGTCTATTCCAGCTGCTATTGCATCTGCGTTCGCTGCTCTCCAGGTGTCAGGCTAAGCTAAACCCTGGTCACTTGATTTGGCTTGTTTTAGTCACATGGCTAGTGACTCGAGGTTTCTTCATCACATTACTCCGCTACAACACTTAAATCTTCAAGTTGCGAATGGTTCTCATATCCCTATTGTGGGTGTAGGTTCTTTGCGGAGTTCAAATCTCAAACTCATCAATGTTCTTCATGTCCTAAAGTTAAGTCCTAATATGGGCTCGGTTCGTTAGCTTACTGGTGAGAATTATTTTGTTCTGTTCGCACCATCTGGGTGTTTTGTGCAGGATTTGACAACGGGAGGCTGATCGAAAGGGTGAGTAAACAAGGACATACAGTCATGTTAGAGGAGCTGTTGAGTCGGGTCCCTTCCTCTGTGTTCTCTGTGTCGTTTTCTTATACTTAGGAATCTAGGGAGTCTCAATCTTCCGATGTTTTACCTATTCTTTGCTTGAACAAGTCTAGTATTCAGTGGAATTGGTGGCATCGTCGGTTAGGTCGTCTTAACTATCATCGGTTACATTTTATGTTCAAACTTACTTACTTGGTAATAAATTAATTGTTCCTTTTGTTCACCCTGCATGTTCAAGTTGTGTTGAAGCTAAGTCTTAGAGTATTTATTTCCCATCAGTCAGACTATCGTTTCGGATTCGTTCCACCTGGTGCATACTGATCTCTGGACTCATGCTCCCACTACTTCTTGCAAAGGCTATAAATATTTTTTTATGTTCATTGATCATGCCACCTGCTACACCTCGATTTATTTTCTTCACTTGAAATCTGAAGTATATGATGTAGACGTTGGGTTTATGACCATGATCTGTACGACCTTATGCAGTTTGGCCGCATTGTTAAGATGATGTGGTCTAATCCCAAAGGGGAATTTAGCTCTCATCCACTGCTAGCTTACTACAAATCCCAAGGCAACTACAGTTCGAGTGATTAATTACCAAGTAACTCCTATTCTTCAAAGCGTTAGTCCTTACTTTGCTCTCTATGCCACTCATCCCCTTATTCCCGTCTTGTCTTAGTGTCTCGCAGCAAAATGGCATTGTTGAAAGAAAAAATTGCCATACTGTTTAGTTGATGCGCACTCTTTTACTTGCCGCGTCCGTTCCTTCATGGTTCTAACAAATTGTGGCTACTACATTTCGACTGATTAATTACCAAGTAACTCTTGTTCTTCAAAACGTCAGTCCTTACTTTGCTCTCTATGCCACTCATCCCCCTTATTCTCTTCTTCGTGTCTATGGGTGACTTTGTTTTGTTCTTCTTCGTCGGGAACGAAAGAAAATCTCTTCTAAAACCTCCCGGTGTGCTTTCCATGGTTAAAGTGACTTTCAAAAATGGTACATATGCTTTGATCCGTCCCTTGGTCGTATCCGTATTGCCTGTCATGTCATCTTCTTCAAAAATGTCATATTTTTTAGTCCTTGTATAGTCCTTCTGATTCTTCTTTATTCTCCTCAACTCGCTACCCTCCTTTGATGATGATGATGATGAGGAGGAGGAGGAGGACGAAGGCCTCCCCCGAAGACACCTCCAACTCTCCAGGCTCGTCTAGCTCACACTCTAGTGACTCCTCCACCTTCTCAGCTTCTTCGTCTACATCCAACGTGCTTCCTCCCTTTGTTACTCTCCGGAATTGACGCGTGAAAATTTGGGGCATCCCCCAAGTAGGTTCAGTGATTTTCTTGCTCACAGTGTTGCTCCTGTTACTGTTCCTACTCATTATTCGCAGGCAAAGGGTGATCCAAGGTGGGACCGTTCTGTGAGAGACGAGTTTCGAGCGCTAGATGAGAATAAAACATGGAACATTGTTGATCGGCCACTGCCCACAGTTCTTATGGTTGGTTGTTGATGGGTTTACACCATCAAATATCTTCTGATGACAGTATGGAACGGTTCAAGGCTCGCATTGTTGCTGAAGGATATATACAAGAGTATGGTGTCTATTTTTATGAAACCTTGCTCTTATTGCGAAGATGTGCTCTATTCGTACTATTCTTGTTGTGGTTGGTGTTCGCAATTGGCCCTTGCTTCAATTCGACATAAAAAATGCATTTCTTCATGGTGACTTGAAGGAGGTCGTCTATATGAAAATTCCATCAGGATATCCCCATGATTCTTTGGGTCAAGTGTATTTACTTCATCAATCTCTTTTATGGTCTTAAGTCGGCTCAGAGGGCATGGTTTGAGAAGTTTCAACAGACGATTCTTGATTTCGATTTTCTGCAGAGTCATAATGATCCTTCGTTGTTTGTTCAAACTACATCACGTGGCCATGTGGTACTTCTTCTCTACGTGGATGATCTGGATGGGATTTCTCGGGTGAAGATGAACTTGAAAGCTCATTTTAATCTCAAGGAGCTTGGTCATCTCTCCTACTTCTTGGGAATTGAGATCGATCATTCTGATTGTGTTATTCTTCTGTCTCAACATAAGTATGTTAATGATCTTCTTGCAAATCATCGCTTTAAAGACTATGTTCCTGTTCGCACTTCTATTGAGACGAATCTTAAGCTCCTAGCTCATTATCATAGGCAGTCTTATTTACTTGATGGCTACGCATCCTGACATAGTGTAAGCTGTCCAAGTTGTTAGTCAGTTTATGGTCGTGCCTCGAGTGGACCATCTTGCTGTTGTGCATCGTATTCTTCTATATCTACAGGGCACTTGAGATGTCAGACTGTTTCTTCCTTTTAATGGTGATCTCGGTTTATGGGCTTATTCTGACTCTGATTATGCAGGCTGCATTGTTACTCGTCGTTCTACGACGGGTTGGCATTGCAACAAGCAGGATAAAGTACCAAAATCATCCATGGAGGCTGAGTACCTCGCTATGACTGATGTCGGTTAGGAAATGGAATGGCTACACTGTCTTTTTGGTGATCTTAGTGTGCCGGTTCCCTCTCCAATGGTACTTCATATTGCTAATACGAGTGATATTCAGAGCACCTTTAACCCTGTTCTCTATAATCGTACTAAGCATATAAAGGTTCACATTCATTAAATTCATGATCTGGTCAGCGCTGGTATGATTCTGCTCCGCTATATTCCTATTGAAGAGCAGATTGCATATCTTCTTACTAAGTCATTTACTACGAGTCGACATTGGATTTTTTCTGGCAAATTGATCCTTTAGGACGAGCATCAATTAAGGGGAGGCAGGTAATGCCCATACTCGTGACATCGGCCCATGAACGGGACGTGTTCCATATGTAGTGGGCTAGGGTTTCCTTCTTCTTCTTCTCCCATAAGCCAATTCAGGCCTTGTATATTGATGTAAATGTAATGTGGATAATTAACTAATAATCTGATTAGTAGCTCGGCGAGTCTTGAGTCTCTCTCGTGGATTAGTCCTGAACACTTCAGGGATACCACATAAATATATTTGTCTCTCCGTTATTCGACTCATTCAATATGTTTAACATTGACGTTGAGCCGAGTTGGTGTTGAGAGGAATTTCAGCCCTATCTTACCTCTTCGTCCTGACTAGATGGGGTTAAAGCCTTCTTGCGTGTTCCTTCCACGATGAAATCCTTATCACACCTTGAACCCCTCAATAGCTCTGTGCTTAGATTCTTTTTTGGTCTCATCTTGATAACCTCCTCAACCATACCATTTTATTTTGTCAAATCGCTACCTCATTGATGATATGAAATAAACCTCTTTCACATTGACTTGATACCACCCTAGTCTCGTTACCTAGCTCGCCTCATCGGCTTGCTCAACTTGCTGGGTTTAATTTTTAGAAGTCAAATTTCGTACTAGCTTGTTATCCTTCTTGACGCCTAGCCTGTTGAGCAAGGTTCTCAAACCGGTTTATGCTAGTGTGCCGGTTTAGCAAGTGGAATGGTTCAACCGGTGGCACATATCGGTTTGTGCCGGTTCATGCCGGTCAATATTTCAAATAAAATTATAAATACTCATATTTAAACATGACATTTAACGTCAATACCTAAACATTTATACTTGAATCCAACAAATAACATCAATATTTAACTTTTATACTCATAAAATAAATAATAAAATAATTTTTATTAATTAAATTCTCTAAAATAAGATCATTTTACTTAGATATTCGTATATCGGTATATACGATCATACCGATGGTGTCACGCCGGTTTTATGACCGGTACCGGTTGAACCCGGTACAACCGGTGGCACGCCGGCCGGCGTGACAACCATGCTGTTGAGACTATGGATGGGTGGCCAACTACTTATACCATAAAGTCCGCACGTGCCACTAAGAGCCAAAAATCCAACTCAATTCTTAGTCGTTTAATTTTTAATATTAACCTAATCTTATAAAGCCACTAACTTTCTCGAAATCAATCGATGTGGTAGAAAGGTTTTTTTTATGGTGAATAGCCTAACATCCTTAAAGAGGGGTGCATGTATGGGTTCCAAAATGAGACGACATAAGTGGAGTATTGGAGGTAGATGAGTGGTGTAATCATTCACTTTAGTGATGAAAATTTCTGACTTGACTCACGCGGTACAATTTCTGACCTGACTCGCGCAACTCAACCTGTCGCGACATGTTTGAGGCGGATATACCCAACCCACGATATTTCTTCGAACCTGCTCCGCTCTGTTCTCTACCCGTTCTATCATGATTTGCATCAATATCTACCTATATTTATCCTCTTTTAACCTTTCTACAATCATATTTTCATCCCAAAGAAATTTTAGAACTCCATTTTCCAACAATTTAGCCTCGATTATTATTCCTTCTACTGTATTTCTAATTCATTTGTATAGTGTTTTTTTGTCTTCTTATAAAATAGTTAATTATCAATAATATGTACCCATCCCATCTCGTACTCATGTTGATATTGCTCGACCTACCCTGCACTTAGTACAAGGCGATGCCCCATGCTAATTACTAATTCACCTACACAAAGTAACAATATCGTCTAGATTACTTGAATTTCCAGAAGTAGCCGTGGAAAAGGCGGAAAGAGATGAGGAAGATCCCCAAGAAAGTCAATTAACAAACCAATGAATGGGAATGTGGAAATAACATAAAATAATGGAGACCGATAACAAATCAATTGGAGCGAGGAGGGAAACAAACAACGTTAATCACAAATCATGATCCGCTTACCTACTATATACAATAAAATAAAGACGAAGAAAACTAATTGTGTAACACGCCAACAACATATTTCGTGCGAGAATATAGACTTATACTTTCGGATTGAGATTTGTATCTTCCTTGCGTTGAGGTGATTCTTTAGAAAAAAACCAACTTCATTGCTTCAAATTTGGTGAGTTGTGACTACATAATCGTTATGCGTGGAACTAGTCACAGATCCGATCAGTTGGTGGGATTCAATTTCAATAACATAAACAATAGTAGCAATTTGTATGCGAGATACACATTTTTTGCAGTATAAGAAAACCTGAATTATTCAAATACTCGAAATGTTCAAATTGATTGGTATAATAAGAGAATCGAAAATATCAAAATACTTAAACAATTCAAAAGACTCAACATCACACTATTTCCAACATTTTAATAACTCATCAACTAAAATCATTTTACGAAAATGGAAGACGAACCCTATGCAAGGAATTGACTCCTTAAGACATTTTCAAATCACCCTTCTGTAATAATGTCTTCATTTCCATTAGTTATACATTTATCTGCATTATCAACTATCTTTTCATTCTTCTCTTGCATTTCAATACTCTACGGTGAATATTTCTTCAATGCACAAATCACAGTCACACCAATTATGTTATATATGTAAAATTAAATTATCCTTTTACCTTACTATTTTGATCTCCGGAATGATTTATTTTGTCGCAACATCGTACTATTTAATATTCATATTAAACAATCAATAAATTATTTTGATAATTTCATAAAACATATTTCAAAATTAATATGTTTAATCAATAAAGATTGACAGCTTGTTATGTCTCCCATAGGCCTATGTTGAAAATTTCTTACAAAAATAGTGATTATTCAATTATCTACGTTGGCTAATTCCTAACGTGAATGTTTGTAAAATCTCGATGTAAGGTATTATGTCTCGATTTTTCTACCATGATAATCAAATTTATTATCTTATACAATAGCTTACTATTCTCAAAATTATGAATCTCTTAACCATGCTTATTGACCCCTTAGTATATCATTGAATTTCTCACTAACAATGTTTGATCTCTAGATAACTTCTTGGTTTAATACACTTGTATATCCAAAACTTTCACGGTTGTGCCAATAATATCCAAATTTCCCGGAATACCATTTATATCCATGTTTTAAAGTTGTTCTTTGCCAAATCTATCCATTTTCCAATATATTTTTGGTTAAATACACTTGTATATCCAAAAACACCATTAAAGAATGTGAAGGAATTGGATATAAGTGGTATTTCGGAAAATTTGGATATTATTGGCACAACCATGAAAGTTTTGGATATACAAGTGTATTTAAACTAATTTATTTATCCAAATTCAAGGCAATTAGTACATCAACGTTCTATACTTGTCATGGTATTTTAGTTAATGATTCCTTACTTCTAGCATAAGTTCTAGGAATTTACATATTTTGGAAACTATTTAAAGTCAATATTTTCTTATTAATATAAGTAATTGATAATGTGTGTCTATAATGCATAGCGAGCATATGGTTCCAATCAAAGTTGTCAAACCGGCTTAATTTGTTGAGCCGATCAAGGAAATGATTTCATTTTTAATGGTCGGATCACGGTCGAACCTATGCAAGTCATCTTATCCATATTATAAAAATATATGCGTGTATATGCTCATAATTTAAGATTTGAATAAACTGAATTTAATTTGACAGGTGTCATACAATAATAGCAATTAATATATTATTGATTCTAAAGAAATACATGTTATATTTATAACCATAAAAAATTCTAAATTATTTCAAGACTACAAGTATCATACTCGTGCAATCTTCGACATGCTAATAACCTGATTTATTCATTAATTCATTACTAAAAGTAAAAACAAAAGCTATGCAAGGAAACCCGTCCTAAAATTTTAATCAGACCGCACTATTTGCTCCTCGCTATAAAAAATACTTCCAGTTTTAGTTTTATTTGTTGTGATAGCTCCTCCATTTAAAGACCATCATCTCCACTGATTACAATTCCTTCGCCTTCCTTAATAAAAATGGTATCTTCAAAATATGCTCCTCCTCCTTCTACTGTTTTGCATTTTTTTGGAAGCCAATCTTAAATAGTAAAATATTTGGAAACACTAAATATTGCATGCAGAAGAATTTACGTCATTCGAGTGAATAGCATTTTATGTGATTGGTTATTTTTCCTAACATTGATAAACAACACAGCAACCAACACAAAATTTGATAATCTATAAATTGAATACTTAATGATAACCCGTAGAAGTGTTTAATGTTCTCCAGTATATGCGCTTCTTTTTTCTTATATATAAACATATTTGACAATCTTTAGATTGAAAACTTATGATAACCCTTAAGAGTGTTGACTATTATCCAATATTTACTTTTCTTTTTTCTTATATATTTGCTAATTTTATTTCCTACTTTGAAAAAATGACTTCTAAACATGCCATGAATGCCATTTTCTATCTTTCGTGGTTTTTATTTTTAAATTTGTAAATAACGAATTAAGTGGGGAGTATCACGATCATTCAAGATTGACATTAGGTAGATTAATTAAGAGCTTCATCAAAGTCCAGTAAGCAAGGTGAGACACAGTTTCATGACAATCTAACGGATAAAAGATGGTGGGAGTAGGGTAAGAAACTACCAAATAGATCGTGTACTACTATAGAAGAATTGATAGTTCATGAATGTTATATATGATGCTATAGATGCTTGACTAACCAATTTTTTTGTTCTAAAATATGTCTCAATAGATATCATTTTAAGAGTGTAATTAATTTGATTTTTTATTTTTAAAAAAATTTATTTTATAATTATTGACATACTATTAAACGTACAATTAGTTTAAAGGCAAAAAGTACAGTACATGTACGTATTTAATATATAACTTATCCATACTGTTTTTTAATACCTATATAAGGGAGTGAATCCAGATTAAAAGTTCTCTTTTCTTTATAGAAAAAATCCCAAAATACACATGTTCTTAGAAAAAAAATCCCAAAATACATACTTTATAATTTTTTCCCCAATGTACACATGTTTCTCCATCACCGTCGTTGTCTAAGACAGTGAACATATTCACCGTTGTCCTTTACAATGGTGAAAAAATCACCGCCGTTCTTTACAATGGTGAACAAATCACCATTTTTGTTAAATTCAGTGAAGTAATCACCGCTGTTGTCCAAAACGGTGAAGTGCTCACTACTGACGTGAAACGAGGTGAGGCGTTAGATATGGGAAGAAAACCATAATTCGCGCCTCACCGCATCGGACGGCCATGGTGAATGGGCGGGGAGAGTCGTACTGTTGACATGGACCACAGTGCATTCACCGTTATTAAGAAACGCAGTGAACGCGTTGTGGACTAGTCAACGATCCACATCGCCCCGCCCCTTCACCGCAACCATTGGATGCAGTGAGGCGCAGATTCTGGTTTTCTCCATAAATCCTCATAGGTACTCAACACGTAACTCCTAGTTCACCCAGTAATCGCTGCAACCATACAATTTCTGAACTGACCTCTGATATAGACTGGTATTCTACTTCTGTAGAAAACCTCAAAACACGATTTTGTTTCCCGAAGCGCCAAGAAAAAAAAGATTAACCTATGCATACACACCATCCAGAGGTTATCGTCGTGTATACTTACATCTAGCAAAGGCAACATCAACAAACGGTTCCATCATCGGCTCACCAGTCATGGGAAAGAACATCCCAACACCCTATGTTTTCATTGAATATCTCAACAACCTGTGAACTACATCCATATGCATTGTCCTTGCCATTCCCACATACCGACTCACCACGTGTACTACATATGCAATGTGCCGAACGAGTGTGTGTGAGATAGATCAAACTTTCCACCAAACTTAGGTAAGTCATGTGATCGTCTAATAGCTCACCACTCTCACGATGCAATTTTAAATTTTGGACCATGGGGGTCGAGCAAGGAGTACTAGTGGAATACTGGGCAGCCTCGAGAAAGTCAATAATTTACTTTTCCAGAGAAAAAAATTGTCCATGAAAAAATCACAATACTTTGCAATCCAAGTAAATAGTCATGCCTCGAGCACGTTGAATTTTAACGTTTCCCAACTATCTATGGTTCTAGGCTTATACGTACCTAAAACCTCAATTCCATTAGGTGTGGATTATTGTAGAAAGTAGATCGCTACGAGACAGGATGAGGAGGGAGGATTGATCGTGAGCGACCTTCTCTACGAAACAGTACCACGAGCGTCGAAAATGGAAGAAATGTCAGTGCTTCTGGCACCAATTTTTGTAGAAGGTTCGAACATTGGAAAGCAGAATGTAGAGCGCATGCCTCGTTTCCTTTTCCAAAGTTTGCGAGATGTCCCCAACAATGGCACCAAAAGTTGATGTTGCTTGTCGTGTTGCTACCAAATTTTACCTGGCCCTAAGGCCAGGATCGTATTCCCTCGGGTCTCTTGCAGAATCCTTACTTTATAAGTGAGGTATGTTCTGTTGAAGATGAGGTCAATTTAGGAGGTCAAGGTTCTCCAATTTTGCATAATGTAGGATTTTGAAAAGCAAAAGCAATGCACAAAAGTAAATTCTAATCTACTAGAGAAGTGAGAGAGCATAGAAGAAAGCTTTGCATAGGCAATGTTCCCCCTAGGTCTCCTAACAGCGTGCCCTCGATGATCGGATCATACTAGGTATCGAATTCTTATTTCATTAGATCTCATCTTGTGCTGAAGCATTTACCCAAACTAATGGGCGACAAGGACCCTTCGGCTTTCTCCCTTGAGGTGTCATTCCATTTGACCGTATGAGGTTCAATCGAGTAAGATTGCTTTTTTTAGACCCATCCAAAAAGATGAGGATTTTGAGCCTTTCACCTTAAGGGGGGCAAGGTCGACTACTTAATCATTTCAATCAGCAAATAACCATATAGAGGAAATCAAGCATCACACATATGAAAATCAAATAATCGTATTCACCAAATTATCGAGTTTGCATGGTTAGAACCCTTAGTGTTGACATACCTACGCAACTAATGAACTCACCCAGCCATGGGGAGGAGTTCCTGTATGTTCATCGATGGAAATGAAGACACTATGTAACCAACAAAATTGGCGGCTGGAATAGATAAAACGTGCCTTGGGGCGCCGATTCTCCCTCGTAGGTGGCGTCGCTCTAAGTCAGGAGGGTTGCTCCGGCGATAGAGTAACGATCCTTCCTTTACATCTCGTCTTCTCCTCTCGAACTCTACCTCTAGATCCCTATTTGTAGAACTTCGATTAAGATTTCCAAGGAAGAAACTAACCCCTTCTACATTATTTAGCCAATTAGAGCGCTCCAAACACATAGCCAGCGAATTAGGATGCTCCGAGATAACTTCCTGACGAAGTGGACGACTCCCCTAAAACGGCATCGTGGCCGCCAAATTTCTTTACTAAAACTGAAATCTAGGCGCCATTTTGCTTTGACGTCCGGTTTTCGAATCCTGGAACCAGCAACTTGGGCTCAATTTCCCCTACGCCTTTCAAGTGGCCCACTAGACTACTTTGCGCGGAAAATGCACAAAAAGAAGTGAAAACATATCAATAGTATAAAAGCAATCTTAGTGTTGCTAGAACACACTTGATGCAATCATAGCAATAATTCAATGTATTATGACACTATTGATGGAAAATGTATGCACGTTAGGTCACAATACAGGGGTCTAAATAGATACTTTCAATTTTCATCAGGTGTACATACGTGTATAGCAGCTACCTCGTTGCCGATCGCTACTGTCAGTGGCCGAATACGGGGAAAACTAGGGATTTCGACACTCCGATGGCAACTAGGGAACGCTCGGAGGGTGATCCATGAGATGGAAGAGAACGTGACAAGTTGCTGCTAAACATTTTGGCAGTGGTTTAGAAGAAGAAAAAAAAACGATATTTCATATATTGGTATGTGTATTCGTCATTTCCATAACTTGTATTAAGAATGAGCAGAATACATATATTTTTCTCTATATATATGTGTTGTGTATTTATCATTTTCATAACTTGTATCCTCCAATGCTCACTATCTTCTCTCACTTTTCAGATCGTAGGCCTTAATTTTCACTATCTTCTGTTAGGTAATGTACAGACCGTGGACTCCAAATTTCACTATCTATCCTCTAGCCCAATTTGAGTGATTAATTAAATGGGCCTTAAATGTGCACTGTAGGATGCCCAATTGCCCACGGAGAATGGTCCTTCTAACATTGCGCGGTGCACTATAACCTGGTTGGTTGTTTGTCATACCTTTTTGGTTGTTTATTTTGTAGGCACAAGCATTCTTCCAGCTTTTGGAGAGTTTATGTTTTGATTTTCATGGGCTGTGTGTTTCTTACCGCCACACGGCATCAAAGGAAAAAAAGAAACAATGCCGTGGGGAAGCGAAGATGCTTACACGTGTCAGTGGTAGCTCAAAAGAAGATTGGATCCATGGTCCATGCCTATCCAAAATCCCAAGGCAAGGTAGTTGGCTTCTTCGAAAACCTCATATGGGCTCTATAGTTTTTTTTTTTTTTTTTACAAAGTCAGAGTTGAAAAGAGAGTCACAAGAAAAAAGAAAGAGAGTCATATGGGCTCTATAGTATTTTTGAAAAAAGGGGAGTTGTTGCATCATTAGAAATTCAACGTAATAGTTGAAGGGCTTGGCCTTTTTCTGACTCTTCGGTCACATTTAGATGAATTTGTAAGGAATGTTTGGGTTGCGTTGGGCTTTCATCCCTGTGGGCTTTGAGATTTTTTGGCATCTTTACATACTCAGCTAATTTGATGGGTTAATTGCATGGTTGGTCACAGAGATTACAAAAAACGTTCAAGTTTGGTCACTTGAAATATTTATATCTATTGGTGGTACTTCAATTTACTGAAACCGTTAATGTTTGGTCACTCTCTGTCCAATTCCGTTAACTTTGGCTGATGTGGCAGTCAACTCTCAAAGTTGACCGTTAACTTAGTGACGTGGCAATTAAGAAATAAAAAATAAAATAAAATTTAATCTTTTTTAATGTTCAACTCATTTTTACCATAAAATAAAAATAAAACAAAAAATATTATAATTGGCGTATTTTAATTATTTCAAAATTTAACCTACATAAATTTTAACTGACCGTGATTAAAATTTACCTCTACGCATTGGCCAAGAACAATGGTACTATTTGCTGAAACCATTGTTGATTGTCCATAAATTGCAGCCGAACCGTTGTTGATTGAGAAGAAATCTTTCGTTTCTCTCAGCCCATTCACTCTCATCTTCGTTTCCCAAGTCATCGACTTCGCTTCGGGTTCATCTACTTTGCCTCGACGAATCCAACCACGGAGGAGTTCGGAGCTTCGCTAGAGCAGCCGCCGTCGTGGTGGACATGGGACGACGGAGAGAACGATAGTCGACGGAGAGAGCGGCCGGAATTGAGACGTCGAAAGCTTTAAGGAGAGAGGGAGAAACCTAAGTTTTGAATCGAAGGAGAGAGAGAGGCTTAATATTAATTGATTGATTATGTAGGCTAAATTTTGAAATAATTAAAATACGCTAATTATAATGTATTTTATTTTATTTATTTATTTATTTTATGGTAAAAATGATTTGGACTTTAAAATATATTAAATTTTATTTTATTTATTATTTTTTAATTGCCACGTCACTAAGTTAACGATCAACTTTGAGAGTTGACTGCCACATTAGTCAAAGTTAACGGAGTTGGACAGAGAGTGACCAAACTTGAACGTTTTTTGTAATCTCAGTGACCAACAATACAATTAACCCAATTTGATGGGCCTAGTTGGGAATTTTGCTATGTTTGTTTTGCAGGAGCTCGAGACAACAGCTTTTGCACGGTTGATGCTATCGTCTTTTTGGTGTGAGTTTTGTGCTTTCGTTTACAAATGATGGATGAGGGCGGCCACCTTAGCGGTCCATTGCTATATTAAGCAGCCGATTGGCCTTGACAGAGTGAAGCTTGTACCCTTTTATAGGGTTATAGTATTGAATGTCGATTAGTATTGAATGCGCATCAAACCTCATTCTTAGGTAATTAATTGAGCTGCCCATTGTGTGGCAAAAAAAGCTCTTTATCAATAGGACGATTAGCATTGAATGTCGCTTTTATGTTTCAATATATTTTACTCTACCACCAATTTATAATCTATCTATGGCAAACAAAAAAGTAAGTAAGGAGAAATCCAACATAATATTGACAAGTGAAGTTTAGGGTGCTAACACTCAATTTGCTAGTATGATGTTGAGAAAATCTTCAACCAGTAGGGTCATTTTGTTTTTATAACCTTTTTCATTTTAAGGGGTTGACCACATTTAGTCATGATTTCTAAAGGAAGGGGTACACTTTTTGTTTTAAAAATTATAGGGGTAAGGGCGAGGAAAGCGCGTGTGACGCAACTCATTTATTCCGTGTTCCATCCTAATCACAAGCATCATGAAGTAAATTAGAAAACACGGATGAGTAAGACAACAAACCACGCCATAAATAACATAAACCCGAAAGCTTATAAAGTAGACCAGAATGTAACCACACCAAATTATAAAGCAGACCAAAAAACTAAAAGTTGATCACAAGTTCACTGAAATAGACCATATACCTCATAAAGCCGGCCATAATTTCACTGAAGCAAATTAGAAACCTCATAAAGCCTACAACAAGTTCCCCAAATCATACATGAAATCTTATAAAGTTGATAACAAGTTCCCTGGAGGAGACTCAGAATATGTGCAACAAAGACCACAACTCTCATTAATCATACCGGAAACACGAGAAAGCATATCAGAAACCTCACGAAGCAAACCAGAAACATTACAAAGGATGACAAGACAATAGATTATAATGGTCAATAATTTTTTTCTTACACAAAGAGAGAAATGGAAGTGAGGTGGAGGGCGGGAGGCAAGAGCAATGGAAGGAAGGGGGTGGAGGAAGGAGCTGCTATGAGTTATAGTTACTATGATACTCTTCATGATTATGTTAGCTCCCTATCCACTGCCGAATAACTACTTGTATAAACTAAGATACCAAAGTATCTTAACTTATATTATGGTCGTTGTGGAGCAAGTTTTTGCCACGTAGGACAACGAAAGCTCCATAATTTTCCATGTCATTTTGTCAGTTTTAACATTAACATTTTAAGTTATTAGTTACATTAAAATACAACTAAATAAACATGCATATCAATCATCATCACCAAGATTTGAACCTATGACCTATGAGGTCAAACTATCATCATTTCAAACGTTCAACCACTAGGATAAAGTATATTTGATGCTACTAACCACAACAAAACATGTATATCAATCATCAGACTATGATTTAATCATGCAACCTAGAAGCTCAAACTATAATCATTTCAATTTTTTAACCAATAGAATAAAATATCTTTCATGCAATTAATCACAACTATTTTTTAACCAATAGAATAGCTATCACGGTTACAATTGTGTAATCTATTTTTTAGCATTGATAAGAAAATCATTAACATCTACAAATAAATTATTTTTAGTTTATAATATGTTTCTTTATTGTTTATAATTTCTTAAAAATAATTAAAAAATATGAAAACATAAATTTAGTTGGTACACAATTGTAAACTTTTACATAATTTGACATGTGATTTTCTTTTAAAATTGAAATATGAAAAGTAAAGTATAATCTTCTTCCATCTTCTAGAACACGAAGAATTTAACATTTTGTTTGTACGAACTACTATAAATATGTGAATCAATGTAGTTATGTTGGAATTTGTTAGAAAATACTACTATAAATATCTGAAATATATCAACATAGTTCATTCATATGCTATAGTGATATATAGACAAAATTTCATGTGTTTAAGAATATCATTAGACACTAATGGTCGTCAAAGTTTTTTGTATATTTTTCAAAACTGAATTATGGTCATATGGTTTAAATATGTTTGTGACCAATTGGTGAAAGAAGTTATAAAAAAAAGTCATGTACATATACATAATGCATTTGTCATTTTTAGGATTGAAATTGGCATTTCTTGCATATTAAAATATTATTATCTTTTCTTTTATGTTATTCCAACTTCTTTCTCTTTTCATTTTTCGTACGTTATTAAATATTCTTTCATGCACAATTATAAAACACATTGTCTTTACTTTTTCTTAATGTAATTATAATTCCTTTCTTTTCTCTTTTTTATCGTTTGACATAAGTTCCTTTCTTTTTCCTACATGAGTGTAGATGTGCAACTTTGAGTCATATTCAGATGAATAACACCTAAGTCAAGCAAGATTTGTAAACGAATCTTAAACTATTGGATATATATGGTTGATATGTAAATAACTATTTTAATCCTTACTTAATGTGACACCCTAATACATATATTACTATTACTATTTTTAGTAACCAGTTATACTCGCCTGATAACCTTACTCATAAGATAATGATTTATTTCTTTTCCGTTACCTTTAAGAGTATAGTTCAAAATGACTTATTGTCCCTCTCATTGACCATGGCAAAACATGGAGTATTCAGTTTCCCGTCACCCACTTCTCAGGCCTTACTAGCTTAACTTAACTGTCAAGATACATCCGATATGATATATCTTATTCAGTCAAATAAACATCCATTCATCACCACATGTCATATCACATTCATCATCTCAAACTCAAAGAATTCATACATCACAACATAAGGACCATCACCCAGTCTCTTGATAACTCACTGTTTAAACATGTATGCATCAAATATCACATCATATTGACATTACCATGTAACCCCTGTCCCAACATAGCAAAACATCATATCATCCAATCTTAAATCATTGTATAAAACACCATAGAAAACCATCATCATCGACATGCACATTTCATATATCACATCATAGAAACTCATCACTTAACCACATCATAAGTAATATTTATACAATGATTCAATCATATGCATGGTTAGGTTCATTGCATTTTACATCTTAATTTGCCAAGTCATACACTCCTCGGGTAGTATAGTAGATGACATGCATACCACCACAGATCGTACCTAGACGGGTGTCCTATGAATCCATTGCGGATCATACCCTAACTGATGTCATGTATACTAGGGTGGGACGTACCCGGATCGGTGTCCTGTAAAATCAATGCAGGATCATATCATGACGATGTCCTGTAAATTCAGTTACTATACTGACTGCACAACATAGCACATTTATGTTTGTATTAAGTTATCACACAATTCCAGTTACAGTTAGTCACATATTAATTATTGGAGGATAATGTGAAGTGAAGACAAAGTGTCTCCATAACTAACATTTGCTTTGATATAATTTGTACAATGTTGAAGGTTAGAAGCATAGCAGAATAGTTTGGTTGTACATTGATATAATGGTGGAAAAGGCTAGCATACACTCGAGGTGTAATATGCATCTTCATTCATACCTATTAGTTGTATGTTAATATATTTTGACAAATAAGAATCGGTGGTTACTATTTTTCATTAAATGAATCGTACGATTTGGATTAGAGAATTAAAGACTGTGTTTCACCTTTTAGAGAATATGGTATAACATCATGTGCCAAACTCCGTTAATTCATGGTCTAAATACCAACTCTATAGGAGTACGGTAAGGTGGCGTACACGAGGTTAAACCATGTACAACTTATGAAGTTGACAATTCTTGGTCAATTAAAGATCTGATGGTCATGAATAATATTTTCCAAGCAGTGATGAAGTTACAACGTTGTTTGACTTTATTGTTGATCATCATTAAAACCTAGAGTACAATCATAAATAAATATGAAAAGTAGGAATCTGATACCATTGGAAAAAATGACAAATAATAGAAGGAAAAGTACAAATAAATGAACTCGCCGCCCATCGGGCGGGCACAAAACTAGTATATTATACAAAGGAAAATATCATCAAAATCGCCAAAGCTCAAAGGCAAGACACAAACTTGTATCGATATAGGATCGTTACCTTAAAAACTTCATTTTTCAAATGGCGACAGTAACCAAAATTAAACCAAAATAGAAATAAGTAACATCTAGTGATAAGTTCCATTCAAGATCTTGAATCGTTAAACCATCGCCAAAACAATTTGCGATTATCATGCACCATTAACAACTTTTTGTTAAAACAAAACTATAGATTCTTCTTCTTATCAACTACATAACTAGCAATGTGTAAAGTAACAATGTAACAACTCCCACCTTGATGCATCTATCGATCCCAAATTGTAAAGACCAAAATCTCAAACCATCAAAACAAATAAACTATAAGGAAGAGCACGATGAGGGAGCAACATCATGGCGTTTTAGTCTTGCTACTGCTCTTGCCAACAATTGTAGTGTCCATCGAGGGAAAACATGTAATCCCCAAAAAGGGCGTAGTGGTGACCAATGAAGTGGAAGGAGAGCGAGAACTAACGATACAGTGCAAGTCTAGAGTGGACGATCTTGGCCTGCATGAGTTGAAGCCGCGCCAGAGCTATGCGTGGACGTTCTATCCAAGCTTCTGGACATTTCCGTTCTACTGCACCATGGATTGGGGAGAAGGTGCTCGTTATTTTGACATGTACATCTACCGAAAAAAGGGATGCAAAATCTGCCGATATTTCATCAGAAAGAGAGGGCCATGTTTGGCCAATAAGAACACTGAAACGTGTTACGACTGGATCGAATAGGAGGTGGGAGATCTGTTTCTGGAATTATATGGGTCGATGTATGATTTTTAGACCAATTGGTTGAACTGTGGGTCAGTTTTGTTTTTGTTCTTCTTATTCTTCTTGTTTTCAATTTATTACAAAATTGAGGGTTATAGCCTCCTCTGTCACTAAGGTAGCTCCGCCATTGCTAGCAAGGTATAAGTGAGCACGATAGATTTTGTTAGGTTGTTTCTTCTAGAATTGTCATTTAGATCGATTATTAAAGTTGTTTACGGTTAATTTTTTATTTCAAATATCATATAGATTGATTTGGAGCATTTAATTGAATTTAAATGAGTTTGTTCAATAGGTTAGAATAAATTATTTGGGTCCTGATTCGATCTTTGGCGCATTCAGGGCAAGAAGTAACTTTTCAACACAACTAGGATGGAAACGTATTTTGCCGCGATCTTTGGTGAGAATGATAATTGTTCACTCCTTATTTGATATGTATATATAACCCGAAATTTTATGTATAATTGTAGAAATTCTATCTCGAGTGACAAGAAAAAGCTCTAATTCCATAATCAAATGGAACAAAAAGTAGAACTCAACTTCAAAATTTCACGCCCTCAAATCCCAATAGGAGAAATAGAAAGGAAAACGACACTCCACTAATAAATAGATAAATCTTTGTTTTTTTAATTGGAATGGACAATATTGAGCTGAAAAAATTAGTGGTTCATGTTTGAATTATAAATTTTTATAGACCCGTTGGTAAATCGTTTATCAAAATATTCATACTTATAAGTAGAATACATGTGTAATATAATAACTAAGGTTGGACGAAGAAGCCAAATGTGAGAATAAAGAAAGGGAGACGAAGGAGCACTGAAAAATGAAACAAAAAGAAAGTATGAAATTTTTTAATGTCAATTAGTTATATTTTCACATTCTTCCTCCCATATTACTTTTAATGGTTAACTTTATTTTCTGCTCGAAATCAATGAACCACTTAAATTAGAGAAACTTTGGTGGTTCAACACTCAATAACAACCAACCAGTTATGACTAACCGACTAAATTAAAAAAATAATTCAGTATCGTAAATGATTCATGATTTTTTTTTTCTGATTTGTTCAGTTTTAGTTAAAAATTCATTTGTGTATCTTTAATTTTTGCGTAAAACGTGGGAGCTTCTTCTTTCAATAGTTGCTACTTAATGGGACTAGGGCTGGGAAAATGGTTGCAGTTTCGCGGTTAAACCGATAACCGCATCGAAATCGCGCGATTATTGATTAACCGCAAACCGCATATTTTGCCTATTTTGCGGTCGCGGTTGGAGATATGGGCTGTTTTGCGGTTTGCGGTTTAACCGCAACCGAAACCGCAAATCCATATAACTGCAAGGCTAACCGCGACCCAGACCCAGCCCATAATTGACCCCCAGCCCAGCCCAAAGTTGACCCCCAGCCCAGCAGGGAGCAACCCAAACGCGACCGGCCCCTCCCCCACTTCTCCCTGCCGTCGTTTTGATTTGATGAAACAAAAATAAAAAAATCCCCTTCGACCCTTCGTTTCGTCCCTTCCCACCAGCAACTGAAAACCCTTCGAGTCGAGCTTCGACCCTTCCCATCTTCCCGCTGCGGCGCTGCGCCGCTGCCATCCGCCCGCCGCCGTCTCTGGCCGTCCGGCGTAAGCATTTGTGGATTGTGTTATTTGGATATGCAGACAGATGCAGGGGCTTGATGGAAGTGAAAATAGACAAAACAGTAGCTGCTGTGTTTTTTTTTTTCATGAATTTTTTGCGGTTAGTTCGCGGTTAATTGTCAGTTAGGTTGCTTAACCGCGGTTTCGTATACTGTTTCGGTTGTTGCGGTTTTTACAACCATAAACTGCGGTTCACCGCTAACCGCTTTATGCGGTTTTTGGTTAACCGCTAACCGTGAGGAACGCGGTCGCAGTTGGCTAATATGGTTGTTTTGCGGTTGCAGTTAACCACAAATTGCGGTGCAGTTAACCGCAACCGCACCGTTTCCCACCCCTAAATGGGACATTTAACTTAGATATTCCCACTTATTTGTGCGGGCCATAATGGTTTGAACAATAAGATAGCAGTAGTGCATATTTAAATAATGGTTAGGTAACAGTAAAATGGTTCTAGCTTTATATATAGTAACTAGGTGGCGATGTCGCGTCTTGTCGCGGGAGGAGATGGCTTATCGGCATGTATTAGGTGACCCGTTATGTTGGTTTGTTAATATTATTAAGTTAAAATTAATTTTTTGTTTGCAATTTTGTTAATAATATTGACTTGATAATATGATATTGAATAAGAAAAGATATATGACAGTCAACATCGAATTTTAAATATTTTAAAATTTTGGGCTATTAAACTATGTTTACCTAAACCCAAGTAGACCCATTGATTATGGGTAGGGTATGGGTGGCTTATATATGAGTTTGTAAGTTGTAGATGAGTTTGGGTAGGGTATGGATATTTACTTTCATAATCTAAATGTGTATGAGTTGGGTGTGGATACTCATTTATTCGAAGGTGTTTTAATTACACATACAGAAATTAGAACTATTTGTAGAACTTCAAAATTTTAGGTACCAAAATGTATTAAAAAACAATTAGGTACTAAAATGTATTGTTCCATCAATATTTTGATTTTTGAGGACTTGTATGCTAAAAAAATAAATTTAGGCTATAAATCTAAGATCTATTAAGTTTAGGTACCGAACTATAATTTGCATAGTTGAGGCTGAATTCCTTTTATGGTGATGTATTTAAGATGATAATTATTTACTTTTTTATAGAAAAATGGAAACTATTTATTTGATATGTGTAGGTACCTAGTCAAAGATATAATTGTTGAAAATCTAGTCCGGGTGAAAAAGAAAACCTCTATAGAGAAGCAAAATGAATACAAACGGGAACTCGCTAAAAATTTCACGCCTTAAAATCCCATAGTGGACAATGATGACTTTCTAATAAGTAATAGTCATATATCTTTATTTTTAATTGGACTCGACATTGAGTTGAAAAAGTTAATGGTTCATGGTTCAATTACTAATTAGGATTAGACGAAGAAGGCAAAGAAAGAAATACAGAAAGTGTTATGATTTTTATTACTGTTGATTTTTTCAAACATTGTTCTATTAAAATGTCATACAAAAACTTCGTACAGATCAATATCTTAATGTACTCGTATTATATTTTACTAAATATGTTGTCACATCACCGAATAGAATGCTCTTTTAAAAATGATAATAATTATTATTTCAAATGGATATCATACATGTTTATTTGAAGTAAAAATCTCATCAAACACCAAAATGGTCGAATCTTCTCCTACAGTTGAGTGATACAACGTCTTGTATGGTACAACGTCGAATCTTCTCCTACATGTTTTATTTTATGTATAATTGGGCTTAGCAAATTAACCAAATGCACAATTTTTTTAACTTTGATTTGGAATAGCATAGGTTTATTCATTTATATTCATTACATTCAAGCCTTCAAATCCCATAGTGGAAAATGACGAATTTCTAATAAGTAATAACCATATATATTTATTTTTAATTTGACTCGACATTGAGCTGAAAAAATTAGTGGTAAATGGTTCAATTATTAATTCTCTAGACTCTTGGTCGGTCGTGTATGGACCCGTTCATACATATGATTAGAATACATAAAAATAGTATACTAATTAGAGTTAGACGAAGATGTCAAAGAAAGAAATAAAGAAAGGGTTATCGAAGGCAAGTGAAAAATGAAATGAAGAGGAAGTAGATGATGGAAAGATTTTGACCAATTCTTTTAGTTGGTCGTCAATACAACAATCAATCATTTTCACCGTAGCAATTTATTGACACTTGCTTATGTAGATGTCGTATATTCTGTTATATGTAGTTAGTAGACGTTTGTTTAGTACCCAACAAATGTACTAAATGAATTTATAAATTTGCTCTTCCAATATTTTAGAGTCGTCTCGCTTTTATCATTTATTTAATGTTTCACATAATGAGAAAATATAAAATGGTCGAATCTTCTCCTACAGTTGAGTGATACAACATCTTGGATGGTACAAACTAAATTTATACTTTTATGTTATGGTGGATTGGATTCATAGATTGGTTCAAAAGGACTAGTGGTTTGGATTCATCGATTCAAGTGAAATCTAAATATTGGACCAATATGTAAATTTAAAAAATTGTAAGTACGAAAATCTCATAAAATTTAGATACCAAAACATAATTGTTCAATTATTTTATATTAAAATTAAATTTGGGGTATCAAAATGTAAAATGTACATTATAGTGACTAATATGTAATTTGTTAGGCAGTGACTAATATATAATTTGTTTGGTAACAGTAACAAAACTTCAGGTATATATATATATATATATATTTATATTTATGGGTAACACTCGTATGCTCGAGACACATAGCATGCTCCATGTTTTCTACACCGTTGATCTAACGTCTATTATTATTCTTGATTAAATTAATTATTAATTTACAATTATAATTGCTAACTACATCCAAAAAATAATTATACTTGTATTATAGTCCCCCAATAATTTTTACCATTACATTCTATATAAACGTACCCTTAGTTTTTCTGAATGTAGTTTTAAGCATCAGATTTTACATCGATGATCATCCTTTCTCATCTAAATTTGTTTAATTGCTTCCTCTATTGAATTTTCACTCTTCTCCAACGACCTATATTTTGCCATCTCTTCATCGTCTTTCAGTCTTCCTCTTTGTCCAATCCCTTAGTCCCCCTCAACCCCAAACTTCCAGCGCATTGCTATCTATGGCGGCCAATCATGAAATCCTTCCCACAACTCCAAACCTTCACAATCTAGCGCCGAGGAACGTTGTTTTGTGCAATCCGTCACTCTCTCCGGAAAAGAAACTCGATTGATTTGTGATTGTTTTCTGCCCGCAGCTGAAGGGAGAGCAGGGGATAATAGCGGTATGCAGTAGTGGAGCAATAGGTATTTTGATCGGGTAGTGAAAAAATCGATGGTGATTGCGGGGCGGGGTGACAGAAGAGAAAGGGGAAGACGAGATTGCAGATGGATAGTGAAAGTCTTAGCCGCCGCCAGCGGCTCAAGATAGGGTGCATAACCATGGGTTATGCACCCATCAATAACTAAATCTGGACCCTTCATTTAAAAAATCCAGATCTAAGGATGGAGATTTAAAGATCATTTTTATTTTCCCTAGCTTTCTTAATCGGCTCATATCTTCTTCGTTTTAACTTGGATTTTAATTTTTTTCGCAAGATGGAACGAGTTCGTTGTGCTCTACAAAATGAGATCCATTTTCAATATTTTTTTAGAAAAAAAAAATTTCTTGCCTCTCGGTACCAACTGCATACCATATGGTATTTCTTCGTTTTTAATTCGTTTTTGAAAACGTTTGCACATAAGGAACGAGTTCATCATGATCTATTGGATCTACAAATTTCTGGGTGAACAAATTACAGGACCAAAAAATACCACACAATACCATACAATACCACCCTGGTATGAGGTGGTATCTTATGGTACACAAGGTTAAAAGTCGTAAATGATAGTTAATATACTTCTACTATCATGTATTCAACCAACCTACAGTCTTTGTTTGTTCATACCACCATGGTATGCTTTTCAAACCATATGTATGCTCTTATTTTAATACTTGTCAATACCATATGGTATAGACTAGTAAAAAATGGTTCAATTTTTTTGTTCGAAAAATATATCAAAGTGGATATCATTTTGAACAGCACAATTAATATGATCTAACTGTGCAAAAAAAATTAAATTTCGACTTAAAACGAGTGAGAAATCATCCGTCAAAGATTAATGAGGGGAAAATTAAAGGCTTTCCAAGAGAGAGAAGAATGCTGATATGGATGGGTTACTCATGATTACTCACCATAAGGTTACTGACCTGATCTGTTCCCGCCGCCAGCCTTATCTCCATTCCGAGCAATTTATTCATTGTTCTCCTTAACCAATGCATTTATTTTATTTGGGAATGTGACTTATTCAGTGCTCTACTCCTGCAATTTGGCATAATGTCTATGGTTCTGTCATTAAGAGAAGCAATCTTGGAACCTTTAGTTCAAACCCGTGAATAAAATAAAATTGTTATGAACTCCCAACTGCTTAAGGTTATGATTCATGGGACAAGTACAATAACTGACACACAGCGTCTCAATGTTCATTGCTTTACAGTCCAACCCTCTTCATCTTTTTTTCAAAAGTGGCTCAATGCTCTAAATTATTCTGGACCCACGGCGCTGCTAACACATTGTATCTATTAAACCATTCCAAGCATGATTTTGTTTGTTTTATTCACTTTATTCCATCGTATCTATTGAATCATGATAAGCATGTTTTTCGTTACTTGTTCTCTTCAAGCTGCTAGCTGAGTGCAACCATTTCATCAATGCACTAGTTACCTACCTTCGATCTTTATATCTATAGGGTTTTACCTTAGAGACATCATAACAAAACTATGATTTTACGCCTAGCAAATTGAATGATGTTTTTGGAGAGATAATACCAAGGAAACATATTTGAATTGACCGGCCGTGGAATTCCTTCAAGAACATAGTTGAGTAACCCTTCTTCGACATTATTTCAATCATTCAATCACCAGGGACGGAGCCAACTTGTACTTAGGAGGGGGCCATGGCCCCCCTAAATATTGAAATATCTTGAAATGTAAGGTAATGATACAACAACTATTAGTGGCGTGGTGGCAATGGTTCTTGCCTGGATTGATGTTTGACAGAGGGGATGGATGTTCGATTCATCGCCTATTCATTTTAAGCTTATTTTACTATTCCACCTCAGTCTCATGTCAGATGTTACTCTACCCAACTTTGGGTCTCTGGACCTCACTCACATTTTTATGAACCAATTTAGAGTTACTGCTTTCAAATTCTGAAAAATATCTGAAAACTTAATAAGAATTACTATCGTAAATATTTACTAACTTAATAATAATTTGAAAACGTAATAAGAATATAATGTATGTGGTATTTGGATGTATGATATCACTCTAAATTGAAAACTTAATAACTTATTTTACTATTCCACCTTAGTCTCATGTCAGATGTCACTCTACCTAGCTTTGGGTCTCTGGACCTCACTCACATTTTTATGAACCAATTTAGAGTTCCCGCTTTCAAATTTTGAAAAATATCTGAAAACTTAATAAGAATTACTGTCGTAAATATAAATATTTACTAACTTAATAATAATTTGAAAACGTAATAAGAATATAATGTATGTGGTATTTGGATATATGAGATAGGAGGATTTGAACTCTGCCTCTATTTTATTAAAGCTTATTTTTGTTTCTATAATAAACTTTGTATGTAGTGTGAGACATATTAAGATAATGTATGTAGTGTTTGGTTGTTATGAAATACGAGGATTTGAACTCTGCCTCTATTTTATTAAAGCTTATTTTTTTCTATAAAACAATTTGTATTTTTTCTTTATAGGTTGCTTCCTGTACGACTATATCTTAAAAAAACACTTTTGTAGCTATAATTAGTTAAATTTGTATACTTTATTTTACTATTCCACCTCAGTCTCATGTCAGATGTCACTCTAGCCAGCTTTGGGTCTCTGGACCTCTACCCAGCTTAGGGTCAAGTGGCAAGTCATTGCTGTAATTACCTAATACACCAACAAACCAGGGTATACAAATTTTAGGAGATTGGTATTATGCGAGTTGAACGGTAAGGAGAGAGATAAGGTGCAATCTGTTACTAACTCTATTGAAAATGAGAAGCAAAGAAAGAATATTAGAAGACCAATATTTTGATTGTTTTGATAGAATTGAAAGACGCAAACACCATCCTACACTAGATACAAGTACAAAGAAAGACGGATACAGTTGGTTCCTTATCTGCTGCCTTACTAAAAAATTTGGTAAGTGGAACATAGCAGATACAAGCACAAAGACAGGCACATGTAAACTTGGTTCCTTATCTGCTGCCTTACTAAAAAATTTGCCAATAATTTGTATAAAAACTTTTTTTTTTATAATGGTGAGTAATGGAATTAAATAGAAGAACAGTGTACAGATACAAAAACAAAATCAGAGAGGAAACTAGAAGCAAAGCTGCACCAGCAGTGCACTCCTCAAAGAAACAAAGGGAGAAGGGCAAAAATACACAGGAGAAAAAAAACAACAAAGCAAAAGGCATGTCAAATAAACAGGCACCACCAAAGAAAGAATGACAACCACCAGACTCAAATTTTGGGTAGAAAGGACATGATCCAGGCTACCCCTGATCCTTATCAATTTTCCCACGAATAGTGATCTACTCATTAACAAATGACATGCAAACAACAAGATATAAAACACCCTTCAACATCCTGATTAGTAACAGTAGACCAGGATTAAAACTTACATCAGCATCAACATTGGAGTTAGGACAGAGGAACCATAGCGCCTTTCGCGTATAGGATTTCATCATGGTATCGACTAGGACCTCTTTTAGCGGAAGGTCAGATGCAAATATGTAGTGAGCAAGTTTGATTTCCTCCTCACTGTAGTTGACAGCGTGAGGCAGCCTAAACTTATTTTCTGCCTACAATGGAAGACGAAAGAATATTAGTGGGTTCGATAAAAATATAACCACTGATTCCGTTTTAAGCAAAAAAATATTAGTGGGCTGGATAACAATACCTTTTCGGTGAATTGCAGGGTAGAAAATCTGGTACGACTTTTCCAGACAAAAGCATTACCATCTCCCCTCGATTCACCATCAAGAACAATTATATTTGATCCCGGCGTCGATGGAGGGATCATACCGACTTCAGTTCTAGCTTTCTTTACCGGAGATACATCCTTCTCCGACTCCTACGTTCATAGTAATAAAAACAATCGTCGTTCTTTAGTTTTTAACGAAAAATAAGCTGCCAACGATGGAGATATGGAAAACATGTAAACTGACAAACCATTATATCGGAAGACCGCGCTTTGATCTTGTCATTATCCCGTTGTCCATAACGTTCTGCATCTTGTTCTTGTCCTTGAGATAAAAAAGAAATCATAATGAACAAAAGAGGAACTGCACTATTAATATAGTTACTGCAAGAGCATGCGGATTGAGTTCATGCAATGAGGTAGAAGAACAACAACGTGGCATTCACTCTACAAGAAAAGAGGATTCTAGTCACAATATGTAGGGTTGAGACCTTCTTTCGCACTAAAAAATAAAAATATATCAAGAATCACGAGAAAAAAACTTACTATTGTAAAAAAATAAAGAATAATAAAAAAGAACATGAAGAATCTCGCCATGTTAATGGCGGGTAAATATTAACTAGCCAACGAAAATTTTAGGAGGGAAAAATAAACCCTCCAATTTTGTTGTCCAATCAAAATTTGAGAACTTACCCTGGCTTTCCCATGGTCCTCTTCTGTTCCAGCTTCACAGAACGGTGCGGAACTGTGCTCTTCTAATCCTGCTGTCACAGAGCTGGGTATTCCTGAAAGCATAAAGGGGTTTCACATCTTAATAAAGGGGGATGTAGAGTGTTTTTCTCTTTATGGTAAGTGTAATTTTTATCTACCTTATTAAGTCAACTTAGAAAATTCTATTAAAGCTATACGGGAAAATCTTTTATCATTAATTAAAGTTAGTGTAATATGTATGCTCCGAAGCAATCTAATGCTACCATGTGTCATGTAATCAATTTCTTTTTTAATTTATTTTCCTCTCACTTTACCGATCTTCTACCTGCTCCCATTATTCCTTTTTCCCCCAAAACCTTCCATCTTCATCACTTATTCACTCTATACATACAGTACAGGAAGAAGAAAATGAGATAATCATTGGGTTTCCTAATCGAATTCATCATCTATTTGTTTATTATCTGTCACCAATGAATTTCATCCTTGATCGATTCTAAGGAATTTTTTTAGATGATTCAATGAAAATTTCAAACAAAAGAAAGCGGTGAACTACTGATTATCCGCCATTGTTGACGTCTCCGAGAAAAAAACGTTGACGTGATGATGATGGATGATGCTGTCATATCCATGGATTCTTGTTTAAAGCATCCAATGATGTATTGATGAATGAGCTCTGTTATTTGGTATCCATTAAAGGCAGGGAAATTCCAGAGGAAGGGAGATAGAGTGTGTTCCCATTTTTTCCTCTCTACAGAACACAGAAGGATGAAGATGGAAGGTTTTGGGAGGAAGAAGATCGGTAAGGAGAGAGACAAATAAATAAAAAATAAATGAATCAATTTACACATGGCAGTATTGGATTATTAATTGAAGTGGAAGGTTACGCTACCAAAATATTAAAATAATAATGTAACTAACCTAAATTTAAGTACTAAAATAATCATTTTTAATAAAGACAAAACGACAGAGGGGTAAAAATAGGTTTCCAGCAGCAGGTTGGGCATAATTCTTGTACATATATACACGTTCCGCCGCCTCCAACCCTACCAAACCACCTATAGTCAGTATCCCAGCCTGCCGAGACCCTAAACCAAAGAAGTTTGCGGCCATTATATCGATGGAAGAAGAAGAACATCCTCGTAACAGTGCCATCAAAGATGACCTTGAGAGTTTAGAGGAAACAAGAGAAACCGACAATGGCATTTTGAGTGGAGAAACGACTGGGATGGAAGATGTGATTTTAGATCCTCCTAAAATCGGCCAGATATTTAATGACTTCGAAGAAGCTTACAACTTCTACAATGATTATGCAAGGGTTTGGGAATTCTCTGTTAGGCGCTCAATGAAAGTTCGGAACAACAAGGGAGAGGTTACTACTGGAGCTTTCGTTTGTTCTTGTGAGGGACATAGAGCCCCCAACAAAGGGGAGAAAAAGACAGACTCCCCCATGGAGACCAGATTTGGTTGTAAAGCAAAAATGCGTGTGACATTTAACAAGAACGATTCAAAATGGATAGTGGATATATTTAAAGAAGATCACAATCATATGCCAATTAATCGGCAGTGTACTCATCACCTGAGATCACAACGAGGGTTAACAAAGGCTGACAAGGCAGACTTTAGATTTAAGAAGAATGCAGGTATGAAACCTTCTCAAATCATAAAGCTTGTTGTGCATAATGCTGAAGGACATGACAAAGTTGGGTACACAGTAAAAGATGGGATGAATTTCAGCACTCGAGATCGCAATGAAAGGCTATGTCCTACTGATGCGGCAGCCGCACTGGCCTATCTAGAATCGAAGAAAAGTACGGACACACACTTCATCCTCCGGTACACTTCTGGGCAGACAGTATGAGCATAGCTGACCTCTCGTGCTTTGGAGAGTTGCTCGCATTTGACACGACATACAAAAAAATATTTACAATATGCCTCTTGTTATTTTCACAGGTACACACCTTAGTGCTAATTTTGGTTCGTATATTCAATTTTCTAATCTGTAAACAAGTTGAGAAGCACTTGCTATTTCAGGTATCAACCATCATTTCACGAGTTGCTTATTTGGGAGTGCACTGTTAGCTAATGAGACTGAAGGGAGCTACAAGTGGGCTTTGGAGATATTGAAGGAAATGTTGGATGGAAAGGACTTGCATATAGTTGTAACAGATGGGGATAAAGCAATGAGGAATGTCATTGCTATTGTGTTTCCAGATGCAACACACCGGCTTTGTGCGTGGCATCTTCCAAAGAATATCAAGGGCAACACACCGGCTTTGTGCGTGGCATCTTCCAAACAATATTAAGGGCAAGGTGAAGAATAGTCCAGACTTCGAACCCCAATGGAGCACATTTGTAACTGTTGATTATGAGCAAGAAGAATTTGAAGAGAAATGGAAGGCATTAGTGGAAAAATGTGGTCTACAGAACAACCAATGGGTGACTAAAAATTTATTTGGGACACGCGGAGAATGGGCGGACACATACTTGCGCTCCCACTACTTTGCCGGGCTGACAACCACATCAAGAAATGAAAGTATAAATTCATTTGTTGGAAGATATTTGGAGGAGAGACACTGTTTGCTTGACTTTTTCATTCAGTATGATCGTTGGTGTAGGGATTTGAGGGAAACAGAGATCAAATTAGATTTTAAATCTAATTATGGTTTAACCCCGCTAAAGAGCACCATGCTTAGACCCCTTGAAGAAAGTGCAGTTAAGTTGTTCTCGAAAGCTGCATTTCTCAAATTCATAAGTGAACTAGAGCAGGTTATTGGGTGCATAATGGTTATATCAGAAGCAGCGAACCAACAACCACGATGCTCATGTAGAGCTTATGGAAAACATACCAAAGCTACATAAGGTTATACAACACTTGCTTTCTAAATTTTCTTGTATTTGGTAGAAGTAGCTATCAACTTAAGAGTTTAATTTCTACTCTTGTAACAGACTGGGCCACGTATTAGGAGTAGTACTATGACACATCAGCAGCAAGGAAAATCCAATAAGCATACAGAACCTAGTGTGGAGCCTTCTACTCAATGTTCTGAACCTAGAGGACCCAACAGGTTTTTTTAGTGAAAATAATCTAATGCATCCTAATGCATATATTATATGAGAACCTTTGCTAAAAGTTACAGTTTCAATGTTCTTTTATCTTGTTTTTTTATGTTTCAGAAGAGGGGACATGGCAAGAAGTTGAACAACACAGACAGGGCAAGAAGTTGAACAACATCCAGAGCAAGGAGTTGAAAAGCACTCAGTTTTTGTTATTTGTTCACTGAAATTGATGGGACAGAATCTTTTAGCTTGGTTGATTTACAACAAGTGCAACCTTTGACGGTTTATTTTTTGGTTTGACGAACATAGAGAGTTGGAAATGAGTTCTTTGTTATTCAAGGACATACCTCGTGCATTTTTTGCAAGGCTGCTTTGATTTTAACTTTGTTGTCTTCTTCATCTTCTCTTTGAGGTGCCTGAGATTGATATGCATATGGTTGGTTATTAAATTTATACCATAATTTATCTAACATAAGTAGACTGATCCAACATAGGGACCATATTGATATGTAATAGTGGTTTAGATAAACTTACACCAACTGCAGCACGTGTCTTGTATTCCTTAGAACCAGTTTGACTCTGGCGAGACCTTGACAACCAGATCTTGCTGATTGCTGAAGGGTGGTGCATGTCCTTTGCTTGCGAGGCTTCCTCTTATACTTTTGTGGTCGCAAAACTATCTTTATCGCGGTATCAAACACCGTCTTCACATTCTGATTAACAAAACAACACTATCAAACATAGTCTTCATTCATAAATGGATGCTGCAATTTATGCTACATATTAATATGCCTTCTTTTTTCTTGATTAACATGCTGATAAATATACGAACCTGCTAAGTTTTGGAGATGCGCTCAATGTAAGGCACAACACCAACCACTTTCTTCAGTTCTTCTCCTTGTGCTGTTGTGATGGGAGCTGCTCCAGGGTGATCAATTAAGTAATGTTCGTCTTCTCTTTGATCTGCAACACATGAACCCAAATCAAGTATTTTACTTCATCATGTCAAGAACAGAAACCGTATTCCAAACTAGAGAACTAATACAGACTAAACTTGAGATTCATACTTCACTTTGTCATTGGGATTGATTAGTCCGCCCCTAACAACAGTCTTTAAGCCAGGAGTTGTGTCCCCTTGGAATAATCCACGAACTACGCATATAATCGATCAGTTTCATCCTCAGCCCTCCGCTTATAATTGATAGCTTGGTAGTTAGTTCTGGACCTCAGCAACTTTGGTGTCTGCTTTGCAACAAGTAGTAGTGGGTTTCTTTAATTAATCCTTTCTTAATTTCACACAAAGAAAATACCAAGCTAGAGGTAAAGCGAGCATATGCCTACCCTTTGCCAAATGTGGGTTCTCCATATACAATCACACCTTTGTCCAACCTGAAAAATAAATCAAACCTGTTAAGAAATTCAGACCGACAGCAATGACAATGGTGAAAGCACCATCAGCTAGAAGAGTCCCCAAATCACCCAAAGAGGGACTTGGTCAGGAGAGAAGAAAACTAGATAGAAGTATATAAACCTTCAAGTAAAATAGACTATATCATTTTAGCTAGACGAACACAAATCTACCAACAGAAAACATGATCTTGAAGTCTTACAGATTCAAGCAAGGACGAACTAACAGCAGCATTTGTTACTCCCCCACCAGTTCTTGCCATCTGGAGAAAAGACAAAGAAACAAGAATTTTATCATAATGATAGAAGTGAGATGGGGAAAAAAGAAGGAAAGTAAGAAAGCCTCAACTTCATTTGCACTCCTAACACATAATTCCAAGTTCTGCTCATCATGAGATAACTTCAAGCTTTGGACTTGAGCCCACACCTGGTATTCGAAATCTTGAATCTCCCTAGCATCCCTGCTGTCAATTATACAAAGCTCTTGTCATCACGTATCATATCCACCAATAATTACCTAGCTCCTCCAAGGTGAAACAGAGATGAGGGGTTTACAGTCATGACACCAGTGAATACTCTACCTTGAATCTGTTGAGCCCACGTCTATATACATGTCTGAAGTAATTTAAGCTCTGCTCCACTTTCCTTTACCTCCTTGACCTAATAAAAGCAGCTAAAACATCACTCACTCATTTAAGCAATAACGAAACCATCAATGGCAGGAATTGCAAATGAACCTACGCCATTAATCATCAAAATCTAAGGTGGTTTCTATGGACCATACTAGAAAAGAGCATTGTTAGCAAAAGAATTTTGTATGCAAACACATATTCACTATCCTGTGTCCATTTCTTTGCTAAACCCGCAAACTGAAACTTTCTAAACTGTAGCGGGGAAAGAAGCAGGAGCAAGGCTAGAAGCAGCAGTTAAAGCACCAAATACAGAGTCAACAAAAACATGTTATTCTCAGTTTCGACTTCCATTGCCACATTTCAACCATATTCACACAAAAAATCACCAGATGAGCATTATGAAAAAGCATAAGAGCCTCACCTAGCATACACTTAGTCGTCCAACATTAGGCTAAGAACATGACTTAATCTAAAAGGTTAAACTATGCTACTGAACATTAGACTAAGAACATGTCTTCTACTAATTTCACTCCACCATATTACAATCCAAGATAAAACAAGGGCAATCACTTTTGAAGGAAAAGAAAACCACCTCAATTCATGTTCATGCTTCAGCTCTTCCATGAAAGGATCAATATTTATGGTCTTCCCGTTTTCTCTGTCCTTTGACCTCTCCTCCTCCCTCTGTCACATATATGAAACATGTAGAGACATACAGAAAACAAGGAATCAACATATAAATCTACATGTTTAAATAATAGAAGAAAAATATTTCATGCATCCATACTGTCAAATGAGCAGAAGAGCTGTGTCCCCTTGGAATACTCTATGTTTATGGAAGGACTCTTTCTTGCGTGTAATGGGCTCTTTAAGTGAATCAAAGCCTTCTCCGTCGTCACCCGAGCTCGTATACTACACATATTTTCTCCCCCGGCGCCGACATCGTAGTTATCTTCCCTCAATCCGTCTGTTTGTCTATTGCCATGGTCTCCGACAACTGCAACGCGGAATGGAATCTGCCGTTAAGAGAGCTCTTCCACCGTCCCGCCCCTAGAAAATGGTGGCGAATCAGTTCAGAAGGAAACCCTCCTTCCGCCATCAACAAACTCGGAGACGACCTCCTCGTCGAGATTATGATTTGCCTCCCGAATCCCAGCTTCAATCACCGTTTCGTTGCTCGCTACCAGAGCATGAACCTGAACAAATCGCCGTTTCAGTGAATCAAAGCCGAATCGGGGCGAGGGAAGTGTAGAGATTCGGAAGCCTACCTTCTTCAAGTGATTCATAATGCGATATGCATGAGCAATAGATCTCAGAAATCGTAGATCTGAAGCTCCGCGTGCTCAACGACAAGGCCACACCTTCGGCCGCCGGCAAAGTGGACCAGCTTCAAAGACCCAAATCGACCAAATTTCCCAGAAATATCAAACGATTAATGGAAAGAGAGAATGAAACTGTGCTCTTCTGTTTCAGTGGGATGGGAAGGGTTGCAAAGAAATGAAATTTTGTTTTGGCGGATAAAAACAAGGTTTCTGAAAAAACAAGAGGGAGAATTTTAATGTTTTGATTTTCTGACTCCCGTATTTTTTTCTAATTTCAAATTAGCGGGAAATTATAAGTAATTACTCTGCTACAATTTCTTTTCTATTTTGGTATCATAATTATTTCATAAATTATAATTAGCTTATGTTATTTAACGATAAATGACATCCCAAAAAACTATAGTAAATGGCGTAAACGACTAATTTTCTTATGGGTTTGTTGGTTGTTCGTTGTCAAGTTTGATCTTCAACTTCCATGTGCGTTGGTGATTTTGGATGATGGCGGTGGATGTTCACCGTGAATTAGGTTTAGGCGAATTGGGTTTATGACGACCAAATATAATGCAAAAGATGATTGTCGATCTATGTATTTTTCTGTCTGAACAGTCGGTAGGGTATCTTAAGCACTACATTTTACATTGTTAAAATAGATTCAAGTAGAGCTAGTGAGCTCATAATATTCGAGTTTGTGTTGAATTTTAGTAAACGATTCGAGGCCGAACTCTTGAGTATGAGCAAGGTAAAAACTCGACTTAGCTTGACTTGTTTACAACCTAATTACGATATAAGAAATATTCTTAGTTTGAATATTTAATGATTGCGGGGCACTTGGGTATAAAATTATAACAAATGAGAAATAATTGATAATATCAAACATATTTAATTTGATTCGTTGTTTGTTATGTGATCCATTATTCCTATTTATAGATGACCAAAATGAAAATATAAAATTCTTTGATTATGAGAAATTTGATATGTTTATATACACTCAGGGATGTTAATGAACCAAGCCGCTCATGAACGGCTCGGCATTTGAATCGAGAAAAACTCGTTCGATAATCGACTCGTCTTAACTGAGCCGGATTGCGAACAAGCTCGTTAACTAAACGAGCCGAACTCGAGCCATACCATGTTCCGCTCGAAGGCTAGCGAACAAGCTCGAATCATGCCTAATAAATAAACATATTTAAGTACCACATACTTCTTAAGCACAATAAACTATGATTTCATTATTCTTAAACTAATTTAAAACATGAGTATTTAAAGTACAATGGGTTAAGAATATGTAATGGGTTAAGAATAAATGAAGATACAGAAATTGGGATGCCATTCCCTGGTTGGAACAACAAGAATCCAACTGAATCCTATGTTTTCATGGTATCCTACTTTCTTGCTGTTGTGGTTGGAATTCTGACCATAGCCTTACGTGGCTTTCCAATGGAGAAGGAATATCAACCTAAATTGGATGAAGGTTATAGCCATTAGCCAAGTAAAAGAAGAGAGGTGGAGAAAGAGGAGATGTTGCTAGAAAAGTACCATATCGGTGGTTCCCGATAACTCCACTACTCCACTTACTATAAAAAATTTGGTGGTGGAAATTTCTTTGGGTAATATGGGCTCTAGTTGTTTGCTCTGGTTGAGGCCCGTGTTTGGCTTCACAAGGTTCAGTGCAATTTAAATGGGCTCTGACATGTGAGTTTTGGTTGCCAATTATTTGTCTGATCCGACGCAATTTAAATCATCACGAGAAAATCATGAACCAAGAACAAGAAGTTTGTGAAGCAAAACGAGAAGAAAGAGCGAGTCCTGGCTACCACAAGAGCAAGCGGCTCTCGTTGAAAAGAGCCATCCAGTTTTTTGGCGGATAAAAAAGGCGGTCTTCTAAAAGAGTGAGAAAGGAAATGTTGAAAATGTTAAATTTTGTTTCACGTTTGAATTTTGCCTCCACCAATTAGTTAGTTTGTAATAATAAATTTAGTGAGAAATGTATTGCAAATAATCTTTTTAACCACAAATAAAATTTATTATATTCATAAAGTTAAAATATTAATTAATGTCATATATAATATTTAGTGATATTTACAATTTATAATTATTTGAATGATTTTTTTTAAAAATATATAATTTTGCCCACAAACAAACCCACAAGTTCAGTTGTTTGATACAAATAACACATGTAATTAATCTGATTCAAATTCCTTTCAATTTTTGTATCATTAGTTCATAAATTATAATTAGCTTATGTTATTTAATCGTAAATGGTACCCAAAAAACTGTAGTAAATGGCGTCAACAATTAATTTTCTTATGAGTTTGTTGGTCATTAGTTGTCGAGTTTGATCTTCAACTTCCATGTATGCTGGAGATGTTGGATGATGGCGGTGGAGCCTCACCATGAACTAGGTTTGAAAGAATTGGGTTTACCCTTGCTTTCCTCATGGTACTCATATGTATGAATCATCATTAGAAACTTGAGAGGGAAGTCAGCTGTGAACAAGATTAATAAACTAGTTGAAAACATATGGAATTTGTGGTGAAAACCAAAAACTCAATGCATATTTAATCATGTTTCCTTATATTATATGAGTATTTATACATAATTGAACATGATTCGTCATTAGATTGAGTATAAATCGAGATACTTGGGTCATGATGAAGCGGCCCAAGTATGAATCATAAATTGCCGAATGAATAAATACCAAATATCATATAGGTTTGTCCACTCAAGTTGTTAACTATTGATAGTTTCATAAGCCATGCGTATAATAAGCCCATTCATGTAAAGTAATTCAACAAAATCACAATTAGTGGTACATACAACAAAATCACAATTAGTGAAGAAATTTTTTGATTTTCAATTACACTCTATAATTGTTTCATATTACAAAGGTGTACCTATGATACGATAAAAGCTAAACCTGTTAAGTGTTAATTTTTCAACATAATCTCCTTCCTCCATGCAAGCTTGTGAACATGGGTGAAGCCATCTAGTAAAGTTCGGGAGATATCCAATAGACAGGAAACATGGCGGAATGGTGAGGCACGCAGCCGGAGCTGAGAACCGGCGACAACGACGATGGAGCTGATTGGTGAGGCGCAGCTTAATTTGCTGGAAAAATAATTCTTTAAATATTATTTGGAATTTACGTCAATTAAACCAAAAGAGTTATGCTTTGTAGATGGTTTCCGACTAGGTGGGCGGTTCGATAGTCCATCCATTTTATATTTTCCTCCAGCCAAAACCCTGCACTTCTTGTTTACAACATTTTTTTACGAAACGACGTCTTTTTCGGGAGGCTTGACTCTTCTTCTTCCCCACTATCTCCCTCTGCCGTTTCTCTGTTTCGATTTTCAGCTCCGGCCGGCGACCACGACAAATCCGCTGAGAGAAGGGGGGGCAACTGCAATTACCCGATCTTCAACGTTGCATACGTCTTTCTCGTCGTCACCCATGAACTTGGAGGTGCGATTGACGTATCGATTGTAGACCTTGTTGTGGAAGAGTTTGTCGACAGCGACCACCACCGATTGCTGCATCTTGGAAACGGCGATATTCATTCTTTCCACACAAGTAATTTTCATAGGCCTTCACCGTCAACTGATTTTGATTCCTCGCGAAAGGTTAGCAGTCCTCTGCCATCTTAAAAGTAGATGATGAGCTGAAGTCGATGCAGGCCGGAAACAGGGACGAAGATGCGCTGGAGTTGATGACCGGTCTACAACCGATGATGACCTCGAGTCTTGGGTTGGACGAGGGGAGCAAGCACAACTCTGCATAATCAGAAAACCTAAAACATGAATTTTACGGATTAAATTTATATCGCCTTTGGGGTTTAGGTTTGATTGTTGTTTGGTTTTGATGATGATGTGGTTAGCTATTGCGGAAGTTATGATGAACAGATGATGACGATGGAGGTTCAATTGGAATGTGAGATGCTGACGATCCATTAATTGGAGCAAATTTTAATTGACCTCTTTTTTTATCAATTATAGATTTTTGGGTGTTCAATTAAAAAAGTTTACGAAATACTGTACCATACGCGAAAACATAACGGTAATTTTTGTGGGGGACTTTATAGCAGGTATAATTATTTAAAGGGTGCAAGTGGTAATTATAATTATTAATTTTAACAAAATTTATAATGACCGTTAGATTAAATCAACGTTGCAAAGATCTGGAGCATGCTATGCGTCTGGACCATACGAGTCGAATCCATATATTTTTATATATATATATATATATATATATATATATATATATAACCATATATAGCAAATGCTAGCGTACGTGCGGGCGTACACTAACCTACCGTACGTCCCATTGAGTTTTGCTATTTAGACAAAGAATTAATCGGAGTTTGGGACATGATACTATACCCTAACCCGTAATGGGTGAATCTCAGTCCCCAATTCACTAACCCAAATCATGAGATTCGTTTAATCTTAAAAATGAAAATCAACGATTCTGATTCGTCGAAATTTTCATTAGTTTTTATTTTAAGATTAAACGAACCTCATGGTTTGGATTAGAAAATTAGGGACTGGGGTTCACCCATTAGAGGTTAGGGTATAGTATCATGCCCCAAACTCAGATTAATTCATGATCTATATAGCAAAACTCAATGGGGCATACGCTAGGTTAGCGTACGCCCGGGCGTACTCTAGCCTGAACCATATATGATATATATATATATATATATATATATATATATATATATTTTAATATATATGGTGGCTACTTCGGTGCACTCACTTTTTTGGGTGCGTTCAGTGCACCCAACTCTAAAAGTGGCTACAATACATCGAATTTTGAATTTTTATTGATAGCATTAGTATAATATGATGATATAACATAAAATCACAACTAATCAAGCCATTACTCTAACCCCTTAACGTTCAATTATGAATCCCAAACCAAAATCCCAAATTGTAAACATAAACCCTAACCCTAAATCCGTAAATCCTAAATCCTTGAAATTAATGGGTCGTTTGGATGAGGAATTGTAACGGATCAATTTGACACAATTGTCTCGTTTGCCAGCAAAAAATTTGGATAGATCAATCTGCCTGAGGAATTTTGAATTGATCCGTTTTGAGTCAATTTCAATTACCTGAGGTGGGGGTAGGTAATTCGAATTGACTCGTGTTAATTGCCTCGTTTATAAAACGAGACAATTGACTCATTTCTAAATTGATCCATCCAAACGACCCCTGAAGTAAATCTTGAATGAGTTTTTTTTGCAAATCTATGTGTTTATTGTTCATAATATCATAAGCGACGATTGATACCGTTTTGACATGAATCGCATGCTCGGAATGACGATTATGAGGCGAGTGCATTGAGTGCACCCAAAAAAGTGGGTGCACCGAATACACCGCTATATATATATGGGAGTTCTACGGTACCCAGGGTGCAATCCGGGATACCGCATACCTTGATTAAGAAAACTCTATCCAGAACTTAAATTGACTGATCTTTCGGACATGATACTATACTCTAACCATTAAAGATTAAAATCTAAGTCTTAATTCTCAAAATCTTATACTCCAAGATCGATTTAATTAGAAAAAATAATCTACGGTTATGATTTGTGCAAATATAGGCAAAAAAATCAATAAGTTTATGATTTAGATAATTAGGACCTAGGGTTCACTCATTAAAGGTTAGGCTATAGTATCATGCCCAAAAATCCTGTTAATTCGATGTCTATATAGCGTTTTTATACTCAAGGTATATGGTAGCTCGGATTTCACCTGGAGTACTATAGAAGGCACCATATATGTATATTCATATGGACATGTAGGCTCTTCTTATTATCTTCTATCAAACATAATTACTAGGGTGGGAAACGGTCCAATCAGTTTTAACTGGACTAGGTTAACTCAATTTTAGATTCGTGTTTTTGGAAAAAATAGAAATAATAAACCAAACCATTTCTTAAACGGGTTTAATTGGAATATGAGCGAATGGTTCTAGCTAGTTGGGTCAGATTTAAACCTAAGAACAAGCATGGTTCTAGTTATGTGAGGAAGACACAAGAGTTGTTGAATCAAATTTTTAGGTGGTTTGGGCTTGGGATAGGGTAAGCACTGTAGGTGATCTTATAGCCTTCTCTACATTCGAAATCAATCCGTTTTCTCTGTAGAAACAACTTCAATTTGAGCCGGATCGATTTATATTTGTTTATTATATTCTATATTTATTCTTCTTCTCTATATTTGTTTATTATTTTTACTAACTTATCTGTTTTATTGACAATTTTTATTAGTCATTTCAGTATTATTATGTTTAGAATATTTTTTAATTTTTATATTAGATAAAAACTTGTTGAAATATAGTTTTGAATGTTTTTAAAAGTTTTGTGTACCAAAAATTAATTATAATTTTGGGTTGGATAGAAAACTAGACGGATGCACATTTTGGTGACTTTAATGGTACTCGACGCCCTATTCAAACTTAAGTGGTATGTTTGCCTCAATTCTCAAACTTTAGTGGTACCCGATGTATTTTACTCTTGAAATTGCAATGGTTGGTGGGTGTTCTAGAGCTAGAAAATTAATCCATTGAAACCGAGAATCTAGAGGAAACTGAAACTTCATTCAAAATACATTAACAAGAAAGAAAAAATAAAGATGTTTGAAAGTGTGGTCACCAAGATTACTAAAAAGTTTCGTATTTGCCACTAAAAATATTTTATTCAATTCGTGGTCACTATAATAGTTCAGTAATTCAAGATGGTCACTGCCAGTTAATCTCCGTCAACCTTCGTTAACGTTGTCAGTTTTTTGCTGGCCTGTCTAACAAAGACGTTGAATTGGCCAAATTTAACTCAAGAAAATTAGACCCGATCCGCCACATCATGAAAATCTTCCACATCTTATAAATCTCAACCAATGAACTTACCCTAACGTATTAACTCGCCCGTCCTAAAAAAAAAGTCCATTACGGCAAAGAATATGACAACTACCAATTCCTCTACCACTCTGTAAAGAGTCTGACGACTATCTCCAGCTACAATGCTCAAGTCTCCACAAAAGCCCACCCATTGTCCTGATTACCACCTTTGACAAGAACCCAAAATCCTCAGTCCTCTGTTTTTATTTCCCCCTCTTGTTGGTGTATCCGATTTGGTGGTTCATTTGTTTCTTGGAGGTGTAGCAAACATGGTCGTATTTTGTGAAAGGGAAATGAACGCGTGAAAAGGAAATGGAAGAGATCGATTAGGGATTTTGACCAAGATCACTCAACGAAGAACCAAACTTAATCAAAACGAAACGTTTTAAATTCGTCTGAGGTGAGTCGGTTTCAGTTGGGCCGTTAGGAGAGAAGCCGATAGATCAGAATGACTCAATGCTGGGCTTGATTTCAAAATGAGCCCGTTCCGTAACACAGAGAAGGTAGAAGGTGTTCTTCTTCTTCACTGAGCCAATATGATCAGAAACAGAGAAAGGTCGAACAGAGGAAGCAGAAAGCGATCAAGAGATGGAAGTGCAGAAAGTAAATGGCACAATGGAGTTTTAACGAGGTTCGCCACATGGCTACTCCTCATCCCGGAATAGTAGACACTATTCCGAGAGACAGTTTTGATTTTCTTGACTCTATAACGAAAAGTAGAAAGACCCAAATACAGACTCGAATGTGAAAATCAAAAGCTGAAGAAAAGAGAACCGAATTCGCACAGGAATTCACTACACCCCTTGATCGTCTGAACCTATTCCTCAGTACTGATCAAGGCCACTGTCAATTTCCCAACCCTTTGCCCTATTCCACAAAGAATCCCAGAACCAGTACTGCGAGTAGTCTTCGAGCTTCCTTTAAATAGTCCTTCATGAATGTAGCCGTTGTGCTTGAATCATTCCAGTCTGGGAAAGTTTCCATTGAATAGCTCCCCCTTGATTTGGGCATAATTTCCTTGATTCTTACCTTTTGTTGAGTAAGCGATCTCTGACTTGATTTGATTGAAATCTTTCAATCCAACAATCTCCTCCTAAGTTAGAGATTGCTGAATGTCCGATTGATCCCTGCAAAAACATACATACCTTTCCAAAAATATAGCAATGGCGAGCAACCAAGCACACAACTCAGAAAGATCCAAAAAGTCTAAAACATCAGCTGGTAAACACACGTCCAGCAAACCAATCCAGTCAAACAAAGCAAGGAAGGACTAAACAAGTTTAGTGTCCTGACAGAACACCAGTTCTAACAAAGCACTCGTCAATCCAAGCCGAAGAAGGTCTAGCAAAACAGAGAGAATTATTCAGAATTGTAGGTATTCCTGAGATCACCCAAGACAGCTGCCAAGGGAGATCCAGAGGCAACATCATCCGAACCATCCGAGTCATCATTGTCAGAATCGTCACTGCTGATCCAGTGAGCTATAATTCCAGATTCATCTCCTTCAGACTCTTCTCCTTCAGCACGAACTTCCTCCTCGTCTTTAGAATTAACATCAAGATCTTCCACTGGTCTTTCGTCGTCAGAGTCGGAGTCATTATCAGTATCGTCCTCCCCCTCAACGGCAATTGCAATCTCATCCAGAATATCATCAGCAGTAAGATAGACGTTGGGGGTAACTATGCGAAAGGGATCGAGAGAAATCTCAAGACGAATGATGAGACGAGTAATCACCGGACCAAAAGGTAGATGACCGAGGTACTCAAACAGTTGAAATGGATATAGATGTCCAAACAGAAGATGACAGTAATCGAGTGGAACGTTGTGAACAACATGAGTGAGAACCCAAAGGTCCAGAGGGGTGAGTCGATCAAGAAGGACAATACGAGGCAAAAAGCGACGAGTCAACAGGAAGTGAAACGTCCGAAGGGCAAGAAGCAGAAAAGCAGCAAGTAAAGTGAGATATGCATCTGGCTCATGTCCAGTGAGCAGAACAAACTCATGAACGATGTCAAAATTGAAGCGATGAAATTCAGAAACATTAGCCAGAATTTCTCCATACCTAGGGATATTCAGGAGACGTCTAAGATCCTCAAGAGGGATAGTGACGAGGTTCCCATAGATCAGGGTGGTGAAGGTGCGAGTGTGAAGCCCAAAGGACCGAAAGTTGGAGTAAAACAGACGCACACCTTCAGCAAAAATATGCTCAGGGGTGTCGATTATCAGGAAGTCCCACCCCAGATTACGAACATATTGAGTAACATCAAGACCGTACTCAATGAGATCAGCAAAAGGGACATGATAAGTGGGAACTAGAGGACGGTGATCAAATGAGATGGAGTGACGATGAGAGTTGGCAGGAATAGGATCGTTAAAGAGAGTACCTGTGAAGGTTTTCGAGAACCCAAGCACCATAGTTACTGACGAGACAGAACCCTATAGACTTTGAAGAGGTGATGAGAAAAAAAAAACGACACAACTGACTTAAATAGTAAACTAGGTACGCTTAACAGGAAGAAATAAAAGCAGCAAGTCACACAAAACAAGGAAGGAAAATAAATACAGAAGAACAAGGAAATAAAACAGAGCAAGATGAGAAATCAGGAGAGATCTTCCAGATTGTAGGAAATAAACTCGTGAAAAGGAAATGGAAGAGATCGATTAGGGATTTTGACCAAGCTCACTCAACGAAGAACCAAACTCAATCAAAACGAAACGTTTTAAATTCGTCTGAGGTGAGTCGGTTCCAATTGGGCCGTTAGGAGAGAAGCCCACAGATCAGAATGACTCAATGCTGGGCTTGATTTCAAAACGAGCCTGTTCCTTAACACAGAGAAGATAGAAGGTGTTCTTCTTCTTCACTGAGCCAATATGATCGGAAACAGAGAAAGGTCGAACAGAGGAAGCAGAAAGCGATCAAGAGATGGAAGTGCAGAAAGTAAATGGCACATCGGAGTTTTAACGAGGTTCGCCACAGGGCTACTCCTCGTCCCGGAATAGTAGACACTATTCCGAGAGACACTTTTGATTTTCTTGGCTCTATAATGAAAAGTAGAAAGACCCAAATACAGCCTCGAATGTGAAAATCAAAAGCTGAAGAAAAGAGAACCGAATTCGCACAGGAATTCACAACACCCCTTGATCGTCTGAACCTATTCCTCAGTACTGATCAAGGCCACTGTCAATTCCCCAACCCTTTGCCCTATTCCACAAAGAATCCCAGAACCAGTACTGCGAGTAGTATTCGAGCTTCCTTTAAATAGTCTTTCAGGAATGTAGCCGTTGTGCTTGAATCATTCCAGTCTGGGAAAGTTTCCATTGAACAGCTCCCCCTTGATTTCGGCATAATTTCCTTGATTCTTACCTTTTGTTGAGTAAGCGATCTCTGACTTGATTTTATTGAAATCTTTCAATCCAACATATTTCAAGTCATTTACGGAAGTTGAGTACACATCAATGTATGAGACGAGCTCAGAAATAGGTTGGCTTCAACGTTTAATTTGTTTTGGAAACTTGGTGTTACTTGTCGGCTTTCTATGCGAATATTTGGAGATAATATCTACCAGTGGTATACATATAATATTGTTTTGCATGATCGTACAAAACATATAGGAGTCCATGTGTGTTATATCGGTCAATTGGTGATAGTAGGAAGGATACAACTCGGTTATTTATTAACTGAAGATCACACGACTGACATCTCGACTAAGAGAGTGGCTTTTAGTCGACATTGGTACTTAGTTTCCAAATTGTTTTTGGTGTGAGAGAGGGCGTTAATTATAAGTATCATTATATAATTGTGTGGTTAGTGTTTGTATATATATGACAAAGACTGGCGTATGCATAGCATACTCTATACCTGCGTTCACACCTATTATTTGTACATAGGTTTGTATGATGTAAGGGAAGAACCAACGAAATAAAAAAAATAAAAATCTAAAACTTGCGAAGCAGATTATCTTCATGGACTAGACTCGCTGACAATACCAGGTTGAAAAATCCAGTTACTTAATTTACTCGATCAATCTGTTAAATTGACAAATACCACATTGTTGCAAAGAAGATTCGACCCTCCAATATATCACCGACTTGTTCCCACAAAAGGTACGAAAGCTTCAAAATTTGGCCTTCATAATTTCCATTACTGTGTTTGAGGGGAAGTGTTGAGGTTCATGCACACATGTTGATGATGCTCATCTCCTTATTTTTGTAATAAGAAACGGAAGTGAAAGTGAGTGTACATATCAGGCCAATATCTCAATGGTTTAAAATTACTCTGATACCATAATTCCAATAGAACTTACCATATATACATACACGTACACATATTTTATTGATCCCACACGGCACACGGAAAAGCGACAAGTTACAGGCTTACAGCTCCTTATGACGAAGAGCTGGACGAGTCGAAATAAGTGAAACGTCTCCTCTTGTTCGAAAGTGTAGTTCTCGGCATATATTCTGCCAATGTATTGCCTTTCTCCAGGACCGAACTCAATGCCTGGTGAATACAACTTGCAAAGTCTTGCCGTGCCTTGTCACCATTAATATTGGCATCCTCAATAACAGCACCTTCACTTTCGCCTTTGCTGAGTACGAACACATACTTCAGACGGCCTCCAAGGGTCGATATCTCCACATCCACAAGCTTCAACTGAAGTGAATCGATGGCCTGCCTTATATCCGTCATAAGCTCAGGGCGACACTCACAGGACAGGGATGCCTTGAAAGTTAGGGCAGCCCTGTTCCCTGCTGGATATGGTTCGACTTTCACTTCATCGTCGTCCATGGGAATGAGGAGACCTTTGCTGGCTTCCATGGCGTTCTGCTTCAGCATCTTCACTTGGTTTATCACTTCAGCAAGCAACGTGGCTTTGTCCATCTGCACAACTTGGTAGAATGATTATCACTTTTATTTCCTTTAAAAATCCAAGGCAGCTACAAAAGTAGGCTGGTCAAATAGGGGAAATGAAAGGAGCTCATTCAGCTTTTGTCATGATATGGAGTGAACCAGTTGCGGAAACAAGCTCCAAACGTTGACAAAAGGGCCAAAATGATAATATATTTTTTCATCAGCTGGCAGTGTTAGGCGGGAGACAGACAACAACACGTAGGACAATGAGCTAACCACAATGATTGCGCAAGCAATCTTGTTTCGTGACTAAGCTCGTAATTCACTGGACTTGCCATATTATAACCCAATGCTTTCATAGTCAATGTTCAGCCGTGTTAAACAATTGATGGGAGGCAGTATGGGGACGAATCCCCTGCTAAACTGTGAGCCGACGTTGGGGGCACTTCCAGACGATCCGAAAACGACATTTACCTGTTATGGAAGTTTCTGTGATCATATGTCAATTATGTTTAAGGGTTGTGTATCTCTCACTCTCACTACCATAGCAGAATATTAAGCATACATAACCCTTTCGTTAACTTGAGAAGCTCCAGCTGTGTTTAATTTCCTAAAGAACCAGCAACTCTAGATGGCTTTGTTTCTTATTAAACAAGAATAAAAGGAGTGAGTTACATAAATGTGCTTAAACTTTTTTGGTCAAAAAAAAAATAATGGTCAGTGACTTTTTATATGTCAGAAAAGCTATGACTGAAGTTGAACTAATAACATAGAAGTTTAACTTGGCCAAAACAAACAATACGAAATTGGGTCTTACAGAGCTTTTGATTATCTATGCGTAAGAATTAAATTGGTTTCTAGTTATTTTGGGTTTAGTTTGAATAGAATATTAGAGGGATGTATCATCTATCGTAGCTTATTAGGGTCTAAGGTAATTACCATTGTTAATTTGGTTGGGCTGACATCCTACTATAGACATTTTAAATCTGAAAAACTAATACAAATTGTTAAGGAGACTACGATTTGTTATTTTAAATCTCAATGTCAATTTTGTTAAGATCCGCTATTAGAATGTCGCTAAATGATCCCAAAGTTTAATTACTATTCATGGAATTAGTCAAAGGGTAAAGCAACATCCAAAGAGATCTTATGGCATCTCTTCCACCAAGAAGCCAATGTTGTGCTCCATAACAAATTAACAATGGTAGGTTTTTACTCCAGGCTTTCCTGAGCAGAACTTTCACATTTTTCAAATTGGAGCATGCAGTCCTTCATCTCTAATCTTCTTAAGCTAACTTACCAAGTTATCTAAGTAGCATCCAACAGGAATAGTCTATTATAATTCACAGGTTATAGCATCAAAGAGCTATCAAATATTGACCAGCAGATAACAGCTTTTCTTCTATCAGGTAATGATCACTGCTACTTTTGTTTCCAGTTTGTTAACTGCTACTCGCATTATTAACTTTTCATGTCGCTCCTAAAAGGGGAGTTCAGTTCAAGGTTCTCCTCTCACCCGGATCATATGGACTAATTAATGCAAACAATATGATATCAAATTTTCAATCCTCCCGTTGACAAAGTTACACCAAGTTCTCTCAGCGGCAAATCGTCGAACACCTGAGGTAGAAAGACATACACCAACACTCTAGCAGGCAAGTTAAATTACCTTGTCAGTGCAGGGAACGAGACCACGGAGAGTGGCGAGATGGGCATTGATCCTCTCTCTTCTTCTCCTCTCTGCTTCACTGTGACTCTTCAAAGCCGCCAGAGCCTTCGCCTCCGTAATCTCCTTCTTTCCGACCCTCGTCGTCGGGGCCTTTACCAGCTCCCCCTTTTCATTGTCCAGCACCAACGCTTGCGGAACAACCGCCATCGACCCACCTCGAGAAACCTCATCGAAACCATTGAAAACAGAGACAAAAGGATCCAAGGCGTCGAAATGGCCGAACCCAAATGAAGAAGAGTTTGGGAAATGAGGAACCATTTGATTCGATTGTAAACCCAGAATAGAAATTAAACAAAAAAAAAGAAAGGCTCAAACTTTGGTAGAGTTTGAATGAACTGGAAGGAAGGGGGAAAAGAGAAAACAGAGCTTTGAATATAAAATCTACGAGCCGAAAGTGGAGGAGAGAAGACCAGGTGGGCGAGTGGTGGGGGCGAACCAGAAAGAAAGTTTTTGGAGTGGGAAATTCTGTTGCTTGACGGCTTTGTTAGTGAAGCTGCTGCTTGTGTTTGTGATCATGACGTCCATATTGCAGCAAACACCAAAACAGAGCTTTTGTTCTTCTGGGTTTGTCAGCGGGAGAGAAAGGAGTCCTTCAATGAAACGAAAACATCCACATTTTCTTCTTCATGAGCTTGGGCGATACCATTTTACTCCCTTGGGTTTTTGCTTCCTACTTCGACGACAGTACTACTCAAAAGATTCGATCTTTTTTGCCCTCTCAATCTGGAGTATTCGATGGAAATTTGCACGAGGAAGCAGAGGAAACTCAACTAAGGGGGGAAAAGCTATTCTGCTGAATGGATGCAATGTGCCAAATGTCAACTTGGTATAAGTAGGGCTCAGCTTTGTGAATTTCAAGTTTTCAACTCATTATTTATTGACAAATCATTTAACAGAAAATGTAGTTTTATAGAATGAAAGAGCCGTCGGAAGTAATTTATTGCTTCTCAGGCCATTTCTGAAGCGGGTTGACTTCCAGCGAATAAACAAAGACACGGCACATACGGGCCGGCGTCTTGTGGTGTGGGTTCTGTCTTCCATTAGTGCATTACAATATTATTATTTTATACATTATGAGAGTAAGAGTCAATGTGGCGGAGCTAAGCCTAAACTCTGTGGATCACCCATCGCATTCTGAAGTCACTATGCAGTAGCTCCAGTTTGTTGGGGCCGTTGAAAATTATTAGGGTTGTTGGACTTTTTGGAATCTGATATGAGAGACTTAACCGTTGTTACTAGGGCTGGAAGTTTGGTATCGGTATTTGGGATATACCGAATACCGTACCGAATTTGTCTATATTTGGTATCACCGAATACACGTATTATTTTATGGGATTGGGATTGGGATTGAATTTCAATTGTTATTCGGTATTAGGGATTACGGGATTGGGATCGGTATATACCGAAATACCGATCAATACCGAAATATAAGCTAGTGTGTATTTTATCCTCTCAACTAGACTCTCTCATTCACTACTACGCGACCCTCAACCACCAAAAGTGTCATTTAATTATAAATAGATCATTACATCACTATTTCACACTAATATTAGTCGTCTCTCAACGTCAAATTCGTCAAATTAAAGATTACCAATTACAAGAACTTGAGATGTTAGCTCTATGCAACTCAAGACTATTTGCTTAGTCTCTATGCCCTAAATTAAACAATAAAATCTAATTTATATATTTAATTATTAATTGCAAAGGTAATTAATTATGTATTCGATAATACCGATTGGGATACCGAGGTACCGATTGGGATACCGAAATTATTTAGGGATTGGGATTGGGATACCGAAATTATTTAGGGATTGGGATTGGGATTGATTTTAGGGTGTAATTCGGTATTCGGTATTTCGGTATTTGGTATTGGGATACCGATACCGTACCGATTTCCACCCCTAGTTGTTACCATACCTAGTACAGCTAGACCAGCGGAACCTCCAACCAAGAAACAAACCGGGGTAATTGAATTAATCCACTCAAAATCGAGCACACCCTCGTTGTGCGTCGCCTTATTGAGATCAAATTCTCCAATCCAACATCGTCTTGGAGAGCTGGTGCACGCAGTGGCCCTATTGGTTGTTCTGTTTGAATGGGTATCGTGAAGGTTGAAGCGGATTTCTGGAAGTTGGCACACATTACTCCTAGTGGAGGTGCATAGGTTTCCTTCTGGAATGACTGCTGGCTACCGGGAACGGTTGTGAGAGATGCTTATACTAGAGTTGCAGCCGCCTCCACGAACCAAGATGCTTGGATGTCCAACGTGATATCCTTTAATAATGAGAGTGTGGGGTGAGATTTGTCGTTATCTATTTCCTTGAAGAGAGGGGCTGAGCGTGAGAGAACTGATCTTATTAATAGATTATCTCTTCTACCTTATGGTTCAATTTCTGCAGGGCCTGCTAAGCTCATTTGGAGACCAAGTGTGCGGGGTGGTTTCACGGTGAAATCCATGTACACCGCCCTCAACAAAGCGAAATATGCCGGTGTTGATGATTTCCTGGGCGTGGTGTTGTAGCCTCCCTTTGTTCCGATGAAAGTGAAGGCGTTCATCTGGTTGATTGTGCACAACCGCATTCTTACTATCGACAATATGGAGAGAAGAGGATGGTGCATTGTTAATAGGTGCAGTTTGTGTTGTGTTGTGGAGGAAAATGTCAATCCCCTCTTTGGTCAATGCCCATTCGTCAACAGGATTTGGATCCTTCTTCAACAAATGGTGGGGGAGATTGGACCTTTTTCTTCAGAGTTTTCTACTACTATTAGAGGATGGACTATTGGAGTCAAGAGGAATTGGAAGCGTTGGTTCGCCGAAGGGCTCCTGCACGCCTTCACTTGGGAGATTTGGATGGAGAGAAATGCAAGAGTTTTCCAAGATAAAAACCATCAGCAGCAGGTCATTTTTTACAAAATTTGCAGGTCCCTCCTCAGCAGGTTTTTAGTGGTGGGGGTCCTGAGTGAGAGTCAGATGCGTGAATGGCTGGCTATAATGTATCAGACCTGCCCTCCAATGATGTCCAACGACAATTTTCGCGCTCAAGAGGGCGATATGCAGACCTTGGTTTAAGCTTTGGTTGTGTGCGAGTTTCTCATATCCTACTGTTTGCCGATGTTTAAGCATTGGTTATCTGTTTTCTGTTTGTTTTCCTCTTGACAGTCTTCTTTTCTTTGTCTAGTTCTGTTTTTCTTCGTTTAGATATATTTTGTTTAGCTTGCAGAGGTGGTCTGGTCCGCCGAGCACGCTGTCATGTTCTTCCTTGATCAGACCTCCTGATCCGTGTTTGTGGTTCTTGTGTACTCCTCTTTTCACTTTTTTATTAATTTTAATCATCGCCATTATAAAAAAAAGAACTAATCCAATCGGATTGCTTCGGGCTATTTTGTTTGGAGTTTTTTTAAAAGAAATCACTTATATTGCAATTCGAAAGAACTCTATTACCAAAGGGGACATACACCATGAAACCCAGATAACCTGACTGACAAAAAGAACAAACTGTAATGAGTAAGTGCCCAAATGAAAGGAACACATCACAAACAGGACATACAAGGAACACATCACCTCAAAACAATAATAAACTGACAAATGAGTCCAAAACTCCAAAATAGCTAGAAACCGGGTTTGTAACAATCCATCCCCGATAAGACCAATCTTGCCCTCAAAATTAACCTTTGCTCTTCTCGACGTCCTTCTCTTCCTTAGTACCTCCCGTCTCAAACTCTTCTGCTTCATCCTCCTAGTTTCCCACTAGCAACATCATATGCCCCTTAGCACACTGGTGGCCCACCCTGTACCGCTCATCGGAGTTGAAACAACGTCCTTCCCTGCGCTTTTGCTCCATCTCTGCCGACGTCAATCTCACGAATCCCTTTAGCGGCAGCAAGTGAGCCGGAATTCGACCTCCAGGTGGAAATCATGTGCTCACCAGGGTTGCCATTCCCGGTGTCGGCGCAGGCACAACTTTGGAACTCGTGCCTCAACTCCTTCCTCCTCCCCGTCCTCCCGCCATTCGCGTCATGCGCTTGCGCCCAACAACTCGCAAAGAGTCAGGTTCAAAAACCTTGACCGCTGCTGCCAGCTCCAGTCGCAGCCCTGCCATGCACAATCCCACTAACGTCTCTTCCCCCATTTGCCTGCACTGATTACCCAGCTTCCAGAACTCCGACCGATACTCTGTAACCGTGCCTGTCTACTTTAACTTAGTCAACTGCTTTGGTGCCCACCCTTTGGCCTTGCCGAACTGGTACCTGAGCTACTCCTAAAACCTAGACCACGTGATTGTAGTCTCTGTTGAAGCATAAGACCGCTCCATCCATTCCCACCACTGCAGTGTGTCCCCTTCCAGATAAAAGGATGCCAGAGTGGCCTTGGGCTTTTCCCGTGTTGAGTGGTTTCGAAACCACCTCTAAGCCATATACAACCATCAAACTTAGGAAACTCAATAGGGATGGCAATCGACCTGTTTTGTCCGACATGTTTAGCCTGTTTTGGGGCGGGGCAAGAATGGGTACTTCTCGTCGACCCTACCTGCCCTGACCCATTCCATTATCTACACGTTCTTTTCTAAATTACATGTAATCTTAGTCAAATTACTTAGCATTTTCCTCTTATTACCTCGTATTTTAGCTATAATAAAGTTATAAATAAGTGAAAACCTCAATTTCCCCAATATTTAACTACATTTTTATCATATTGCGGTTTCTTTCTTGGTCATTTAATGAAAATAAGGAATATGTCTAATTTTTTTCACATAAATTACATACCCATTAGGTCGACCTGCCCCGACCCGCGCCCCATGATAAATTACCCGATATGGACCTGACCTGCCACGGGGCAGGTATGGGTACAAAGATACTCGCCCCAGACCTGCCTCATTGCCAAATCATCATTACCTTCATGCATGGGGTTATACCCTCCATACCTACTCATGCCATAGTGTGGGAATCCCCGACCGCCGCTACTGCCACCTCTCGAGTCGCCCAATGGAGGCTGCGGAAACGACCAGTCGTCGTCCCCCTCCATTCATCCGTCATGTCCTCCAGATTTGACCTCTAATCCTTGCCCCGCCTCCATGGTTCGCCCAATCCCACCCTGTATTATACCGAAAGTCATGAGAGGTGGGTATGGGGGTTCAGAACCACCTAGTGCCTCCTACAGCTCCCGATCATCCTCCACTACTGTTGCCCCCCGGAACCCGGTTTAGTTCAAATTGGTCTGAACCGGTTCCATTCGAGTATGGTAGGACCAGCCGAAGCCCGAACCACCAACCCATCATGGTTCGGGCTTGCAATCCACCTCATCTCAGCTTCGGGTGGCCAAGGGTTGGCGCAGCTCTCGCCGTAGCCTGCCAGACTCATCTCCTCTTCCTGTCATCCGCTATTTGGGCCAGCTGGCCCATCCATCCTCTTGGCTCATGGCCGCCCCATCCGACTCACCAGGGCTCCAACCTGTACCCATATACCCCATCGCCTTCCCCTTTGAGCGGCAGATCCGCTCCCGTAGTCAACCCGATGTTACCTTGGCCCACGCGGCTAGGGTTTCCCACTACAGCCCCACGACCCCCTCGTCGTCGACCACCAACACGAGAGTCAGGCTTCTCGACGCCACTGTCTCGGCGGCTCCCTTGGTCGCAGCCGCGTCCCGCCTTGTCGTCGTCTCCACCATCGGGCCAATGGCTCTGCAGGTTTGTGCGGTTGTGGCTCCACCATCTTCTCCAACATCTTCTCCATCATGGCGCGAAACTCAGCTAGCTCCACTCCGATCCATTGGGTGGAATCCTCAATGCGCGCTCCAACCATTTTCAATTGTTCGCGAGCCTCCATCTGGTTGTCTGCGATCTTGTTCATGAAACCCAGCAACGTCTCATGCTTGGTGTGATCCTTCTCGATCACGGTCTCCTTCTGCGTCTTCTGTGCTTTGTCTTCCTTAGAGGCCATCTCGTTCGATCTCCGAACCCGCGCGCCAGCCCAACTCTAATTCCAATGTAAGAAATCTTGATCTAGGCGTGCACGTTAAGGGTTCACTAGTCTAGTGATCGATAGATAATCACGGGCGTTATGGAATTTAAGGATTTGGAGTATGAGAATTAGGGATTGGGGAGAGGTGATTTGATGAGAGGAAGGAGTAGATCGACTTCCGTAGGGCAGAAAGGCGTAGAGAGAGAGAGAGAGAGAGAGAGAGTAGGCCGAGTAGAGAGAAAGATTAGGTTAAGGGAATTCTTGTTCTATAATTGCTTACCCTACTAGTCCCACGATTACATAATATATTGTTCCATAAATTCCCTGTAACTACCCGATACTGTCCGAATAACCGATAATCCAATAATTTGAAAATACCCACAAATAACACCCAAGGTCCGCAAAACAATGATAAACTGACTAATGAGTCCAAAATCCCAAAAAAGCTAGAAACCAGGTTTCTAACAAAATTCTTACTTACCATGAGAGCTTGAAACAATTATTACGACAAAAGGTACATACGCATATTCATAAGAAGAGGTTAGTGAAATTATTGGGACTGGATTATGTAATCAAACATAGACAAGGCAGGTATAATTGAGTGGTTGATGCCTTATCTAGTAAGCCCAATGTTCGCAGACCAGACAGTGGTTCTTGCACTGCAATTTTTGCAACTTTATATGTATGGATTATTGAGATTGAAGGGACGTATGTAGGGGATCGACGCGCTTTGGATCTGATTAGGGAGGCTACATTTTTTAATGGGGTCCAAGTTTGTATCATGTGAAGCAAGGTTTATTCTAACATATAAGCCTCGAGTATATCTGAGATCCCAGGGCAGCATGAGGAAGAAACTTTTGGCCTTGTTCCATAAATCACATATTGGTGGCCACTATGAAGGTCGGGCTACTTACCAAATAATGAAGCAGTGTTTTTGATGGCCTGGTCTCAAGACACAAGTTAAAGAGTTTTCCAGCAGTGTAAAAATGAGAATGTTCCTTAGCTAGGGCTGTTGCAACCTTTACTAGTACCAGGGGGAGCTTGGCAGTACATCTCAATAACTTTATTGAAGGTTTGTCCAAGTCTTAGGGAAGAAAGTGATCTGGGTGGTGATTGACAGGTTTACTAAATATTGCCACTTCTTTGTCATGACCAAACCTTATTCAGCAGCTAGTGTGGTACAATAGTTCATGGATGGAGTGCTTAGATTGCATGGGATGCCTACGACCATAGTGTTTGGTAGGGATCTAGTTTTCACTAGCAATTGATGGACTACCTTATTGAGCTTCAAGGTACTGATATGTTGTCTTCCATAGTATACGATGCTCAATTGTTGTCTAGATGTCTACCTAAGATGTATGGTTCATAGAAATCCGGCTAGCTGGGAAACCTGGTTACCAATGAATAGTGGTGGTATACCACTAACTTCCATACCAACATGCAGGTAATTACTTTTAAAGCATGGTACGTGTACCCAGAATCTCAATTTTCCATTCAGAATTTATTATCAACATCTGTAGCAGCAATAGCAAAAAAATTACAACAAAATCAAATGTTGGTTGGGATGCCTAATTAGGTACAATATAGCACAACATAGACAAAAGCAAATGGTTGATAAGCACTGATCATAAAGAGTGTCAAGTGAACTACTTGGTGTCTTTGAAGCTTATGCCTTACAGGCAGGCTTCTGTAGCTTAGACGGAAACTCAGAAACTCTCACCTAAGTAGTATGCACCCTTTTTTAACTCAGAAGATGGGACCTGTCGCTTATAAACTTGAGCTGCAACTAGGTATTAGCATTCATTTAGTGTTCCATGTTTCCTTATTGAGGTTGGATCGAGGAGTACATTTGATCGTGAAAGCAGCTTTATCTGAGATGGATGCTGATGGAACTTTGAAGGTTGAGCGTGTGGTGCTTTTAGCAAGAAGGGTTGTGGGTTGTGGCTCGGAACAATGTATCTGGCACAAAAACTTTGGTTCAATACTCTCATTAGAATAAAAAGGATGCCACTTGATAATTTCTGTACGAGTTCATGATCAAGTGTCCATAATTTCATACTTGATTGAAGACTTGAGGACAAGTCTTTTCTAGAAGAGTACGGGTTGTAATGAATTGGGAATGAGGTGGGAATGTATGAAATAATAATATAGGTAGTAAAGTGTAACTAAACATTGAGCTGTCAATATAATTGAATACAACGTCTGTCCCTCCCAACTGGGTTGGTGGAAATGTGAGTTTACAGTATGGTTTTGAACCTAGAGTTCTCCTCTACAAGGTTGTGTGTCTGGAAGCTCGAGGAGAAACTCATAAGACCATTTTCAAGGCTCGACAAAATGCCTCCTAAACACAGGAAAATTTCCAGAATCTGCCTAAGTATTAAACTGTGTTCAGGAGGGCTACTGTGAATCCTCGTTTGCATTGTAATCGATTCAAGTTTTAACGAAAAGAACACGTTTGTTCATTGAGTTTATTTCATTAATTTTTTTCTTGGTTTGATTGGATTGAATCCTTTAATCAAGCGAGCTCTGCATCAGTTGAGTAGGCAACTCAATTGTTGACGAGTTGCGACCTCAATAGATCGAGCCTCTTTCCAATTCTTGGCGAGAAGTTGCACGATCGACATCCACCTTACTTCAACCCCTGTTTTTTGCTTCCATCGGATTCAATCTTAGTGAATCCCCAAGGCCGAGTAACTCTGATCTATAAGCTCGAGGTTTAGGGCTTATCACTTTCTCTCTTCTGCTTTACATACTCCGTCTGAAGCGCTACCATTCCTCCATTGATCGCCTAGAGTTCCTTCTTCAAAGGCCTAGGTGTGAAACTTCCTTACAATTTCATAGGGAGATTTGATTGATGCTATCGAGAAGAGCACACTAGCGACGCGGCAAGGAAAAGGAGGAGATGGTTTTTGCACATTTCCAATAAGGTAATTTTGTTTTGTTTAGGTTTCCAATTCATACACTTTACCATTTCGGACTCTCTTCTTCACACTAGCCTGTTCGTACGCTTTACCTTTGTTTAGGTTAAAGCATAATTTGGATAGGGAACAATCTCCCACAAGAGAAGGATAGAAGTTATGAGCTTAGTCCTTCACGAAGAAGGAGAAGATGTCATTTAATAAAATTTTCTTGCCCTGTCTCCAATCATGTACTTCTAAACTCAGATTTAAAGCAAAGTTGTTCCATAGCTCCCCTCTCTTCTTCCTGTTGTGTATGAAAGATTGGTATGATAAGTGAATCAAATGTTAAGTTTCTCATAGCTCAAAGAAAGGTTGTTTCTCTAGTTACTGCCTAACTGTCTTCATGTTCAAATTGCAACGCAATTGGAACATTTTCTAGCCTCTAGACATGATCAAGAGATGCTTCAGTCTTCTTTGGTAAGTACCACCAATTTGTTTGGAGTCTATGAAATATCTCAGTAGGTAGTTTTTCACATCTTCCTTCCATTAGTAGGAAAATTCCTCATTCTTTCACTTTTTTACAAGGGTGATTCCATTGTATAAGATTAAAAGAAGAGAGAAAAAACAAGGTCCCAAAATATGCGGGAATATGTCCACTGGCAAAGCACCAAATTGAAAGTTCAGGTGCTGCAAGGGAAAAGTGATAAAACTAGCAAAGCTAATCTAATTCTAAGTTATGTTTAGCTAAAAGCAACACCACACAACACTGACAGTAAAACCGAGACATTAGCTAAACACCAAATACACATAATCCAGTCTTGAACAGCAAAAGGCTTTCTGATCACCAATGAGAGGTACCGTGCTATTCTGCAGTTGCTTCTTTCAAGAGATACTAGCAAAGACCCGCTCGCTACGCTCCGCGATTAAGTGAACACTGTAACAGCAGTTGACATAACAAAAGCTAATTAAGTAGTAAATACAATCTAAAAAGCAAGCACTTATACTAACGGAAAACCTGAAAGCAAACATAAATAGTACTTTGTCCAGTGAGTTCGCACCTATATCTGGTGATACAAAGGACATAATAGTTTGCAGGCCAGCATGTTTAGCTAAAACAAAAGAATTTGAAAAGGAAAAATGAGTTATAAGGGAACATGCATGCTTCAGTGATAAACTAAACAAAGAGATTGACATGGATATGTTGCAAGTTAAAAGAACATAAGTTTTTGGTATGCGAACACACATCATCGGTATATGTGTATGCTTGTTACCGTGAGAAGCAATGGAAGCTTGGGCCGTGCTCTTTTCAATTCAAGGGCATGTCCATTGAAAAGGAACAATGAACATGTATTTTTTTACATTTATAGTTATCCTGGAAATTGATATACTTCCGGTAGAATTACTTTACATCAAAGGCCGCCTGAACCACGCAAATGCATACCTTGATTGCAAGACCATATGTCTGAATGAGCCTACCCTCCTAATAGCAACACTTCATACGAAGTCCAAGTCAGACTGTAGCCAATATCCTTGTCCCAAGGCATAACCTAACTATCATAGTCCAGCATGACGTCCAAAGGTATGCTGCATAGGTAAAAGACAGTAATAATGTCATAATGACCATAAATTATGTATGCAAGTAGCAAACTCTTTAATCAGAAGTCAAAACAAACATGAAACACCCAAGTCTTTCTGAATACATTTCGGCACTTAAGAGTAATCAATCTATTCTTGGATTTCCATAAGTTCAGTTCAAGAAACAAACTAAAAGCAGGTGCTAACAATTTGGTCGAGAAGTTACAAATGAAAGCAGGTCATCAATGCTCAGAAAACAGTCATGTAAATTCTACTCTGTCTTCCATTGTTTTCCCATTTTTCAGTTTCCCTGCTAAACTCCCACTTTAAAAATTTAGGAAGTGAGTAAGCAAAAACCATTCATAAACATAATTTTTGTACATCATTTAAGGTCTGTGGTTAAGTTTCACTTGTATTGAGAGAGCAAAGCAAGTTATTGGAGGCAAAAGAAATTCATAAACAAAAGAAGCAAACATCCAATTTGATCTGGTTACTTCCTATATACCTACTAACCATTCGGACTTAGTATTCGAGAAAGGTATCATTTTACACACCTTAGAGCTAGAATGGATGGGGGGAAATTTGAGACCCAACACATCTAGTCTATCTGGCCCATGTTGAAGGAGACTATCGTGGTTGTCGCTGTAAAAAAACATGTTTCATAAGTAAGTCCAGTTTGGGAAATTTAATGCGAAACCTGCAAACATCTCATTTGTTCATTTAAATGTTCAAGATTCTAGATTTGTCAAGCAATCAACACAGTTCCATTTTGAAAGGTAACAAAAGTTGTGGCAGATAATAATCAGTTCTGATTAAGTTAATCTTCAGAAGGCATAATGGAAGCTGATGTTGCTGATGACAATAGTGTTGCAGAATCCCAAGATACTACTTGGTACAAAGGGTCAATCTATTCATAAGAGTTTCATCCAGTGCTTCTCAATAAACAACTACATTGCAAAAAGTAAAAGCAAATAAAGAAGTAACACTATAGTGTAGAATAAGTTGGCTAACTACCACAAAAGAAATAATCATAACTGGCAGCTGTGCAAAGCAGACTTTAGTTTTTGAGGCTTCATGTTCCTGCATTTTGAAATGGTATTAGCACAAGTCACAACAGCAAAAAAAAAATGATTTTGCTGCAAGAGGAATTGTAAGAGATGATTACCGAACTAAATTTTAATGTCATATTGTGGATTTGCGTAGCAAGCTCTGGCTCTCAAATCTCAATGGCTGTTGGATCAGGTGCAACAGCTGTAAACAAATTGAGAAAATCCTACAGAGTGGAAAGTTATCTAACAGAGAAGTTAGGAAAAAGCCTATAAGTAGCTAGAGATATGGAGGAAGATGCACCGGCAAGCGAATCAAATGTTTCTTTGTAAACAATGTTCCTTGTGTACCCTACAGGGATGTGGTCTTCATTTTGAATGAGACATTTAAGGGCTTCTGAAGACCGCACCCTCGAGACAACAACATACAATTGTTCAGTAGGATACTCATGCTCAAGTCTGGCACAATCTTGTTGATTTCAGTGACATTCTTGTTTGTTGGAATGGGCATCCAGTCAGCAGGTTGTTCTGGTTTGAAGCATTTTCCAGTAATATGACCATTTCCAACAGCCAGTTTCCAATCAGTAAAATTCATGGCATCAAATGTTGTTTCTTGGTTAGAGATTGTTGAATGGACATGCATATTTCTTGACAGATCCTGTACAACATAATACTTCCAATTATATGAGCGTGTAACAGATTGGAAAAGACAAAAGTGCAAGGCAAAAAAGGTGGAACATGGCAGTGCCCATTTTCAGAACGGAGTATCAAAGTAGGATAAGAACCAACAGGCCGGGAAGTGGTCTAAGAACGTAATGATTCTCACAAGAGAAGGCTATGGATCACTTAACACTTTTCCAACCTACATAATGTGTCCCAAACTTTCAAGGTACAAACTGCAATTCAATTGGGTAATGAAAAAAATGATGCCTAAATGAAAGGAAAACTCAGTTGGCAGTCTGCAAAGCAGACAACAACCAAGCTAAGCAAGGAACCCAAGTGTTGGGTCAAAACGGAAGAGGAACAACATGTTACCTCTCATCTTCAAGGACTTGTTCTATCGAGTTATCTGGCCATGGTTAGTCTTAGAGTAAGTGATACTTGAAATGCTAACGACCCTGTCAATGAAATGTGAAGGAAAAGTGTTAAAAGCCAAAAGGAAAAAAATTCAAAGGATTCAGTCCAGAAGTCCGGACATGTGTCGGTGTGGTCATCAAAAGTAGTTTAGGAGCTCGGTGAAATGGCCGGAAAGAGCGGCAGATGCCTGGCCATGGGTCAAAGTTCCTTGCAGCATGGGAAGACTATGTTTAAGATTGAATATGAATTCAATAGGAAAGGGGCGAAGGGAAAGTAAGGCCTCGAGCTCACCATTTGGCCACACCAGATTGTGCTGTAGTTGAATATCTTGTTCGGGTTCGAAGGAGCATAGGAGTTCCATGTGTGCAAGAGTCTAAGCTTAAGCTGCATAGCACTATCGGCGTCGGTGATAGCAAGAAGCAGCTTATACGCAGTCCACCGCGGTGGAGGTCACCGTGTTTATGGCGGCGCGAACTGGTGCGGGGCATCGCTAAACATGGAAAGGGTGAAGGCAAGAGATTTTGAAATCGCACAACAAACAGATAAGGAGCGCAACAGAATAGAGGAAAGGGAAAGTAAATGTCACTGGAGCAGGCTAAGTAGGTGAGGGAGGAGCAGCAGAGGGTTTTTCTTCTGAAGAACGTCGCTGGCAAGAAAAAAGGGGATTCTGCTGCCAATGGGTAGCCAACACAGGGAAAAAATTTGATGGGTGAATCAAAGGGGCCGATGTGAAGTCGCACCTCAGCCATGCCGCGTTCCGATTCCGAGCAATCAAACGTCCTAGCCGTATGGGTGGCATGAAGAAGGGAGCAGCAGGAAGAGGATAGTCGGCCGTCCCGAGGCTGAGAAGACAGGACAAAGGGAGAGGTAGGAGAGTTTGCGTGTCAAAGGAGAGGAGAGGAGAGGCGAGTGACTCGCTCTAACCGTTACTCTAGAAAATGGCCAAGTGTAACCACTTCCTAAAGCATAGTATAGTGGGTTTTGGTTTTAATGCCAACCCGGGTCCTAGATGTGATGACTACTCAGTGAATTCTTATTATCTAGCAGTGAAACTTTAGTGCAGGTTCAAATAAGCAAACAAGCAAAGCAATTAAACAGTTTTTTTCAAGTCGAGAGAGGTCACCCGGATATGGTTCCCCCTAGACTGCAGTTAAGCCGGATTGCAATTTACCAAGTTCAATTTCTATGATAGTTATACAGCGGGAGGTTCTTAAACAGCCTGAAGTCTTGACTAAAGGTCTCCAAACCCTCTCAATCTGAGTCTCCAGCGGGCGACTAACCACCACCGGAGTAAACAGATTGAGGCCCTAATGAACAAAACCTCCACTACCGAAGTGAATTCGGTACAGAATAGTGAGTTGGCTCCTCGACTAAAGTCACCAACTCCCTACCTTCAATCAAGGGTGCTCTATCAACCTAGGCAAATATTCTCTTTCTAGGTTAAAGCAGAAACAACAGGAATTTGATCAGGATTCATGTCATTCAACAGTTCATACCTCAATTGAATATAATCAAATCACAGAATCTGTACTTGGGTTCATACAATCAGACCTAACATACAAATCTAGAGTTCTCTTTACCCAGATGATGAGGAAGTTACTCCATGGAGAGAGAAGCAAAAGCAAGCTCAGATGCAGAAATCATGCTGTGAAGGATGAGAATCTGCTCCTGGTCGTCAATCAGCACTTCTCCAAGTGTGAGCCGAGCTCCAATGGAGATGAAGATCAGGCTAGGGCACATGGTAACTCTGGTTCCTCGCTCTCTCTCTCTCTAGGAATTGCTTTCTTTCTCTAAAACTCGGAACCCTTGATTTTTAGCCTTCTTTTCCCATAAAAAGCTGGAACTCGCGATCCCCGGTCAGAATCCCCTGTCGGGTATTTTAGGTCACGGCCGGGGATTTTCAAAACGCAACATCTGGAGACAGGGGAAAATCCCCGGTCAAGGCCAAAAATCCCCTACCGGGGATTTTAGCGTCACGACATGGCCCCCTTCTGTTTCTCAGAGAAGCCCGAAACCAATTTTCCCCGGTCTTTGATTCTTCGTTTCTCCCTCGTTCGGACTCCAAATCAGGTGCCGTTTGATCCCAGATGCTCGTAGTCTCGTCCTCTTTCTTCTCATGACAAGATTACATGATTATATGGTCACAAACTGAGGTATAAATCCATTCTTCTTCAAGTCATACTCGAGTTTCTTCCCCCGAGTCACCAATTGATCTCCGATTGACTTAAAACTTGCGCATACGCTTCACTTTATCTGCTAGGACCTGAAATGTGACAAAGGAACACAACCTAGCGTAAAATAGGCCAAAGAAGCAATAATGCAAGCTTAAACGATCAAGAAACAAAGGGGAAAACATGTGCAAATATCGAGTCATCAAATCCCCCCACACTTAACCGTTTGCTTGTCCCCAAGCAAAGCTAACTCAAACCAATGCAACTCTCCAGACCTCTATAGCAACAAACAACCCCGATCATCGATAGAGGATTTTCTAGATCATATATCAGTTTACGAGGTAACCTGGTCTTCTAAGACGTTCCCTATCTCTCTCAATGCGAGTACTAGAATCAAGCCAGGATCATGAGAAGAAGTAGAAGTAAGACAATCAGCTCATGGATAAAGGGACTCATATCATTCACAACCAAGGACTCGTTGTACCGGGCTGCTCTTTCACTTCATTTAATTGTTGGAACCCTTTTTTCGCTTCCATTTTACTTATTTTTCTTTTTCCATTCACTTGGCGAGGGTTCCAACTGCAGTCTTTTGCACGGTCAACCCTTATTAGTCGAGCAAGAGCAATTTCTGCACATCTGGCGCTTGCCAGAGTACTTCTTTTAACTCCTTTTCCCCAAGTCGTGTGGAGGGTCAATGAAATTAAGGGGGGGTCGGAAGCTCTATCCGTGCCCTTAAAAACACATCCTCAAGTAGGCAAACTGTTCAACGGGTGGAAGTTTTACTTGTACTAGAGACAGCTTACCTTCACCTTGTAGGAGTACCCCACTAAGGATCACTAAAATCTCCTCCAAAACCTAATTTCGTGCAATGAACGGTGCCGCACACGTTGGGCTTACCCAATGTTTAAGATTTAATGATTTCGACATGGAAGACCAACTGCTTTTCATTTCCTACATGAGCACCCTGTTCGATACACGAGTCCATAACACAATCCAAATAGAGTCACCATTACCACATGAATTCAATGGTCTTAGATCCACTAATTCACAAAATCAAATGGCACAGCAGAGAGCTAGATAGGAAAAATCTTATACTTCAACATCCTCCATAGTGCTACACTACCTCCCTAGGTTGCACATTACTATATAGACTGTCAATTCAAAGCATACTGAGCAGGCAATTTGCATGGAAACATGTACTTGGAGCCCTCAAATTTAAAAATTTGGACAGTGAACTAGGCTCCAAGCACACAAACAGATCTAATGCAGTCAAAAGAGAAACATCCCCCCCACACTTAAGTTGGACATTGCCCTCAATGGAGAAGAGGAAGGATAAGGGAAACGATGTTACCAGTGTGCACAGACTGCAAGACTGGAAGCGGACCAGTCTGAGTGAAGCGGACTGGAGAAAGGACCAGTCGGGGACGCAGGCACAGCTAAAGGGAACAAAAGAACTCAAACACAATACGTTAGGTCCAATGTTCAGCCCAATATTAAATCATCCAAAACAAAAGAAAACAAATCAAAACCAAACCAGTTTGCAATCCGACCCAAAACAAAAGAATAAATGAAAATCGTGGTGGGGTTGCCTTCCCACAAGCGCTTCTTTACCGTCTTTTAGCTGGACGCTCATGGTGGATAATCAGCGTGGTGCAGGAACAGGTGTCTCCAAGAGCGGATCCACATCGCTCTTGAGGTACAGCTTCAGGTGGTGGCCATGTAATCGCCGGGTGCAACCACCAACATTGGTCAGCTCGACCTGGCCATCCGGCAAGATGCAGGCGAGTGAGTACTCAGATGGCCAGGGTGGTCGTGATGCAGGAGGTGGGACCAGCTCATAGTGGTCTCCACCTTTCTTCCGAGTAGGCTTAGCCACCTGCTGCTTCGGACGCCACTCCTCTTCGATCTTTTTGTTTGGCGGTGAGGTCGACGGGAGTGGCGGGGAAGGTGTGAGAGGGGGATCCTGCAAAACGAGAGGCACATAGGAATACACGACAGGCTCGTGTACCTGAGAGAAATAGCATGCATAGGTGTGACAGCAGGCATAGCACAATGATCTAATTCAGACACAGAAAAAGTAGCATGTTCATTCCCAGCACGCAAGATCAGTTTACCATCATGCACATCAATAAGTGCCTTGGCGGTGGCAAGAAATGGTCTACCCAGAATCAAAGGCACATCCACATCCTCATTTATATCCAGAATAACAAAATCAACAGGATATGTGAATGCACCTACATTAACAAGCAGATCCTCTATGACACCCCTAGAATGTACAATGGAACGGTCAGCTAGCCGAATACTCATCCTAGTAGGGCTAAGTTCACCTGGGTCTAGCTTTTTAAACAACTCATATGGCATGACATTTATGCTAGCGCCTAGGTCCGCCAAGGACTTGCCTACATGCATGCTGCCAATAGTAAGAGGGATAGTAAAACTCCCTGGGTCCTTGCGCTTCTCGGGAAGCTTGTTCTGCAGGATAGCAGAACACTCCTCACTCAGCAGCACTGTCGAGAGATCCCCAAGTTTCTTCTTGTTGGAGAGAAGATCCTTCATGAACTTAGCATACTTGGGCATCTTCGACAGTGCCTCCACGAACGGCATGCTGATGTTGACTTGCGTCAACATTGCCATGAACTTGGCAAACTCAGTCTCCAGCCTGTCTTTGTGTAGGCGAGTGGGGAAGGGAAGCTGGGGTACATGCTCCTTCACCACCGGTTGTGGCTTGGGAGCAGGGGCTTCCTTCTCCACCCGCACTTCTGCATCGTCGATTGGAAGTGCTGAAGCAGGTATGGTTCCTCCTGCCTAGCCGGGGCAGGATCAGGTCTTATCGCTCCTGGTAAAAATGGATTTGCAAACCCATCCCCATACCCATGCGGGGGAAGGATTTGCAAACCCATCCCCGTACCCGTGGGTTTCGGGTACCCATGGGTAATACCCGCCCCGTACATCCAACATTATAATAGCTAAAATTTTACACAAAAAAATTTCAATTATAATACTAAACGCACCTATTATTTCATAAAGTCGACAAAGAGACAATCATTCTTAATACGATTCTAAGCATCTTATTCTAAAACATCCAATAATCCATAAGATAGAGTAACAATATAAGCCAAATCATTATTCTCTGACTTTGGTACATCTATTAAGTAATAACTTACTAACAAAATGTTGTTAACATGAGGGAAAATGTCAAAGAATGAAGGAAGATTTGTAGGAAATGTATTATGTTTTGATTTGGGTGGTCACTCAATTGTATTTCTACTATTTATTTTCATGAGTTACCCTCGCTATTAATGATAGATTACAATTTAATCAATGTACTTTTTCTATGTGAAGAAATGTTCTTGGTGGGGCGGGTATGGGTATGGGGCGGGGGAGACTAAAACCATACCCGCCCCATACTCATCAAACTGTTTGCGGGTTTTACCCATACCCGCCCCATACCCGGTCAATGCAGGGATTCCCCGCGTTGCCTGGGTCGGGGGCGGTCGGATACCCGCGGCCATGGGTTTGATTGCCATCCCTACTGGTGCGGCTCCCGTGGATTGGGGATGGTAGTGGCAGGGTTCCCGGGGCCCGGGTATTAATTTGGCGAGCTATGTCACCAACCTGGTTCTGTAAATCTTGCAAAATGGCACCCTGGTTCCTCTGGCCTACCTCTAGTGAGGCTATGTTCTGGTCCATCCTCATGAAATTCGCCTGACTGGTAGTCATGAATGCCGCCAAAATGTTCTTCAGCTCGGTCATCTGATTATCGGGAGCTGGAGCTGCTGCTGGCTCAGCATACTGACGCTGGGGCTGCTGGAATGGCTGCACCTGCCTAGGCTGGTAGGGCTGCTGCTGAGAGGGTGGCCCCTGCCTAGCCTGGAAAGGCTGCCTCTGCTGAAAACCACCTGCTGGTGCTGGGAAACCCGGTGGTTTAGTGGTGTTGCTACTCCAAGCGAAGTTGGGATGCTGGCGCCACCCCTCATTGTATGTGTTACTATATGGGTCGAGGCGCCGAGCATTGGTGATGAAGGCCAAATGCTCCTGGGGTGTAGAGGACTCCCGCATAGCCTGGCAGTCTTCCACCAGATGGTTCGAGCTCTCACACCAATGACATTGAGCTACTGGAGGTCCCGCCATAAGACTGTTGGGGTACTTCAATGTCTGCACTAATTCAGCCACCTGCTGCTCGAGCCCGGACCTGGCCTCCATGGCGTGCACACCACGGTCCCGGGAATTCCTGCCTCTGCTGTCCTGCCCCCAGGAAAGATCTTTGACAGCCAACGTACTGATCATCTGGTTCAGTTCGGGTGGAGTCTTAGTAAGAATATCCCCTCCTGGGCATAGAGACTCAATCACCCTCTGGCTGTCCGGAGAGAGGGCACTGTAGAAGTTCCACACGGTGAATGCATCACTGAAGCCGTGATGGGGACACTGCTAGAAAAATCCCATGTACCGCTCCCATGCATCACGAAGTAACTCGTCCGGCTCTTGGCGGAAGTGAGTGATATCCCGCTGGATCTCTGTGGTCTTCGATGCCGGATAGTACCTGTGCACGAACTTGTCAGCCAGATCGTCCCAAGAGGTGATGGACAATGGGGGCTGGGTCTCCAACCACCTCTTAGCATGCCACTCCAGAGAATGAGGGGAGAGGTGAAGGCGGATTGCATCATCAGGGACACCGTTCAGCTTGAACCCGTTCGTCAGCTGCAGGAAACGGGACAGGTGCACCCTTGCCTCCTCATCCTTCAAGCCATGAAACTGGACAGAGGATGTAATGATTTGAATCCAGCATGGTTGATCTCGAAGTTTTTCGCTCGAATGGGCGGGTAGAGGATGACATGACAGATGTCTGCAACCCGTGGAGTGTAGTAGTACTCCAAGGTGGGACCCGGCGACGGTGGATGATGATGGATTCCCCTGAGGGTATGGGGTTGTTCCCCAAGATCTGATTCACCGGGGGAACCTTGAGAGGATTCCCCTGGGGTGGGTTGTGTTCGCCTTCCATCTCGTATTCTTCCTCAGAATCGCTGCTCAAAGGATTCCCCTGGCGACAAGGGAATCCAACGACAGTAAACCTCCCGACTGGCTACGGGTCATGCACTATCTGCACACAATCAAACAAAAAACCCATGAAGGCACAAGTGTGACAAAGCAAACAATGCGAAGAGGAAAACCTAAATTAACAGAATTCACGTTTCTTCAACAACCTAGCCGTCCCCGGCAACGGCGCCTAAAACTTAACTCGCTCTAACCATCACTCTAGAAAATGGCCAAGTGTAACCACTTCCTAAAGCGTAGTATAGCGGGTTTGGGTTTTAATGTCAACCTGGGTCCTAGATGTGATGACTACTCAGTGAATTCTTATTATCTAGCAGTGAAACTTTAGTGCAGGTTCAAATAAGCAAACAAGCAAAGCAATTAAACAGTTGTTTTCAAGTCGAGAGAGGTCACCCGGATATGGTTCCCCCTAGACTGCAGTTAAGCCGGATTGCAATTTACCAAGTTCAATTTCTATGATAGTTATACTGCGGGAGGTTCTTAAACAGCCTGAAGTCTCGACTAAAGGTCTCCAGACCCTCTCAATATGAGTCTCCAGCGGGCGACTAACCTCCACCGGAGTAAACAGATTGAGGCCCTAATGCAGAAAACCTCCACTATCGAAGTGAATTCGGTACAGAATAGTGAGTTGGCCCCTCGACTAAAGTCACAAACTACCTACCTTCAATCAAGGGTGCTCTATCAACCTAGGCAGATATTCTCTTTCTAGGTTAAAGCAGAAACAACAGGAATTTGATCAAGATTCATGCCATTCAACAGTTCAAACCTCAATTGAATATAATCAAATCACAGAATCTGTACTTGGGTTCATACAATCAGACCTAACATACAAATATGGAGTTCTCCATACCCAGATGAATGAGGAAGTTACTCCATGGAGAGAGAAGCAAAAGCAAGCTCAGATGCAGAAATCATGCTGTGAAGGATGAGAATCTGCTCCTGGTCGTCAATCGGCACTTCTCCAAGTGTGAGCCGAGCTCTAATGGTGATGAAGATCAAGCTAGGGAACTTGGGAACTCTGGTTCGTCGCTCTCTCTCTCTCTAGGAATCGCTTTATTTCTCTAAAACTCGGAACCCTTGATTTTTAGCTTTCTTTTCCCTTAAAAAGCTGGAACTCGCGATCCCCGGTCAGAATCCCCTGTCGGGTATTTTAGGTCACGGCCGGGGATTTTCAAAACGCAACGTCTGGAGACAGGGGAAAATCCCCGGTCAAGGCCAAAAATCCCCTACCGGGGATTTTAGCGTCACGACAGGGCCCCCTTCTGTTTCTTAGAGAAGCCCGAAACCAATTTCCCCCGGTCTTTGATTCTTCGTTTCTCCCTCGTTCGGACTCCAAATCAGGTGCCGTTTGATCCCAGACGCTCGTAGTCTCGTCCTCTTTCTTCTTATGACAAGATTACGTGATTATATGGTCAAAAACCGAGGTATAAATCCATTCTTCTTCAATTCATACCTGAGTTTCTTCCCCCGAGTCGCCAATTGATCTCCGATTGACTTGAAACTTGCGCCTACGCTTCACTTTATGTGCTCGGACCTGAAATGTGACAAAGGAACACAACCTAGCGTAAAATAGGCCAAAGAAGAAATAATTCAAGCTTAAACGATCAAGAAGCAAAGGGAAAAACATGTGCAAAGCGTTTCTGCGAGGAGGGGAAGAGAAATGTGGTCGAATTAGGGATAAACGTGTGGCAAAGGCCCAGTCGCAGATAAGCGTTTGGGGCCCACTAATGAACAGTGATGTAACCAAGGGTTTTATATATGAATGAATATCGTATACTACCCTTCCACGCACACACAGAAAAATCATCAACGTAATCTCTGGTTCTGGTTATTGATTGGGTTGAGCCTCCTCTGCAATGTTCTCAACCATGCCTCTCCAATAAGCTTGTTCACCTTGCATGCCGTCATGAGCCACCCAGCAATCATGGTGCCGATTGTGAGAGCTGTAATATGGGTTGGAGTCGACTTATCCTCAAATATCCAGTTGTTCCTCTCTTTCCATATACACAAACAAAGTGCATGGACTAAGGACTTGGTACACCATTCCTTTGTGTTACTTGGTGCATAATGAGGTCACGTTCTTATTGTCTCTGAGATGTTAGTATGTAAATGACTTATGCGAATGAAGGTTTGCATGATACCCCATACCTCCCTTGTATGATTCCATGAAAGAAAGATATGGATGGCGCTCACTTCACTTACTTCGTAGAGGGCACATCTCCTCGGGAGCATCCATCCCCTTCTCTTCAAGGCATCGTGGGTAAGGATTTTATTCTGTTTCACTATCCAAAAAATGTACAAATCTTGACTGGGATGTGATGTTGCCAAATCACCTGCCAAGGATAGTCTGCAATGCTAATTATTGATCACTTCTCCTCCACAATACGCCGATACAACAAATGCACATTGAAGCCACCCGAAGGTAGAAGTTTCCACACTGGTTTAGCTATACCTATGCAAGACAATGAAAAACCAGAACTATCAAGTGAATCAGGTTCTCCCTCTCCCTCTCAGCCCCACCCCTTAAAGAATTCTTAAGGGGTATTTTGCAGGAGCTTCTCTCATTTATACAAACTATAAAATCAGGAATCATGCCAAGGGGATAGGAGGCAGCAACATAGAGCCAACGATCATGCCTGAATGAGGTATCGACTCTCGTCCCAGGCTATATTTCAGTAAATCTCCAAAAAAGCCCCTTCACATTTGCAATTTGAGTCCATGAACTATAGTCGGCCGCGCCACGAGGCTCTCCTTTTGTCCAAACTAAAGTCGAGTTAGGATACTTCAACCCAATTAATTCTCTTCACCAGGCACCAAGAGTCATTTTTAACTGCAAATCTCTAGTTCCACTTACACAAAAGCGCCTGGTTCTGGGCTTCCAAGTATGGTATACCCAAGTCACCAAGACTCTTTGGTGCTTTACATCGACTCCAGGACACAAGATGCAGCTTTCGCTGTTCATTAAGCCCTGACCAAATGAAATTTCTCTAAGCACTTTTAATAGCCTGAACAACGCTTTTCGGAACTAAGAACAAGGAGCACCTGAAGTGGATGAGGGGTGATCCCCCAATGGTTGGCCAAGGTAGACTGTCGACAGGAGGTCCCGATCGCAGCCAAATACGTCCGCGAGTCTTCCCTGATTACTTAATTCTCCAACATGGTACAATTTGCTCTTCTCCATATTGACTTTTAAACCAGTGACGCTTTAAAAGCAAATCAACACCGCAAGGACACTTGTTACCTCCTCCTCCGTGGATCCACAAAAGATGATGGTGTCATCAGCACACTGAAGATGAGTCACTTCACCCCTCCTACCATTTTCATCAACACAGAAGCCCGAGACGAATCCAGCATTCCCAACTTCCTGGAGCATGAAGGATAGTATATCCATCACAAGATTGAAAAAGAAAAGGAGATCATGGATCTCCCTGCTTAAGCCCTCTCTCAAGACTGAAAACCCCTATTGCTTCGTCGTTCACTATGACCGAAAGTTTAGATGATGTGACAATTCATTTGACCAATTTCTGCAGCTTTCTGTCAAACCTCATGGATTGCAATATCTTGAATAGACATTCCCAATTGACCGTGTCGAATTCCTTTTCAATGTCCAGCTTCACAACGACTCATGGTTTCTTACTCTTCACCCTACTGTCAATAACTTTGTTTGAGATTAGGCTTGTTTAATGGATCGACCTCCCTCTGATTGAAGCAAACTGAAACCTTATGCAGCGATAGATGAATGGTTGAAGTCTTGCTAAAACAATTTTGGAGATGATCTTGTTGATGCTTCCAACCAAGCTTATAGGTCTGAAGTCTCTAATCTCTTCCAAAGTGTCCTTCTTAGGTACTAAACAAATGAATGAATGTGCAATGGCATGAGGGAGGGTTCCTGCTAGGTAAAAATCGTCGATAGCTTTCAGCAGGTCGCCTTTTATAACATTCCATGTGTGTACCCGTTAAACCCATGGGATTTATCCCCATCACAATCCATAATTGCACCCCCAATATCTGCTTCCATGAATGGCTTTGTGATGTTGAAATTATCCTCTTTTCCAATCAGCCCTATATGGTAATTTCCATGGAAAGGTCTAGTGCTAGCTGTCTTTGAGAATCTGTCTTTGAAGTGGTTGGCGAAAGCCACTTTAAGCTCTTCTTTACCTTCCACTACCTCCCCATTTACTTTGATGTTCTGAATCTTGTTTCTTCTTTGATTAATCTTTGCCACTTGGTGAAAATATGATGTGTTTTTATCCCCTACCTTTAGCCACAACTCACTGGATTTTTGCCGCTAAGAGATCACTTCAGCATTTTCCTTTCTATAAACTTCTCCTCTGTGATCGTTCCCCTCTCCTCCGCCTTGTCAATGTCCTTTAATTTGCTAAGAAGCTCCAAAACCTTGGCTTCAACTCTTCCAAAGCACTCCATGTTCCATCCTTTGATGATAAATTTTGTAGACTTCAACTTTTGGCTGATTTTGAAGAGGGGTGCCGAACCCACTACTGGACCACTCCACCAACCCACCAAACGTGCTAAGAAGCTTTCCTCTTGAAGCTTTCTTGTTGACCCCAGCTCAAGAGAAGGGGATTATCTTAATCGAACCGACTCAATGCATAAACAAACTCAGATGTAAAGGAACTTTCAAAACTGGGATTTATTAGAGCTCTATCAATTTGAGACATGGAAACAACACTTCCACCTTTCCTCCAAGTGAACACCGATCCCTTTAGCGGCTGATCAACTAGTCCAAAGTCATGGATTAAATTATTGAATTCTATCATTAGCTCTGCAACCCTTAGCTGTCCTTTATAATCCTCATCACTCTTAACCAGGTTGAAATATCGGATGATGCAAAGCGGTGCTGTATAATTCTGGCAAACAAACCGAAGCTCTTGAATCAAGGCTAATTTATCATCTTTCTCATGCGGGCCATAAAATCCAAGGATTGCAAAAACCACTTGACTTCCAATTGCTTGCAAGCAAACCACCAACGAGAAACGACCTTCCCATATCCCCTGGCTTTCGTACCTATTCTTACTCTAGTAAATTAATAATCCCCCACTGATCTCCAAAGCATTCTTGGCGGCCCACTCTGTCTCTCTGCTACCACTGGTTGAGATAATAAGTGTCTTAGTGCACTTCTTTCACTTTGTTTCATATAGTTATACTATTTTTGGTTGCCACCTTTTGTCACTAAATCCAAGCTCACTGACATTCCAAGCAAATAAAGACTATTTCATAACAAATTTCAGCTGCTGGCAAACCTTGTACCCGACTTGATATTGGGGGTGTTTTCGCTAAAGTGACTCGTCCTCTTCTTGCCGACAAAGGAGCAGAATTTTGAGGGGCCGGTTTAAGCATTTACATCTCCAATTTTGATCTCGGTGCCTTCCTTTTCCTGGAAATTTCGATAAGGTGTGAATTGGCTCAGGGTAGGATGGGGAAGTGTGGGAAAGGCAACGAGTGGATAAGGGATGGGTGGGTTGAAACAATGTTACTGCCAGTGGGTGGGAAAGAAAGGGAGAAGGGGGAAGAACAGGGTGGAGGAAATACATGGGAAGGAGAGGGGTGAGGGGTCGATCAGATTGGGAAATAAGGGAGGAAAGGATTCGTTGAGCAAGGTTATGCGGTTGAGGTAGTTGGTTTATGCTCAAAATATCTGGGTTTGGTAATGACGAGTTCTGGGTAAAAAGAGCGAGCTGGTTCTGATAGTGTGGGGCAATTGAATTCGAGAAAGGGCCCCGGGATGGACACTGAGGGAGTGGGCCAGCCTTTCTAACCCAGATACATTTCAGGCTTTGCTTCCCAAAAGTGCTCCGTCCAAGTCTGCTAGAGATTACAAACAAGGAAGAATCTAGAGCACCCTTCATGGAATTTTGGGATCTTGAAAATGCATTGGGAAGCGCATTTGACGGCACACGTTCATCCAACCCGAGGGGGGTGATCTGAGCGCGACTATTCGGCTTCCCAGATAATAGTCTTCACCTATTCAGATCGGCCTGAGGACTCTCCGCCATCGCGGAGGGGATAATTCTTGCATGGAAGAGGGTGGTTCCAAGACAAGGGGTATTCTGTCTTGCAGATGTTTGTCGACCCTGACCTTGATACTAATGACTGGATCCTCCTAGAAGCCTCTGCCCACATGAGACCGCCACATAGATATCCAATCTTTCTATAGAAGCCTAGACATTTAAGATGAAGGGGAACACCAAACACTAGCAGCCATATCAGACCACCTTGTGGTGCATAATCCCTACCGACATGCTCTCGCCACGATCTGAGAATGATTTTAAAGCCTCCAAATTTGTCATGTCCAATTTCTGCAAACAGATGACTTCTGCAAGGGAAGGGAACACTACCATCCAAAAAATTTCAGAACGCTTAGTGAAGATGAAGTCTTTACTGAGATCCCATTTCTAACGTGCCCACATCTTGAAGCTGCTAAAGAGTGCAGAGGGGAGCCCTCGGTTGTTGGTACCATAGAACTCCAAGGTGATGCATCAATCAAGAAAGACAAGACGCTCCTCCTCCCTTTCTTCACTAACTTTGATACAATCCACCTGACCCATTCTCTTGACCGAGCAGCTTCCTGTCTGATTGGGAAGGCCATCCTTCACCGCGGCCGCAAAGGAACGCCCTTGAACTAACAAAATTGGCCTTTTGATGGTGACATGCTGCGATTTTGAACTGCTATCAAGTTCGTGGAGAACTTTGAAAAGCTCAGACCAACCTATGGATGTCTCATCTTCCGCTGGGATGATGATATAAAATGCAAGACCGTCCTGTCTCTTCCACAATCTTAATGCATCTACCGTTTCTATTCGAGTTATTCTTCAATCTAATGTATTGTCCTGACAAGAACTTCACACACTTTACTGGAAATTCCCAACTCCTCTTCGCACTAGATTGGAGGACCCTGCGAAGCCAGTTGATATGATGGCCAGTTCAAGTATATCAAGTATATTATGACTTGATATATACACATGTTTTTGTCCACCATTCCTATACCGTTTGCGTCTCATCTCTCGTGTTTTAGACCGATTTCACTCTAGGTTGTTCTTGTTTGTGATATTTCAGGTCCTAGTATGTGAAGGAAGGTTTGGGCACGAGTTCGGGGTCGATTGGACGAAGTTGGGACGTTTGACGAAAAGCTGAGGAAACCACACAGGCTGACCTAAATTCCAGGTCGTGTGACTTGGCAGTGTGTAACCTCTTTGCGCGGACAAAGCCACACTGGTAGTGTAAGGGCCCTTTTTAGCCGTGTGGGATTTCCGGAGAGTTCACATGGGCATGCAATATTTCTACACGGCCGTATGGTTTTGGCCGTGTAGCGTACCTGAAGTCACTAAATCGAACGCGGCGTTTTGGAGAGCCACACGGGCAGCTGGGGATTTCACATGACCATGTGGCCTGGCCGTGTGATCGGGCAAAACTGGGGTTTTAATCCAATTTCGGGTCTTTGAAGGAGGGAATCAATTTTTCAGAGCAAAAACAGAGTCCTAGAGAGAGAGTGCGAAGAACAAACCCTAGAGGTGATTTTGGAGCTGGGTTTCATCAATCAAGCTTGGATTTCATCCCTGGAGCGAAGATTATCATCCCAAAGCAGATTCTTCCCATCATTATGAGTATGAATGCTTTGTATTCTGTTTTCCTATCTCTCTCTATGGAGTAGAACTCTCTCTCACTTGGGTATGAAGAACCCTAGTTGCATGTGTTAGGGATATTGATTGTAATGACTTTTGGATTGGTATACTGTGTGATTATAATCAATTGATGCATGATTCATTGAGTCAATTGAAGCCTGATCAACTTTTCTTAATTTCTGCTGCAACCTGAGATAGATAGAATCTGATTAGATTGTTAGAACTTCTTCAATCGGTAGTAGTGAATCGATTATACGAGAGTTAGTCGATTCACTGCTTTGTACTGGAATTCAATTCCAGTAGTGGATTTCTATGTTAATTGCCTCAGCGTTCTATCCCAGTGAAGACTAGTCGTCTGCCGGGTAGTCTGTCTGAGAGGGCTTGGTCAGCTTAAGAGATTCCAAGCTACTGTCGGATCGTCCGCAGTTTAATCAACCGTAAATCAACCAAAGGAAATTGCAACTTTGACCTAACTAAGGAGCTAGGAGGACTCATTCCCGAGTGACTCTTCCCTTGCTTAGGAACTTCGAACCATTTCCTGCTTTCTTACTGCTTTTGTTTGCAATGACTCTCACTACACTTAGTCCCGCTAGATATCAGGTAGTCACGGAGTAGGCAGTAGATCTAGACCCCGGGTTGATAAATTGAACACCCCACTATTATGCATTTACAAACTGCGATTACACTTGGTCATAATTTAGTGTTGTATTTTAGCGTGTCAACGAGCCGTCTCAGAGAATCCCTCTCACCCTTCTCACGAATACCCGCTCCCAGAAGGCTCTTTCTCCCTCTTTCTCTCTCATAGTGTTAGGTGAGGAAAAAATCCCAAGTTACACATGTTTTTAAAAAAAATTCTCAAAATACACACGTTATGAAAATAATTCCCAATCTACGCATTTTTGGGCCATCACCGTTGTCGACGAAGACAGTGATTGCATCACCGCTTTCGACGAAGACATTGATTGCATCACTGTTGTCGACAAAGACAGTGATTGCATCACTGCAGTACACGGCCGCGGTGAAAGCCTAACCTACGTCGAAACTTTAAACAAACGTAACTTTGTGCTCGGTTATCCGATCGTAGCGAAATTTTTTTTGATTCCGCATAATTTTTTGAGATCTTGCAAGCTGCATATTGCCGTAGGCTGTTTGGTCCCGCCTTCGTCTCGAAAATATGTCGTTTGCTACCCCGAAGGAGCCTTTTTCGATTTCGTCAAACTTTGAACGACCATAACTTTGTGCTCCACAATCCGAAAATCATGAATTTTTTTTTAGGGTTAATACCTTATTTTGGCCCGAACTATGACCATATAATCAACTTTGGCCCGTGGTTTCTGAAATTAACATCCTGGCCTCAACTATGCAGCATATAGACTCAATTGGCCCGACACATAGTTTGACCGTCAATTTGGATGTTAATTTCTGAAACCACGGGCCAAAGTTGATTATATGGTCATAGTTCGGGCCAAAATAAGGTATTAACCCTATTTTTTTATTTCGAATAACTTTTAAAGGACTACAATATTTAGTAGGAGAGAATTTTCAAAAAATTAATTATTTATGGATATAAGGGGTTTTGGGAATAACTTTACCTTCCTTTTCAGGAATCCAAGTACATTCCGAAAATATGTCTATGATAAAAATTGTATTCCTTAAAAAGTTATGCGAAATAAAAAAAAATTCATGATTTTCGGATTGTGGAGCACAAAGTTATGGTCGTTCAAAGTTTGACGAAATCGAAAAAAGGCTCGTTCGGGGTAGCAAACGAAATATTTTCGAGACGAAGGCGGGACCAAACCACCTACGGCAATTTGCGGCTTGCAAGATCTTGAAAAATTATGCGGAATCAAAAAAAATTCGCTACGATCGGATAACCGAGCACAAAGTTACGTTTGTTTCAAGTTTCGACGCAGGTTAGGCCTTCACCGCGCCCGTGTACTGCAGTGATGCAATCACTGTCTTCGTCGACAGCAGTGATGCAATCACTGTCTTCGTTGACAGCGGTGATAGCCCAAACATGCGTAGATTGGGAATTATTTACATAACGTGTGTATTTTGAGAATTTTTTTTTAAAACATGTGTAACTTGGGATTTTTTCCGTTAGGTGACGTTGGAATAATTCGAATAGTAATGCTGGTTCTGGCCTGTGGATTCCCTTCCTGGAAAAGTCTCATTCTTTCACTTTCTTATTCAGTTTCCTCCTAAACAAGCAGATGACGAATCATGTTGATCGCATTTCCAATTAGCGTAGTAGAATAATGTGCTTGACTGTCTCTATATTTCTTCCAACTCCTTATCTTAAGTACCATCTTCTAAGTCTCAGTTATATGTTCTACTTATCTAATGAATAAATGACTTGCAATTTCGTTCCTACTTTCTGATTAGATCATGTAGTTACTGGAAGTGCAAGTTATGCAGTAAGCAAGATAAATCAGCCTGTTCACCTTTTGTTGTTGGTAACTAAAAACCAAAAGCAGGAATAGACTTGTCCAGAATTGTGCCATGAAACTGAAGACAAATATGAAAACAAATAACTATTTGGGATGTGTTCGTTTCGTTATGTACTTGTGGTGATTGATTATAAGAGCATCTACATGGTATTGCATTTTCAATTGCAAGATGACAAGGCAAGGGTGTTTGCAATTGCAAAACCAATTGCATATGGCTACCAATTGCATATTTGCAAGGTTGAAACAAATGAAATTCCATATGCAAGTCAAAAAGCCCTAAAAAATGAGACTTTTAATTTTATATTATTTTTTTCACTTTTATTTTCTACCGTTTTAACATAATATTTTTTTTGTACGAATTAACATAATATTTAATTACATATGCAATTGCAAGTTAATTGCATTAATGTAAGTGAATGAAAGTGATTTGAGGTGGATTGAAAAAAATTGAGTTGGCAATAAAAAAAACATATAAATGTAATCTATCTATCTACACACTAATATAAGGACATTCCAAGAGAGAAGGGGTTAGCTTAGAAAATAGAGGCCCCTGCGCACTCCACGGAAGGCTATTTATGTCCTTCTACTTCACAATTACTTTCCTTGGGAAATTAGTAGTGCGGTTATTAGTTATTACCGGAGCATGCGTTTCTGTTTAGTATTTCATCTTTTGAGCCATTGATACTCACTTTGTGGTATTTTTTTTTTTTTGTTATCATTCAATAATATTTTTGTTTTTTTATGGTATTATTGTTACCAACCAATCAAGAAATACACAGTAGTGATCATTTTTTTTTTTTTCAATTATGTTTTAAGTTATGTTACCATGATCTATTTTTGTATCGCATCATCATAAACACGTCTCCAAAATGAAAAGGGACCAGTTATGGTAACAACACTCCTTGTGTTGTTATTATAACAACACTAGTCTCCAACCAATAGGAAGCTAGGGTTGTGATGACTTTTTATTAGATGAGTTGACCTAGTGTAAAATCAAAGCAGGGGTATAATTGTCATTATGAAAAATATGTTTAAATAATAATAAAAAATAAAAAAATAAAAAAATATTTTTTTTATTTTTCGGCCCAAAATTTTGGTCGCCGGAATTCAGCCATCGTTTCGCCGGTCACCGGAATATGCTTTTTTTGTCGCCGGAATATGCTTTTTTGTCATCGGAATATGTCACCGTCGCCAGAATATGCTCACCGTGGTCGGAATATGCTTACCGGCGTCGGAATCTAGTCATCGGGGTCGGAATATGCCTCTCGGCGCCGGAATCTACACACTGACGGTCATCGTAGTTCGGTCAACGAACTTCGTTGACCGGTCAACGGTCTTTTGTGGTTTATCGCGTTTGTGGTTTGCATTGAGAAGTTTCTGGTTTGCTTTATCGTGTTTGTGGTTTGCATTGAGAAGTTTCTGGTTTGTTTTCAAAAATTTTGTGGTTTGCATTGAGGGGTTTCTGGTTTGTTTTAATATATTTGTGGTCTGCATTAGGACGTTTATGGTTTGTTTTTTTGTGGTTTGGTTTACTGTATTTGTGGTTTGCATTATGAGGTTTCTGGTGTGCTTTCGCAAATGTTGTGGTTTGCATTGTGGGGTTTCTGGTTTGTTTTAGGAGATTTGTGGTATGCATTCGGAGGTTTCTGGTTTGCATTAAGAAGTTTCTGGTGTGCTTTCGAAACTTTTGTGGTTTGCTTTGCGAGGTTTCTGGTTTGTTTTAGGAGATTTGTGGTCTGCATTAGGACGTTTTTGGTTTGCATTAAGAAGTTTCTAGTTTGTTTTATCGCATTTGTGGTTTGCATTAGGAGGTTTTTGGTGTGTTTTAGAAATAGTTGTGGTTTACTTTGTCGTGTTTCTAGTATGTTTTAGGCAATTTATAGTCTGTATTGAGAGGTTTCTGGTATGCTTTTTAAAAAATTGTGGTATGCTTTTGTGATATTTGTAGTATGTTTTATAAGATTTATGATGTGCATTCATAGACTTAGACTTTTGATATGCTTTCAAGTGAACTTGAAATTACTCCAACTTGTAAAAATATGCCAACACTTTCAATATCGACATTCAAAAATCCTTCAAAAGATGGCATTTAACGAATTAACTATGTGTAAGTTGATTAGTATCCCGATAATTAGTACTTCTAACAACCACCACCCGGCCAAATCCCGCCACCGGCCGAAACAGAGCGCCACCCACTACAACAGCGCCTCAGGCCCTCAGTCATATAACCTTTTACAGTCCAGTTTCTCACCAGCAATGGAAAAAACCAGCATGTGCATTTGCCTGTGAATCATTCTTTCTTTCATGGCACTCATATGGATAAATTCACTCAAGCAATAAGTTTCATTAATTTTGGACCTTTCATTTGGGAATCTTGTACAGTTCGAATTCTATTGGACCATCATCGTCATATGTATGTTTTGCTTACCACAAAACACTTTGTGTAGGGACTTTCAGAGGTGCTATTAATTAGTCATTTGGAGGTAGGAAGCAGCCCAAATTCATTAAACAAAAGGCAAAAGGCACATTTTTCTTTTTTCTCTGTTATTTTTATGTTCTGGGATATTGATATTCTGAGCCTTGCCCACAGCCAAGCAGAGAGACAAACAGAGAACCTAAAGTCGGAATATTGCATGTGGACTGAGGCGGCCGGTGGGGATACGGGAACGGGCAGCTGTCTGTCAGCTGCGGCGGCGACCGAAACCTAACGGTAATACCAAATTCACCGTCGTATCAAGCTACCGGAAGTCCGGATTTTGACGAAACCGGCGATTAGAAATGGAAAATTTCGCAAGTTCGACAGAAGAATCCAAACTTTCACAAATTTCTTCGTCGTCATCATCATCTCATCTCGTATCCAAACTTGTATAACCTAATTCGACTAATTTTGTTTCATTCCAATTCCAATCATCAAGTTTGCCGAACCCTGCCGCAACGGGTATGATTCTGCGTTGAGCGGGGACTGTAATTTCCACGAACTCCGCTGCGGAAACCAATCGGCGGAGAGTGGCAGCCGCAACGCGATTGGCGATAGTAGTAGTCTGGGGTGAGAGGAGACGAGTCCCCACTCGACGGCGGCGACGAAGGAGGCGGAGAGACGGTTTTGAGCGATTTCGGAGGCGATAGGACCGCCCTAATCTTGGCCCCGGGACAATGGTGAGTGATGAGATCTGACAGCTGGACGTGGTGGGAGACGTCGGCGGCCGGGAGGGGAACGATGGAGAGGTTGGTGATGGTCGGGGCAGGATTTGAGGAGGGAGTCGGTGGTGGCGGCGTCGGCGGCGGCGACGATTTGTGTCTCCGCCTCCGTCGCGGGCATTTTGGGGAGAGAGGGGCTGAGACGGAGACGATGAGATCAGAATGGGAGAGAGGATGAAATAGCTTTTTTTTATTATGTTTATTGTCATTTACGGTTATGCCCTTGTTGTTATAATAACAACACTTAGGGTGTTGTTATGCTATCCGCACCCAAATGAAAACATTATTTTAGAGTTAGTTGCATGGTTGGTCACTGACATTACAAAAAGTGTTTATGTTTGGTCAGTCGAAATATTTAAATCCATTTTTGGTCACTAACTTTACAAAAACCGTTCATTTATGGTCACTCTCCGTCAGCTGCCGTCCAACGCCGTTAACGACGTCCGTTAAGTGATGACGTGGCTGACGTATTCGCCTAATCATCACTTTTTAACCCGAAAATTGACTGACCCGACCCGCCACATCATTTAAACCCTCCGTGTCAGCCAAACCAGACCAAACCCGACCCCTAAATAAAGAACTGACCCGACCCCCCAATTAATCTACCCACCTTTGACTAAAACCCTAATCGAAGACAAATTCATCTGCCTCCATCCAGCCGCTCCATCATAGCAACAGATTCTAGGCCTCCACCATCCTCTTCCCACCCTCTTTCCTCCCCTCTCACCACCGCCACCGTCGTCGGCCCCGCCCGCTAACGTTATGATTCTGATACCTCTTTATCCTACCATTATTTAGTATGACAGAAGCTGTCGAGTGAGGGAGGAAAGAGGGTGGGAAGAGGATGGAAGAGGAAGTCCAGAGAGCTCAACACCACCAATCTCCCTGTCTTCAGATTGCCATCATTAGGTTCGAATTCGTTATCCGCCGATTCAATTGCGGGCATCGTAATCGGCTGTGTTGCTTTTCTGGCAATTTTGGGTCTAGGGATTTGGTTTTGGATGAAAAGCAAGAGGAAACGAGACGAAGAAGAAGGAGAAGACGAAATTGAAGATTGGGAACTCGAGGACTGGCCGCATAGATTCTCCTACGAAGAACTCACCCAAGCCACCAATGGATTCTCCAAAGACGTACTCCTCGATTCCGGTGGATTCGGAAAGGTCTACAAAGGCACGCTCGCCGGAAACGGGGTGGAGATCGCGGTGAAATGCGTGAACCACAACTCCAAGCAAGGTCTGAGAGAATTCATGGCAGAGATCTCGAGCATGGGGCGCCTCCAGCACAAGAACCTGGTCCAGATATGAGTGACTTGACAGCAATCATTCAGGTGTACAATTAGCGGGGCCGACGACGGTGGCGGTGGTGAGAGGGGAGGAAAGAGGGTGGGAAGATGATGGTCGAGGCCTGGAATCGGTTGCTATGATGAAGCGGCTGGATGGAGGCAGATGGATTTGTCTTTCGATTAGGGTTTTAGTCAAAGGTGGGTAGATTAATTTGTGGGTCGGGTCAGTTCTTTATTTAGGGGTCGGGTCTGGTCTGGTTTGGTTAGGTTTGGCTGACATGGAGGGTTTAAATGACGTGGCGGGTCGGGTCAGTCAATTTTCGGGTTAAAAGGTGATGATTAGGAGAATCCGTCAGCCACGTCATCACTTAACGGACGCCGTTAACGGCGTTGGAAGGCAGCTAACGGAGAGTGACCATAAATGAACGGTTTTTGTAAAGTTAGTGACCAAAAATGGATTTAAATATTTCGAGTGACCAAACATGAACGCTTTTTGTAATGTCAGTGACCAACCATGCAATTAACCCCATTATTTTATGTATAATCTTATTCCCATCCGAACTTATAATTGTTAGTGCCCAACTTAATTTGAATTAAACTTATAAGATTTAATTTCAAGTCATCAATATGAATATCGTATTATTGAAATCGAGTTATATAAATTGAGTAGCAAAAAGGTGTTGTGTTTGGTATAAGTTATTTTCATAGGATAAGTATTAATGACGACAATATAAATGTCACAATTAAACACGTTTGAAAAAGTTATCCCACAATACTTGAAAATTTAACTGAGCCACTAAGAGGCTACTCAAGTGTTGATGAATAAGGTTTGGTACTATGTACTTCTTAGTTTAATTTTCTTGCCCACTATTCTAAGTAGAAAATGAAAAATATGATTCATTGACATTTAGTATGAAAAAATTCACCAAATCACATAAACATATAAAAAGTAATAGATTTTTGTATTGTTTTGAATCAAGACATGGTAGATTCTTCGATTTTTAGTGAATTTTTCCTAAATTTTTTAATGTAACTAACTTGAATGTTCATCCCTTATTTCAAATAAATAAATCATCATGATAGTATTCATCACATTTCATAATACACAATTGTATATTGATAAAATTATATAGGGCTAATACCACTAGGAAATCCGAACTATCAAGAATGTGTCATTTGAGTCCTAAACTATCCAATATGACATTGGTGTCCTAAACTATTTTTCCGTTAGAGTTGACCAGCGTTGACCGTTAGTTTTTTAACAAAAAGTCTAGTCAGCGCTGACGTGGCATCTAAAGTGGAATTTATAATATTAATTTTTAAATATTTTCCACATAAAAAAAAACAGATTGGAAGAACCCTTCGATTTGGGGGATTCTGGGAAAAATATACCCAAAAGAATCCCTCCAAAGCAAGATGCCAAATTGGCCGAAGCTCTGCAATTAAACCTAATAAGCTACCCAAGACCAATCTAGTTATGCTCCTAACAGGTCATTTTGTTAGGAGATACTGATAGGGTTAGATGGGCAGCCACGTCTCCAAGCCACGATCCAGCGGTGGAGGTAGATTGGCGCCAGCATGTGAGGGAGGAGAGCCGAGTCCATCGGCTGGCCCAAGCCTACAGAAAAAAAAAAATGTGGCCCACCAGGCCCCCAAATTCAAAAAACACCACTTTTTTTAACTCAAAACCCTCCCCTCTCTAATCTTTCTCCACCAGACACGTTTTCCCCCTCTCTCTCCAAAAATCAATTGTTTTCATTCCCTCTCTCTTTCCTCTCCCTCTCTCTTTCCTCTCCCGATAACGGCGACGACGGCCAGGTTGGTTTGACGGCGGTGACGGTGCAGACGAAGCGGCGGCGACGAAAGGGTTGGTTGACGGCGGCTAAGGTGCAGACGAAGCGGGCTTATTTTGACAGTGCAGACGAAGCGGCGCGCGACGAAGGGTTGGTTGACGGCGGTCGTTGACGAAAGAACTACTTCGTTGACTGAGGTAGCAGAGTTTTTTTCCTATTTGTTCATGGATACTCATGTTCGTTTGAGTAGATTGAGTTAAGGTTGCATAGCTTGGACTAGATCTGAGTTTTTCTTTTCCTACATTTTTTTTTCCGATGGGTTTGATGGATTTGTTTTCTGTTAACTTAGATTTGACTGGATCTGGGTTGCTTTCTTTTGTGGATTTTGTGGATATGTTTTCTGAGTTTGTGGATTTGATTGGATCTGGGTCTGGGTTGCTAGGTTTGTGGATTTTGTGGATTTGACTAGATCTGGGTTGCTTTGTTTTCTGGGTTTTGTGGATATGTTTGGTGTGCGTTCCGGTATTAGTTTTGTTCAGGAAGGATATCAGTTTTCAATTGCATGGATAGTTGTGTGGTTGGGATCTAGGATTCGATTTGTAGATCTGGAATATTAGTTCCTTTCATAGTGGATAACAATTAGCATGCTTGGGATCCTACTTTTTGATGATGTGGATATTGTTATTTAATTGATAATTCAGATATTAGTTATGTGATGTCTGGATATTTGTTTACTCTGTCTTGATATTTCTCTGCCCTATATGGATGTTAGTTCACTTATATTTGTTTTGCGCGGTTGAGATATTTGTTATATTATGTGTGGATACTTATTTGTTTGTATCTGGATATTACTTCTATTATGTTAGTTTTTTGATGTCCAGATATTAAAAATATTATGTCTGGATATTTTTCCTCCATGTTTGGATATTTGTCTGCTTTTTATTGGATATTTTTCTATGTTTACCAAATATTTGTATGTGCTTCAGGGATTTTGCATAATGGAAGACAAGGAGCACTCATTGCGGCTAATCTCTTACTCTGGCACTATAATGCCCATGTAGTTGGGATTAGACATGGGGTATTTGGGATTCAATTTGTTGATGATGTGGATTCTAGTATGCAATTGGTTGTCCAGATATTAGTTATGTTATCTATTGATATTTTTTTCTCCCAATCAGGATATTACTCTGCCATGTATGGATATTTTGTGATTTGGGGATGCTAAATACTAGTTCATTTCAACAATAATATAAATTAAGTAGATAAATATCCACACAAAACAAATATCCAAACAACACAGACTAATGTCTAACCATCACATACTAATATCCATTCACACAAAACAAATATCCAAACCACCCAACCTAAATATCCTAACGTCGCAAACTAATATCCGTTCAGCATAACAATTATCCACACCCCAAAATGGCATGATCGAACACGGAGGGCTTTGAGGGATATGATCAAAAATATTATCGAAAGTTTGGCCAAGCAAGACAACATTTGAACTATTCCTTTTTCATTTTTGTGGTTGTACTTTTACGGATTTTAGATTATGAGATTGCAAAGTTGGAATGACACTGAATACTAGTTGTATCGCGGTTTGTCAAAAAACGACTTTGTTTTGTTACGGATTTGTTAAAACTAAATATCAACACAAACAAACATAGATAAACACCATATAAAACAAATATCCAAACCAACCCAGACTAATATCCGACTTTGCAGACTAATATCCGTTCAAAATAAAAAAATGTCCACACCATCCAGACTAATATCTCACCGTTAAAGACTAATATCCGATGATACCATAATTTATATCGTCACCATTATAGACTAATACCCACCACACACAGACTAATATCTAAACCCTAAATCAAAACCCGAACCCTAAACCGTAAACCCTAATTCTAAGTCCTAAAGTCTAAACCCTAACACTAAACCCTAAATTGATGTAATCATATACAAATAAGTATATAAACACCACATAAAACAAATATCCAAACCCACCCAGACTTATATCCGTTCACAATAAAAAAAAATGTCCACACCACCCAAACTAATATCCCACCCTCTAAGAATAATATCCGATGATACCATAATTAATATCGTTACCATTATAGACTAATGCCCACCACACAGAGACTAATATCTAACCTCCCATCACATAATAATATTTTATCACCATAAACAAATATCGAACCACCCTACATTGTATTCATAAAAATTTCCACAATATCGTCTTCTAAAACCTAAATCAAATCCCAACCAACTACATATAAACTCTAAACCCTAATTCATAAAAAAATAAACCATAAGCACTAAACCACAAAAACTAAATCCTAAATTATAATCACTAAATCATAAACATAGATAAACACCACATAAAACAAATATCCAAACCAAACCAGACTAATATCCTTTCACCATAAAAAAAATGTCCACACCACCCAGACTAATATCCCACCCTCTAAGACTAATATCCTATGATACCATAATTAATATCGTCACCATGATAGACTAATACCCACCACACACAGATTAATATATGGATGTCTTAGACTAATATCCGACTACACAGCAAAAATATCCACCCATCATGAACTAATATCCTCCAATCACATAATAATATCTTATCACCACACACTAAAAGTGACCACCATACATTGTGTTCAAAATCATTTCCACAATATTTTCTTCTAAACCCGAAACCAAAACTCAAACCCATAAACAAATATCGAACCACCCTACATTGTATTCATAAAAATTTCCACAATATCGTCTTCTAAAACCTAAATCAAATCCCAACCAACTACATATAAACTCTAAACCCTAATTCCTAAAAAAATAAACCATAATCACTAAACCACAAAAACTAAATCCTAAATTATAATCACTAAATCATAAACATAGATAAACACCACATAAAACAAATATCCAAACCAAACCAGACTGATATCCTTTCACAATAAAAAAATGTCCACGCCACCCAGACTAATATCCCACCCTCTAAGACTAATATCCGATGATACCATAATTAATATCGTCACCAGGATAGACTAATACCCACCACAGACAGACTAATACCCACCACACACAGATTAATATATGGATGTCTTAGACTAATATCCGACTACACAGCAAAAATATCCACACATCATGAACTAATATCCTCCAATCACATAATAATATATTATCACCACATACTAAAATTGACCACCATACATTGTGTTCAAAATCATTTTCCACAATATTTTCTTCTAAACCCGAAACCAAAACTCAAACCCTATACCTCAAACCCTAATTGTAGACACTAAACCCTTAACATTAAACCGTTACACAAACCCTAAACCATAAAACTATTATTATTTAATGGGTGGGCCCTCGGCGGGCAGCCCTAACTAAGGTTGCAAGCCTTATGTGTTAGGACTTCCTAGTATGTTTAATTTGATGTAAGAAACAATATTCCAATCCTTCACAAATTGAAAACCGAACCATAAACCCTAAAACTTAACTCTAAATTGGTGTAATCAGTTTTGGGTGGTTGGGTTATTTTGGGGTTTGGTAAATATTAATTTAATGATGGATATTGGTTTGCGAAGGAAGAATGTTAGTTCATTTCAACAATGATGCAAAGTAATATCAACACAACACATAATAATATCGACTGAAAACAAATAAATATCCACACAAACAAACATACATATATATCACATGGGGCCCAAAAATTTCGTTCTCTTTCCACTCCAACCCAAAATCCCGCCCAAACTGAAGCTGGGCCCACCACGCCACTTGCTCGGCTCGCCTTCTGAGCCGCATGCTGGGCCGGCTTCTACACGGAAGCCCATCTCCAGCTCATTTAAGTGAGCCACCACCTAGCCGCTACTCTCCTCCGTTGGATGAAGCCCAAGCAAACGTGGCCCAAAATCTGACCCTGTCAGTATCTCCTAACAAAATGACCTGTTAGGAGACTAACTTTTTCGACCCAAGACCATATTTCACCAACCCAAAACAAAATTACAATTCAAAAACTTTTCTCTTCCAAATCCCATCAAATTGAGAGAAACCCCACACATCCAAAGCTCGAGGGAATGGAGAAATCACTATTAACATACCAAAGAAGAAGAAAAGGAAAAAGAACAGAGGTAGAAACAAAATGGGGATCTCTGGGATGAGTGATTTGCAGTGACGACTTCTTCTTCCTAAACGTAGCAATACCAATCGATTTTCGGTTGCTCCATCAGTGACTACTTCTGGGTTTCTCGTTCTAGGTTCGTTGTTCGTCGACGTGCTTCATGTACGGCTTCTTTTGGGTTCGATTGTGCCAGCGATGATTGGGTCGCCCTCCTCGAGCGGATCTGCTCCATCGCGGTCCTTCTTCATTACCCTCTGTTGCTTCTATTTCTGGACGACGACAGAAGCAGATATCTATGGAGGGAGTCGATAAGTTGCCTGGATTTTTAGAGCTGGAAACTCAGGAGGAGAAAGACGATCTGAAAACCTTGGCATCTACGAGTCAAATCCGGCAACGAGTTCGGCAATACCATCCGGGTTTTAGTTTCGGACCAACATCGGAGATTTATGGGGGGAAGAAGAAAGAGAGGGGTGAATTAGTATAGGATGGAGAAAAGGTGAGAAGCAGAGGATTGGGGAGTTTAGATCAATAGGAGATTGAGGATTTTCTGGTTAAATTTGGGGAACATCTTGAGAGAGAGATGCGAATTAGTAGAGAAGAATAGAAGATGAATTCTGAAAGTTTTTTTTAATTTTGGATGATTAATATGGTTGAGTTTAATTTTTTAAAATTTTTAGTGTTTTACTTGTAGTATCTTTTTAATTTTGAATTTAAAATATGAGGTGTCAATAACATGGCATCTATGTGGCTGCCACGTGTTTTTCATGTCAGCAAAAGTCAATATCAAGTTGACCACCGTCTGGTCAACCGTTATATATAACGGTCAATAAAATTGTCAGGACATAAATGACACACAACTATCATAGTTTGGGACACAAATGTCATATTAAATAGTTTAGGACACAAATGACACATTCTTAATAGTTCGGGTTTCCTAGTTGTATTAGCCCAATTATATATTTATCACATTAATAATATACAATTTTCTCAATATTAATGGTATACAACAAATAAAATTAATAAATTTCTCTTTTATCCAACCAACGGGCCGTACCCTAATCTAGTTACTTTTATAATTGTATTGATGTGGATGCTTTAACAATCAATATTTTCTGATCACGGTCCCTATTTTCTGTTGCAGTATTAAACTGAGACATATGCTGAAGGTTATAACTTTGTAGCAGGACAGATGGAGATAAATGGAAGTTATATCAAGAGGAAGGGAGGGTGAAGTGTGTCCCACCTTCGTGCCTGTTGCTGCTACTTGATTACGGGTCCCTAAGGAAGAAAGAGGGACACGAACAAGGGGGAACAAGAAGTGAAACAGAGTAAGGCTATGGAAGGAAACCATGAGTTCCAATGTTGTTGGGAAGGTGGCAACGGAAGAAAACAAGAAAGAGGAGATGAGAGCCCTGCAATGGCAACCACAAGAGATCCAGTTTGTTGGGAAAGGAAGGGTTTGTTAAAAACTTTCTGGTGTTTCCAAATCCATTAGACTTTCAGTTTGTATAGGTTGGGCATATCATTTCTTGTACTAAACCATTGTTTAGATTGAGGGTTTTCATGAGGATTCGAAAACATGACCTTTCGATTCTATGTTCTGATAACATGTTAGCGAACTAACCACTTGGTCCCAATAACTCGGGTTTTTGGGAAATGGTTTGTCAACCCTTTTAATCTCTTACAGAGAGAAGTTAAAAACCATTTACGGATGAGCTGCCTGACTCTAACAAACCCATCTCTGAGGTACTCTCTATTTACCACCACAACATTCAGTTCATCGAGTTAGTTAGACTGTTGTTGAAGCTGCTTTTGATAACCGTATAAAAATTTATACCATGCTTCACATAGAAACCCCAATTCATTGTTTTCTCTCTTATGATTACATAATTGGTTCAATTGAATTTCGGAGGTCTCATGGTACTTTAATCTAATTCATCATGGATTGAGGGTAAATTCATTATTTGCTTCATATTTTTAAGAACCAAATTCGTGGAGCCCATTGATTGTAAATGTTTGAGCCCTTGTGATTGGGTTCACTAGGGTCCAAGGGGTTTGGAGCATCATGCATGGCTTCAAGGAGGCAGGCGCTTCTCCTCAGAAGATGTAGGAAAAGAGAAGTATACAGAAATATAGAGAGAGAAAGTAGAGAGAAGTTGAAGTAAAGAGTAGATAGATTGCCATTTATGAGGAGAGAACTCCTATTTATACACATCTGAGGGTTAGGTAGTGGTCCATGCGTCTGCCAAGTCATAAATGCTGTGGTCGGGCGCCTCAGACCGTCTAACACTATAGATTGTACTTTCTAGCAGAGGGTGTACTGTCCTTGCTGATGTCAGGTGCCTGAATTTGTCCCTTGACCTCGTCTTCTGTCTTCCTTATGCCATTAACTAGAGTTTTGTTCCCTTAATTCCTAAGATTCCCTATCAATTTTCCCTTTTGGCGATGGCGCAAGTATTGTGGTATCGTCAAACAAGTATTTTCATAATGTAATTCCTTTAAAAATTCACTATTAACTAAAATATTCACCATGTCATCAATATACATAATGTCAAGATTTTGTAAGATAGATTAAATTATACATATCAATTTAATGAAATATAGTACTTTTTAATTTTATTATTTGACCACACGTTATAGAAGATTAATGTAATGACGTTTAATAACATACATAATTTAAAAATACATTACGTAAACATTATGAAGAGATAGTTATTTTTGATGTGCCAATTAAACAAAGATAAAGCATCAGTCTTACCTAATGATTATGACACTATGTAAAATTTATGAATGGATAGTTATTTCTTATGTATCACTTAAATAAACATATTGACTATGTATTTTTTTAATGATTAAAACACTACCTAACTAAACTATTAAATAAGTGGATGAAGTTATAAATATAATAATTTCTTACCATTGCAAAGCGCGGGCCAAAAAACTAATATTCAATTAATGTGCAAACATGAGTTATATTTTCTATACAATTTCTCGTGTTCTAGTTTCCTTTGATATTTTCATGGAAAGTGAAATTCTTTATTTTCTCGTTCTAATATATGTTTCTATATGTTACTTTTGAAAAGGAGGGCAAAGGATTGATAACGGATATATGATACGTTAAAAGTTAAACGAAATTCATGTTTATTATTGTTGTCCTTGTGGCAACAGTATGCTTATAAGTATGTATAATTCTTGTTTTGTGTACATATCATAAACATGACAAACAAACAGAAAAATATTGTAAGGTAATTTTGGACTTCAAGTTCTAAATTCCAAATCCTTCAATTCCATAATGCCTCAAATCTTTGATAAATCTTTGGGTTTTTAAAATCATGAATTCCTCATTTTTAAATCCATGAAGCAAACGACCCCAAAAGAGATCAGTGATGCGTTTGGAATACAAGGCCCGAAAGACTTATTTTACTGTCATTAAAGTCATTGAGATGTACCTTGTGGGAACAGATCAGGTTAGTAAATTTGTGGCGAGTAACAATGCATAACCCTACCAGAATCCGTCACATCATCACCCCTCTGTCACTTATGGAAAGCCTTCAATATTTTCTCCTTTAGTTTTAAACGAACAATTTCTCTCTCGTTTTAAGTCAATATTTTTTTACACGGATAAATTAGATTAATTGTGGTTTAAAAATTATATACACATTGTTATATTTTTTATTAAAAAAATAGAAATATTTTTTTACTAGTCTATACCATATGGTATGAAAGTGTATCATGGTGGTATGAACATGCGAGACTGTAGGTTGGTTGAATACATGATAGTAGGAATATACTTAATGTCATTTACGACTTTCAACATTGTGTATTATTAGATACTACCCATATACCAGGGTGGTATGGGTGATATTTTTTTTTTCCTGTATTTTTTTCACTAAAAAATTCGTAGATCCAATAGATCATTATGAAATCGTTCTTATTGTGCATATATTTTAAAAAACGACTTAAAAACAAAGGAGATACCATATGGTATGAAATTGGTAACAAGAGGTATGAAATTTGTTTTCTCAAAATATATTGAAAATAGATCTCATTTTGTAGAGCACAACAAACTCGTGTCATTTGTTCGAAAAAATTGAAATCGAAGTTATAATGAAGAAGATAAAATCCGATTAAGAAAAATTGGGAAAATAAAATATTTTTAATTCTCAACCCTTAGATTTGCATCTCACTTAAAAGGAAGGGTCCACATTTTGCTACAAACATCATTCTTTCTTACTCTAGTGATCTATATCTATTAATTCCTTAACAATTGGGCGTTCGTTCGTTGCTCTCATATTACACAAGGAAAAGTCATCGCTCGTGACATTTGCACATCGGTAAGCGACGGTGGTGCTAGATTGTTTCGGGAAGAAGTGTTTCCTCGGGAAAACCAAATGCCACCGCCGGTGCCGAATTCGTTTCCGGCGCTGTTGATTTGATGTTTCGCGGTGGAAACTCTTGCGGTGCCGTTTGATCGAATGCACCGCTGATTGCTGAAATCGAGACGACCGTCAAATATCCGCCGCCGAATGTCGGCGCCGTTGATTTGATCGATGCACCTCTAAATGATGAAATCAACGTGACCGTCAAATATCCACCGCCGAGCGGTGTTGATTTGATCGATGCACCTCTGACTTCTAACCAAGAACGACCGTTACTACGGTTCGCACCTCTCCAAACTACGTTCGAACGAGGGTGTTTGAGTTTTGAGGAATCTACGCTACCGCTACTCCTATGGAGATTCCTGTGGAGAGCTCCGCGACTACGACTAAGACTACAACTATGGAGATCCTTCCTGGAAGAAGAGCTCCGCGAAGGAGTTACAGAGAAAAAAGGTAAAGTTTGACAGATGTGTTTCTGTGTTGATTTGGTTGTCCCCTTCTCTCTCCTTGCTCCGGTGATTTTATTTGAAATCAATCTTCGTAGTCTTCACGCAACTCCGTGTCAACTGCTTCGTCGTCCGGAGAACTCCCACGTGTCTCAACCGCTTCGTTCCTCAAACTGCTTCGCGTGAACTTTACGTGAGTTGTTTTCATGATCCCGCGATGTCGTTTCCTTTCCCAAACAGTTATGTTAGCTTTTCCTTTTGCGACACCGTTGGGCTTGCTCGCGGTACCGTTTTTAATTAAACGACACCGCTGACATATCCAAAAATACCAGTTCATTGAACCGCCGCGCGTTTGCACTCACTCGCATTGGGCTGGACGGATTTTTGGCTTTTAATTAATCGGTACCGCTTGTCAAGGCTCTCGCGACATCGTTTTCAGATCCGCGGTACCGTTTTTAACTATCCGCGGTGCCGCTTGTCCCCATGCGGTACCGCTTTTCCCCTTCCAACAAGGCATAAAAATAATAATTAATTAGAAAACTCCTTCTCCATAACCCACACTAAACACGCGGCCCCTTTTGTTTTTCGGTGAGCGGTGTCGTTTCCATTGCCGCGGTACCGCTGAGTTTCCTTGCGATACTGTTTTAATTCTCCGCAATGCCGCTTGTCTCCATGCAGTACCGCTTCTCCCCTTCCCACAAGGAATAAATAATAATAATAATAACTCCTTTTCCAACACCAATACTACGCGCGCGGCCCACATCCTGTTTTCTAGTAAACAGTGTCGTTTCCAGTGCCGCGATACCGATGAGCTTCCTTGCGGTACCGTTTTTCTGATCCGCGGTGTCGTTGGGTTTATTCGCGGTGCCGTTTTTAGCCAAACGACACCGTTTCCCAGTCTCGCGATGCCGTCGAGCTTTGAGGTTCGCAACACCGTTTTATCTCTTTGCGACATTGCTTGACTCCAAACGGTGCTGTTACTCTCCTCCTCCGACAAGGAAAAAATAAAATAAAAAACATTCCTTGTCCAACAGCAACACATGTCCTGCGCATGACTCACACATGGTCTGCAACCAATGTCGTTTCAAATACCGCGGTACCGCCGAGCCACTTCGCGGTCTCGCTTAAATTCTCCGCGGTATTGCTCGACTCCAAACGACATCGTTTTGGCCATGCGATATCGAATTAAATGCCGAGACTTATTATTACGGCATTGAATTTAGGCCAAAAATATTTTAGGTGTAAACAAGAAGATTGACGATGTTTGTAGCCCAAGTACATAGACCCGAGTTCTGTGTTAGTAAGGACCACAAACTTGTTGAGCCTCAACTTGAAGTCGAACTGCTCATGATTACTGCCTTCGATCGGCATTGAACTCTTCCATAAGTTTGAAGTTATCATTGAAACCTCGGAACCTGGCCTCCAATCGTTGTAGTTGTTCAGTGTAGTACCAGCAGAACGCCAAAGGGGTATAGACGTCGCTATGATTGAAAGATCGAGGCTCTCGAGAAAGAAAGAGTTTGAGAAGCTAGGTACAACAGAAATGTTGATTTGGCAGAATGGCTTACCGTTTATTTATAGCCAATAGGCAATGGCTGATTCATTCTCTAGAGGATGTAATAAACTGAAAGACGACTACAACTAATTAAAGTTAACAGAGGTGATCTAGATTAGGACGTTAGTGCAACTGTGCAAGTAGGATGAGCAACGGGAAACGGGTATTTGGGAAAGTCATTTCTTTTATATCAATTACACAAACATTATTATGTAAGTTTTTTTAGTATCCATTAAATAAATGTTTTTTTGTGTATCAATTGAACAAACATATTATGTAAGTTTTTTGTAATATAAGTTGAACGACAATTCATTTATAATTAATTAAAGGGTAATGTATATTTTTTATTCAAACCTTTTTCAGATTATTTTATATTATCCAGTGGGATAAGGCCTCTCTCTTGGGTTTAACTACCAGCGATCGCTTAAGCCCTTACTACGATAGAGACCTATTCAAATACTAAGAATTAGCTAAATGTTAACTCACAGTTAGCAATTTTGTTAGTAATACTGACTTGGCAACATGATAATGACTTGGAAGAGATACATGAAGATCAACATTTCAAAAAATTTAGTATTTTAACTAAGAAAAGAGTTACAAAATTATTAACGATAACGTAAAAATGGCTAATCTTTTGATGCATTATGAAAGATTTGGCTAATTAACAAAATTTTAATAGATTTGGATAATATAAAAGAATCCAAAAAAAGTTTGGATAAAAATAGACATTACCCTTAATTAAATTCTTGACCATATCATCGGTTTACATTATATAAAAGGGTTTGTTAGATCTCTTATATGTTATATAACAATTTAATCAAATATTATACCTTTAATAACTTCATTATTTCCTTATTAACTGAAATTCCTTCACTGTTATATTTTTCTAAATTATTTCTTTCATTATTAACTTAAATTCCTTAACTATTACCTACTATATTCATCATCTCATCAATCTGCATAAATAGAAGTTAATTTTTATATAAAAATACTAACAAATGTGATTTTTTCTTAACATGATTTTATTACTAGACAACACAATACATGATATTTACATCGTTGTACAGCTACGTATAGTAAAAGTATAGGACTTTGCTACGGTGATATGCATGTCACGTAAAAGTATAGGACTTTGCTACGGTGACATGCACTTTTCGGTCGACCTCATATAGGATTAGGTCGACCTAATCTGTTGTTTCAGTGTAAAAGCAGTTTCATGGTGCCTACTTTGAAGATTCATATCTTACAATTGGCTATATGGAAATTGGAGATTAATGACTTGTTTTGAAGCTGAAGTGTCCCTCTACACATTAAAGTGCTTGGGAGCTCAATAGAAAGTCCAAAAGACCATTTTTGAACCTGATCAAAAGGTTATGCCAAAACTGGAAAACTGCCTGAAAATGGCTAAGTCTGGGAACGTGTTTGTGAAGCCTACTTTGAAGCTCAATTTGAGAAGCATGGATGCGAGTCAAGTCCAAAGGCCTCTACCACGTTAAATTAAGTATTTTTTTCTACAAAGGAAAGGCATTGGATGAAAGATTGAATATCTTTAAGGCTTCAAACAAAAGGCTCGAAGTTGCTACGAAGGCTGTCTTTTCTGGCAGCTTGCTTGTGCTCGAAGTCTGCCAGAAAAACAGCCTTCGTAGCAACTTCGACCCTTTTGTTTGAAGCCTTACAGATATCCAATCTTTCATCCAATGCTTTGAATTTGTATACAAACATACCTAATTTAACGTGGTAGAGGCTCCTGGACTCGGCTCGCATTCATGCTTCTCAAATTGAGCTCCAAAATAGGATTCACAAACACATTTCCAGACTTAGCCATTTCCAGGCAGTTTCCCAGTTTTGGCATAGCCTTTTGATGAGGTTCAAAAATGGTCTTATGGACTTCATATCGAGCTCTCAATCACTTCAATATGTAGAGGGACACTCCAGCTTCAAAACAAGCTATTAGTCTTCAATTTCCATCTAGCCAATTGTATGATATGAATCTCCAAAGTAGACACCATGAACTGTTTTTCCACTGAAACAATAGATTAGGTCGACCTGATACTATATGAGGTCGACCGAATCCTAAATGAGGTCGACCTGATCCTATATGAGGTTGACCAAATCCTAAATGAGGTCGACCTAATCCTAACTGAGGTCGACCGAAAATTGCAAGTCATCGTGACATGCATGTCACTGTAGGCGCACCCAAAAGTATATTATGTACAAATTACAGAGTATAGTTATTTTTTATGTACCAAATAAAGTAACATATTACGTAATATTCCATAATGATCAAGTCACTATGTAAAACTTATGGAGGTGTCTTACCCAAACTATTTCAAGAATTATTTGAGTTCAACTACATTATTAATCTTTGTAGGTGCGGCCATGTGTAGCAACCCACTCTTCGTGTGGCATCTTTAGCTGATGTTCTTTTGGATTAGAAGTGCAGCAGAGGGCACTATTTAGTACTCTGCTAGCATCAGAACACTTAGTGTGACGAACATCGACATGACAAAAGACTCTCGCGGAGAATGTTTGAGAGGCTGGAAAGCTAGGTATGTACAACAGAAATGGCGATTAGGCAAAATGGTTTTCCCGTTATTTATAGGCTAATGAGTTCCCCAAAAGAAGGAATAATGAAACTCTACTAACAAGTACGTAGTGGGCGAGGAATAAGAAGGGGCAAGTTATTTGGACTAGCAAGCTATCCCTCAGTCCATCCCGTTTCGGGTAGGGTCTGTGAGGTTCAACTTGGCCATTAACTCAAGAATATATCACTACATGTGAATGGTATAATGACTCGACTTCATCTTGTCCAAACATGTGTTGCACATTAGCATATGCGGTTTTCTGTAAAACTTACGGAGGTGTCTTACCCAAACTATTTCAAGAATCATTGGAGTTCAAATACATTATTAATCTTTGTAGATGTGGCCATGTGTAGCCATCTACTCTTCGTGTAGCATCTTCGGCTAGTGTTCTTCTGGATTAGAAGTGCAGCAGAGGGCACTAGTTAGTACTCTTCTAGCATCAGAACACTCAGTGTGACGGACATTGACATGACAAAAGACTCTCGGGGATAAAGTTTGATAGGCTAGCTAACTAGGTACGTACAAGAGAAATAGCGATTGGGCAAAATGGTATTCCCATTATTTATAGGCTGATGAATTCCCTAGAAGAAGAAATAATGAAACTCTACTAACAAGTACGTAGCCGGCGGGGAATAAGAATGGGCAAATTATTTCGATTAGCCAGCTACCATCCCATTTTGGGTAGGGTCTGTGAGGTTCAACTTGGCAATTAAATCAAAGCATATATCACTACATGTGAATGGTATAATGACTCGACTTCATTTTGGCCAAACATATGTTTCATATTAGCATATGCGGTTAAAGAATAATCTGCCTACTTTGGCCAAAGCCGCTTTTAATTTGAGCTTGTAGAAAATCATTTTTTTTAAAAAAACATTGTTTGGTTACTTTTCCATACGAACTTTTCTCCCTTACTCACTATTTATTAAGGGCTCCCATATAGTATGGCCGGTTTAATGGTTTTTGTTATTATAACCTCACTCAACTACTATTCCTCTCACTCGCTAAAACACCTAATAATGGCCAAATGTAACTAATGAAAAGGACTGCAGTATAGTGGAAAAAGTAATAAATATTGAATAAACGGGTCTCTAGAGTTACTATTACTCAGCTTCAGTTCATTATCTAGCAAACCATATTACGATAAAAGAACTATAACTACTCTAGCAAATTACAGTTAAAGTTAATCTAATTATAGGTTGGGAACTCACTTAGGTATGATTCTCCCTAGTCACTAGCCAGATTAATGATTGATGACCTCTAACCTGTTTGACTCTAATTCACCATGTGTTACTAGAATTTGAATCTCGACTAAAGAAATCAAGGCCCTCTTGAGTCGATTGCCTAGAGGGACGTATCCTTCTCTAGAACAACCGGTCAAGGCGTTCTGAACTAGATTGCCTATATCGAATGATGTTCTCAATCGATATAAACCAGTGAATCGAACCTCGACTAACGCAATCGATACAATACTATCAATCCATGGTGCCATATTGACCTAATCAGGTATTCGCTCTCATAGGACCAAAGCAGAATCAATAATCTCAACTAAAGCATAATTGAATCATGAACACATGCATAAATTTAATATGAACTCAAGATTATCAAGTAGGGTTACACATAGAATCATCCAATCAAATAAACTTGGCAACCTAAGTGAATGGAAGTTACTCCATAGAGAAGAGAGAGAATGCAGTATAACTTACTAGATCTTCAATCTTCATGTCTAGACTTGTTCCTTGAGCTTCAATGGTGAAGAATCCTCCAAAATATCTCCAAGAATGGTTCTAGATCGGCATCTCTCTCTCTTTGGTTCGTCTTTTGGGTGTTTGGCATCCAAAACCCAGCTCTCTCCCTCCAAAAACGCACAAAACATGCTTTTATACCCACTTCTGCAAGTTCCCTGATTATAGAACCCGGTCAGGTAATTGTACTTGGGGACCGGGGATCTTCAAAATGCTCTGGTTCACTTTTCTGCGCCAATGGGGAAATACCCAATCGAGTTTTCCAGATACCCGGTCGGGTATTTACACCTCCTGATCGGGGGTCTTCTGATAAAAAATACCCTATAAGATTTTCAAAATACATGTCGGGTATTTTTAACCTACTGATCGGGGATTTAACAAATATGAATCCCAGACGCTCATAGTATCGTTCTTTTTCTTTTCATGACAAGCTTACATGATTATCTGGTCACAAAATGAGGTTCTTCAGGTCATGCCCGAGTTTCTTCCCCCGAGTCGCCAATTGATCTCAGATTGACTTGAAACTTGTGCCTATGCTTCACTTTATGTGCTAGGACCTTAAATGATACAAAGGAACACAAACTAGCATAAAATAGTCCAAAGAAGTGATAAATACCAAGCTAAACAATCAAGAAATGAACGGTAATAACATGTGTAAATATGTAGTCATCAAATTCCCCCACACTTAACCGTTTTCTTGTCTCCAAGCAAACCTAACTCAAACCAATGCAACTCTCCAGACCTTCATAGCAACATGCATCCCAGATCGTCAGTAGAGGACGTCCTAAGTCATTTAGCAGCTTACGAGGTCAACCCATGCACGAGACTCCCCTTGCCCCTTCGGGGAGAGCTCTAGTCCTGAGTCGGTATCATGTCAAGCAGACGTAAGAAAAATGATTCGTGGAAAAAAAAACTCTCAAAAACAAAAAAACATGGAATCACTTTTTAGGTGCTCTGTTCTTTATTTAAAGATGGTTGGAACCTCATTTCTTCTTCTTATTTTTTATTTTCTTGTTTTTTTTTCCTTTTTGCATGTGTTCCGGCCTATTAATTTAAAAAAACAGGGCTCCCACCTAGCAAAGGTTATGAGGAAGCCCGGCTCTTACCGGCCATGCCGGAAGCAGATGTTTAAAGCCTCGTGCGTGAAAAAGAGGTGTAAGGGGGCTAGAGGTAGTAGGTGGAAGTTGGGAACGGATTCCCGTCTCCCCTTACACACACTTTCATCGATTTCTACACGGGAGTCATTAATATATTAATTAATATATAAAAGCCTAACATAGGAGTTGACCATTCATTAGTGGCTCTCACACTCCTCAAATTGCAAGTGGGGAAGTTCCAAATCTTTCTTTTACCCCACTCTCCATTATACAATCTTTGTGTTTAGTTATTGTTCACTAGGTTTTCGTCTATGGCATTTTGCACAAATCGTCGCCTTTGTGTTTTTTTATTGTTCGTTAGGTTTTCGTCTATGACTTTTTGCACAAATCATCACATTTGTGTTTAGGTATTGTTCCCTATGTTTTCGTCTATGTCTTTTTGCACATATCATTGCTTTTGCCCACCATTTTGCAGCCAATCTCGAAATACTGTATGTGGAATCCTAAGTTGTTCCCCACTACCGTTTGCCAATGTCGCTATCACGATTTTTGTATCCGGACCGAATTTCATCCTCTTTAGTGTTTTTTTCCTTTTTGTTGAGCATGATCAAAATTGAACCCAAACACATGGGTACTCTAACTTGAACATAAATTATCGCCTTTGCCCGCCATTTTGTGGCCCATCTCGAAATACTGTCGACGGAATCCTGAGTTGTTCCCCATCATCATTTCCCAAGACGAGTTTTGTTTATGGACCGAGTTTCATACTCTTTAGCGTTTTGTTATTGTTTGCTAGGTTTTCGTCTATGGCTCTTTGCACAAATCATCGCATGCCCATCATTTTGAAGCCCATCTCGAAAAAATATATAAAAGCCTAACATGGGAGTTACTATTCATTAGTGGCTCTCACACTCCTCCAAGTGCAAGTGGGGAAGTTCCAAATCTTTCTTTTACCCCACTCTCCATTATACAACCTTTGTGTTTAGTTATTGTTCGTTAGGTTTTCGTCTATGGCTTTTTGCACAAATCATCGCCTTCGTGCTTTTTTTATTGTTCGTTAGGATTTCTTCTATGACCTTTTGCACAAATCATCGCCTTTGTGTTTAGTTATTGTTCGCTAGGTTTTCGTTTTGGATTTTTGCACAAATCATTGCCTTTGCCCACCATTTTGCAGTCCATCTCAAAATACTGTCGGCAGATCCTAAGTTGTTCCCCACTACCGTTTCCCAAGGCTGCTATCATGATTTTTGTATCGGGACCGAGTTTCATCCTCTTTAGTGTTTTTTTCTTTCTTTTTTTGTATCGCGGATCCTAACTTAGAGAGTTTTAGGTTGTTTGTGAGCCTGTACCATTTCCCCTAACTGCATCCTGCGGTTGAATTCAACAACCAAGGCTTTCGGACGGGCCATGAATATGCTAGGTATCTGCGTAGTTTTCGTGATCGTCCTATTCACCCTTCACTATTCAGCCTTCAATCTTCAACAAGTATGGCATGAACATTCCTTCTCTACTGAGTGGACTTGGCTGGAGCTCTTTGGTTGAAGACCAACGATTCAGCTTTTGTCCTGAAGCAGTCAGGATGTTCTACGTGAGTATCAAACAAGGGCTGGGTCCTGAACCTTCGTATTTCACTACCGTGGTTTTCAACCAAAAAATCAAGGCGACACCTGGTTTGCTTGCATATGTCCTTTCGCTGCCTCATTTTGAACATCAAGCTGGGTTCGATGGGGAGTTTCACGACCTGGGGTTTGATTTCACTGCCTCACAGTCTCAGCTTACCTTTGATACCGGCCGGTACTTCCCTCACCATCTGGCTGCTGGTCGTCTGCCGGATGATCTGAAAGTGTTTCATTGGTTCATCACTCGATGCTGGCTTCCTCGTGATTTACGTAGCTTGGACGTTCTCCACCCTACCGATCTCTGGATTATTTCCAATGCTCGAGCTCGTCAACCCATCAGCTACGCCTCCTTAGTCTTTATGCATATGCTCTGCTTTGACGATGGAAACTACAATGGGAATCTTCCTTTTGGGCCTCTCATCACTCATCTTTTGTATCGATTAAGGTTTGATCTGCGTGACAAAGTCACTATGTGTAATGTTCTCGAAGATCTGCGCTCGAATCACATTCTCAATCGCTTGGATGCTAGTGTTGGCCGTCGTAAGCTCATCTCTGGCTCAGGGGGAGGAGTTGGCTGCTCACTTCATCCTGGCTCTAAAGCGCCATATAAACTGGTTCTTGCACTAGGCGCCACATGAAATGGTTCCAGCATTCGTTAAGGCTGCGGTTTCTCCCATCGGTGTTGAAGTTCTGTGAAACAGAACTGATGGGTCCGCATAAGACTCCATGAGCAGAGCTTTTCTGAGCCTGCTGCTGAGCAAGGAGCGTCTTGAACTTCTGCAAGCTTCTCAAGGAGAACCGGAGGATGAGGCAGAGCCTGCTCCAAAGTCTTTGATCCTATGTCCTCGCATTCTCGGTCTGAAGATGATATCTCAGACTATGAATCTCCTCCTAAGTACCCCTTCTAAGGTCCTAGGTAGGAAGTAATAGGTTTAGGGGGAGCAGTCTCGGTTAGATAAGTGTGTCATGTCAGTTAGTTGTCTTTGTTTGGTTTGAATGAATTATGTATGTCACTTCTGTTGAATGAAATAAAGTAAGAGCTTCCCTTTTTACATCAATAACATTCTGGTGTGAGAACAGACTGCACCAATAGTTTGTTAAGTGTGTGTAGGGAGAACCAGTACAGCAACAGGAGCCATTGACAAGCTCAGGGGGAGCATGTTTAGTGAAGCTTGCCAATGTCTTTTGCCGCAAAAAAAGACAAAACATCTCAAGAAGGAAAGTTCTCTCAGCAACGTTTAGATACCTCAGGAAAGGAAAGTTTGCTGCAAATCAAGGGGAGAATCAGGCAAATCAAGGGAAGATCATAGAGCAACGGTCGGCAGAAATAGATGTATAAAAATGCAGTTCCATGGGTAGAGAGTGCACTTTTTCTGTGAATTCTGTCGAGGCAATTGAGAAAGAGAGATTCATTGTTGTGCGATAGAGAAAAGAGAAAAGTCAGTAGTAATTGGGGAAATTTCTGGTAGAATAGTGGATATTCTGGGAAGAGGTTTGCCGGGAGGGGGGTGGGGGAGTAAACCTGGTTAGGAATCTGATCGGCAATGGAGAGTTGCAGTGAGATTGGCTGTAATTGTGATTCTCATATAGATCGATAGTGAAACGTCGAAGGACTCGATTGAGGACCTTCGACCGTGGATTAGTGTACTCTCTTCTGTAGTTCTTTTATACTTGTCTATGTTCGTGCTTGGAGGAACAACCCTGTTTTGCAAGAAACATCGAAGAACATGAGAACTGAGGAGAAGCTTCAATAGGCCCACTCGCTGTGTTTGATACTTTTCATTTAAAATTAATTTCATTTTAATTTCTCCGTTCCATTATTTGTCAAGTACTGCTATCTCACCTTCGTGTTTCTGAGAAGAAAATTTAGGGATTCAGGTTCGAGGAGAAGCTAAGGTCTCACGCTTGATCACCCAACAAGATGTGTTAGATTGTAGGAATTGAACTCTATGTGTATTGAGTTTGTGATTAATAAAAGGTTTGAGGTATTATTCATGGAAGTTGAGTGTTGTTGATCATATCTCAATTGTTGGGCAAATTGACCTAGAAGGAGGAAATCACCTCATAGCCCACTTTTGCCAATTTGGAAACCTACTCTAGGGCAATTCAGACCATTCCGCATTCATCTAATTAGCACCATGGTATCGTCTTGATTGGTTGTTTTTCTCCATTCCATATTTCTTTCCAAGGAGGTGATTTTATAGACCTTGTTCAATTGGTTAAGGGGCTTAGGGTTTCCTAGCTAATCGTGACAATCTGTAATCGATCGATTGAGAGGCTTCGGGGTTTCCTTAGCTAATTGTGATCTCTTATGGGTATATGATCCTATCTATCACACTAGATTTTGTTTATTGTATCTTGACACGTGACTAGGGGAGCAATATCCATGTGATTCTTTCCCAATCGAACTCACCAAAGTTTACTTGCTTATTTAATTTGTTTAGTCTTCTTAGCTTTAACTACATTCTGTTCGCTAGATAACATGTGAACAATTGAAGTAAGGGCAAATAGAGCGCCCGGGTTGATATTGAAATACTTACCCAATCCTACAATCTCTGTAGGTTGCACTTGGCCTATAATTGAGATTAAGTGTAGTGAAAACTCGAGTCAAGTTTTTCTGGCCCCGTTGTCGGGGAACACGGTCTATTATTTAGGAAAAGTTGTTTTTCCATTAATATAATATTTCATTATTGCATTGTTTAGTTTGGATCTTGCTTGGTTGGCTTGTGTTGTGTTTTGTGAAGTGTGTGCAGGAGGTGTATGACCCGGAGCAACCCGACACCTTTTGCACCTCTCGACAATAACATCAATTGTACTCTCTGATTCCTATCTTATGAGAGGAAATTTAGGGAAGCAAAAGAAAGGCTCACGTTCAGGGACAACCACAAGTTGAACCTGAAGAGGAAGTTGAAGTTGAGGAGGAAGTTGAAGTTCAGAACCTTGAGATGGCAAACAAAGGTGAACATGGAGGTGATGAAGCCAGGATGATAGGCTATTACATGTCTCCACTGGTAGCCGACATCCAGTTGAGCATTCTTCGCCTGCCCGTGGCAGCCAATAACTTTGAAATCAAGACGGTTATGGTGATATTGCATAATAGGAAGCAAGGAAAGAGCTCGGTTATGGTTGTTGATTGGTGTTCAAGTCCTAACCATGGAGTTGAAGAATGTCAAATCATGAGGGAGGCGAGCACTCCGCAAGAACAAATGAACTTTATTTCTAATGCTAGGGGGGCCAATCCAAACAACAAACCCCATAGAAACACATACAATCCTGGGTGGCCCAATCATCCCGACTTCGCATGGTCTCCACCAACCAATTTGAAGCTACTGGTTTCCAAGAGCCAACCGGAGGTTATCAACCAAGACCTCCACTTTTTCAAAGGCCACAATTCCAATCATCAAACTTCCAACAACAACAATACCAACTATAGGATGTGCAAGGGTTTCAACAACAAAAACAACCTGATAGGGTCTCAAACCTTGAGGACCTAGTCACAACCTTTGTGAGTAAAAGTTCTCAAAAGTTTGAGAAGAATGAGAATTTCATTGAAGTTTCAAAAAACAAGTTTACTTTGGTTGAGGTGGGGTTAAGAAGTCATCAAGCAAGTCTTCAAAACTTGGAGACTCAAATCGGCAATCTTGTCAAAATCCTCACCGAGAGAACTAAAGGAGCCTTATCTTCACAACCATGGCTAACCCTAAGATCCAAGAGCGGGAGTGCATGCTATTATGCTAAGAATGGGAAGGTAACTCAAGATGTTGCGACAGAAGAAAAGATTGAAGAGGAAGAAGCCCCTACAAATTTCGATGAACAAGTTCCTTTAGAAGGAGAGGATGAACAGGCTAAAACGGCATAACCGATGCCAAATCTCGTGGTTGAGTACAAGCCTCCTTTTTCTTTCTCTTCAAGAGTTAACAAGAATCATTTGGAGGCGGAGTTTGGGAAATACATGGAGATTCTCAAAAAGCTCAACATCTTGGAATCAATGGCACAAATGGTGAGGTATGCGAAGATTCTTTAGGGGCTTCTCATGAAGAAGCGGAAATTTTAAGACCTAGCCTCAACCATTATGAGCGAGGAGTGCTCGGCTATCATCCAAAACAATTTGCCTCAAAAGCAACAGGATCCAGGTAGCTTCACTATCCCTCTTCGCATTGGAACATGTCATATTGTTTCTCGGCGAGAAAACTTTCGTGGAAATCGAATTGATTTCACTTTGACTTCTTGAAAAACGATGGAATTAACATAGTTCACACCTCTTCAAACAAAGTTAGAATGAGGGTGTTCAATGTTTACACAACTCACGAGACAAGTCTACATTAAATTAGCCCTACTCCTTTGGAGGTTCAATGAAGGCTCCAGATCTATGACTATAGCTAAAAGTTGGTCAGGAAAGATAAAAAGATAAAAGTTGACATTGAGTTGTCTGGTGTGAATTTGTTGAACCTCTTCTCTATCAAATCATCATCCTATTCATAGCCACGAGCTAGTAACCGTCGTTCAAAAGTGCCTGGAGAGTAACTTCCAAGCGTACTGCTTCGCTCCTTCCTCAGACGTAGCTGACGTGACCTTGAACGTGGAATTATAGTCAGTTGCTCCGTTAACCACCCCATGTGCCTCTCTCTTTTGGAACTGATGTCTTGGTGCTTGGATCCTCTTCACCTTGACCTGCCCGATCTCACGATGAAGGTCGTCTAGATCTCACGGCCAACATGGTCTATCAAACTTAGTCTTATTTTTGTGGTCAACAATAAATTATCCTTAGGACTATAGCTAAAAGTTTCATAGGAAAGATAAAAAAGATAAAAGTTGACATTGTGTTGTCTAGTGTGAATTTAGCGAACCTCTTCTCTGTCAACTTCTCCTCCTATTTAATGCCACGAGGCAGTAACCGTCGTAGAATACCTTATGGAGAGTAACTTCCAAAAGATTTGCTTCCCTCCTTCCTCAGACGTGACTGATGTGTCCTTGAACGTGATATAATCGCTAGTATCTCCGTTAACTGCCCAGGTGCCTCTCTCTTTTCGAATTGAAGTCCTGGTTCTTGCCTCCTCTCCTACATGACCTACCAGATCCCACGATGACGGTCGTCTAAATCTCATGACCAACCTGGTCTATCAAACTTCGTCTTATTTTGTTGCTTCCTCTCCCCGTGGCTAGCCCTCTCGCATCCATCCCTTCGCGTGGCTTGCCCTCTTGCGTGCAACGTTCTCGTTGGTTTAGATCTCGAACGTGGTCTATTTCATGGCCTCATATTGATTGGCATGCCATGACTTTGGATCTCATGACCACGAGGTTAGATCTCACGACCAACACGGTCTGGATCTAGCTTTCGCGACCAAGGCTGTCTAGATCTTATCTCATGGCCAACGTGGTTTAGATCTAATCTCGTGACTAACGTGGTCTAGATCTAGATCTCACCACAAATGCCATCTAAATCTCGCAACCTATGTAGTCTAGATCTAGATCTCACGAAAAAGGTCATCTAGATCCAGATCCCCCGACGAAGGTCGTCTAAATCTCATGACGAAGGCTTTCTAGATCTCACGACCAACGTTGTCTAACTCGAGACTAACGTGGGTACGTGGCGTAGATCTCTCACGACGAATACGGTTTCGGACTTAGCTTCCTCTCGATGAAATTAGTTCCCTCTCAGAGACTTAGTAGTTTGGGCTTAAAAATCTAGTGCCATAAGGCATAGTTTAAATAACATTAATTATTATAATTGAGCATATGCCTTATAAAGACAATTAATGCCTTGTAAATAAACAATATGGTATAAGATTATTTTCAAGTGTAATTAAACACATATAAAGAAATCTTTGGCAGATTTAGGAGCAATCATCAATGGCATGCCATATAAGCTTTACAAGAAGTTAGACCGAAGTGAATGAAATCGACTAGGTTGAGTATTAAATGTGATGATATAAATAGAATCACAAGTAGTCAATGCATTACCCTAAGTGCTAAACCTTCAATTTTTAATGAACTTTAAATTGAATCCTAATCCTAAATTGCTAAAATCTAAATCATTCAAATCAAAGTAAATCCTCAATGATTCTTTTGAAAATTTATGTCTTTTCAATTCTTTTTATCACAAGTAACGATTGATATCATTTTGGCATAAATCGTCTACTTAATATTTTCACGACAGATAATTTGTGTCATTAAGTTTATCGAAAAAAAAATCTCTCATTATGTAGATCCATGGTGCAAGAACAATGAATACGGTGAAGAACCCGAAGAAAAAACCCCAAAATTCCGGCGAACAAACCCTGGATTAGTGAGTAGGAAATATTTTGCCTGTTTTAGCATTAGAGACTGAGCTCTTGTCCAATATTATTCGTTTATTTTATTAACCTGTTTTGTGTACAAAATGAACCGCTTGTAACTCTCATACATGTCGTAGCCGGCTTATATATGGTTTTATATATATATATATAGAACTTGAATTAAGGCACCCCATGGGGAGTTCTACGGTACCCCGGGTGAAATCCGGGGTACCGCATACCTTAAGTAAGAAAACGCTATCTAGAACTTGAATTGACTGATCTTTCTGACATTATACTATACTCTAACCCATAAAGATCAAAATCTAGGTCTTAATTCTCTAAATCTTATACCCCAAGATCAATTTAATTAGAAACAATAATCGACGGTTATGATTCGTCCAAATATAGGCAAAAAAAGTAAGGGCTAATACCACTACAACACCCGAACTATCGAAAAAATGTCACTTGTGTCCTATTGTATCAAATATTCCATTCATGTCATGAACTATTATACTTTGTGCCATTTGTATCCTGACACTTTTGTTGACCGTTAAAGATAACGGTTGACCAAACTGCGGTCAACTTAACATTGACTTTTGCTGATGTGGCAATGCCAAGTCATTGACACCTCACATTTTTAATTTAAATTAAATAAAAAAAATTAAAAATATGTAATCTCAAAAACAAAAAAAAATTCCCCTCTTAAAATTCTCCTCCACCTCCTCTTCGTCTTCTTCTGGCGCCGAAAATTGCATCTTACTCTCCAACCGCCCCCGCCTCCTCGCCGGCGATGGGTCAACTTCCACCAAATCTCGTCCCTCGAGCTTCTCCACGCACTGCCTCCAACTCTTCTTCTTCATCCTCGCCAAAGAGTTCCAGTTCATGATCCTCTCCTTCTCCAACATGAATTTAGGGTTGAAAGATCGAAATCAGGAACGAGCCTGCTAAGATCGGGCAATGGAGGTCCGATTCAAATGTTCTAATCAAGAAATTGAAAGGGCGGTATTGAATTGAGAATGAAATCTCGAGATGGCGCCGGTGGGAGAAGCCGGAGAAAGGTCCGATTCAACAAAGGGTCTGACTTCCCAAAAGCCAGAGTAGCTGCCTCCACCTAAATCGATGGCACCGCCACCAGATCCTCGAAACCCCTTCAGCTTGCTACATTCGTGTCGGTTGAGTTGGAAAAGAAAGGAAGGAGCGATGGTGCCGCCGCAGTTGAAGTTGTTGTTTGCTTGAGACTTGCAGATTTCTTGGGGCCAAAATCTCGTGCTTGGTGGAAGAGCTTAGAGAAGTAGATCTAGCGTCCAACATCTATGTGGGTAGATTGGACTTTTGTTCTACTTTTTCTTGGTCTTCGTCTCCTACGTTGGCCATACATCCATGGCCGGTTGAAAACAAATTTTTGGTAAATTCTGGGTTCTAGGGTCTGGGTTCCCACCGACGGGAGGTGGGCATGATAGAGAAATGAGAGGAGATCATCGGCGACGAAGATGAAGCAACCCCGCCAGCGACGACGAGGCGACCATCTCGATGAGGGACTCCAGGTTGGCTTCTGCCTCTGATTCCCCTTTTCTGTAGTTCATTTTTATAATTCGTTGGGATTTCAGGGGGGTTTGATGCGGATTGACTAAGGGTGAATTGGATGGTCTCCAGGCCTGGAAAGAGCAGAGAAGCGATGACCGATTCCGATAGCGGTGGAGAGACATCGAGAAGGAACGGCGATGCGGAGATGGGGAGGCAGTAGGGGAATAAGCATCGGTGATGTTTCTGGTAGATAGGTTTTTGTTTTTATTTTATAAATTTTTTATAAAAAAAAATAATTAAAAATTCCATGTCAAATGCCACGTAGATGCTGACCGGACTTTCTGTTAAAAACTAACGGTCAACACCAGTCAACACTAACAGAATAATAGTTTAGGATACAAATGGAATATTGAAAAGAATAGGACACAAGTGGCATTTTGCTCATAGTTCGGGTGTTGTAGTGGTATTAGCCCAAAAAGTAATGCAGCATCTTAGGGTTTATGGGTAATGATTAAGATAATTAGGACCCAGGGTTCACTCATTAAGGGTTAGGGTATAGTATCATGCCCAAAAATCCTGCTAATTCGAGGTCTAGATAGTGTTTTCATACTCAAGGTATGCGGTACCCCGGATTTCATCCGGGGTACCGTAGAAGGCACTATATATATACATATATATATATATAAACGTGAATCATGTTTACGGTTCATTAAACTAATACATTTTGATACTTCCAACTTAGTTACTATATTGTACATTTTACATTTTGATACCCCAAATTAATTTTTAATGTAAAATCATTGAACAATTATGTTTTGGTATCTAAATTTTATGAGATTTTTCTACCTACAATTTTTTACTTTTACATATTGGTCCAATGTTTAGATTTCACTTGAATCCATGAATCCAATCCACCAATCCTTTTGAACTAATCCATGAATCCAATCCACCATAATACAAAAGTATAAATCTAGTTTGTACCATAGAAAATGTTGTATCACTCAACTGTAGGAGAAGATTCGACCATTTTTTTTTTATAAGGGTTGATTCGACCATTTTATATTTGCTCATTACATAAGAAATTAAAAAAATGATAAAATAGAGACGATTCCAAAATATTGCAAGAGCGAATTTATAAACTCATTTAGTATATTTAAGGGGTACTAAACAAACTTCTACTAACTACATGTAATAAAATACACGGCATCTACATAAGCAAGTATCAATAAATTGTTACGGTGAATAGGGTTGACTGTTGTATTGACGGTTAGTAAAAGAATTGATCAAAACCTTTCCATCATCTACTTCCCCTTCGTTTCATTTTCACTCGCCTTCCAGAACCCTTTCTTTATTTCTTTCTTTGCCTTTTTCGTCTAACCTAATTAGTATACTATTTTTATGTATTCTAATGATAAGTATGAAGTGGTAATCAATTTGCTTTTATTGAGGATAGAAGGATTGTGGACAATATACTCATGGCTCAAGAAATGGTGAGTGGATATCTTAAGAAACTGTTATCCTCACGATGTGCTATCAAAGTAGATTTAATGAAGGCTTTTGATTCGGTTAATTGGGAGTACTTGTTTCTAATGTTGGATATAATGGGATTTCCTGCACCCTTCTACAAGTGGATTTCATTGTGTGTGAAAGAGCTCGGTTTAGCATTTGTGTGAATGGTGGATTGTGTGGGTACTTTGGTGCTAAGAGGGGGGTTAGACAGGAGGATCCCTTGTCCCATGATATGTTTACCATAGCAATGGAAGGGTTATCTATGCTTCTAAATGCTGCAGCTGGTTTAGGGCTCATTCCATACCATCCACATTGCAAAAAAGTAGGTTTAACTCACCTTAGCTTTGCTGATGACTTCTTGATTTTTTCCGAGGGGTCTGCTAGGGCTATTGTTGCTGTCCAGAGTGTTGTTAATGAGTTTTATGAGTTATCTGAATTGCAATGTAATCCTAGGAAGTGTTAAGTGTATTTTGGGGGTAGCTCTGTGGTGTTTAAAAACAATGTACTGGAGCTGTCTGATTTCCAGGAGGGTAAGCTCCCAGTCAGATATCTGGGGCTCCCACTCATTTCTGGCAAGCTTTCGTCAGCTGAATGTGATAGATTGGTAGACAGAATCACTCAGAAAATTAAGAACTGGAAAGTGAAAAAGCTCAGCTATGCGGGAAGGTTACCGTTGTTAGCCACAATGGTGATGGGAGTTCTACAGTTTTGGAAGCAAGTTTTTCTGTTACCAAAAAGTGTGCTTAAGAGAGTGCATAAACAATGTACAGACTTTCTATGGCATGGAGGTGAGGAAGGCAGAGCAAAAGTTGGATGGGACAGAATACCCAGACCTAGGGAAGAAGGAGGTTTGGGTTTAAAGGAATTGTTTACCTAGAATCAGGCTTGTACAACAAGGCAGATTTGGCTACTCTTAATGCAAAGTGGAACAATCTGGATTGCTTGGATTATGCAATATAGGGTGAAAATGATAGTATTTGGACAATAAGGTCCTCTTCCTGTAGTTCGTGGGCTTGGAGAAGAATACTCAAAGTTCGCTCTACTGTCCAACCTCATTTTTCAGGGCAAGGGGCATCTCTTTGTTGGGATGGTACTCCGATGTAGTGTTTCACTATGAGAGTGGTTTGGGAATTGCTTAGGAAGAAGTGGCCTGTGGTATTGTGGGAAAAACTTGTTTTGGAGGAAGGGGTATATCCCTGGACCTAGATTTATTTCTTGGTTGGCTTTGCAGGACAGTATCGTAACGCGTGATAAGCTGATCAAATGGGGTAACTGGTTGATAATGCTTGTGTTCTCTGTAACAATAGTTCTGAATCGAGAACCCATTTATTTTACAGTGTGCTTATTCACATGAGATGCTGGGGATTCTCCACTACACATAGTGGTGTCGAGGGACGTGGCTGGACACAGTCTCTGCTGTTTGTCAGCTTAGATCGCAGAGGACATCAACTGGGAGAATGGTGGGATGGCTCTGGTGCTTTTGTGTTTCAGGCATATGGAAGGAAAGGTGTAAGCGAGTTCATGGCGAAGCTCCTCATAGTGCAGGGGTGGTGGGAAATGCTATTATACAAGACTTGAGATACCTCAGTACTTGCAAAGTTTCTACTAGAAGCGATTTACAAGCTTTGGGTTTGCTTTGAGTTGCAGGTGGTGGCTGTAGTAGTAGAGGTTCCCGTTGTTCTTTAGAGAATGTGAGGGAGATGTCCTCTTGTTCTTGTTTGGGCTTGGCCCAATTTCGTTGTATATGTTTTGGCTTTTTAATTAGAAGAGGAAACCGATTCAACGAAAAAAAATGGATGGGTCCATACACGACTGACCAACAATCTAGAGAATTAATAATTGAAACATGAACCACTAACTTTTTCAGCTCAATGTCGAGTCCAATTAAAAATGAATATATATGGTTATTACTTATTAGAAATTCGTCATTTTCCACTATGAGATTTGAAGGCATGAAATTTTAAGTGAGTTACAGTTCGTATTCCTTTTGCTTCTCTCTAGAGTTTTTCTTTTTCACCCGGCTAGAATTTTCAACAATTATACATGAAATTTTAAAAAATTATATATATCAAATAAATAGTTTATTTGCTATATAAAAGTAAATAATTATCATCTTAAATACATCACCATAAAAGAAATTAAGCCTCAACTATGCAAATTATAGTTGGATACCTAAACTTATTAGATCTTTAGATTTATAACCTAAATTATTCTTTTTTCCATATAAGTCCTCAAAATATTTATGGAATATTACATCGTAGTTCATAAAAAAAATTTGTATTACATCTTAGTACCTGAACTTTTGAAGTTCTACAAATAGGTCTAATTTTTGTATGTGTAATTAAAACAACCTCGAATAAATAAATATCCATACCAACTCATACACATTTAGATTATGAAAGTAAATATTCATACTCTACCCAAACCCATCTACAAACTTTCAAACCCATATATATGTCACTCATACCCTACCCATAATCAATGAGTCTACTTGTGTTTAGGTAAATATTATTTATTAGCAAAATTTTCAAAAAAAAATTAAATTGGATGTTGACAGCCATATATCTATTCTAAGTCAATATTATTAACAAAACTGCTAACAAAAAATCAATTTTAGGCTAATAATACTAACAAAACACCATAACGGGCCACATAATACATGCCCATAGCCCATCTCCGCCGCGCGAAAAGTCGCGACATCGCCACCTAGTTATAATATATAAAGCTAAACCCCATGTTACTGTTGCCTAATATTTTGCTATGATGCTCCTTAATATTTTGCCTTTCCTCATTTTGCTACTAAGTACCGGTTGGTTTTGATTTTTCTCTTTTAATGTTGATGTTTATGCATGTATCAATTTTCAATTTTCACAAAATCCATAGATATGACTTTTTCTTTTGATGTTGGTAACTTTTTGCTCCATTGTTTTGATTAAGAGTTGGGCATCATCCTCTTTGCTTTGGTAAATTCGGTAGAGATCGGGAAGGATAAAATTATTTGTTCTCTTGAGTTATCCTCTTTACTTTGATAAATTCGGAAGAGATTGGGAAAGATAAAACTATTTGTTCTCTTAGGATGCAATCGAATTGGAATCGATTTTTTGAAAAATATTCAATTAATACAATTTTTGGATGACTTTTCTTTGAATCCAACAAAGTTAGTAATGTTTTTTATGTAATTTTTTTATTTTCAATATTCAAATCGGAACCCAGCAATTATATGCTATATATAAGTATGCTCTATATTTTGTCACTTCACTATTATAGCAATTACATCCCACAAGATTTATTTTATATCATGGACTCAATTCGGTCTAGGGTAGTTTGTATAATTGTTGGTTATTCATTTATGCATAACTATAAGCAGAGCATTTATTTTGAGTAGGATAAGAATTAAGTTGGAAACTCTGAATTTGTATCTTCTTTATTTACACTCTGAATTTTAAATCCACTACCCAGGGTCGTAAAGTGGGCTTTGCTCAAATCTGTGTGGAAGTCAAGGCTACTGCAAAGAAGGTAACAAAGCTGAGTGTTACACCAGATGGTCTACCAGAAATTTTTATTGATGTAGTGTATTGCCATATGCCGAAAGGGTGTGAGAAATGTGAATGTTTTGGGCATAGCTGTGCTAAGGTAGTAGAAGAGCCGCAGAAAGTATGGATTAAGCAGAATCCAGTGATAGGGGAGGTTCCAGAAGTGGTGAATTTGAGTCTGATTGAAATGGCTGAGGGGATGGAAGTTCAGACCCAGGAACACGAAGTACATGAAGATGAGGCTGAGCACAGGGTAGGGAAAGAGGCTGAGGCCACTCTGACAGTGGAAAAAACTCCTTCTCCGCATAGTGGTTTAATGGACAATGATGGGTTTACCTTGGTGGTTAGCAGGAAGCAAAAGCAAAAAGTGTGGATAGGGCCTGGTTCTAGTAGTCAGGGGATTCAAAGCTATTCAGATAGAAGCACAGCGAGTCTGAATAGATTCAGTATAGGGGCTAGGCCAGTGTTGAATTGTCCTCCTTCTCCTCCTAAGGGAAGAGGTAGGGGGAGGAAGAGGGGTAAATGAAGATACTCAGTTGGAATATCAGGGGATTCCATTCCCTGATAAGCAGTCAGCTGTTCTTGAGCAGTTGAGGTTGAAAAGTATAGATATAGTAGGGTTATTAGAAACTAGAGTTACAAAAGAGAATAGTAAGAAAATAATTGAAGGAGTTTTTTTCTGCTTGGCAACATATAGATAACTATGACAAATCAAAATCGGGTAGAGTATGGATTTTTTGGAGGGCAGGTCTGAAGGTTACTCGTATAGAGGAATGGGAGCATTTTTTACAGATACTGGTAGAGGATACTAAACCATACGTAGTGGTCTTTGTTTACAGTCCAAATAAAGAGGTGGAGAGGAAAAGGCTATATCAGGAGTGGCTGCTGAGAAGAGATGATAGCATTCCCATGGTTTTCATGGGGGATTTCAATGCAATAGCTGAGATTAATGAAACATCTACTGTGCAGGAGTTAACCCAGAGTATGCAGGACTTCAGGGGTTGGATAAAGGATATGGAATTGGTAGATCACAAGGTTGCAGGGAACTGGTTCACATAGTGGAATAAGCAGCAGGCAAATCCTATTGCTCGTAGGATTGATCGACTGTTGGTGAATGAGGCATGGCTGGAGCAGTTCATAGAAAGTTCAGCTCACACAAATCCTCCAAGGGTACCAGACCATTGTGGATTGATTTTGAACACTCATCCAAGGCTTAAAACACTTCCTAAGCCGTTCAAGTACTTTCCCTTTTGGCAATCTCATCCTAATTATGTCAATATAGTAGAACAAGCATGAGCTAAGAAAGTGGAGGGGTACCCCTCTTATATTTTCTATGGGAAATTACAAAGTGTTAAGCAGGCTCTGAAGTAGTTGAATAGAGCAGTTTATTCAGATATTTCAAGAAGAGTGAAGGAAGCAGTAGTGGTATTGGAATCTGCTCAAAAGGAGGTATTGCATAATCCCACTTAAGAGTTAGTGGCAAAGGAAAAACAGTTGTGTGTTGAGTATCTTGAGCTTAAAAAGGCAGAAGAACTATTCTATAGGCAGAAGGAAAGGACACAAGCTATACAGGAAGGGGACTCTAATACTGCCTATTTCCATAAAACTGTGAAGATAAAAACTCAAAGGTAGCAATTCACTCGTATGATGAATGACAGTGGTGAAGTTAAAACAAATGTGCAAAGTATTGGTGAGATTGCTGTGGAATTTTATGAAATGTTGATTGGGTCTGAGGATCCCAATGTGGAGGCTAAAGATGGTTCTTATTATCAGGATTTAATCCAGCACAAATTATCTGATGAAGAGAAGGATATGTTGATGAGAGGAATTACTCGAGCATAAATTAAGCAGATTTTCCAGACTCTTGGTAAGGATAAGGCCCTAGGGCTAGATGGATTCCCAGTTGAGTTCTATAAAGCTCAATGGTCTCTTATTGGACCTGAAGCAGAATAGGTAATTCTTTCTTTTTTCTCTACTAGTGTCATGCCTCCTATTGTGAATAGTATAATATTTACCTTGGTAGCCAAGATTCCTAGTTCTGAAAAGATGAGGGATTATAGACCCATATCTTGCTGTATCACATTGTATAAGGGGATTTCTAAACTGCTAGCCAATAGACTTGCTTTAGTGCTCCCTAGTGTGATTAGCAGATCTCAATAAGCTTTCATTAAAAGGAGATCTATAAGTGATAATATACTTCTGGTGTCAGAACTGGTCAGAAACTACCATAGGAAGAATATTACTCCTAGGTGTGTGGTGAAGATTGATATAATGAAGGCATTTGACTCAGTGAACTGGAAGTTTTTGTTTCATATTATGGAGGCCATGGGGTTTCCCTTGGGTTTTCTTAACTGCTTGCTGCCTGTGTTACCACTCCAACTATCAGAGTGGCAGTTAATGGTGGGCTGTGAGGGAATATTAGGGTAGGAAAAGGGTTGAGGCAGGGGGGCCCTCTGTCTCCCTACCTGTTTACAATTGAAATGGAAGCTCTCGACTGTTTGACTAGGAAAGCAGTGATAGAGAACCAGATTCCTTACCATCCTAGTTGTAAACCTCTTATGGTTACCCGTTTGTATTTTGCGGATGATTTAATGATGTTTACTAATGGGTCAATAAGAGGGGTTGCAGGCATTAGAAGGTTAATGGATAGCTTTTATAAGCTTTCTGGGCTGAGATGCAACCCATCTAAATGTCAACTTTTCTGTGCTGGAATCCCAAAGAAAGAGATGATTGCAATATCTGAGTTTACTGAATTTCCTCTTGGTACACTTCCTGTGAGGTACCTTGGAGTACCACTTATCACAGACAAACTCACTAGGCAGGACTGTAAGGTGCTGGTGGATAAGATAACACGAAGATTGAGAAGCTGGAGGTCATAGTTATTAAGCTATGTTGGGAAAATTCAACTTATATCAACTGTCATCTCAAGCACGCTTCAGTACTGGCTTAACATCTTCTTGCTGCCTCAATATGTTATCAAGGAGGTGGAGAGATTACGTAATGAGTTCTTGTGGGATTCAGCTGAAGATGGCAGTAGGAAAAAGGCAGTAATGGCTTGGGATAAGTTGGCAACTCCTAAGAAGGAGGGGGGACTAGGCATCAGGAACTTTAGTGTATGGAACAAAGCTTGTGTTTTGAGGCATTTATGGGAAATCCTTACACTGAGTGGGTCTCTTTGGGTCGCATGGGTATCTAGATACAGGTTGAAAGGTAGAAGCATTTGGGAAATCCTAGTTGCTTCTGCAGGGACTTGGATTTGGAAACGTCTATTGAAATGCAGGTCTATTGCTTATCCATTTGTAACTGGAAATGGAAGCTGTAGACTGTGGCAGGTGGAGCAAATGAAGAGATTCTCGGTGTCTAGGGTGTGGAATGACATCAGGGAGAAAGCCCCAGAAGTGCAGTGGTGGAGGTTAGTATGGGCGAAGGAAGTCATCCCTAAGTATGGTTTGATTCCGTGGCTTGCTATTCACAGGAGGGTGGTAACCCAGGATAAGCTGTTATCTTGGGGCAAGAATGTTTCTGGTTGCTGTCTATTATGCCCAGGTGGTATGGAGAGTAGAGATCATATTTTGGTGCACTATTCTTACTCATTCACTACAACAAATTCGGCCTATTAGGACAAAAAATTTATTTTGTCATTTTCTGTTTGTCACAATAGGTACGATGATATGACAAAAATAAAATATGTCCTATTTGGTATGCCTAATGTGACAAAAAAAAATTGTTGTCAGAACAAGTCGTCATTTAAAGTGAGTAATGTGACAAATAATTCGTGTCACAATTAATTTTGTCAAAATAGGCATCCTATAACGGGATATAAGAGACACAAACGTGACAAATTTTATCGTCAGAGTAGCTTTTGTCATATCATGCTTTCCTGAATTATTTAAATGACAAAGTATTTTGTCACAATAGATAGCAATAATCCCACGACGAGCTGACAAAAGGGCATATTCGTCATAATATAGTTGTTTCGGCATTAACAAAAGACATGTTCGTCATAATAAATATAATGGTTTCATTTGTGACAAAATGCATGTTCGTCAGATTTGCTTGTGTTAGACAGAAACCTCGTGTTATAGACTGAAACAAATCAGCGGTCGACACATTTTTTCCCCGCCCAAATTTCAGTCCCTCCCAATTTTTTAACTGTCCACTTTTCAATCCCTCCCAATTTTTAAACCCTAATTTTCAGCCCGCCCAAAACTTGAAATTTCCTCTCCCCAACAAAATTTTCATTTACCCTAACACCTCAATCCTTTTCCTCCTCTTCTCTTCTTTTCATTTACCTAGGACCCCAGTCGACGGTTCTTCTCCTCTTCTCTTCTCTTCTTTTCATTTCTCTTCTTCTCTCTACCTTGGCTCTGCCCGTCCCATGGCGACTAGAGCAATGTCCGGCGACGATGAGTGACGGGCGCGAGGGCAGAGCATGGCACAACGGCGGGGATAGAGGCATCGACTGGGCGCCGCGATTGCTGATGGCGACAGCAGGGTGATGCAGACCTGTCTTTCTGGCAGCCAGAGCAGAGGATGGCGGCGACCGCAACAGCTCGGATCTGAGCACCCGACGATGAGAGAAGCCGCCGAACCGGAGAATCTCACCGACCTGGAGTTGGAGGTACCGGAGGTGGCGATGTCCGATGAGGTTTGGCGACTGTGACGAGCTGATGGTTGGTTTTGCAGCGGCTGCCTAGAGGTGCGGAGCTCACAGACTCTTTGCTTCTCCGGTCGATTGAAAGCGAAAATCAGAAGGTCTGACTGGAGATCGACTCTACTAGCGGCTGTTGCCGTGATTGAGCCTGTAAGACTGTTATCTTTGTTCTATGTTATTGGTATGTACATCTTCTTCTCGCTGTTTTTCTGTTTGTTTTTCCAGCTTGTGATCGCCAAAATTTGCAGGTAAAGCAAATCTTTTTTCTGGGTTTTGTTCGGTTTAATTGCCTTGGAAAAGGGTTGAGGAAAAACGAATTCTTAGATTAGGAAGCCTGTTCTTTTTTTTTTCTCTTCCTTTTCTGGCAATATGTGTTGATGAGTGATGTCGACTTTCTTTCTACATGTTTAGTTGGGAGAGCATCAAATCTTTCCATTCCTGATTTGGTGATACAGAGAATTGTTCTATATGTGAAGGGTATTTGTTTGGGTAGGGTGGTTTAGACGTGGTGTTTGGTCTCCATATTTTTAATCGCCTAACTTAATGCACTATCACTATGTCAGCTGAATTTCTCACCTCCAATTTCATGTTTAGGTGGCTCTCCAAAGGGTTGAGATTTACTCTTGATTTATATACACACACATGAGGAGTTCTACGGTACCCAGGGTGAAATCCGGGGTACCGCATACCTTGAGTAAGAAAATGCTATCTAGAACTTGAATTAACTGATCTTCCAGACATGATACAATACTCTAACCCTTAAAGATCAAAATCTAGGTCTTTATTTTCTAAATTTTATACCCCAAGATCAATTTAATTAGAAACAATAATCGACAGTTATGATTCATCCAAATATAGGCAAAAAAATTAATGCACCATCTGAGGGTTTATAGTTTATGATTTAGATAATTAGTACCTAGGGTTCACTCATTAAGAGTTAGGGTATAGTATCATGCCCAAAAATCTTGCTAATTCGAGGTCTAGATAGCGTTTTTATACTAAAAGTATGTATATATATATATGGTTATTACTTATTAGAAAGTCATCATTTTTCACCATAGGATTTGAAGGCGTGAAATTTTAAGCGAGTTCCAATTTGTATTCCTTTTGCTTCTCCATAAAGTTTTTCTTTTTCACCCGGGCTAGAATTTTCAACAATTATACATGGAATGTTTGGCTAGGTATCTACACATATCCAATAATAGTTTCCATTTTTCTATAAAAAAGGTAAATAATTATCATTTTAAATACGTCACCTTAAAGGAATTAAGCCTCAACTATACAAATTACAGTTTGGTACCTAAACTTAATAGATCTTTAGATTTATAACCTAAATTTATCTTTTTTGCACATAAGTCCTCAAAATATTGATGGAACATTACATTTTAGTACCTAAATTTTTTGTGTATGACTTTTTGGTACCTAAACTTTTGAAGTTCTACAAATATGTCTAATTTTTGTATGTGTAATAAAACACTCTCGAATAAAAGGGTATCCATATCCAACTTATACACATTAAGATTGTGGAAGTAAATATCCATACCCTACACAAACCCATCTACAAACTTTCGAACTCATATATACTTCACCTATACCCTACCCATAATCAATGAGTCTACTTGGGTTTAGGTAAATATCATTTATTTGACAAAAATTTTTAAAAAAAATTAAATTGAATGTTGACCATCATATATCTCTTCTCAGCCAATATCATATTGTCAAGTCAACATTACTAACAAAACTGCTAAAAAAAATTAATTTTAGGCTAATAATACTAGCAAAACACCATACAGGTCACATGATACATGCCCATACACCATCTCCACTCGCGACAAGGCGCGTCATTGTCACCTAATTAATATATATAAACCAAAATCATAGTTATTGTTGCCCTAAAGGTAGTTTAGTTACCGATCATCAGTTGCACCTTAAAAGAAACCTTCCATCCGAATGGGCCTATTTTTTATTTTACCAAGGTCCGAATGGGCCTGTTGATGTGGGTGTTTTTAACTGCTGTAGTTCGGCCCGGGTATGATAGACAGATAAGCGAGCCATGAAGGGCAGATATAGAGAGATGGAAGAAGATCTCGCCAGAAATTGGTTGTGGCCTTGTGGGTTGAAAAAAAAAGTTAAATTATTATTATTATTTTAAAGCTCTTTGATTTATCTTCACTGAAAAAATGTTTGATTTATTTTTCAACCATTCAATCTCCTAATATTTTCCTCTTACTTTCCTATCTATTGCATGGGAATGGCTAATGAGAAAAATTGACAAACCAATTTATACCATTACATCATTTCAGTAAGTGGAATAGTTCGATATCCGGTGGTATGATTGGTATCTGTCAATTCATGCTAATTAAATAAAATATGTAGGAATTTAAAAAATTATTAACATCAATGAATTTAATTACTTATAAAACATATTTGAAGAAAACTTACGTACAATCCATATTCATATTTAAATAAAATACGATTCCAAATAAAATAATAAATTTTCATATTTAAAAAATAAAATTTAATACCAATATTTAAACATTTAATACCAATTCATAATTTTAATTTGAATTTCATAAAATATATAATAAATTAATCATTTATTAATTAAATTTACTAAAACGGCATCATTTTGTCCAGGAATCATAAATTGATCATTTCGATTATACTGGTGTTGTTCACACAAATTTCATGATCAAAATCAATTGAACCTGGCTCAATTGACAGACATTCTATCGCAAAAAAAAAAAACACCCTTCTAATGAGCTCGTTTCCTTGTTTTCTTCATCTTATGGGCCGCAGCAAGGTGGGGATAATATCCAGTATTATATAAAGAAGAAGATGGTTTATTGTTGCCTAACAACATCTCAGGTGCAGTCGTTTCTATTTTAATTTTTTGTACTTGTGTCATCTAAACCATCTGATATTTTTAGAAGGAATCAATTCATGAATCCACCAATTCAATGACAATTTAGTACCTATGAAAAAATTTTATACGAAATATTATTGGAAAATTATATTTTGGTACCTAAAACTTTTCATATTAACATTTTAGTACCTAAACCATTTAAAATTTACATAATGGTTCAAGCTTGAATGTCATTTGGATTTATACATTAATCCACTAATCCATTTGATCCATGGATCTACCAATCCAATCCATAGATCTATTCCATTTGCCACTAGACATAACCAATTTCTTTTGTACACCCGCATCGCATACTCATCCATTATATTTTATAATAAATTATGCATTGGCCCATTTCATATGTTTTTTCGATGCACATCTATTTACAAGAACATTGATGAACTTGGAAACGGAGGCTCTCCATTGCCATTATCCTTCTTACTGAGCTCCTGTCCTTTTTCAACAAAAACAACATCTAAACCTACAATTTTATGTGCTTTCTCACTGAGGCTCACCATTGCATTATCTTCTGTATTGAGCTTCCGTCCACTTTTGACAAAAACAAAATCTAACCCTGCTATTCTATGTGCTTTCAGTGCATATTCATATATGGACTTTGAAAAATAGGGTAATAAAAAAAACATTTAAAAAAATTATAGCTAATTGTTTAAAGTGATATTGTGTACTTAATATAATCATGAATTCATTACAAAAACTCTCCATCTAATCTAACCCGTCTAAACCAACTATAATACACCGCGACGAAGTGCGCGTGTAACTCCTAGTAACCCTATAGATTTAAACCTGCTGATAGAAAAATAGAAACTGGGGAAGTGGCAGTCTCATCAATTAGTTCGAAAGACAGACAATACAAGGAAACTGACCCGTAATTAAACTTGCCTATATGTACATCAAATCATCAGTTCAAACTCTTTGAGAGTTAAATTTAACGTTTAATGCTAATATAAAAAGGAAAACATGAAGACCGCTCCCTCTCTCTCTATATATAAACATCTCCCTGTAAAAGAAAAACATATAATAATCCATATGTCCAACCTATTGCAAACAACTAGAAGAAGCTAAACATTAGTTCATAGCCACATCAGTTTCATATATAACATTACAGAATGATGAAGGCATCGACTTTTGGTGTCGTATGCTTTCTAGTTGTGGTTTTGGGTTTGAAAGCTACATCATCGAGTGCAAAACCATTACGTGGAGGATGGATACCGGTTGATAACCCGAATGGCAACAAAGAGGTGGTGGAAATAGCCAATTTTGCTGTAGACAAATTCAACAAGAAATCAAAATCACAACTGACGCTAGTGAATGTCACCAGGGCAGCATACCAGGTCGTGGACGGCAAACATTATAAACTTCATTTGCTTGTTAACTACGAGAATGACAACAAAATTATTGTTCAACAACTATACTGGGTTCTTGTTTACGAGGATCGGCGAGCCAGAAAGGAGTTGTTGTCCTTTCGGGGATTGCAGAAAAATTAAATAAATATCCTTGCACACACAAAAAATTTATAATTTGCACTTCTCACATAATATTGAATAATTGTAATACTTTGAGCACGTGAATGAATGATAGAGGTTATCAGAAATATTAAACCAATAGCTTTTAGTCTTTTTTTTTTTTTATGAATCGGTGTATTACTATTTCATCAAAAAGCGGTGTTGGCAACATCCTTGCCAACTAGGAATCAAAACCTGACTACAAAAAGATGAGTCTTTCTTCTATTTTTCTACCTGAGTAAACCAGAAAAACAGAAACAGTATGGAAACCAGGGACAAAGGCCTAATCTAAACAAAACCTAAGAAACCAAGATCTCGGGAGAGAGAATAAAAAAACTAAGAAGCAGCACCCCAGCATTTCTCCAGTAGAGCAGGATCCTGCACCAACACCCTCACTTCACTTTGCACTAGAGAGACCAGAGTCTCAGTAGTCTTGCCACTCTCGCCAAATGCTCTTCTACATCGTTCTCTCCATATATGGCTAATGAGTAATTGCTTCCAAGGAAGATCAGTCGACCCACCAATGCACAAGGCGTTTTTACCCCAAACTTCCTGGTAGCCCAGAGGAGATTGTCTTCCCAGGACCTAGGAAGAAAGGGACTAAACTGACCAAAAAGCTGCTTGTGAATAGAGATATAAAACACACAGGTCGAGAAAATGTGATCCCTTGATTTAGCAAGTTGATCACACAAGTAACACTTATCTGGCCCAGCATACCCCCATTTTTTCATTTGATCAATTGTTTGTATCTTGTTACGGATGATAAGCCACACAAGGAATCTGTTCCTTGGAATAGAGGTCCCTGTCCAAAGTAAACTATACCAGTTCACTTCCCTTTGCTTTGGCCTAATAACATCCCAAACCTTCTTAATCGAGTACCTTGGCATAACAACATTATTCCAATAAAGCTCGCCATTGGTCAAGCTAAACAGGTTAGGGACCTTACCTCGAAGCTTCAGCAGCTTCTTCCATTTCCAGGATCCATCTACAGTCACAGTCCAGAAGTCCCTCCCTTTTAGCTTGTAAGCTTGAATCCATGCCACCCACAAAGAACCATGTTGTAACATGATAGCCCAGATCTGTCTAAACACACAAGCATAGTTCCAAGTTGAGAGATCTCTTAACCCAAGCCCACCTTCCTTCTTCGGAACTGCCAAGTATTTCCATGCCATTTTATCTTTAAGCTTCAACCCAGGGCCAACAGACCAAAGGAAATTGCTACATATTTTTTCAACTTCTCTTATAACTGTCTTAGGCAAAGTAAAGACTGTCATCCAGTACTGAGACATACTGTACAAAACAGCTCCAACCAGTTCAACTCTGCCTGCATAATTAAGCGCCTTTGCTTTCCACCCCTGGACTCTCCTTGTGATTCTGTCTATAAGTGGCTTACATGCAGTAACTGAGAGTTTACAAGCCACTAATGGAACACCCAAATATCTGACTGGGAACCCCCCAATTGGTAACCATATCAATAGCTTTTAGTCGGCCTCAATTAAAACTAAATAAATATATCTTCGAACTTGCAACTTAAAAGTCCAGCTAGCCTATTATCACTTAAAACATTTAATCAATAGGGCAAGCGATGTTGATGTTTTCAAATACAATAAACTTAGTACTCATGTTATCAGATGATTTTGAATTTAAAATTTTTTTACATAAATTATATAAAAAAATTGCGATGGATGAATTGCGTATTCTATTTTCTTCATAACCAGGAATCATTAATAACTAAAAATAAATTTGTTACTTTCCCATTCATATTAATTTAATATATAGTTACATATGTTAGGGAAAAATCAAAATTTTAAAAATAAATTCGAAATTCAGTTTAGTCTGTAAAAATATAGTAAATGTTTATAGAAAAGGGCACACTTTATACCCATCCATACACACTAATTAAAATTCATATCTTTAATTTTTCACTAATGCAATTTATTTATTTTCCTTTCTCTTTTTATTTTTGATATAATTCATTGCATTTTCCTGGGTGCATAATGATGGACAACATTTGCTTAGATTCTTACGCATTATGCCAAAATATGTAGATTATATAATCAAAATCAAGTCATTAAATAGATCCAATGGTTAAATTTTAAATAATTTTTTTATTCCTTCCTTTATCATTCAGATTATATTTGTGTTCAAAATATTCAGTTTTAAAAAATGATTCACTTTGATCAACTAACAATATGTATTTCAATATATTTGTGTTCAAAATATTTCAATAATATGTACCGCCATGGTATATGATACCTCCTCCATTAATATGATTTTTTTTCCAAAATATATCACACTGAATGTTGTTTTATGTAGTATAAGTAATGCAATTTGTCTTTGAAAAAAAATCAACTTAAAACAAATGAGCTAGGTATAGTTAGTTAAAAGTTAATGGAGAGTAGTTATGCTCATACATTATTGTACATAAAATCTGGGTTATTTATCTAAATTGTTCCCAATAATCTTCACAATAATTGCATTTTGTCTGATCTCGTTTTTTCCTTACACTTTGTTTCTCTTCCACTCCTCTTGGAAAGATACAATTTTTATTTAATATAAGTTCATCATCATTATACCCAAAAATAAATAAAAAACTGAGAAGAATTTGTTTACCTTTTGTGTTTCGTCTTCTCTCAACCTACCACCGTTCAAAAATGTATTTTTTAAACTTTTTTCTCTATCAAACACTCCCCCTTTTCTATAATTATTTGTATTTTGACTCTGCTCAAATCCCCATTGTTCGTAAGTTCATTAAAGTTTCATTACCTGCAGTGTTTTCCTTCTACTTTATTGTTGGCTTGGGAATGATTTAAACAACCAATGTTGCCACATTTCCGTAAACATCTGTACTTAAACTTTGCTCAAGCCTCCATCTTTTCCAAATTCATTCGGCATAGCTAGCTTTAGCTTAGTCGGATTGAGTCCAGATCCGGTCAGTAACTGATGGATCAGTAACCCATTAGTAACCCCTTTCCTGGTCCCACGTGTCAATCATTTTTTTTATTTAAATTAAATGTGAAAATGGCAGTACGGTAAAATTGCACTTACTCCTATTTATTGCTGATGCTCACTTTTGACCGGAGCATATCAGCGCCCCTTCTCTCTCCTCGCAAAACATTTAATTTTCCTTTCCTTAATTTTTAACAGACGATTTCTCATTCATTTTAAGTCGAAATTTAATTTTTTTTGCACAGTTAGATCAGATTAATTGTGCTCTTCAAATTGATATCCACTTTGATATTTTTTGGACACAAAAAAATTTGTCAGTTATTACCAGTCTATACCATATGGTATTGACTGGTATTAAACAAGAGCATATATATATATTTCGTTACCACCCAATACCATATGATATAGTATGGTAATATCAATATATATTTCGTTACCACCCAATACCATATTGTATAGTGTGGTAATATCACACAATTCACACAATACCATATGGTATAGAGTGGTAATATCAATATATATTTCGTTACCACGCAATACCATACATTACCATAGGGTATAGTGTGGTAATATCAATATATATTTCGTTACCACCCAATACCATATGGTATAGTGTGGTAATATCAATATATATTTCGTTACCACACAATACCATATGGTATAGAGTAGTAATGTCAATATATATTTCGTTACCACACAATACCATATGGTATAGTGTGGTAATATCACACAATACCATATGGTATAGAGTAGTAATGTCAATATATATTTCGTTACCACACAATACCATATGGTATAGTGTGGTAATATCACAAAATACCATATGGTATAGAGTGGTAATATCAATATATATTTCGTTACCACGCAATACCATAAATTACCATAGGGTATAGTGTGGTAATGTCAATATATATTTCGTTACCACCCAATACCATATGGTATAGAGTCATAATATCAATATATATTATCTAAAAGGAAAAAAACAGAAGGAGGGAGAGAAAAAAATCGTCTTCTGATGCCTCTCATTTCCTCTTCCTCAATCAAGAACACCAAAATGCCAAAAAAATGAGAAAGATCGGAATTGAGTCCAACGAGTTGATGAAGAGAAGAAATGCAATGAAAGAGAGTGGCTACAATTTTTATGCTAGAGAAAAAAAAAAATGAAGAAGGAAGAGAGCAGATTTAGATTTGAAAAGGAAATTGTGAGAGAAAAAATAAGAGAGAAGGAATAGAGAAATAGAAAGGATCTGGAAAGAGATTGAAAAAAAGGAAGAGAGAAGGAAGAAAGTTGAGTTGTAGAGAAAAGACCATTCTCTTTCTTTCATTGAAAAGCCAACCATTGAAATGCGGAATAAATGAAAAAAATTAAAAATACAAAAACGGACAAAAATGCCCCTCCCTACCCAGCGTCCAGCCCATCCACACGATTTCTCCATCCCCAGATCTACGGCCGGCGTGTGGTTACTGATGGGTCAGTAACCAGTGGTTACTGACCCTATCTTGGACCGTCGGATTTGCACAAGCTCTCCTCTCCATTTAATTCCAAATAGTAAAGTTTCATTTTCTAATCAAATTGCATCAATTACTTATGTTGACTTCTAGATAAGTTATGTGATGTGTTTGTTAGAATGATTATAAGGGAAATTCAGTTACATGATGCGATGAGAAAACTCGACCCTATGTAGTTTTATGATGATGGTTAACATATTTATAAGGATGAATATTACAGTTGTTGTAACTACCTTTTTTGTTGTTTGTTATTTAATTAATATTATACGGTAATGGGAAGTAGAGGTAAAGTGTCCCAATAGCTAAAATTTTGTTTTGATATCATTCATAAAAAAATTGCAACTACACCTTGATTAGATGCTAATCAGATGCAATTGTCCAATTCTTTTGTTTTGTCTAAACCATGTGTATTTCTTTAGTGCTTAGTTAAGAAACATGTTTATCTTTCACTCTTGGGCCTCCTCCAAATAAATGTCACTAGTATGTTGCTATTATATAAAAAATGAAAATTACATCTTGAACAAAGAATTTTGTCAATCCAAAAGCCCCATTTTATTGTAAACAAAGAAAATGTAAACGTTCTGTAACTGGAAAACCTCATAATTCCTTAAGATTTTATTAGAGCCAAATAACAAACATATAAAGCATTTTCCAGAGTTTAATAAGATATGTAATGGTATCTTTGAGTTTGAATATTGAACATGGATTGAATATTGAAAAAATAAGTTGGCGGATTGTTAAACTATAAAAGTACTGTTAACTATTATAAAATTGTTGGCTAACTGTTTATAAAATTATTTTTAACTTAGAATATCTAAGATATATATATATATATAAATAATGTTAGTATAGGACTTAATTTTTTATTAATAAAAAATAATTTCAAATTTATATTATTGTCACCAAAAATTCTAAGAGAGCATTCAAACTGTCTAAACAAAATCAAACAAAATTTTTATAAAATTCAAATTAGTAATTAGGATGCAGTAGATAGTGGTTCACATAAATCCAACAAAGAAAATTCGGAGTATAAATTAAATTAGTTGATGGTACAAAATTCATATTAAAGTTTTTTTTTATCTTAAACATTAATTCTAATAGTTAAAATAGTGAACTAATGAACTAGTCAAATTAGGATAATTTATTCGGTTCCGATTCCAATAGTGAAAAATCATCCAGTTTATCATGGACCATTGAAGCAAAATAGACCGCATTTCATTATAATTTGTTACACAATTCCACCGGTTTACTTGTCGAACCGGTCCGATTCTTATAACAACGATTATAAATAATCACCAGCCATCCAGCAATCCTTTATACCATGAGCAAATACATACATCACTTTGAACTTACACCTTTTTTCTGAACTGAATTTGACTTTACATCTAGTTATTGACAAATATACTATACATGCATACTAAAAATTAAACAAGTACCTACTACATTTAATTTATAGGTTCATCAATTATTTATGTCACACGATCGACCGAGTACCATTTACCACTCCATTATCTCTTTTTATATATATATATATATATATATACATATCATTATCACGCTGTAGGATAAGAAGCTTCCATTGCCAGACCACACAACCCTTCAGTCTCAGAAACATCCTTCTTGATCCTCATATACCCATCCTCTCCCCATCCCTTCCCCCACGAGTTCTTCAGCACCCAATACTTACTCCCGTCGCCATTCGTCCCGTAGCCAACCGCAGTGACTGCATGGTCAAGCTCCGTTCCGCAAGATCCCTCGAAAACCCCGCTCCCGTACAGCTGGAACATAAACCCGCCGCCTTCTATGGCCACGGACACCGGCTGATGAGCCACGGCCTGCATCAGAGCTCGCTCGCTGTTGGCGGGGACGTCCTCGTAGCCCTTTATCTTGGCCGCAGGAGAAGAGGACCGTTTCTTGTTGCATGTGCCGTCCTGGGCTTGGTAAGGGTATTGGGCTTCCGTCGCCAGGCCGCCTTTGGCCCGAATGAAGGTAAAGGCGTTGTCCATCAGCCCGCCTTCACAACCTCCATCCTCGCCCTCCACGTCGCAGTCTATGAGCTCTTGCTCCGACAGGGAGATCAGCTTCCCCGTTTTCAGCTTTGTGATTCCTTCCATCGCTGCCACCGCCGAAAACGCCCAACATGCCCCTGACAATTTAGCCATGCTTGTGTCACACACGAGATTACGTTACGTTGCTACAAATGGCATGTATATATATTACAAAATATAAAATAAATGACCTGAATGGGGGAGATGGTCAATCGTGTACTAATACGTTCCATCAAACGAAAGCAACTCACAAGGATTTGAAGTTTGTATAAATATGAATATCATGTACTTAAAAGAAACAGATGAAGGCATTTTGTGGCCGAGAGGTCTTGTGTTTGAATCCAGATGACTCCACTTGTAAAGCAGATGAAAGTCCTTATAATTAGTTGACTGACTTTCGTTTGAGGGGTGTATTAGTGACTGGTACAAGATTCATTATTGAACCTCTTCCAACAATTTTGAGTTATTGAAAGCAACTAGTTCTTCCTAAATCAGTGCTGACGTTTTTAGTAATTAATTACCACATTTGGCTTGGTCTTTGACAGGTGTGACGACGCCGGACTTCCTCCAGTCCATGGTGGCAGGAACGGCTGACACGTCAGCATACCGGAAGGTGGCGGCGGTGGATTGTTTCAGGGAAGAAGAGTGGCGGCGTTTGTAGCCCAAGTACGTGGACCGGAACTCTTCGTTGGTAAGGTCGGCAAACTTGTTGAGCCCAAGCTTGAACCCGGCGTTCTTACCGTTGTTGTTGTTATTAAAAGCCTCGACGAGTCTGGCGTTGTCGTTGAAGATAAGTAGCCTTCTCTCCTTCTCTGCCTCGTCTTTGTAGGACCTGGAGTGTTTGACCATCCAGTCCTCGTGCTTCAGCCGCATGATGATTTGGTCGTCGTCCAGCTGACGACAAGTCGTTTTGGTTGGACACATGGCTGCCAGCAGTACGAGGAGGAGAAAGGCGGCTGAGAGGAGTACTAGGTTGTTGGAAGATTGCATGGTTGCCATGGGAGAAGTAATTTACTTCAAGGGGCTGTTGGGTTTCGCTTTGTGAAATGGCTGCTGGTATTTATAGCTGGAAATTTCTCAGGTATTATTAAGCTAGGGAGTGAGTACTGATGGAGAAGTTGGGTGAATGGGTCTCTCTCCGCTCTAACGTGCCTTGAAAAATGTCCTGATTTGGACTTTCAGTTTTGGGACGATCTGCATGCGTTCAATCAGTTATGTCTAGGATGATGGTTTGAACCGGTTGACGATATTTCAATATGTGGACAAGAAACTAAGGCTTGTGTATACGTACGTAAGAGTTAAGACATCTTGTTGTGGTGGTAAATGGTAATTGTGAGAGAGTGTTGAATTTTAGAATTGGGGAAAATCTGATCTGATTCTCATTGAATGATTCTGTAAACTAATATACAAGTTTTGGAAGAGAGAAAGCCGGTGCACGTAGGCACTACCCAAAAATGTAGGAACTGAAAGTTGTGGAGAAAATAATAAAAGAATAAAATGAAAAATCATATATCCTTAATACGCCCCCGCAAGACGGAGGAGGTATCAACGACTCCGATCTTGGCTCGCAGGAGGAGAAAGCGTGAGGCAGCTAAGGGTTTGGTGAGAGCATCCGCCAGCTGATTCGTCGTGGGAACGTAGGAGACCTGAAGACGACCAGCCTGGACAAGCTGTCGAACAAAGTGATAGTCGAGGGCGAGATGTTTCATGCGAGAGTGGAAGACCGGGTTGGAGCTGAAGTAGGTGGCGCCAAGATTGTCAGAGTAGATGGTAGGAGCAGCAGCTAGGGGATGTCGGAGCTCGTGAAGAAGATTTTGAACCCATTCCAATTCGGCTGTAGCATTAGCAATAGCTCGATACTCAGCCTCAGTGCTGGAGCGAGCAACAGTACGCTGCTTCTGAGAACGCCAAGAGATGAGGGTGGAGCCGAGGTAGACAAGATAGCCAGAAGTAGAGGACCGATCATCAAGATTACCGGCCCAGTCAGCATCGGCAAAGGCGGAGAGGGACAAAGCACCAGAAGAGCGACGAATGGAGAGACCATGAGTGAGGGTGCCAGAGACATAGCGGAGAAGCCGCTTAACACACTGCCAATGAGAGGACTTCGGAGAATGCATGTACTGAGAGAGCTTGTTGACAGAGTAGGCAATGTCCGGGCGAGTGTAGACAAGATACTGCAGAGCACCAATAACCTGACGAAACCGGGTAGCATCGGTAGGAGGAGACCCATCATCGAGGGTGAGAGAGGTGGAAGCCGCTAAGGGAGTGTCAACAGGCTTAGCATCAGTCATCTGGAAGCGATTGAGAATATCAACCATGTACTTGTGCTGAGAGAGGATATAGCCAGTGGAGGTGGGAATGACTTCAATGCCCAGAAAATAATTAACATCCCCGAGAGCCTTGAGAGAAAACCGGTGCGAGAGAGCATCCTGGAAGGAGGCGAGCGTGCCAGGGTCGTTGCCAGTGAGCAATAAGTCATCAACATAGACCAAGAAGTAGAGGAGTACCTTCCCACGAGAGTAGACAAATAGAGAGGCGTCGGAATTAGTTTTGCAGAAGCCAAAGTCAACAAGGAAGGCACTCAAAGCAGTGTACCAGGCACGGGGAGCCTGACGAAGACCATAGATAGCACGGCGAAGGCGACACACATGATGAGGACGAGATGAGTCGACAAAGCCAGGCGGCTGAACCATGTAAACCTCTTCCTCCAAAGGACCCTGAAGAAATGCATTATTGACATCAAACTGGGATATGGGCCAGGACTGGGAGAGAGCCAAGGTGAAAACGGTACGGACGGTGACCGGTTTGACGACAGGGCTGAAAGTATCAGTGAAGTCAAGACCCGGGCGTTGAAGAAAACCCTTGGCAACAAGTCTCGTCTTGAACCGGGAAATAGAGCCATCAGGACGATGCTTGACACGATATACCCAGCGGTTGCCAAGGACGTGATAATGAGGCAGGCGTGGAACTAAGTCCCATGTAGAATTAGCCAATAAAGCAGAATGCTCGGCATGAAGAGCATCATTCCACTCAGGATATCGCAGGGCCTCATGAACAGAAAGTGGCTCAAGTGGAGGGGGCCCAACTGCCAATTCAGTGAGGAAAAGGCGCTTCTTGGGCCTGAAAATGCCCCGCTGTGCCCGAGTCGCCATTTGATGCGAGCGAACAGGAGGCGGAGGTGGGCCAGCAGGGGGCGGCAGCCGGGATGGAGGAGTGACAGGGTGGGCCGAGGAGGGCTGGGGCCCAGAAGCTGAAGAAGAATGGGGCACGGGCCCAGAAGCCAACGGATCAGGGGCAGGCAGGGGCCCGGGCGCGGATGTGGGCGCAGTGGGCTCGGGCCCAGAAGACAATGAAGCAGCAGCTGGGGGCGCGGGCCCAGACAGGGAAGGAGCAGCAGCTGGGGGCGCGGGCCCAGGCAAGGAAGGTTCTTCCGCAGGGGATACTGCCAGGGGAGAACGTGAAGCGGGCCTGGAAGTGGAGAAAGGCAAGTGGGCCGGAACAGTGGTAATTGTGGGTGTGAGATCCAGAAGCCAAGAGGCAGGAGAATGGGCCTCGGCAGGAACAGTGGTAAAACCTGGGAATTGAGACTCAACGAAAACAACATGACGCGAAACAAAAATGCGACGTGTGTTAGGATCAAAACAACGATATGCACTCCGTTGAGGACAATAACCAAGAAAAATACATGGTCGAGACCGAGGATCGAGTTTGTGAGCAGAGTAGGGCCGAAGCCATGGATAACACAAGCAACCAAAAATACGGAGTTTATGATAATTAGGAGAAACATTGAAAAGAATAGTGTATGGAATGGCACCCCGTAAAGCCGAAGATGGCATACGATTAATGAGATAGATAGCAGTGGAGAAGGCAAATGACCAAAAAGACGTCGGAAGTTTAGCATAATGAAGAAGAGTGATACCCGTTTCGACCAAATGACGATGTTTCCGCTCAGCCAGGCCATTATGTTCAGGAGTATGCGGAGGAGTGAGAAGATGGGTTATACCATGACGAACAAGATCACAGCGCAATTTAATGAATTCACCACCACCATCTGTATAGAGACGACAAATGGTGGTAGAAAAATAGTTTTCAACCATAGTTCGAAAATCAAGAAAAACTGGAAGAACATCAGATTTTTTGCGCAGAGGATAGTACCAAGTATAACGTGAGAAATGATCAATAATAATCAAATAGTAATGAAAACCATCAATGGAAGAAACGGGAGCTGGTCCCCAAACATCCGTGTACAAAAGATCAAATGGACGAGTGCTAGTCAAAGAAGAAAAAGAAAATGGCAGTTTGTGGCTCTTATTAGAAAGACAAGCATCACACGGTGAACTAGTCAGGGACGACGAAACAGGGAGAGAATTCGACCGGATAAGATTTGTGAGGGACGAATGGGAGGGATGACCAAGGCGGGCGTGCCAAGAATCGGCAGAGGTGCGAGTGGTGACCAAGGCCAGCCGAATATTCTCCACTTCTCGAGGTAGCTCGTAGACATCACCGTTGTTTTCCCCCCTCAGCAGATGCGCCCCCGTGCGAAGATCCTTCACAATAAAATGTGTGGAAAAAAATTCCACAGAGACAGGATTAGTTTGACAAAGCTTGGCAACGGAAATGAGCCGTTTTTGTATACTTGGAACACACAAAATATCGCGCAAGTGAAATTGAGTGGAACCAAGAGAGACAGTGGAAGAGCCAATGTGAGTTATCGCCAAACCTGAACCATCACCAACAAGAATTTCATCGGGCCCTGTATAGTCCGAATAAAGTGAAAGTTGACCCAAATCTGGAGTCACATGGTGGGACGCTGCAGAATCCATCAACCAAGGCCCAGAAGATGATGAGGAGCCCATATGAGTGAGATTAGCCTGACGGGCCTGCTGAAAAGCTTGACGGGCCTGAGGAAACAGCCTGAAGCACTGTTTGACAGAGTGCCCAGCCCGCTCGCAATATTGGCAAACAACAGAGGGCTTGCGTGGCCTATTGGGCTCGGAAGGATGAGCTGGCCCAGAATGAGAGACACGGGCAGGCGGAGTGGGCTCAAATGAAAAACCCTGAGAGGGACGTTGCGGAGTGCGGGAGAAAGAGGGTCCGCCGCCAGAGTTACCGCCGCTGCTCCCTGAAGACCGCCGAGGAGGTACCTGTGAGTGGAAGGCGGTGGGAACAGCCACGGAGTGAATCTGCTCCTTCAAGTCCGCCTCATATTCAATGAGGGAATCCAATAAATCCTCAATTGAGACTGTTGTCCCGCGAGCACGAACAGCTGCCGAAAAATGGCTGTAATCGGGACCGAGCCCGCGAAGACAGTGTACGACCAGGTCGAGGTCGGAGACTGGGTCATCAACAAGAGCAAGTTCAGCGGCTACCTGCTTCAGATCATTCACATAGCTGAGGACATCACGATTTCCTCTGGTTATGCGAGCAAGCTTCCCTTTGAGATTAATAATCCGAGACCCAGATCTCCCAGCATACAATTTCTCGAGAATCAACCAGGCCTCTCGAGATGTGACAGCAGCAGAGACGAAAGAGTAAAGCGATTCAGAGATCGAACAACGCATAGCGTGGAGAATCAACTTATCTTGGCGAAACCATCGACGATAGACAGGATTGGGACCGGTGACGTCGTCGTTCGTGACTGTGCGAGGAGGAACAACACCGGTGCCATCAATAAAACTGATCAAATCGAGCCCCATAAGAAGTGTCTCAAGCTGTGATCGCCAAGAGCTGAAATTGGTGGAGGTAAGCTTCAACGGCAATTGGGCAGCGGGATTGAAGGTTATGACAGATTCATCTGCTGGAGAACTTCCATCAGAGATAGTGGATCCAGACATGATGAAGGACAGAAGCAAAAGGGGAAAAAGCAGAGTAAACAGAGACGCAGATGATGATAGGTAAGTGAACAAACAAAGGCTTTAACACTGGATCAACAAGTTGAACGTAACTTGCTCTGATACCATGTGAGAGAGTGTTGAATTTTAGAATTGGGGAAAATCTGATCTGATTCTCATTGAATGATTCTGTAAACTAATATACAAGTTTTGGAAGAGAGAAAGCCGGTGCACGTAGGCACTACCCAAAAATGTAGGAACTGAAAGTTGTGGAGAAAATAATAAAAGAATAAAATGAAAAATCATATATCCTTAATAGTAATGTCTTAAGTTTAGACTGAGAGATTACTTATCTCCTAGGGCATGATAAGATTTCAAAGGAACAGCTATAAGTTATAACAGTTTCAGTTTAGCAGTAAGGCTCCTATGTATTTTTTATTATATCTTGGTTTTTTCTTTCTTTTTTTCTTCTTTCTCTGTAGATTCCTTCTTTGTCTCTAGTGTTTCGCGTGGGCGGATCAAATCGACTCATTATGAAATTCATCAATTGTAAAAAAAAAAAAAACATACAAACTTCTTAAAGAGAAATATTTTATTCAAATTTCAATACCAACTTTGTGTAAAATTTCATCTACGAAGGATAACAATCAAGTTGATACAATGAATCATCTGTTGATTGAGGCTGCATATCTAAAATTTATCTCAACTTTCACAAGTGTTACCTAGCACAAAAGAAAATTAAACTTCACATTCTCTAATTTTTTTAGATAAGGGTGATATATGTTACTCTTTTTTTTTTTGTTATTAGTTACTACTGAAGGGACTCGAACCTGGGACCTTCATATTCATGGCTAGTGGTATTACCACTAGACCAATCCCTTGTTCGTTCACATTCTCTAATTACCAACTTGTCTAGTAATCTAATCCCATATATCTGTCCAAAGACATATTAGTGATTTCATCAGAGAAAATGAGTAGTGAAGTGATGATAGTGATTCCATAACAGAGAAAATGAGATTCTTGTGGTTTAGTGAATCATGTCAAGATTCCACCGGTCAGCAGAACTTGGCATTACGTACCCTCCAATCGCCATGCAAATGAAATATCAGATTAATTAAAGTCTCACTCGATCGCCACTAGAAAGAAATCCGTGCAAGCAATCAAAGCTGAGATGATTCAGCCAATCAAGCAAGAGGCGAAATTTCTTACGACAAGATTCTATCTTTGATTATCAGCAAACAGTGCTCATGGTTTTCAGAACTGATGGTAACTGAAAGGAGAGGGCAGCGTAATATTGGTATCCTCATTTTAAACAAATGAAAATAAGATATATTGTAAGTCTCGAATTATTAGAAAGAGCCTCTTTTTGTAAATATAATTGAAATGTTTGTTTGAGGGTCTTGTATTTCAATGTTGAATATACTATTCAATATTGACAATTTGTTTGCACAAGAAATATACGTAGATGTTGCATAAGGATTTCATGTTTATGACATGATATGCGTACGAGGGACACATAAAAAAAATAATACAAAATTTATCTTTTTATATGTTTGAACAATTCTAATTATTGGAACTAATTGGATCTCTCAGATGATTTTTTTTTTTTTTACGCAGAACCCTTGCTGGATTTGGAATCTTTGAAATATCAGCAACTCTATTTATTGATTGAGAAAGCGGGAACTTGGCCAATTTGCAATTATATGACTAATCGTTGTTATTGTGCTTTTCTTATCTTTTCTTTGTGTTTTCTAATTATACGTAACTGTACGTCTAATTATTCAATTAGAATCTATTGCCAGTTCCTCTCAATTATTGTCGTCCTCAACTCAAATGACTTTGGATTTTTCTTTCTTCTTTTAGTACAGACTTATCCTTTGATTTTGAATGACTTCCATTCCCTAGAATCCCAGTTCACAAAGGTGGAAAGGACGTGTGGATGGTTGGGCTTATAAATGATGCAGCAGTATTATCTTTTCGGATTGCCGAGGATTCACGAGTGACCATATAAAGGATTGAGCAATTCTTGTACGAAACATTTTATGATTTTCTGGGAGTTGTGTGGTTCTCTTTCGGAATGAATGTTCATGGAGCTCATAGATAATACTGTCAGTTAAAGTTCGGTAACGAAAGGTGAATCGGCTGGAAATGGCAACAAAGAATTTGCTACCTTTCTCTTTTGGATTTTCACTTCAATGGCCGGCTAATAGACTTGGCAAATTACAACCCGATCCGCTGGCCCAACTCAAAACTGCCCGAAAACTAGAAATTTTTGTAACCCGAAATTCGAATGACCCGACCCGATAACCCGTGATTTTTTGGGTCGGGTTGGGTGGGTAAGCGGGTCGACCCGTTAGACCCGTTCCATTCTATATATCACTCTCAAAATGATAAAATCACTCATAAATTGGTCAAATGTTTAAAAAAAATTACAACGATTTGAATGACATGTTTGGAGTTTAAGGATAATCAAATATCATGTGTTTCTTGTAGTAGTATTATTCTTGTGATTGTTTTTTGACGATTTGCGTAATTTGTATTTCATTTCATAAGCGTGGGAGGATTTGAGAATATGTTAATTGACATGTGTTAGGTAAACTATTGTCATGCATATGTGAAAATTTGTGTTCCTTAAGAAAATATGAAGCATGTTTGATATTATTTCTGAGAACGCTCATAACCCGAAATGACCTGTAACCCGACCTGAAACCAAATGGGTTGGGTCAATATTTGACCCAAAATCAGTCAACCAAACATGACCCGACCCGTAACCGAAGTCCTCAACCTGAAATTACCCGACCCGTTTGTTAGGTTTACCGGCTAAAGAATAACGTTAATTAATATACATAAAGTCCTCCAATATATAATAGTGGAGTTTTATGGGCTTTTCAGAATTCAAAATTTGCTGCTCTCTCCTTAATTTTTACCAAGGCCATTTTAGTCCAAAATTTATCCCTAAAACCTACGCCTTCAAGACGTGTAAATAACGAGCTGTTTGATAAGAAACTGCAGGAATCTCGGGGGAGTGAACGTCCTTTCTCTCGTCTAGTGAGAGTCTCGAAATTAGGATTCCTGTTTTTCTGGAGCTAGGGTTCCAGTGTGTCGGCCTAGGTTTCTCCTCTACTTGCTAGAGTTTACAGTGGGATCTACCCATCTAAGCTTGTTTTTCTACCTCGGTTCTTTGCTGCTAATCACTGCTTGTTTGGATTCTAATCCGCCTCCTGCGTTTTAGAATCTCGAGTGAGAGTTTCCTGGAAGCTTACTTACCAAGTTTTCAGGGTCTCGTATTCTTGTGAAACCCTAATCTGCCTCAACCGATTAAGGGTAAGGGAGAGCTATTCTTTTACTGCCTCTGTTGAGCTATTTTTGTGTGTTAGGGGACAATCCAAGTACCACATCGGTAATACAAGGGAAGGAACCCTTGTATATTAGAGTCCACCTAGCCCAATTAGTACGAGACCTTTTGGGGAGGATACCCAAAAGTAACTCACACAGGTATCGAGTTTAAGACTCCTTATGAAGTGTGGTATGGTAAGCCTGCTGATTACTCTTCATTGAAAGTTTTTGGATGTCCTGTTTATTATCATGTGTATGAGGGTAAACTGAACCCAAGGGCAAAGAAGGGTGTATTTTTGGGTTACGGAGATGGAGTTAAGGGATTTCGAGTTTGGTCACCTTCTGAGCATCGAGTTATACTCAGTAGAAATGTGATATTTGATGAGAAGTCTATGTTTAACCCCATGTTGAAGGTGACTGTTGTTGAAGGTAGCAGGAATGTTGATAAGCAGGCGGAGCTGCAAACTCTCAATGAGAGTGAGTTTGAGCACCAAGGTGGAGATGATCAACATGAGCATGTTTCTACAAAGCCAGAAACTTCACAGTCCAGTGCAGGAGCTCAAAAGTCTATAGCTTTCGGTAGACCGAAGAGAGCGACTGCAGGAGTACCTCCAGAGAGGTATGGTTTCGAGGACATGGTGGCGTATTCATTTCAGGTTGCTGAAGAAGTGGATGCAGGTGAGCCACAGTCCTATAGAGAAGCCGTTTCGGGTGGCGAATCTGATCAGTGGCTTGCCGCAATGGGAGATGAGATGGAATCCCACTACAGGAATCAGACTTGGGAGCTAGTTAAACGACCACAGGGAAGGAAGATTGTTACAAACAAGTGGATCTACAAGAAGAAGGAAGGAATCAGTTCTAAAGAGGGCATGAAATTTAAAGCTTGGATGGTTGCACGAGGCTTCTCGCAGAGGGAAGGAGTTGACTACAATGAGATTTTCTCACCAGTGGTCAGGCATACTTCGATCAGAGTGCTACTAGCAATAGTGGCACATTATGACTTGGAGCTCGAGCAGCTAGATGTGAAGACAGCTTTCCTACATGGAGAGTTGGAGGAAGAAATTTACATCACTCAGCCAGAAGGATTCTAGGTTTCGAGAAAAGAAGACTATGTTTGTAAGCTGAAGAAGTCCTTGTATGGACTTAAGCAGTCTCTGAGGCAGTGGTACAAAAGATTTGACAGTTACATGCTTGAGCTAGGCTACAACAGAAGTCCATATGATTGTTTTGTGTATCACAAGAAGGTGGAGGATGGTTCGATGATCTATCTTGTTCTGTATGTGGATGATATGGTCATAGCTGCAAGGTCGAAGTCTGATATCCAAAAGTTAAATTGGCTTCTCAGTGCTGAGTTTGAGATGAAGGATTTGGGAGCTGCTCAGAAGATCTTGGGTATGGAGATTTACAGGGACAGGTCAAAGAAGAATCTCTTCTTTTCACAGAAGAGCTACATCCATAAGATACTGTCGAGGTTTTGCATGTCTTCAGCAAAGCACTTAAATACTCCTAGTGCTTCAAATGTTCATCTATCCTCAGCTTATGCACCACAGTTAGAGGTTGATAAGGAGTACATGTCGAGAGTCCCATATGCTAGTGCAGTAGGTAGCTTGATGCACGCTATGGTATGCACTAGACCTGATCTTGCACATGCTGTTAGTGTTGTCAGCAGGTTCATGACACAACCTGGGAAGGAGCATTGGCAGGCTGTGAATAGGATCTTCCGGTACCTTAAGGGTACATCTAATGTGGGGATTAGCTTCGGAAGTGATACAGAGTGCTTGGTGTCTGGGTATTCTGACTCGAACTATGCTGGAGATGTTGACACGAGGAGATCGATTCCCGGTTATGTATTCACTCTTGGGAGTTCTGTAGTGAGCTGAAAGGCAACTTTGCAGTCGCCGGTGACATTGTCTACTACTGAGGCAGAGTATATGGCATTGATAGAAGCTGCTAAGGAGGGAATATGGTTGAAGGGACTGGTTGGTGATCTGGGTCTACATCATGATCAGGTAGTGGTGTATTGCGACAGTTTGAGTGCAATATGCTTGGCCAAGGATCAAGTCCACCATGAGAGGACTAAGCACATCGACGTGAGGTATCATTTCTTGAGGACAGAGAAGAGGATTAAGGTGAAGAAGGTTAGCACCACGGATAATTCTGCTGATATGTTCACGAAGCCGGTTCCACATGGCAAGTTCCAACATCGCTTAGACTTGCTGAATGTCTTGAGTGGGTGACTCCACCCTGCGGGGCATTGATTGCGGGAGAGAGAGAGAGAGAGAAGGAGAAGAGTACATTAGAGATTTCAGAGGAAGAGGATTCAAGTCAAGGTGGAGATTTGTTGATGTGACTTGAATCGGACTATCAGCCGCTACGACTGGTAGTCGGGGGTCTCACATGGAGAAGTACTATAAATACTTCTCTTACTCCTCTGTAATCTGTAATCTCCTTGTATATTGAAACTAGCTCTCGCTCGCCCTTGTATATTAGAGTCCACCTAGCTCAATTAGTACGAGGCCTTTTGGGGAGGACACCCAAAAGTAAAATCGTGCGGGCTTGGCCCAAAGCGAACAATATCGTACTAATTGAGCAGCCCGATTTGTGACAAGTGGTATCAGAGCCTGGTTCGGCGGATCCAGGGCGGTGGACGTCAGTTTGGTGGGACCCTCATTCGGTGATCTCGGGATTTGAGATCTACGACTGATTTGGTGGTTCCACGAGAGATCCACGTTTGGGCTACATCTGGTTTGGTGGATCTACGAGAGATCCACATCTGGTATGGCGGATCTAGGAGAGATCCGCGTTTGGGAAAATCCTTGTACCGAGAAGCCATCGATACAAGGTGTCTGACAGATCAAGATAATCGCTGAGGAGAGGACACGATATTCGTGGTCCTTGTCTTGAGGGGAGGATGCATATGTTGCTACGTCATTCATTCTTAACTATATATACTAATAATAATAATATGCGGTATATTCTCTCTTCATTCTTCAATTGAGTTAATGGATACCGGACTTTTTAATTCCTTTTTGATGGACGGCAAAGTTGTTTTAAGAGGAAAACAATTTTGGCCGTTTTAGCAAATATTCTCTTTTTTCGGTAACTTTAAGGTAAAAAAGAGATAGATATGCTCCGTTTGGCAACGAGGGGGTGCAAATTATCGGAGGGAGCAAATCATAGGAGGGTGCAAATTATTGTTTGGGAGAAAAAGTAGGAGAGTGCAAAATGAGGTGTAAAGTATTAATTTTAATATAATAATTATTATTATAATAGAAAAATAAAAACCAAAATTAAAAGAGCCCACCACCTCTATCTAATCTTTCCCTCCATCGGTTCCACCTTCCTCTTATTTCCACTCATCCCACGTCTGCCCCACCTTAACCAGAAGGTCTTCCACTATGCCCCTAGGATGAACTATAGATCGGTCAGCTAATTGAATACTCATCCTAGTTGCACTGGGTTCACCTAGGCCTAGTTTCTTGAACAGTTTATATGGCATAACATTGATACTAGCACCTAGATCCGCCAAGGATCTCTCTACATGCAATTTCCCTATAGAGCATGGGATAGTAAAACTACCTGGGTCCTTCTAGTTCTGCGGAAGCTTGTTTTGCAGAATGGCCGAGCACTCCTCGCTGAGCTCCACAATGGCCAGCTCGCTCAGCCTCCGCTTCTTCGAGAGAAGCTCCTTCAGGAACTCAGCATACTTAGGCATCTCAGATAGTGCCTCCATAAAGGGCACTTGAACATTCAGCTTCCTAAGCATGGACGAGAAATTGTCGAACTCTGCCTCTAGCCTTTCTTTGTACATCCTGGTGGGAAAATGGAGCTTAGGCTTATATTCAGCCACTACTAGTTGTGGCTTTGAAGCTTGAGTCTCTGGCTCCTTTTCCATCACCAGGTCTTCTTCCGCCTCTGGGTGATCTAGGTCACCTTCTTGGCACACTTCTGCGGTGCATCCGCAGTCACAGTACCACTTCTCAATATAATGGCGTGCAACCCCTCCTTATGATTTCTGGGATTCGGTAGGGTTTGGCTAGGAAGTGTGCCAGCCGGTCTGGAAGCAAGGGCATCTGCCAGGTGCCCGATCTTGGTGTCCATATCCTGCAAGAGTGCCTGCTGGTTTCTCTAGCCAGCTTCAATCTCCATGAACTTGCCTGCAACCACTTTCATGAATTGCTCCAATTTATTGAACTATTGGGTACTAGTGCTGGCCAAGGTAGTCACTAGATCCCTCTGTTCTGAAAAGAGATCGCCCGGGGCTAGGATGGATGGAGATGCACCAGGCTGCTGGTACTACTTCTGTGAGGGCTGTTGAAAGGCCTCCCCCTGTCTGGGCAGATAAAGTGGCTGTTGTTGCTGCATTAGGCCCGGGCGAGGCTGGTATGGCTGCCTCTAGTTTGGAAAACTAGCTGTAGGAGCCTGGGAGCCAGGTGGCTTTGGATTGCTGTTGCCACTCTAGGAGAACTTGGATGCTGGCGCCATCCCTCATTGTAGGTATTACTGTAAGGATCGTTGCGCCTGGCATTGTTGATGAAGTTCACCTACTCCTAGGGTGTACTGGACTCACGCATGGCCTGGCTGTCCTCCACAGTATGATGGGCGCTCTCGCACCACTAGCAACGCATTGCCGGCTGCTGCCCTGTCCCCGAAACCATCTTATTCCGATCGATGGCTGAGACCATTTTAGACACAACCTGCACTAAATCATAAGAGGGGGTGCCCACAACATATACACCCCGGCCTGGTGCTCGCCTCGACCTCCTAGAAGTACCCCAATCATACCCTTTCTCTGCCATCTCCTCAAAGAGTTGATTCAACTGCGGCGGCGTCTTGGTCAGCATGTTTCCGCCACAAACCGAGTCATTCAGCTGCTTGTCTTCTGGAAAGAGGGCGTGGTAGAAGGTGCCCACCTTGAAAGCATCATTGAAAACATGATTGGGACACCTCAGGAAGAGACTGGTGTATCTCTCCCATGCGTCCCGGATGGTCTCATCTTCCTCTTGTGCCAAATGGGTTATCTGCTTCTGTAGGTCCGCCGTCTTCGACGGAGGATGGTAGCAAGTGAGGAACTTGTCCGCCCGGTTGGCGAACGTGGTGATTGATCCGGGAGGTCTAGTGTCCAGCCACTCTTTGGCTTGCCCCTCCAGAGTGAATGGGAAGTACCTCAGCTGGATGGCATCGGCTGGGACCCCATTTATCTTGATCCCATCGATGAGCTCATGAAATCATCGCAGATGTGATCGTGAGCAATCCCCCTCCTTGCCACGGAATACCACCGAGCCGTGCAACATGGTGATAACAGAGCTACTCACCTCAAAGTTGTTGGCAACAACTTGAGGGTGTTGGATGGGGGATCTCATGTCTGCGGCGCGGGCGGTCCAGTAATAGCCCATGGTTTGCTCCTCGGGAATGACCACATCATTGTTCTATGGTTCACCCATTTCTTCCTCCTCGGTGATGTGCAGTTGCTCCACAGCTTCCTCCGCAGCCATTCGTGCCTTTAGAGTCCGCTTGAGGTTACGACAGGTTCGTTCAATTTCCTTGTCCAATGGCAGTAGATCTCCCGACTGGCTACGGGTCATGCACTACCTGCACGCAATCAGCAAAAGCAACCTGTGAATGAGTCCCCCTAGCTCCTTAGTTAGGTCAAGGTTGTAATTACCCTGGGTTGATTAACTGTTGATTAAACTGCGAAAGATCCGACAGTAGCTTGGAATCTCTTAAGATGACCAAGCCCTCTCAGGCAAGCTAACCAGCAGGCGACTAACCTTCACTGGGATAGACTGCTGAGGCAATAAACGCAGAAGTCCACTACTAGAATTAGATTCCAGTACAAAGCAGTAAATCGATTAACTCTCGTATAACCAATCTACCACTACCGATTGATGAAGCTCTAACAACCTAATCAGATTCGATCTATCTCAGGTTGCAATAGAAATCAAGAAAAGAAGATAAAACTTCAATTGACTCAATGAATCATGCATCAATCGATTATAACCAATCAGTATATCAATCTCAAGTCATTACAATCAAGATTCCTAACACATGGAACTAGGGTTCTTCATACCCAAGTGAGAGAAGGTTCTACTCCATAGAGAGAGAGAGGAAAACATAAATCAGGGTAGTCATACTCATAAATATGAGGATAATCTGCTCTGGGATGTCGATCTTCACTCCCGGGGATGCAATCTGGGCTTCAATGGTGAGAAATCCACTCCAAATAGCTCCAGGGGTTTGTTCTTTGCACTTTCTCTCTCTAAAGCTCTGTTTTTTGCTCTAAAACTCAATTTTTCTCTCCTTAGGCTCAAAATTGGGTTAAAATCTAGAATTTCCCGACCACACGGCGGTGTGGAAATCCCAACTGCCCGTGTGGAGGTGAAAACGCCGCGTTTCACTTAAGTGGTCTCACGAATGCTACACGGCCAGAGCTGCACGACCGTGTAGAAAACTGGCTTGCCCGTGTGACATCCCTGGAATTTCCACATGGCCTCACGGGACTCAGTACACGCCAGTGTGGTCTTGCCCGCGTAATGGAATTCCACACGGCCACGCCACACGGCCATGTTGCTGCTAGGTCTGGTCGTGTGATTTCCTCAGCTTCTCGCCAAATATCTAACTTTCGTCTAATCGACCCCGAACTCGTTCCCAAATCTCCATTTACGTACTAGGATCTGAAATATCACAAACAAGAACAATCTAGCATGAAATTGGCCTAAGATACGAGAAATGAGGCTCAAACGATATAAGAATGGTGGACAAAATATGTGTATATATCAAGTCATCAGTAGTGCTTGAGGATCTTAGCCGTTCTAAAGAAGGAATACATCGAGCTCATGCCAGAGGTGCTTCAAAAAATATCAACACTTTTTTGTTTGTATTCATCTGCACTTGATGAAAGGGATTATGGAGATCACGTATTTTCTTTGTCAAGCATTTCAACAAGAATCTATGGACATTGTAGCTGCAGTTGGATTTGTTTCCATAGCAAAAGTTAAACTTCAACAACTACAAGATGAAGGGTGGGACAAGCTACTCCAAGAGGTGAAATCTTTTTACTCAAAACATGGCATAGAAGTACCTAATATGAATGCTACACTTGGACGTGGTGAGAAGCAAACAACTATTGAGCACCACTACCATTTTGAGTACTTTAATCAATGCATAGATTTTCAGTTGGGAACATTGAATTCAAGATTTAATGAGTCATCAGTTAGATTACTTCAGTTGGTCGGTGCACTAGATCCTAAAGGTTCTTTCCGTTCTTTTGATGAAGAAAGATATACAAACTTGCTGAAGAGTTTTATCCTCAAGACTTCAAAGGCTATGAGATGAATTCTTTGCATAATGAGCTTGGATTTTTTGCCTCTCATGTGATTCGTGATAAGGAATATGAGGTTTCTTCCCTTACAAAACTACTAGAGAAGCTGGTGAAAACAGAGATGGAGCCTCAATTCAAAATGATTTGTCGCTTGATTCGTCTAGTGTTGATGTTGCCTGTTTCAACGACTACTACAGAGAGATCCTTTTCAGCAATGAAACATGTGAAGACTGATTTGCGCAACAAAATGAACGATGAATTTCTTGCTGATTGCTTGACTATATTCTTTGAGAGAGAGTATGCTATTGGTATGGATGAAGACTCCATTATTGATGAATTTGCTCAATTGAAAGACTGTCGTGTACAATTGACATTGTAATGAAAACTATTGTTATTGTATATTTCTGTTTACCGTGTTGAATTTTCTATTCAATTGCGGCCTAGTGCTCTATTGTATCCTGGATCCGCCGCTGGTGGCCGGCTGTAGGCTTCGTCGTCGTCGAGGGTGGTCGTCGGGGGTGGCCGAGGGGAGGGGCTGGTGTAGGCGACCTGCGGGATTAGTGTGACGGAGTGGTGGAGGCGACTGCGGCGGGTTTGGCTGGAAAGAGGGTAGAACTAGGGTTTGGGTAGATTATATAGAATAATCGGGTGTGGCCACTTTTTCATTTCCATAATTACCCTAAAAGAATTTTGACCGTAAAATTAAAAAAGAAGAAAAAATGTGAAATCTAATGGTATATAAAGAGTTTGGAAAGAGGGTAGAACTAGGGTTTGGGTAGATTATATAGAATAATCGGTTGTGGTCACTTTTTCATTTCCATAATTACCCTAAAAGAATTTTGACCGTAAAATTAAAAAAGAAGGAAAAATGCGAAATCTAATGATATATAAAGAGGTTGCCACCGTGATAACAAAAAACAAATAATCATCCTAACCCATTCCCTCTTTTTCCATCTAAAACACCTGCGAAATCATCACTCTCTATTATTTCTCTTCACTACTGATGTTAGGGGAGTCGTTGCATGGTGTGGATTAGTAAGCGACTCACGAATTAATTAATTATACAAGGTATTTCCCCTAACTTGATTGATGGTATTGGCTGGTCGAGTGGTAATAATACGAAGGGGAAGGTATTTAGGTTAGACAATGGTTTGCATGCTAAATTATCCATGTTATCATTTTGTGATAATAACTATATAAGTGACGATTAGAAGAAACGAGTATGTTAATGCAAGGCCACACAAGTGGCGGCTATATTGAGCACTCAACTCCCTTAAAACATTTTCTGGTTCGTGCATGTGAATGCTTGCATAGTTAAGGTGGGTGTGGTGAATCATTACTAGGCACGCGGTACCTCTTAATTATGGATATATGATGGGAAAAGAGAAAGGGAACCATGACCAACCTTTGATTATATTTAAAGTGGAGAAAGAGGGGAGGAAAGGAGTTAACGTGGGTATGGGGAGAAGTTAATTGGATTTCTAATTATAAAATTAATTGGGTTCATTAAGGTTATATACTCTTATTAGGTTATACAATTATCATTTATTTACACAAACGTATGAGCTCCATATACTGAAAGTGTATGGTGTATGTGAACTCTTAAAAGGGGATGGAGTGAGGTGGAAGAACGACAAGAGCCCTGTTACGCCCGTGATTGAGTTGCGAGTAAATCTTAACTTAATGCTTATATTAATACAAATATGGTATTCGAGTACTGAAGTGATCAGGGGAGTAGCTAGAGTGTAATAAGGGGTGACATGGCACCTCCTTAGATTTGGAGAAAGAACAAAATATTAATAGTATTAGTTAGTTAATTATTATATTTAAATCCTAAATTTCAATGTCAAACGTAAAATCTTCTACCGTTAAAATCACAACAAACTAATAAATTAATTTCATCTACTAAATTATACATGAAAATTAGTTTCTATCAATGTATTTGCTTGTGAAAATAGATTTGATTTGCTACTAAAATATGTCAATGCACAAGTTGATAACATTTTATGCTATGAAACGATTGATCAGCCTTCGTATCTAGTGAACTAAAGTAGTGAATGGTTATTCGGTGGGATATATTAAGTGTGAAATCTTGATAATTTGACCGACTCATATGTTATAGAATAATTTTACAATATAAAACACGAGATCGCATTTATAATATTTTTATGGCATCCCCTTAAATAAAATACTGGCACCGCCACTGGCACCTTGTGTTGCAAATCTTCAAGCAACATATAAGGTCATCAGGTATCTCAAACAGATACCTGGACAAGATTTGATTTTTAAATCAGACTCAAAGCTTGAGCTGTCACGTTTCAGTGATGCAGACTGGGCAAGTTGCCCTGACTCCAGAAGATTTTTTTCTTTTGATTTTTGAGTGTCTACTCTGGATCATGCTTCTTTGATCTTTGTTTCTTTTTCATTTCCCTACATAAAAGATGGTAGGGCATGACTTAGGTAACCTAATTCGCCAGTTCACCCTCCACGTTCCCGCTCTAGAGCGCCAAAACGCAATTTCTTGGGAGTTCGATAGAAATTCGCGAACTTCTTTTTGCTAGAGCGCGATTTCAAAATTTTGGAGCGTGATCTCACCTGAAACTCTAATCCGGATAAGAATATGGTGAACAAGAAAGAGGAAGAGGTGAAATTCAAGCAGGTCTCTGAGGTGTAGGATGTTCTGAGCTTGTTCAGACCCGATTCTGCTTCCGCCATTGCTCGCCGACGCTCCAATGGAAGATCTGTGTTGTAGGTAATAGGGAGGTGCAAAGAAGATTGATGGGATAGAAGGGTTGAGAAGAAGAGAGTCGACGGAAGGTAGGGAACGCAGAAGGGATTGGGAGGAATAGGGTTTTAGGGAGTTTGATTATTAATTTTCACATAACATCTCTAAAAATTACAACTGCTTTTAAATATGAAACCCTCAAGTCTGTTGGTACTTTGGGTTGGGTTTAGAGACCCGAATGACCTCCTGGTTCCTCCAACAATCTCCTCCTCTTGAAGATTGACCTTGTCCTCAAGGTCCAAGTCCGGAAATTGTCGTCGCAGCTCGTCTGCCGGTTCCCACGAAGCTTCTTCTTCCGGCAGGTGCTGCCACTGCACCAAAGACTCCTCCACCATCTTCCGCCCAAGCCGAATCCAATAAAACATGAAGACTCGTGGCACCTGCGGCTATAACTCGTCGTCGCCATTGACCGGTGGACTCGACGGTTCAGCAGCTGTCACCGTGCCCCTATACTGTTTCAGCAATGAAACATGAAAGGTTGGGTGAATTTTTGCTCCTGCAGCCAACTCCAATTTGTATGTGACTTCCCCATGCGACCCAATACCCGGTAAGGACCGAAGTAGCGGGCAGCTAATTTCTGGTAAGCTCATCGAAACACTGACGAATGCCGATACGGATGCAAACGCAGCAGCACCCAATCTCCCTCCTTGAACTCAATGTCTCGACAGCCCGCATCCACCATTTGCTTGGTGAGATTGTTGGCGGTTGCTAACATGGACTTCAATTGCTCCAATGTCGTATCCCGTGCGGCTAGCCATTGATCTACCGCTTCGACGGGACTCTTACCCAGCTGGTGCCTCACAATCGTCGGGGGTTACCGCCCGTAAAGAGCCTGGAATGGCGTTGTTCCGATGGTCCGATGATGAGTAGCGTTGTACCATAACTCGGCCCAAGGTAGCATAGCCAGCCACTTCCGTGGTTGTTGATGGTAAAAACACCGAAGGTATTGCTCAAGGCACTTATTAAGAATCTCAGTTTGACCGTCCGTCTCTGGATGATAAGTCGAACTCATGTGGATCTTCGTCTTGGTCATGCCAAACAACTCCTGCCAAAAGTGCCCCAAGAAAACTGCATCCCTGTCACAGACAATGGTGGCTGGAACCCCATGATGTTTCACTACCCCCTGTACGAATAGCTCGACCACCGTCTTGGCCGTGTATGGATGTGACAATGCCATGAAGTGAGCATATTTAGTCAGCCGATCAACCACGAACAACAAGGCTGACTTTCCTCCGGAAGGCGGTAAGCCAACAGTAAAATCCATGCTCACGTCTTCCCATACGCGCTCCGGAATCGGTATAGGTTGTAACAACCCAGCTGGTCGCAGTGATGAAACCTTGACGCGTTGACACGTGTCACACGAGGCCACGTAGTCTCGTATCACATCCACCATTTGAGGCCAGTAAAAATGACCCCGCATGCCCAACAGTGTCCTTTCCGCACTAGAATGTTCTCCTTCCGGGGAGTTGTGGAACTCCTGCAAAACCGCCGTGATCAAAGAGGAATGGGGTGGAAGAATTACCCATCCCTTGAAAATCACCAAACCGTGACGGAAAGCGTACCCCCCGGTTGTTGCGACATGGCCACCTCTTTGCATTCCTGGAGATACTGGTTCTGTAAAACAGCTTCCCTAATCTCGTCACAGAAACCGACCACTTGTCGCGAGACTATAGACAAGAGCGCCCCACCACAACTCCGAGAAAGACCATCGGCAGCCAAATTCGTCGATCCTGGCTTATAGTGGATCTCATAGTCGTACCCGAGCAGCTTGGAGAACCACTTATGCTGGTCGGGTGTCGATATCCTCTGATCAAGCATATGCTTCAAGCTCTGGTGGTCTGTATAAACGTGGAACTTTTGACCGAGTAAGTACAGCCTCTATGTTTGCACCACCAAGACAACTGCTAGCATCTCTTTATGGTACGTAGACCAGGCTTCCTTTGTGGGTGATAGCGTGTGGCTCATATAAGCAATATGGTGTCGGTTTTGTGATAAGACGGCCCCTATAACCCGTCCGGACTCGTCAGCCTCGATCACAAATGGAATAGTGAAGTCAGGCATAGCAAGGGTAGGTGTAGATGTCATGGCGGCCTGTAATGCCAGGAATGCCGCATCGGCCTCTGCTGTCCATGCAAAGGCTCCTTTCCGTAACAGGTTTGTCAACGGTCGAGCAATCGCGCCATAATGTTGCACGAACTTCCTGTAGTAGCCTGTCAATCCCAAAAATCCTCTCAATTCAGAGACATTCGACGGTGGTGGTCAATCCAGCATAGCCCAGATTTTGGCTGGATCAACCTTCACTCTTTCATGCGAGATGACATGACCCGGGTACTCTACCTCTTGTACCCCGAAGGCTCACTTGGAAGCTCTTACGAAGTAGCCTTCTTGTCGGAGAATGTCGAACACCCCCCAGAGATGAGTCAAATGCTCCGACCAAATCTTACTGTAGATCAATATGTCGTGAAAGAAAACCAGAACGTGCTTCCGCGAGACATGTCGAAAGATGGCGTTCATGGCTGCTTGAAAAGTGGAAGGGGCATTACAGAGCCAGAAAGGCATCACCAAATACTCGTAATGGCCGTTGTGGGTTCTGAAAGCAGTCTTATGCACGTCTGCCTCGTCCATGCGGATATGATGATAACCAGCCCTCAGATCCAGCTTCGTGAAGTACATCGAACCATGTAGCTCATCCAACATATCTTCCACCGTCGGAATCAGGAATCGATCCTTAACGGTGGCCTCGTTCAAGGCTCGATAGTCGATACAGAACCGCCACGTCCCATCTTTCTTTCGCACCAGCAGCACGGGCGAAGAGAACGGGCTGGTACTAGGCCGAACCACGTCCCATCTCTCCCACTTGCTTCTCGATCTCTGCTTTCTAAAAATGGGCATAGCGGTATGGACGCACATTCACAGCCTCGGTGTCGTCCTTCAATGGAATCCGATGGTCGATCTCACGCCGAGGGGTAACGCCATCGGCTTCTCAAATATGTCTGCGCAGGACGTCACGATAGCTTGGATGTCTGGGGCCAACTCACCCGCAGGCTGCGCTATTCCCAATGGACGCATAAAGCCGCGAAAACCACTTCGTCATCCTGCCACAGCCCCGCGGCCGTGATCGGACCAGTGACGGTCAGAAGGCCGTGCAGTATCCACTCTTTTTCCTTCCACCGAAACTTCATTGTAAGACGATCCCAGTCACTAGTCACCGGGCCGAGACTCTTCAACCACAGAATCCCCTACACAACATCCAAGCCGCGAATCGGGAACACAAAGACATTCAAGGTGATTTGCAAACCTTGAATATCAAGGAGTACGTCTTGGAGCTGACGCGTGCACTGTAGGGTGTGGCCGTTGGCTGCCTTGACGTTGAATGGCCTGATAATAGATGGTTTCCTTGGCAAGGTGGCCGCGAACTCTTCGCTGATGAAATTGAGAGAGGACCCACTATCAACGAGGGTGAGAGCTGTGCAGCCGTCGATCGTGCCGCAGAACCGCATGGTCTCGGGAGCGGTAGTGCCATTAAGGGCATAACAAGAGATGGCCGCTGACACGCCAAAACACAACACCAAACTGCGACCAAGTGTAATCGCAGTCCAGGAATGCAGTAACAGGCAAGTTATATTATCAACCCGGGGTCTAGATCTACTGCTTACTCCGTGATTCTCTATTATCTAGCAAACTAATTCGAGTGATTGTTGTTAAAGCTAAAGCAGTAAGAAAGCAGTAAATTGTTCGGTTTTCAAAGTCAGGAAAGAGTCACTCGGGATTGAGTCCCCCTAGCCCCTTAGTTAGGTTCAATTGTAATTCCCCTGGGTTGATTTACTGTTGATTAGACTGCGGAAGCTCCGGCAGTAGCTTGGAATCTCTTAAGCTGACCAAGCCCTCTCAGTCTAGCTACCCGGCAGACGACTAGTCTTCACCGGGATAGAAAGCTGAAGCAGTAAGCACAGAACTCCACTACTGGAATTGAATTCCAGTACAAAGCAGTAAAATGGCTAACTCTCGTATAGCCAATCTCCTACTATCGAATGAAGAGACTCTAACAACCTAATCAGATTCTATCTATCTCAGGTTGCAGCAGAAATCGAGAAAAGCTGATCAGACTCAAATCAATTCAATAAACATGCATCATTCGATTAAAATCAAACAGTAATATCATCCCAAGTCATTACAATCAAATCCCTAACACCAGGAACTAGGGTTCTTCATACCCAAGTGAGAGAAGGGTTCTACTCCATAGAGAGAGAAGAGAAAACAGTAATCGGAGTAGTCATACTCATAATGATGAGGAAAATCTGCTCCGGGATGATGATTTCCACTCCTATGACGATCTCCAAGCTCGATTCGACGAAACCCAACTCCGAGATAGCTTCTAGGATGTGTTCTTCGCACTTTCTCTCTCTAGGGCTCTGTTTTTGCTCTGAAAACTCGATTCTCGCACTTTTGGCTCGGAATAGGCTCTAAAACCAGGATTCCTCGACTCGCACGGCCAGGGTGCACGGCCGCGCGACTCACCCACTTGGCCGTGCGGCTCAAAACGCAACGTTTCATTAAGTTCGATCCTCAGGCTTGGCACACGGCCAGGGTGCACGGCCGTGTGAGAATCCCAGTTTGCCCGTGCTTGGCCTCGGCAAATATCACACGGCCAGAATTGCACTTAGCACGGCCGTGTGAAGTTCATGGGTTGACCGTGCGTGGCCTCGGCAAAAAGTACACGGCCATCTTGCTCACTTGCACGGCCGTGTGATGCCCTGTTCTTCCCGTGCGGCTTCCTTGACACCTCGCCACGCGTCCGATCTTCGTCCAATCGACCCCAGACTCGCTCCCAAGCCTCCATTCACGTACTAGGACCTGAAATATCACAAACAAGCACAACCTAGCATGAAATCGGCCTAAAACACGAGAATCAACACCTCAAACGGTGTAAGAACGAGGGTAAAAACATGTGTAAATAACGGTCTATCAAACTCCCCCACACTTAACCGTTTGCTTGTCCCCAAGCAAACCAAGTCAAACACCAGGTAAGCTTACATATTTCAATCAACCAACATTGAGGACAAGTCATAAAGGCACAGAACACTTGAATCGTACCGGTTTTCAAACATCAACACATGAACAACCTCAATAGCAACCTGGACAACCACCATAAAGGACATTCGAGTGCCGCAAAATCGAGTAAAGGAAGAGTCTCCCTTCTGTTCACCAGCCAACCTAGACTTGACTCAACCACTCACTCAAAACAGTCAACTCATGCATCCAACTCAAGACATCAGAACAGAGACCGAGCAATCTAGGTCCTCACCGGGGTACAAGAGTATAAAGAATATGAAAATGAATCACTCACTCTCGACCAGTGGGGTCAGGACAATTTAATGAGAAAAATGCGCATGCTATTTCTCTCAATCCCTATCATCTCTTCACCATGATGGCAGCCTCTAAATGCTAGAGTTCACATATGAGGTGTCGTCACTAACTAATCAGGAGGTCTTAGACACAGGTTCAAATGACTGGCTAGGGTCTTGGACATGGGGAAAAGGCCTTTTAAGTGGTGGAAGTATTCATAGCACAAGGTTCCACATTTCCAAACACACAATCACAGTCAAACAAACCGGTATTTTCTTTCTGCTATTCTGCATTACTCAATATCTCAAGAGCACAAGAGCGAAGGAGGTATAAACATCAGCATTTCCAAGCCAGACTGCTAAGAAACACTACTTAATGGGCGTCATTCAGATTTTTGGTAGTGGCTCTCTTTTGCTTTAAATTTTTTCTTTGTTTTACTTTCATTTTTCTTTTCATTTCTCAAGAGAGCCACCACTTCTGCACATTTTTCAAACACCTGCCCAACTTTTAAGCACTACCTCCAACACTCACATAAATTATAGCAGAAACAGCAGAGAATATGAAAAAACCACTCTGTGGAATCTTCTAAAAGATGCAACAAGGGTGATTTTTTTCGTTATAGACCAAAAGAAAGGATAACACACGGCTCAAAGGGGCTGACTAGGGGATATGACACATCAGGACAGTCAGTTTTGGGCGTGGGCTAATCCTATGCCCCCATCATCTTAGCTAGTGACAACGTGAATGCTACACATCATGGAAGAGGGATCTATCGCACAAGAAAGAAACGAGCAGGCTCAAATCTCACATGGCTACCTATATGCTCTATCTCACATTCTGATACCCTGAACTAGATGCATAAACGACTGTCAAGAACAAGTGATCAGATCAAGTCACAGTTGGCAAGCAAACAGTTGAAAAACTGAACCCCTACATCGTTCTACTGCACATCTCAGTCCTCATCATAGGTTGTCCTAGTCGCAAACAAATTGTCATGCATTAATCTGAAAACCAATCAATTCATCCATCCAAACATAGTGCCAATATGATCAAACAGCAGTACTTGGAGCCCTCAAATCGTAAGATTCGGACAGCGGACTAGGCTCCAAGCACCCAAATATACATTCCAACCGATACAAAGCACCCCCCACACTTAAGCACGACATTGCCCTCAATGGAGTAGAGGGAGAGATAAGGGGAACGATGTTACCGGATTGAAACACTGCTGGGGGACTGGAAGTGGACCAGTCAGCGAGAAACAAACTGGAGAAGGGACAGTTCTGCACGAATCGAACACCAAAAACACACTAGCACACTATGCGTTAGGGATAAGTGTTAGCCCAAACGGCTACATCAGAAACAAACCACAAAAGAAAAAGAAAAACAAACGATACTAAGTTGAAGCTCCTCACACATGGAGCAAACACCCAAAAGTCTAAAACGAAAAATAAAACACACTGAGACGGGCAACGAGTACAGCCTACTCGTCGCCAAAATCATCCAAGTCGATGTCGATGTCAGCCATGAAGGCGTCATCACCAGCAGCTCCATCAGTACCATCATCACCATCAGCTGAGGCATGGGGGAGTGGAGAGTCCTCCCAGGGAGTCCTCCAGACGGGCTGCTCGCCCGGGAGCAGCTGGAGCAGGTGCTGCTGAACCTCCTGCATGCGCCGTGAACGGCGCTTCTCCCGCTCGATGTGGGCGAGAGTCACTCCCTGCTGCGTCTGGAGCATGTCCAGACGCTCATCATAAGCATCCATCCTGCTCTGGTACTAGGCCTGGTGTTCCGCATACTGCTGCCGGAACTGCATCTGCTGGTCGAGGATCTGCTGGTTCTGGATCCGCAGCTGCTCGAACTGATTGGAGAAGTAATCCTGGCCCGGGAAAGCGGAATTGCTACCCCCGTAACGGAAGTCAGTCTGTGGTGGGTCATCAGCAGCAGCATCCACATCCTCTGGGTGAATATCCTCACCTGCCTCCTCCTCCTGGCCTCTGGCTGGACCTCTGGCTCGGGCTCCGCGGGGAGCGGAGGTTCCGGAAATCCCTCGACCCATAGAACTCCGCGGTTCTCTCGCAACAGGTGCATGTGACTGATCGTCGTCCTGCCAAAGACGACGGTGTCTCCCTGCTGTGTGCACCCCTGCAGCGACAGCCCGAAGTAGGTGGCAATGCGGGTGATGAGAGGGGCGCAGTGGAGGCTCTTCAGTTCCTTGGCAGTCTTCTCAAAGGTCCTGGCCACCACCGATCCCAAGTGGAGAGGGTGATCGAACTGGCGCATCGAAGCGATGAAGTACAGGGCCCTCTTGGTGATGGCGCTGGCACTGTCGGACGCGGGGGTGTAAGACTTCGTCAGCAGGTGGTGGAGAAGGCGGTTGTCGAGCAGCAGTGTAGAGGCCTTCGTCCTCCCAGCTGCGAAGGGTTTCCTCTGGCCTGGCTTAGCTAGGCGGGTGTACAGCAGCATGAAATCCACCTCCGGTGGATCGTTGACCTCGGTGATGTAGTCCACATCGTCATCCAGGTCGAGGTCGAGAGCCTCGGCCAGCTCATGGTTCGGGGGTCAACAACTCGATAAATCAAGCATAATCTGAGTGGGGGTGCACATTCACGAGAAAATAGGCAACTCAAGGTTTACATCCATAGCAAATACACCCTCAAACGACGTCATTAAAGGCCCCAACCGGTGGCCACAACATGGCATGAAAGACAGGCATTTCATCGAACACCTTGTGTGCACCATTAAGCTAGGCATGAAATTGGCACAATTCTTGCACACAAGGTCTCAAACAAGCAAGGGGGACTTTGCCCAACACAATTCAAACACATTCCATGCATTCCCCTCAATCAATTTCACAAAAATCCCATGATTCAATAAGGTTCTCTAACATACACCCTACACACTCAATTCTCCACAATTAACACAGTTAAGGGCAAAATCAAACCTGGAGACTCAAGTAGAGGTGTAGGGGATGATGAGGGGAAGGCAATGGAAGCGACGAAACGCCGAAAAACTGGCCGGAAGTGCTCTTCGAAGCCTCGCCGGAAATCGCCTCCGGCGAAAAAACGTCGTCCAAACTCGCTCAAAATCGAGGGATAGGCCGCTTTGGGTGAAGAAAGGGTGGGTTTGTTGTTGATTCGGTGAAAAAATGACCCAAAGTGGCCGAAAAAAACAAAAAATGGGGGTTTGGTCGCGGTTTTCCGGCGAGGACAGAGGATTCCGGCGAGGTTGTTTGTAAAAACTGACCTGCTCGGCCGTGCATGTCGAATTTATAGGCCGTGCAGGTGGTGCTTTTGCCCGTGCTGGCCGACACGGCCTGGCCGAGGAATTCCGCACAGCCATGCAGTGTGCACATTTGGCCGTGCGGATTTTGCCGAGAGCTCGCACGGCCATGGGGGAATTTCACACGGCCGTGCGAGACAATTTTTTGCCCGTGTCGGCCACACGGCCAGGCCAGGCTGAGTCACACGGCCGTGCACACATGCACTTTTGGCCGTGCGATTTTTACCGAGAGCGTGCACGGCCAGGGATAAATTTTCGCACGGCCGTGCAAGTTGGTGGCCTGGCCGTGCACAGTGTTGGAGCCCCGAATTCAACCTGTTTTCACTCAAAAACCGACACATGACTCCAGATCAACGTCTCAAGACTCAAAAACACCAAAAATCAAAGGAAAAAGAGTAAGAAAATGCAAACCTCGGTGGGGTTGCCTCCCCACAAGCGCTTCTTTACCATCTTTTAGTTGGACGCCAGTAGAGGAACTAAGGGTCCTAGAGCTTGATCAGCAGCTCTGCGCGCTCGACAGCACCTCCCAAGTACAACTTTAGGAGGTGGCCATTCACCTTGAATGGCTCGGTTTGAGCATTGCTGATCTCCACCACACCATGCGGGAAAACTTGGGTCACCGTGAAGGGACCCGACCACCTCGAACGGAGCTTGCCCGGAAAGAGTTTCAGGCGGGCATTAAAGAGCAGAACACGATCACCTACCTGAAACTCCTTCGGGCCCCTCAACCTAGCGTCGTGGAGACGCTTGGTGCGCTCTTTGTAGAGCAGGGTGTTCTCGTAGGCGTGGTAACGCCACTCCTATAACTCCAGTAGCTGCAACTTACGTTCTGTACCTGCAACACTCAAATCCATGTTTAGCAACTTAATGGCCCAGAAGGCCTTGTGCTCTAGCTCTACCGGCAAATGGCACGCCTTCCCATAGACAAGCCTATAGGGAGAAGTGCCAATCGGGTTCTTATAGGCAGTCCTATACGCCCAGAGAGCATCATCGAGCTTGGGGGACCAATCCTTGCGGGACTGATCCACCGTCTTTTCAATTATCCTTTTTAATTCCCGGTTCGTCAGCTCGGCCTACCCATTTGACTAGGGATGATAGGCCACCGACACCTGATGCTTAACGCCATAGCGAGAGAGGAGTTTAGTGAATTGCCCCTGAAAATGGGTTCCTCTATCACTAATAATGGCGCGAGGTGTCCCGAACCGGGAGAACAGCTGCTTCAGAAATGAGCAGACCCGTCTTGCATCATTGGTGGGCATGGCTTGAGCTTCTGCCCACCTCGAGACGTAGTCCACTGCAACCAAAATGTACAGATTGCCAAAAGATGGAGGGAATGGGCCCATGAAATCGATACCCCAAACATCAAAAATTTCACAAATAACAGATATATGTTGGGGCATCTCATCCCGGGCAGAAATGTTACCTGACCTTTGGCAGCGGTCGCACTGGCGTGCGAAGGTGTCTGCATCCTTGAAGAGCGAGGGCCAATAGAAGCCCGACTGTAGCACCTTCCGCACCGTGCGGGTTCCTCCATGATGACCTTCAGTGGGTCCCTCGTGACATTGAGACAGGATGTCTCCCATCTCATGCTCCATGACACAGCGCCGGATCACGCCATCTGCTCCGATTCTGAAGAGGTAAGGATCCTCCCTGAAGTAGTGCTTCAGATCAGAGAAGAACTTGCGCTTCGCATGAGTAGCCATCCCCTTGGGTAACTGCTTGCCCACCAGATAATTGGCAAAGTCAGAATACCAAGGGGCCACGCTGTCCACCAGGGTCATCGCCAGCAATCGCTCACCCAGGAAGGAGTCGTCGATCTCTTCCTCGAAGTTGTCCACCGGAGGGGCTTCCAACCGTGAAAGATGATCTGCAGCAACATTCTCGGCTCCCTTCTTGTCCCGGATCTCGATATCAAACTCCTGCAGCAGCAGGATCCAGCGGATGAGCCGAGGCTTTGCATCAGCCTTGCTCATCAGGTAACGAATCGCCGAGTGGTCAGTGTAGACCACCACATGAGAGAGCACCAGATAGGGTCGGAACTTGTCAAACGCATACACCACAGCGAGGAGCTCCTTCTCTGTGGTGGTGTAGTTCTCCTGTGCATCGTTCAAGGTCTTCGACGCGTAGTAGATGGGCTGGAAGTGTTTCTCGCGTCTCTGACCCAGAACTGCTTCGACTGCATAGTCACTCGCATCGCACATCAGCTCAAAAGGAAGAGACCAGTCAGGAGTCACCATGATAGGGGCATGGGTAAGCTTCTCCTTCAGAGTCTCAAATGCAGCTGTGCACTCGGGAGTGAACTGGAATGGCGCATCCTTCTCCAGCAGCTTGGTCAACGGCAGGGCAATCTTCGAGAAATCTTTGATGAAGCGCCGGTAAAAGCCTGCATGACCCAGAAATCTGCGAATCCCCTTCACAGAAACGGGAGGAGGTAGCTGACTAATCGTCTCAATCTTCGCGCGATCTACCTCAATCCCCTTCTTGGAGATCTTGTGCCCGAGCACGATGCCCTCACGAACCATGAAATGGCACTTCTCCCAGCTGAGTGCCAGATTAGTCTCCTCGCACCTCTTCAGAACGAGTTCCAGGTTATGGAGACAGTGAGTGAAGGAGTCTCCATATACCGAGAAATCATCCATGAAGACTTCCATGAATGTGGTCTTCGCCTGATCCTCCGGTGCAATAGGAATCTGGAAGTAGCCGACATGCCATCCAGGAAGCAATAGAACTCATGACCCGCCAACCTCTCCAGCATCTGATCAATGAAAGGTAGGGGAAAATGATCTTTCCTAGTGGCGTCGTTCAGGCGCCGGTAATCGATGCAGACTCTCCAGCCGGTCACGGTCCGCATCGGGATCAACTCCTTCTTCTCATTCGGGACCACAGTCATCCCACCTTTCTTCGGGACCACCTGAGTGGGGCTGACCCACTTGCTATCAGATATAGCAAAGATGATCCCTGCATCCATGAGCTTCACAATCTCTGCCCGAACCACTGCCTCCAAGTTAGGAGACAACCTCCTCTGTGGCTGCCGGACTGGCTTAACCTCATCCTCCATCAAAATTCTGTGGGAGCAGAAGGATGGCCTAATGCCTCTGATGTCGGTGATCTTCCATGCCATGGCCCGGGCATACTTCTGCAGTAGAGCCACCAGCCTGCTCTTCTGCTCGGGTGTCAGATCCGAGCTAATAATCACCGGGAGCTTATTCCCCTCCCGGAGAAATGCATACTCCAGATGAGATGGGAGGGGTTTAAGCTCCAACTCTGGTGGCTCCTCCAATGATGTAGCGAGCCGGGGCGAGATGGGGATCGGCTTGAATGGTATCTCTCGCCCCTCGCTCGCAACCTCGTCCAGCTCCGCAAGCTGCGCCTCCAGCTGCATATCCTGTGATGCCTGTTCCCCTAGCAAAAGACAACGCTCAAGGAAATCATCAGTACCCGCACTCGTGATGGTGAGTGCGGTCTCAAAATCAGCAACAACATCACAGTAATCAAGATCATCATGGAGCTGGGGGTGTTTCATATTGTCAGAAACAGAGAAGGTGATTTGTTCACCCCCAGCTCTTAAAATCAGTTTTCCATCATTAACATCAATCAGCGCCTTGGCGGTGACGAGAAAAGGTCTACCCAGTATCAATGGCACATCAACATCCTCATTAATATCCAAAATCACAAAATCAACAGGATATGAAAATGGCCCTACTGCGACTATCAAGTCCTCTGCTATACCCCTAGGATGCACAATAGATCTATCAGCAAGCTGTATGCTCATCCTAGTATTACTGGGTTCACCTAGGCCTAGCTTCTTAAACAGTGAATATGGCATGACATTAATGCTAGCGCCTAAATCCGCCAAGGACTTCCCTACATGCAAACTACCAATCATGCAAGGGATAGTGAAACTCCCAGGGTCTTTTCGCTTCTCTGGTAGTTTGTTCTGCAGGATGGCAGAACACTCCTCGTTTAGCATCACCATGGACAACTCCCCAAGCTTCCTCTTGTTGGTGAGGAGATCCTTCATGAACTTGGCATACTTGGGCATCTTCGATAATGCCTCCACGAAGGGCATGCTAATATTCACCTGCTTCAGCATTGCCATGAATTTGGCAAACTCAGTCTCCAGTCGGTCCTTGTGCAACCGAGTAGGAAAGGGAAGCTGTGGTACATACTCCTTCACCACTGGTTGCGGTTTAGGAGCCGGCACCTCAACCTCCTTCTTCATTTCTTCCTGATTAGCTGGAAGTGCTGAAGCAGGGGTCTCTCTCTCATCTGCCCGAACAGGTGGATCGGCAGTCACCTTGCCAGTCCTAGTTGTGATGGCACTGCAGTTGGCATCCGGGTCCTGCGGGTGAGGGATGGTCTGACCAGGCAAAGTACCTGGAGTCCTCCGAGCAACAGCCTGGGCAACACCACCAAGCTGGGTCTGTATATCTCGCAGCACAGCCTGTGTGTTTCTCTGACCAGCTTCTAGCTCCAAGAACTTGCCTGAAGCTTTCTCCATGAACTGCTCAATGTTATTGAATTTATTTGCACTGGAGGTGGCCAGAGAACCCACCAGATCTCTCAATTCCGCCATCAGGTCACTCTGTACTGGGGCTGCAGGTGCTGCCCCTGCCTGCTGAAATGGTCGCACCTGGGTCTGAGGTGGAACTGGTCCCTGTCTGGGCGGGTAGAGTGGCTGCTGGAATTGCCCCTGTCTGGGCTGGTATGGAGGCCTCTGAAAACCAGGTGGTCCTTGGGGAGCTGGTGGTCTGGGATTTGGCCCAGCCCAGGAAAAGTTAGGATGCTGGCGCCACCCTTCGTTATAGGTGTTGCTGTAGGGGTCAAAGCGCCTAGCATTCCCGATGAAGTCCACCTGTTCCTGGGGAGTAGAGGACTCACTCATCGCCTGACAGTCCTCCACGGTGTGATGAGAGCTCTCACACCACTAGCAGTGCATCGCCTGAGGCTGTCCTGTACCTGCAATCAAACCAGAACGATCGATAGCTGAAACCAGCTTCGATACCACCTGCACCAAATCAGATGACTGGGTGCCCACAGCGTGCACACCACGTCCAGGTGCTCGTCTCGATCTCCTGGCAGTGCCCCAGTCGTACTCGTTCTCCGCCATCTACTCAAAGAGTTGATTCAGCTGTGGCGGGGTTTTTGTCAGCATGGTCCCGCCACAAACCGAATCAATCAGCTGCTTGTCCTCCGGGTAGAGGGCATGATAGAAGGTGCCCACCTTGAATGCATCATTGAAACCATGATTGGGACACCTGAGAAAGAGGCTGGTGTATCTCTCCCAAGCATCCCTAATGGTCTCATCCTCATCCTGAGAAAAATGTGTAATTTGCTTCTGCAGATCAGCTGTCTTGGATGGAGGATGGTAGCGGGTGAGGAACTTGTCCGCCAGGCTGGCGAACGTGGTGATGGAGCCCGGAGGTCGAGTGTCTAGCCACTCCTTGGCTTGCCCCTCCAGAGTAAATGGAAAGTACCTCACCTGGATGGCATCTGCTGGTACTCCATTGATCTTGATTCCGTCGATAAGCTCGTGGAATCGCCTGAGATGTGATCGAGGGCACTCTCCCTCCTTACCACGGAACACCACTGAACCCCGCAGCATGGTGATCACTGAGGTGCTCACCTCAAAGTTGTTGGCTGGGACATGATGGTGTTGAATGGGTGACCTCATGTCTGCAGCCCTAGCGGTCCAGTAGGATCCCATGGTCTGCTCCTCCGGGATCACATCACGGTTCTCTGGATCAGCCATCTCGCCTTCTTCTTCTTCTAACTGCAGCTGTGATAGCTCCTCCTCCGCAGCCAGTCGTGCCTTTAGAGCCCGCTTGAAGTTCCTGCAAGTTCGTTCAAGCTCCTGGTCTAATTGTAGTAGATCTCCCGACTGGCTACGGGTCATGCACTACCTGCACACAGTCAGCAGAAACAACCCGTGAAGGCACACAGGTGGAAGAGAAAAATGCAATAAAGAAAGAGCTAGAGTAACAAATTCTCACGTTTCCCCAATAACCTAGAGGGTCCCCGGGAACGGCGCCAAAAACTTGACACGCCAAAACACAACACCAAACTACGACCAAGTGTAATCGCAGTCCAGGAATGCAGTAACAGGCAAGTTATATTATCAACCGGGGTCTAGATCTAGTGCTTACTCCGTGATTCTCTATTATCTAGCAAACTAATTCGAGTGATTGTTGTTAAAGCTAAAGCAGTAAGAAAGCAGTAAATTGTTCGGTTTTCAAAGTCAGGAAAGAGTCACTCGGGATTGAGTCCCCCTAGCCCCTTAGTTAGGTTCAATTGTAATTCCCCTGGGTTGATTTACTGTTGATTAGACTGCGGAAGCTCCGGCAGTAGCTTGGAATCTCTTAAGCTGACCAAGCCCTCTCAGTCTAGCTACCCGGCAGACGACTAGTCTTCACCGGGATAGAAAGCTGAAGCAGTAAGCACAGAACTCCACTACTGGAATTGAATTCCAGTACAAAGCAGTAAAATGGCTAACTCTCGTATAGCCAATCTCCTACTATCGAATGAAGAGACTCTAACAACCTAATCAGATTCTATCTATCTCAGGTTGCAGCAGAAATCGAGAAAAGCTGATCAGACTCAAATCAATTCAATAAACATGCATCATTCGATTAAAATCAAACAGTAATATCATCCCAAGTCATTACAATCAAATCCCTAACACCAGGAACTAGGGTTCTTCATACCCAAGTGAGAGAAGGGTTCTACTCCATAGAGAGAGAAGAGAAAACAGTAATCGGAGTAGTCATGCTCATAACGATGAGGAAAATCTGCTCCGGGATGATGATTTCCACTCCTATGACGATCTCCAAGCTCGATTCGACGAAACCCAGCTCTGAGATAGCTTCTAGGATGTGTTCTTCGCACATTCTCTCTCTAGGGCTCTGTTTTTGCTCTGAAAACTCGATTCTCGCACTTTTGGCTCGGAATAGGCTCTAAAACTAGGATTCCCCGACTCGCACGGCCAGGGTGCACGGCCGCGCGACTCACCCACTTGGCCGTGCGGCTCAAAACGCAACGTTTCATTAAGTTCGATCCTCAGGCTTGCCACACGGCCAGGGTGCACGGCCGTGTGAGAATCCCAGTTTGCCCGTGCTCGGCCTCGGCAAATATCACACGGCCAGAATTGCACTTAGCACGGGCGTGTGAAGTTCATGGGTTGCCCGTGCGTGGCCTCGGCAAAAAGCACACGGCCATCTTGCTCACTTGCACGGCCGTGTGATGCCCTGTTCTGCCCGTGCGGCTTCCTTGACACCTCGCCACGCGTCCGATCTTCGTCCAATCGACCCCAGACTCGCTCCCAAGCCTCCATTCACGTACTAGGACCTGAAATATCACAAACAAGCACAACCTAGCGTGAAATCGGCCTAAAACACGAGAAGCAACACCTCAAACGGTGTAAGAACGAGGGTAAAAACATGTGTAAATAACGGTCTATCAGCCGCGTTGAGTGCTGGATCTGCCGGCCCTTGCTCCATATTAGTTGCTCTTGAGGCCGCCGCACGAGCTGCTGCCGTCTCCGCCGCATCGCGAGACAATTGGCGACAAAACTCGCCGAAATTGTGTAGAGCCACAGCGTCCATGGGAACTATGATGAGTTAAGGAGGCTCTGATACCAATTGTTGTAGGTACTAGGGAGGTGCAAAGAAGATTGATGGGATAGAAGGGTTGAGAAGATGAGAGTCGGCGGAAGGTAGGGAAGAACACATAAGGGATTGGGAGGAATAGGGTTTTAGGGAGTTTGATTATTAATTTTCACATAACATCTCTAAAAATTACAACTGCATTTAAATACGAAACCCTCAAGTCTGTTGGTACTTTGGGTTGGGTTTAGAGACCCGAACCGACCTCCTGGTTCCTCCAACAATCTAGAAATCGAGGGTTGGATTTGGAGCAATTTTACCAGGCTCGGCTCCTAAGAGGCGGCGAAGAACGACAGGCCGTCTGCGTGGAAGTAAGCGAAGATGAATCGAAAATTACCGATAACCAGTTAAACCAACTCTCTTTTTGTTACCCACCCGCAATTAATAATTATAGCAAGGCTTGCGATTTTATTCCACGGAGGGCAACCGACGGTAGCTCCTTGTAGATGTACAAGATAAAGAGGAGATCTTGGTATGTTGGTTGTTTTCAACTGTCTTTTTTATGAGAACTGGCCTTTGAGAAAATAGGGTTAATATATTTGTATGGTATGAACTTTTAACATAATAAACATCCTAACTAATATTTTCGATCTGTAACATTATGGCCTGAACTATACACCAAAGTAACGAAATTTGCCAAACCCAAAAATTGACCGTTATCTTGGATGGTCAACCGCGTTGACTGTTAGTCAACGAGCCACGTCACCTCTTAGTCAGCACCTTTCACTTAAATTTTTTTATCTTTTCCACCTATTACTATTTATTTTTTTCAATTTTTTTATTCAAAATGAAAAATAATAAGTGGAAAATATAAAAAAATTTAAGTGAAAGGTGCTGACTTGGCGGTGACATGGCACGTTGACCGTTAGTCAATGCGTTTGACCGTCCAAGATAACGGTCAATTTTCAGGGTTGGCCAATTTTGTTACTTTGATTTATAGTTCAGGCCACGATATTATAAATCGAAAAGATTGTGATACACCTTAACCCGGCCGGGTACTAGTTTTACTAAAATGCCCTTGATAAATAAAATACTCAAATCTTAAATTGCAGCGAGAAAAATTTTCATAAATAAAATACTGAATACACACACTTGTAGTTCAAAGCAAAGCCTAACACGTGGGCAAATTAAACTCAAACTTTAGAATCTCAATCTGATCTCCAGTCTATACTCATAATCATAACATGTAAATAAATAGGTAGTATATGTCGTTGCTGCTACTGAAAATCTTAACTAGGCATCCTCAATGTTCAAGAAGACGCTAGGCGCTATCTAGGCGAGGAGGCACCGCCCAGTGCCCAGGCCGATTAGTCATGTAGCTCATCCAACATATCTCCCGCCGCTTCTCCTGCAGCGCTTTTCTTCACTTTGGTGGGTGTGTTTGGTGGAGGAAGGAAGGAGAGAGAAAAAAGTGGTCTGGTGGAAAAGGAAGGAGAGAGGAGAAGATAAGGATTGAAATGAGTGGTTCAAAAATTTTGTTCTTTTAATTTTTTTTTTTTGTATAAAAGGTAATTTTCCGGTTGGCTGGCTAACCGAGCCTAAAATCGATACCGACCGGTCGGTTGGCCGGCTAATCGTGACCTCTCTCATGATCGGTGGTCGGCAGGTATAGGGTGTGGCTCGGTTTAACCGATAACCGGGTTTTCGGTTAAACCGAAACCGACCGATTGCCACCCCTACCATTTAGCTACCCATTTATCACTCGATCTTCCTCCAATCACCGCCTAACCCTAATCTACTTTACTTGTGTTGTAACTTAATCCCACGAAGCACCGCTCCAAGTAGTCATCGTGGCCAAGGCCCACTCAATAACCCATGTAGCATTCACGATATAATGGCCAACTCCTGCCTACTGTTCAACTCATATTGAAAGGGGGTCCAATTCATGGTCTTCTATGATGCATTTCCAATCCATTTACAGTGCAAAGTAATCCAACTCAGCCCAATTAATTAATTTGGACTGTGATCTTTATATCTAATTTGGTTCGAGTCAATTTAGTACTAATCAACGATCCAATACATGCATTTATTACACTTGAATCTAAACCCAAATGGGGTGTAATAGATTGGCAGGATGTTTATTATGTAAAAAGTTCAGACCATACAAATATATTAAACCGCAAAAATAATACAACAATGGAGAGAAGAAGAAGAATGAGAGAGAACGAAATAGGGAAAATTCAAATCCTTATCCCCTTTTGTTACACCTAGCTAGCTAGTTTTTATCTTGAAAAGAAATGAAAAAATAATTACCTTATGTCCATTATATATGTGAAATCACAATATAGTCCCTACAAATTATGAATAACTATTTACATTTCAAACTTGGATAATTAGTTAATTACACATTAATAGAATTTTTTTGGGATTAAGTTTTTGTCTATCACTTAGTTACTTGCTTGTATAAATATAATAATATAATAATTACGCTTTCTTCATGTTTTGAATATTGAATTCTTTGACATTTGACGCTTTCATGCTCTCACTTTACGAACAGATAATCTAAGGCAGGACCGCAGGAAGGCCAAAATAGTGAAAAGGCCGCGATCCATAGCGAAGCGTGGCACATAGGGGCGTTCAAACGTTTTGGTTACCATGGTAACCATTTTAACCAGTAGTATTTGGCTAATTTGGTTTGGTTAATTTCGATAATTGGTTTGGTTTGGTTAAAAAATTTAGCTTGTTTGGTTTAAGTGGTCTGGTTTGGTTTCAGGCACTCCTAACCAATCAAACCAAATTAACCAGTTAAGTAATTTGTCATATATCTAATATATATTATATACACATACTTAATACTTTGCATAACCACTCAAGAGTCAAACGTAAGATAATTGTATTTATTACATGTATTTACGTTAAGGGTTAACTGTAATTATGTGGATTGTTATGTGTTGTTCATTATATAAATTGCAAATTAATGCACTAACTGAAATTTTTTCTCACTTAATGATAATGTGGTGTTATATTGGTTATTTTGGTTAACCAATTAACCAAACCGAATAAACTTTAGTTTGGTTAATTTGGTTGTTGTATTAGTTTGGACGGTTTGGTTATGATATTGTATTACATGGTTAATAGATTTTAGACTTATTTGGTTTGGTTATTACCATGGTAACCATTTGAACACCCCTAGTGGCACAAGCACGCTGGGTCCTGGATCCAATATCTATGAGCAAAACGTCGTCGGTTAAGTGTGCCATCTTAATCGCAGTCGGATTCGGAGTCGGAACTGAGAATTACGACTTGTTCACAGAGACACACGACACAATGCAGGCTGGTAGAACTATAACCCATCCGGGCCGGCCACTACTGAGATCAAACGACGGTCTTCGAAAGAGCTCTCTACGAAGGTAAGTCTCGCCCCTTTTTTCATCTGCATTACTCTCCTTTCGATTCCTCCATTGATCTCTCCGTGTACCTCATCAGCCATGTTTGACGTTCGCCTCGAACTGAACCTAATTATGCAGCCCTGAAACAAACCCTAATGTGTGGCCTGCTTACCTAATTTCATATAATCGAACGATTACGGTGTCTGATTTTGCATCTGAAGCCTATGCCGTATGGCTACTATGTCAGCTTCCGAAATATGGCAGAGATTTAGCAAGAATGTGATGGTTCTGTATTCAGTCCGTTCTATGTAATTAAGGCCGTATTCTGCAAATTGGGTTTATTCGCTTCTTTTGTGTTGCCTCTATTGTAGGGTGAGAAGAATGAATGATTGAACAATGAGTATGTTGTTTGGCAAATTTGAAATGCAGGGGTTTAACATAATTGTTCCCCTCAAAGCCTGCTTTAACCATTTTTGGGTTCCGTTTACAGGGTTTTAAGTGGTTAGAGACTTAGAGTTATACCAACATGGCAACAGATGACTCAAACGCAGAAGCTGCTCCAGCAGCTGTGTCTGCAGGCAGTGAGACTGATACCCATGCTACTAATGCCAGCCAGAAACTTGGACTAGTTTACCGCTGCAAGAAGTGCCGCAGGATTGTTGCATCCGACGACAACATAGTACTTCATGAGCGTGGGAAGGGCCAAGAATCATTCAAATGGAAAAAGAGAAGTGGCGGCGCCATTGAGAAGACACCAACTGCTGTTGAGTGCTCCTCCATTTTTGTTGAGCCAATGAAGTGGATGCAAACAGGTGAGGCATGAACTTGACCTCAAGTCTTACATCAAGTGCCGATTCCTGGGATATGCACATTGCCAATTGCTAACTTCCTTGATCCGGTCTTGAATTGTTTTGGTTTGTGAGCAGTGCAGGAAGGCTTTGTGGGGGAGAAACTTCTATGCATGGGATGCAATGCGAGGCTGGGTTCATTCAACTGGGCAGGGATGCAGTGCAATTGTGGGGCTTGGGTTAATCCTGCTTTTCAACTACACAAAAGTAGATTAGATGAGTGCCCCATATGACTGAATCGTGGGAGTTATGTATAGCTATAGGTATGGCGGCTGTGGAAGTGAGAAGTAGTTGTGGTTTGCAGGTTAATACTTAATAGTAGTTTGCCTTGCTGCTGATGTCTTGTTTGATGGCTAAATGAGAAGACATTCTACCATCACCAATTTTGTATCCACAATCGGATGTTGGGGCCATGGCCCTCGTGGAAATGTGGTTGATAAGGTGGCTGCTCTGATTCTTCTCGGCTATATGGATGTCTTTATATTTTCTTATAAATAGTTATTGTGGAAAAGTTGCAGAAGAATTTTGTGGAACGGGGCTGAAGAACAAAAAACTTGTATCTTTGAACCAATGTAAGGCCCCCAAGAGAGTAAGTGGGTTGGGAATACAGGATTTGAGGATTATAAACATGACACTAATGAGCAAATGGTTGTGGAGGTTTGTGCAAGAACGGAATTCATATCAGTGCACCATATTGCAAAGATCATTATATATCATAGTTCAGTAGACCATATTACAAAGACTAGTTGGCCGAAATTAACCAATCAATCAGCTAAGCTTTCCAGAGTAGGGATGGTAATTTAGACCTAATCCGTTTTGACCTGTTTGGCCTGTTTTGGGCGGGTCCGCCCCGCCTACGTGGCGGCCAGAGCATAGGTACTCTCATTGACCCGACCCGCCCCATTCTCGATCCGTTCTTGTCTAAATTACATGTAATTATAATCAAATTAAAATGTAAGTATAATAAAGTTGTAAATTAGTGAAAAACCTCAATATCTCTAATAATTTAACTACATTTTTTTACGTTGGCCCCCTGACATGCATGGCGACAAAAAGTGGTTTCGGAGATGTTGAAGCTGGCGAATTTGTAATCCATATGCCCTCGTCACTTCCAGATTCCTCAATCCAAATCATGTGGCATCTTCGAGGGCAGTTTTCTGCACCAGTGCTAGCCATTATATATATGCAAGTAACACCATTAGTAAACAGGGTAAAATCTTTGATCCATTAGATCACAGTCGGTAAAGTGTAAAGGCGAGGCAAAAGAGCAAAATCCGACAGCCCAATTGGTCATTTGACCCAAAAACAACCATATCCAATTTATCAGCATTGGGTTTGTTTGTAGATTTTGTAAGAAATGATAATTGTTGGAGAGGAAACTCAGCTGTAACCTGAGTCCTCTGTAGCTTTTATAGCTATTCTTGCAATTAACAGAAACACAATATGTATTCTTAGGGCCCGTTTAGTATTGTTGCTTGAGGAAGCAAACAAGTATTGTCATTGCTTGTTGCGCCTTACATAATTTCATCAAGATTCATGCAAAAGATGATAAACTATTTCATGAATATGAAAATTATGAAGATGAAGAAGGTTCGACTTCTGGGGTTAAACTACCACTCACTGAGTTCAACGTCAGCTATGCAGCAACACGTGAGATGACCGAGAAGCGTGATGACATTGCTAACCAGTTATGGAGTGATAATCATGTTTATTATTATTTTTTTTTTTGGTAAGGAACACGAATGATGTTAGGTATGTTGACTTTTGTGAGACTTTGCTTAATATTGAGGACATCTCTCTTTTTTCTGGTTTTTAGTTCTTATAGTATTAACTAAACGCGTTTTTGTTTCTTGTTGTCAGCTTCCATGATTTTTCAGATTTATCAACTAAACAGGTTTTTGTTTTCTGTTTTTTTTTTCCTGTTGTGGTTGTACATCTGTTTACACAACACCACTGCAACCACAACAGCAACAAAATGATACTAAACGGGGCCTTACATGATAGGTTGGCAGTTTAAACTAACAGTAAAATTAACGGCTAACAACATTAAATAAAATGTCGTTGTTCTCCTTCTTTCTTCGGCTTTCGTTCTTTTTCAGTCTCCTGTAAACGACACTGTTTTCATTCACTTTAAATCCGCAGTCAATCAGGATTGCTACTCTCTGCAGAACTTCAACTCTGTCACGCTCCTTCAAGTTGGTGGTACTCCTATAATCCCCAACTTGCATAAGATCTCCTTCATTCTAAACCGATCAAGTCTTTTGGTGAATATATCTGCAAGTTGTTCAACTGTTCCAACATGCTTCAGCTTAATCAAACCAGCTTTAATCCTATCTCTTGTAACATGCATATCAATCTCGATATGTTTGGTTCTCTCATGGAAAACAGGATTCTCTGCCATGTGTATGGCAGATCTGTTGTCACAATACACAAGGATAGGGAGTGGTACCTACACTGTTAACTCAGAAAGTAACCTCTTTAACCATTCAGTCTCACAAACCAGGTGTGCCAAGGCTCTATATTCAGCTTCAGATGAAGATCTTGAAACTGTTGTTTGCTTTTTGGTTTTCCAGTTTAGAAAAGAAGAGCCAAAGAAAGTACAATAACATGTACTGGCCCAGTCTGAATCTCTAAAGCCAACCATTTTTTCCTCTGCTGCATTGTTGAAATGTATGCCTTGATCTGGTGATGACTTCAGATATCTTAACACTCGATAGGCAGCCTGTATATGTTCTTCACAAGGGTTCCTTTGGTATTGACAGAGTTGTTGCACTGCAAACACTATTATGGTCTTGTAATTTTGAGATAATGAAGCCTCCCAACTAGCCTTCTGTATGCTTCACCATCTTCCAGCAATGTTCCCTTGGAACTCAGCTTTACTTTTGCATCAATAGGAGTTTTGCATCCCTTAGCCTCCAAGTAACCTGTGTCCCTTAGTAAGTCGACACAACACTTCCTTTGGCATACATTTAAACCCTTATTATCCATGTTGACTTCCAGACCAAGGAAATACTTTAATGGTCCTAGAAGCTTCAACTTGGATTCCTTACTCAAAGCTGCTTTGACTTGATCTATGTCCTTCTAGGCATCACCTCCAACTAAGATATCATCAACATACACAAGCAAGACTGTAATCCTTCCATGTGTCCATTTTGTGAAGAGTGAGTAATCAGAAACTGACTGGGAGAAACCCAACTTCAACAGAAAACTGGTAAGCTTGGCAAACCATTGCCTGGAAGCTTGTTTCAAGCCATATAATGACTTCTTCAACCTGCAGGTCATCTTCTGGTTTCCTGTTGAGTTTACTTTAAGTCCAAGTAGGATTTTCATGTAAACCAATTCATCTAAATCCTCATGTAAGAATGCATTAAATACATCCATTTGTTCCAGAGTCCAATTCCTCAAACTTGCAACTGCTAGGAAGGTCTTTACTGTGTTTATTGATTTGGGCCTAATTGTACATATTGTATCCACGTTTTCATAAGGCGTTGCAGCAATTGTGCTCCTAAAGAGGTGGTTTTACACGAGGTTCCTAGTGTTTTAGCATGTTCCAGGATTTAACAGGTGAAACCAGCCCCAGAGTCAGAAGTTGGACGAAAAGGAGCAAAAATCGGGAGAAGAGGTGAAAAACCGACAGTGCATGGTTTCTCTTGGTTGTTCACGGTCTGCTAAGACCGTGAAGAGGAGCTATTGCCCGTGAACATCAAGGCGGCCAGGGCGAATTCTGAAGTTACTAACGCTGAGTGAGTTCACGGTCACTAAGACCGTGAACTGGAGCTGTTGTCCGTGAGCCTGTGCAAGCAAAACGGTGCATTTCGACGCCAACCTTGAGTTCACGGACGCGTTCAAGAGTTCACGGCCGTGAACTTAGGCCGTGAACTGAGCCTGATCCCTATTCAAAAGGAGAGCTGAAAGGAAGACAGAAGGGAGAGCCCAAGAGTGAGAAAATGTCTTCTTCTTTAGATTTTAGAGAGAGAATGAACGAACCAAAGAAGAACGAAGGCTAGGGTTTGCTCCAAGTGGTGAATTGGGAAGATTCTCCACAAGAAAAGAGCAACACAAGCTCAAAGGAGATTGGAGGTATCACCGTGATGGTTTCTACCTATTCCTCTTGTGTTCTTCCCCTTTCTAGCATGGAGTAGTTTCCTTTTTCACTTGGGTGTTGTGAAACCCTAACTATTTGCCATGTAGTTATTATGTGAATTGAATGATTGTTTATGGGTGTTGTTTAATTCAATGGTTGAGGTATTTTTCATGTTGATTGTGCATGTTGTGCTTAGCAATCAAATTGGCCATTCTAACCTAGATTAGAGGGGAAACCCCCCTTTCAAGGGAGGCTCAATTGAGTTGGGATTCCTAAGGATTCTTAAGCCACCTATCTAGGTTTGTGTAGGGTAAACCTCTATGTTGAATTAAGCAATTTGGTTAAGCGTGATTAAGCCGACCAACCATTGGGTTGAGTGAGGGAGTAAGTCAACCATTGATTGCCTTAACCAAGAGGGCCACTTGAATAGCCTATAATGTATCTCTCGGTTCGGCAATCGAGAGTGTGGTCTACGACCATATTTGTATCCCCTAGCGGTTCGCGGTTACCTTGCCCATAGCAATCACTTCGATTCACATACCATGGTAGTAGTTAGGGGGAAGCGACACCCGAGTGATCCTTCTCACAAAGAGCTTTCAAAACCATTTAATTATGACTTGCTTTACTTTAATAAGCAAACTTTTCAACCAAAACCGATTCGCTAGATAATGATTCAAATGACTGAAGTAGGGGTACACAGACCGGCCCGAGTCGATATTTAAACATACTTGCCCTGTATTACACCCGACTAAGGTTTATACTTGGATCTTAGGCCGGGAATTAATTGTGATATTCAGAGCGAGTCAAGTTTTTGGCGTCGTTGTCGGGGACAACAGTATGTTATCTTGAAAAAGTTGTTTGGTGTTAATCTAGCTTTTAATTTTCAGTTTTGAAAGTGTGTGTGTGCTTTGCTTGTGCTAGACTTGGTATTTTTTTCTGGTTGTGTGTAGGAGGTGCATGACCCAGAGTAATACGACACATTTGATACCACGTGATGATGACATAAACCGAACTCTCCGGCTCCCAGCACGGGAGAGAGAGCTAGCAGAGGCATGGAAAAGAGGTGAAGAAAGGGGGACAACAATTTGGTTCCGGTGCTAGTGGAGAAGAAATCAAAGAAGTGGAAGTTGAACCCGTCATTGGAGTAGAAATGGAGGGGAACCAAAGACAAGAGGGAGCCGCCCAAGCTCGTAACATAAATGATGCAGCGGCGGAAGAGGAAGCCCCGAGGACAATGGGATACTTTATGGCCCCACGGCCGGCGTACATTCAATCACCAATCCTACACCCTCCCGCAGCGGCAAAAAAATTTGAGATCAAGCTGGCTCTAGTGAATATGATATAGAATAATGCTTTGTTCCATGGTCTTCAGAGCGAGTCACCAAGAGAGCACGTGCAGAGATTCTTGGAGCTCGCGGGGAGCTTGAAAATCAATGGTATGCCGGATGAAGCTTTGGAACTGAGGCTTTTCCCTTATTCACTTGAGGGGAAAGCGCTCTAGTGGTTAAAAAACCGCCCACCTTGGCCAATCACCTCATGGTACGATCTTCTCAACAAATTCGTGTCCCACTACTACCCGCCTTCGAAGACGGCCGAGTGGAGATAGAAGATTACCCATTTCGAGCAAGAAGAAGACGAGACCTTGAGGGACGCTTGGGAGAGGTACTCCGATTATTTTCTTCAATGCCCTCATCATGGGTTCGAAAAACAGTTTCGGATTGAAACTTTCTACGATGGTCAAGGGAAACTGATGAATATGACTCCACCCCAAGTGACCGAGCTACTTGAAGAAATGGCCTTAAGTGATACGATTGGGGATTGACGAGAAGTGGGAGGAGAAGCAATTATAGGGGAGTGAGAAGTGTGGGAGCGAGCGCTCCACTTGAGGCGAAGTTGGACAAGTTGACAGAGGTAATTCTTGAAGATAAGAAGCAAGGGAAGAGGCCAGTGATGTCTTGTGATTGGTGTTTGAGAACTAGCCATGAGATGGAGGAGTGCCAAGCAATGAAGGAGGCGACCACTCCGAAGGAGTAAGTCAATTTCGTGGCAAATGCTAGGGCTAATAACTCGTATAGCAATACTTATAATCCCGGATGGAGGAACCACCCCATTTTGCTTGGTCATCACCGACTAATCCGAGGCCCCTGGGTTTTCAAGGCCCCACAGACAATTATCAACCTCAGCCAACCTTCATCCAACAAAGGCCTCAAGTCCAAAGATCGAACTTCCAACAACCATATCTCGCACAAGGTGGTCAAGGGTTTCAACAACAACAACAACCCGACTAGCTATCCAAACTTGAAGACCTAGTGAACACCTTTGTGAGCACGATTGCTCAAAAGTTCGAGAAGATTGAGCAATTCATGGATGTGGCGACTACCAAATTTACCTCGGTTGAGGCGAGACTCCAAAGCCATCAAGCGAGCCTCCAAAGCTTGGAAATGCAAATCGGCAATATTTTCAGGATCCTCACCGAGAGACCAAAGGGAGCCCTACCTTCCCAAACTGTGGCGAACCCCAAGGATCATTGCCGGGGTGAATGCAATTCAAGTGGGAAGTGGAAAGGTGACTCCGGACGTCGCCCCTAAAGAAGTGATTGAGAAGGAAGATCCCAACCCGAAGATGGAGAGAAAGGGCCCTCGAGGAGAGAGAGGAAAGCGGCAAGGAAGGCCTCGCCGACACCACCTTCGGTGGTTAAGTATAAGCCACCTCTTCCTTTCCCCACGAGTATGTACAAGGAGAGGTTGGAGAACGAGTGTTGAGGTTTTATGGAAAGGCTCCTCAACCTCCACCTCAATATTCCTTTCCTTCAAGCCATGGCTCAAATGCCAAGATATGCAAAGTACCTCAAAGGATTCCTCACCAAGAAACCAAAGCTTGAAGGCCTCGCCAACGTGACTCTTGGCGAGGAGTGTTCGGCTTTCCTCCTCAACCGCTTTCCCAAAAAGCGGTCTGACCCAGGTAGCTTTACTATCCCTCTAGGTATTGGTAACCAACATATAGACAATGCCTTGGCGGACCTAGGAGCTAGTGTTAATGTGATGTCCCACAAGCTTTTCAAAAAGCTAGAAGTAGGTGAACTAAGACCACTAAGCTTAGCATCACTTTAGCCAACCGCTCGGTCATTAGCCAGAGAGGCATTATGGAGGACATGTTGGTGCGAGTAGGAAAGTTTTGCTATCCAAACGATTTCGTGATTCTCGATATAAGAGAGGACTCGGATATGCCGCTCATACTCTGTCGCCCATTCCTTGCCACCGCCAAGGCATTGATAGACATTAATGAGGGGACCTTAATTCTGAGGGATGGTGAGGAGAGAATCAAGCTTGAAATTGACCCTAAGGCTAGAGTGAGGAAGTGAAGGAGTTGGTTTCGAATGATGTGAATGTGAGTGGAGGAGAGCCTCTCAAGGCAAACCCCACTATTACTTGTGTTGCTTGTGGTAATGTTGAGCAGGAAGTCAAGGAGCGTACTATGCCGAAGGAAAAGAGGAAGAATGCTTGGAGGCAAAAGATGAAGGAAGATTTGGCCCGAAGGAAGGAGAAGGCCAAAGCTAAGTTGGCCAATCAAGAGGGCCAACTCATGGAGCCGAAGATGGGAGGCTACAAGTCTCGCCCCGAGAGTGTGGTGGATCCACTCTCGGTGGCATCACGTTCCAAGACGTGATTTATCCCCAAGCGTCAAGCTAATGACGATAACTTAGCGGTTGTTTGGAGGCAACCCAACGGAGGTTTGTTTTCATTTCCTTATTTTCGTTTTTGTGTCAAGTGAAGAGTTCAAGTGGTCAAGTGGTGTCCTCGTGCCAAGTTTTGTGGTTTTGCGTTTTAAGGTTGTGTTGTGATCGATTAGGAGGCACGGTGGAATAGGTTGAGTCAAAATTTTCCCAGAAGTGCCCTGTTTTCACTGAAGTTCACGGACAGATTGCTGAGTTCACGGTCTTACAAGACCGTGAACAGGCAAACGCGTCCGTGTACTGGCCGCTTCTGTATGTTCACCACCTGTCGACCAACCTCAGTTCACGGACGGATTTGAGTGTTCACGGTCTCTAAGACCGCGAACAGGCCAACGCGTCCGTGAACTCCGTGCTTCGCCTATAAAAGGGGCGTGAATGGCGACTCTTCACTTCACGACCCAAAACTCGCCGGAAAATTCAAAATTTTGCCTGAAAACTGCGAAATTTTGACGGTTTTTCACCTTTTCACCCATTTCCGGAGAGCAAAACCCAAAACCAACCTCATACCCATTCTCCCCTCACCAAAATCGGCCTGTGCTGCGATTTTGTGGAGATTTGGGGCAAGTTTTCTCCAGTCAAGTCGGCGGCAGCGAGTCTCCGACGAGCTTCCAACGAAGCTCCGGAGACCCCTCTCCGGCCTATTTTTTGACCATTTTTTGCCTTCCTCGCCCGCACCTCACTTCCTCCTACGTCCTACTTGTGTCTCTAGGTCGGTCTTTCAGCTCCACCTTGTTAATTTTGGGAAAATCGGATTAGGTAGGGAAGTGAGTATGATTTTGATGCATTGAATGTTGAACCTAGATTTAGGGCGAGGAATTAGGTGAATTAGGTTGATTGAATGGTAGAATGTTATTGCATGAGCCTAGTTGAGCCTTGGTGGGCGTGTTTGAATCGAATTGTCTTTATTTATAGAATTTGCCCACCAAGTGCTATTTTGAGAATGCATGTGGAGCTTTATGCTTGTTGGTGGATGGTAGCCACCGTGGTTTGGGTTGTGGTGCGAATTTTTGTATGCATGAACCGTGAAATACCCACAACCATGCCACAGTGTGTTTGAGCTTAAATGGTTACAATCCGTAGTGGAAGCATAACTGTGGGGGGTATCTCTTTTCCTCCCAATGAGCAATATTTGATGATTGTATCCACGTATGGTGCTTGTCTGCTGATTTGTGCAGGATGGTTAACTTTGAGCACGAGTACATTAGCTACCTGGTGCATCACCCAGATTTTGGAGACAAGTCCACCCATTGGCGGCTGGACCTGGACATGTTCAACCTGTTCAGGTGTCATGCCCCGATGTCAGGGGTACTTTGTCACCCCCAGTGGTGCCAGCTCCTGTCGGTGGATGAGTAGATCTACCATGAGATCTGCGTGGAGTTCTACTCCACCTTCTCCCACGTCGTCCGGGCCAGCAAGAAGAGCCGCCCACACGTGGAGTTCATGCTGGCAGATCAGCCATGAGTGCTGACCTACGACGCCTTTGCTCGGGCCATGGAGCTCAACACCACCCACATGACGATGACGGAGCGGTAGCACATAGTGGATGTCAACTATCAGGGAGCATTCCAAGCCCTCTGCCACCTCAAGCACGAGCAAGAAAAGTTTGAGGGGAGCTGCACCAACGCGGTGAGGCTGAGGATTCCTAGGAGGATCCTCCACACTTTTCTCACCTGCTCGGTCGTCCTCAGCCTGCATTCATGCCATCTGATGACGAACAAAGGGCTAATTTCCCTCTAGTCCATGAGGAGTCCAGCGGCACCAATCCATCTGGGATCTCTAATCACCACTTCTTTCGCCCGATGTCTGAGGCAGAACAGAGTGGACACCATGCACATGGGGGGATCATTACGAGGATGGCCCGACACTTCCATGTGGATCTGGCTCGGTGCACCAATGTCGGAAGGACTGAACAATTCCTAGTGGCGACCCTTTACAACTAGAAGCTGGTACTCCAGGGAGAGCGAGGAGTGGAGTACCTTGAGGGACTCTGACCATCAGGAGTCATCAAAGCAGCAGTTGACCGACTCTAGTGGAGCCTGATCCAGAGGTTCCACCAGCGAAGCAGCCACCTGCTCGAGCACCCGGCAGCCGCCGGCGTCCCGCGCTCCATCGCCTAGTCCAGCCACTAGCAGCAGCAGCAGCAGACGGTGATCCCCTCGTCCAGAGGGTGGATCGCCTAGAGACGAGCTTCGTGGGAGTAAATTCATGCCTCGACCGGCGGACCGGTCTCCTCGAGCTGATGGCTCGACGTCAGGGCCTCCTTCAAGATGAGGGAGAGGGTCCTTCCACCCGCGAGATGTAGACGACGAGTGAGTAATGTGGCAGAGCCAATTTCTTTCGCCCCACTTCTCCACTTGTAACTCTTAACTTGTTTTTGTTATTTTTCTGTCATCTGTGTGTGTGTGTGTGACCATAAACTACTACTACTATCCTATTGTGTTTGTAATAACCTCGCCTCGAGCGAGTCATATTGTGTTTGTGTATGTGTGTTTTGTCTCTCCTTGAAGCTCCAAATATCCTACCCCGGAATCGATTCCAACTTTCACTCACCAAGCCCAAGCGGTAACATCATTCTACCCCTATCTTACGCCATTGAGGACAATGTCGAGCTTAAGTGTGGGGGGGGGGGGTAGTTTACTATTATGCTTGTGTGAGTGTGATTGATGCTTGGAGCCTTGATGTATACCCAAATTTGAAATTTTTTTTGGGATCCAAGCAATGTTTGCATGATCAAAGTGGACACGCCCAAATGTTGATTGTCCCGAAATGTGTTAACCACTGGTCAACCCCTTTGAGGCTTGTGACTTCGAGGGTCGTTCTTAAAGTAGGAAGTGCGTGCTTGTGAGCTTAACGGTGTTGATAGAACGACCCTCAATCCTTTCTTCGTGTCTAAACATGATTCGTCCTTGTGTCCCGGAGCTCTCTCTTCTGAGTTCCATTGAGGTTCTACATAGGAGGATTGTGTGTGGTTCTTGCTAGGAATGGAAAATGGAGTGAGTTCTTGAAAAGAGAGCATTGGTCGTTAAATGTATAGGTGGCAAATATTTTACTCTCTATTACCCCCTCAAAAAGAAAAGAAAAATAAAGAGAAAATAAAAGAAAAGAGAAACGAAAAAGAGGTCATAAAATAACGTAAATAAAGTAGAGAGTGCCACGAAAAACCAAAGTGTATGCTCAAGGAGGGGTTTCTTGGCACTCAAGCCATTGAAACCCCCCCCCCCCCCCCCCCCCCCACACACATTGTTTTAGAACTCCTTCACTACCAAACCATAATGTGATAGCAAGAGTAGACCGAGGAAGAGCGCTTAAATGTGATTCACGATGGGTGATAGTTTGGAAGGGAGAGATAAGGTTTTTGGTCGATGCTAGTGGCCTTTGGTTGAAGAGAAGGGTCTTAGTCAAAACCATAGAAACTTCGGGTTTAGGTTGAAGATGTACAACCTCATGTCGTGTTTGCCACCACCCAAGAAGCCTTTTCCCCATGTCCAAGACAATTTTCAGTCATTTGAACCCGTGTCTAAGACCTCCGGACAAGCTAGTGGTGACAACCATCTAATGAACTCTTGCATTTAGAGTTTACCGCCGTGGTATTGAGACGATAGGGTTGAGTGTTGATGATTGTGCACATCTTTTGCACCAAAAAGGTCTCGACCCCAGTGGTCTTGAGAGTGAATGATTCATTCTTGTTTTGCATGCCATATCATACCCCTTGTGAGGACCTTTGTTGCCTTTCCATTTGTTCCTCTGACTTGAATTCTATGCATGGTTAGTTGTGGTTGATAAGTGGTCTTGTTGAGACTTGCATTGATCCATGAACAAGGTGAGAACTTTTCGTTTGGCCACTTTTGCTGGCCTCGAATGTCGTTGGTGGTGGATGTCGGTATTGCTTGCAACGGTCCATGTATTAATTACCAATAGCCATTGACAATTCCCAAATTTTTCCCTTTGAGTTTTCCCCAAAGTATTTTTGTAGTTTGAAATATTACCTTGTGTGAAATGGTTTGCTTGGGGACAAGCAAACGTCTAAGTGTGCGGGAGTGATTCGGGCCTAATTGTACATATTTTACCCACGTTTGTGCTCCTAAAGGGGTGATTTTACATGATTTTTCTTGTGTTTTAGCATGTTTCAGGATTTACAAGGTGAAACTAGCCCCGGAGTCGGAAGTTGGACGAAAAGGAGCGAAAACCGGGAGAAGAGGTGAAAAACCGGCATTTCAAGGTTTCTCTTGGTTGTTCACGTCTGCTAAGACCGTGAAGAGGAGCTGTTGCCCGTGAACATCAAGGCGTCTAGGGCGAATACTGAAGTTACTGACGCTGAGTGAGTTCACGGACACTAAGACCGTGAACTGGAGTTGTTGCCCGTGAACTTGTGCAAGCGAAGCGGTGCGTTTCGATGCCAACCTTGAGTTCACGTACGCGTTCAAGAGTTCACGGCTGTGAACTGAGATCGATCCCTGTTTAAAAGGAGATCTGAAAGGAAGAGAGAAGGGAGAGCCCAAGAGTGAGAAAGTGTCTTCTTCTTCTTCAGATTTTAGAGAGAGAAAGAACGAACCAAAGAAGAAAGAAGGCTAGGGTTTGCTCCAAGTGGTTAATTGGGAGGATTCCCGCTAAGAGAAGATCAATACAAGCTCAAAGGAAGTTGGAGACATCACCATGATGGTTTCTATCTTTTCCTTTTTTGTGTTCTTCCCCTTTCTAGCATGGAGTAGTTTCATTTTCACTTGCGTGTTGTGAAACTCTAACTATTTTTCAAGTAATTGTTATGTGAATTGAATGATTGTTTATGGGTGTTGTTTAATTCAATGATTGAGGTATTTTTCATTTTGATTGTGCATATTTGTGCTTAGCAATCTAATCGCCATTCTAACCTAGATTAGAGGGAAACCCCCTTTCAATGGAGGCTCAATTGAGTTGGGATTCCTAGGGCTTCTTAAGCCACCTATCTAGGTTAGTGTAGGGTAAACCTCTATGTTGAATTAAGCAATTTGGTTAAGCGCGATTAAGCCGACCAACCATTGGGTTGAGTGAGGGAGTAAGTCAACCATCGATTGCCTTAACCGAGAGGGCCACTTGAATAGCCTATAATGTATCTATCGGTTTGGCGATCGAGTGTGTGGTCTACGACCATATTTGCGTCCTCTAGCGGTTTGCGGTCCCCTTGCCCATAGCAATCACTTTGATTCACATACCATGGCAGTAGTTAGGGGGAAGCGAGACCCGAGTGATCCTTCTCACAAAGAGCTTCAAAACCATTTACTTTTGCCTTGCTTTACTTTAATTAGAAAACTTTTCAACCAAAATCGGTTCGCTAGATAATGATTCAAATGAATGAAGTAGGGGGTACTCAGACCGGCCCGAGTCGATATTTAAACATACTTGCCTCGTATTACACCCGACTAAGGTTTATACTTGGACCATAGGCGGGAATTAATTATGATATTCTGAGCGAGTCATTTATCTTAGCTACTAGGGAGTATGTATCCAGAAAGTCTATTCCATAGACCTGAGTATAGCCCTTGGCCACCAGCCTGGCCTTTTCTCTTTCAAAGGATCCATCAGGCTTAAATTGTATTGAAAACCCCATTTGTTTCCTTTCTCTTTGGTGTTTGGAGTTAATGGGACAATATCCTAGGTTTGGTTCTCCTCTAAAGCATGTATCTATGAGTTTACTGCTCTATTCCATGCATCTGACTTGATTGCTTCATAATAGGACTTAGGTTCTTCTGGATTCACAATACTCAGTGCAAGGGATCAATTATCATGACTCAAACCATCCACATTCAAACATATAGGATGTATACCACAAGAATTTGATTTCCCATATGGACCAAAGGTAATGGTTGGATCTAGTTCATAGTCCCTGTACTTACTTGGAAGTGTAACCTTTCTTCGAGGTTTGTCCTCTATTGTAGGATCCTGGATGTCACAATCAACATCTGCATGTGGTAGTAATTCTTGTTTATCTGAATCAAAATAGTCATATTGCCCATGTTGACTGTGAGTACTTGTTGGAATGCTTGTAGGACAGTAATCAATAGTGTGATCCTCAAACTGTCCCCCCCCCCCCCCCACGCCCGCCCCTTCATCCATGGATGGATGAACCTGAGGAGAAGTGGCATGCAGAGGGAAAGGGACATGTAAAGCAGGAGCAGCTGGTGGAACCAGCTGTGTAGGTGTGGAGACAAAAGAAGATAGGTCCATTGAAGAACTAGCATAAGGACAATGAAAAGGTAATATTATCTCATAGAAAATCACATCCCTTGAAATGAAAACCTATTTGGTATGGATGTCCATAAACTTGTAACCTTTGATACCTGCTAGAAACCCCAAGAAAATGCACTGTCTAGCTCTAGGAGCAAACTTGGTCCACCCATGAGCAAGGGTAGAATCATAACACAAACATCCAAACACTCTCAAATGAACCAGAGAAATGGGTTTGTGAAACAGAACTTCAATTGGTGATTTGTTGTGTAGAATTGGAGTTGGGATGCGATTGATTAAATACTCAGCATGAAGAACACACTCACTCCAATATTGTAAGGAAAGTCCAAATTGAAACTTTAAAGCCCTGGCAACATTAAGGATGTTTTGGTGTTTTCTTTCAACCCTTCCATTCTGTTCAGGGGTCTCCACACAAGAGACTTGATATTCAATACCCTCTTGAGAAAAAATAATCACGCATTTGGAACTCCTTACCCTGATCACTACGAATTGTTTTAACTGTTGTACCAAATTAGTTCTTGTCCAAACTACAGAATCCTTGTATCAACCCCCTTACTTCACTTTTATGCCTCATCAGATATATACACATACAACGAGAAAAATCCTCCACGATTGTAAGAAAATACTGATAACCATCATAGGAAACAACTGATAAAGGTCCCCAAATATCCATCTGCAATAAATGAAACATCTCAAGTGTTGCATTGGTACTAATAGGAAATGGTAGTTTGTGTTGTTTGGATAAATGGCAGACATCACAGTGTATTGGTTTCAGTTTAGTTACATCAGGAATGATTTTGGAAAGCAAAGATAATCTATCATGGCTAGGTCCTAATAGCCAATGTCATAGATGGAGATCTTGTGGTTGGTAGTTAGAAGTTGAGGCTGCTTGGTGAAAGGTTGGTGAAGGTAATGGGAAATGACTCTGAGGAAGGACCAGTTGGTAGAGCCCTCTACACTCTCTTGCCAAACCAATCTTCCTCTGTCTTAGAAGGTCCTAGATTTCACACTGATCATATTGAAAGTGTAAGGAAAGTGGGTGATCATGGGTTAATTTGCTGACTGAAATGAGATTGAAATAGAAGGTAGGAACTAAGAGGACTTCATAAAGTGATAGGCCACTAGGTAATGTGACTGTTCCTATACAGGTTACAATGACTTTGGTTTTGTTTGGTAAGTAAACATAGGTATCCTTAACTTCTCTGTAGGTGGTAAACATGGTAATGAAATAGGCTATGTGGTCAGATGCCCCTGTGTCTATAATCCATAAGTTGTAATCACAGGTTTCATCTAGATGAGAAGAAAAAGTGGCATGTTTAGCTACAAAGTTAGGGAATGGTGTAGGGTATTGTGTGGATGTAATGGCTTGGTGATTGATGGATGGGGAGGTAGGTGGGGATGGGTAGGTATTAGTACCAACTTGCAGCAGGTTCCTGAGACGTGTCATTTCCTCTACAGTGAAAGCAAATGGAGTTTGGTTCATACCTTCAGTAGATGTGTTACCTTCAGAAGGATGATCACCAACTGCATTACTAGTGCCTTGAGCAACAGAACTAGTAAATTTGGGGGTACTAGAACTGTAGTATAATATTTTGTTGACAAGTAACTAAGCTTAATGGTGCCTTCTATGACCAACTGACGAATATAGTGCACATGAATCTCAATGTGCTTGTCCGAACATGCAGGACAAGATTAGTAGCTATTCGGATAGCACTAGTATTGTCCCAAAAGAGCTTCATAGGCATCTCGCAGGAAACACCCTAGATCCAAAAGTAACCGCTGCAGCCAAACTAGTTTAGATCTGACCTCTGACATAGACTGATATTTCTCCTTAGTGGATGACTTAGATTCCCGCTTCTGTTTCTTGCATCACCAGGAAACAAATGAGAATCAAAACGCACCAGTCAGACGCTGACCTTCTAGTATCAACACACCCAGCAAAATCAACATTTGCATAAGCTTCTAAGACAGGAGCACCACTTCTAGGAAAGAATGGTCTGACATCCTGCGACCCCTATAGATATCTAAAAATCCGATGTACAACATCAAGGTGCAAGGTCTGAGCCATACCCATAAACTGACTCACAACCTGTACAACATAGGCAATATCAGGTCGTGTAGAACTAAGATATCTCATGCTCCCAACAACAGTTCTATAATGAGTTTGATCTTAAAGAAGATTACCACTTGTCCTACTTAGTTTCAATTTCTGTTCCATCGGCGTTGCACATGGCTTGCAATTTTCAAACTGGTATTCACCAAGCAGATCTCGAACATACTTCTTCTGGCTAACAAAGATACCACGGTCATTACGCTCAATCTCAAGTCCAAGAAAATAGGAGACATCTCCAAGCTCCTTGAGCTTGAAAGCCTAATGAAGGGCAGTAGTAAGGGATCGGATACCAGCCTGATCATTACTAGAAAGGATCATGTCTTCAACATAGAGAAGTAATACCGTGATACCTGAGAAGTAGTCGCAAGAACAGTGAAGGGTTGTTCTGGCTCTACACAAATCCAACTGAATGACAGTACCATGGAACTTCTCAAACTAAGCTCACGGAGCTTGTTTAAGACCATACAATGAACGTTTTAGGCGACAAACCTTATCCAGACCACCTTTAGAGTAACTTGGAGGACAAGCCATATAATAGTCGCCTTCAAGTTCCCATGGAGAAAGACGTTCTTAACATTTAATTGCACGAGAGGCCAATCTCGCATGGCAGCCACATCCAGAACACTCCGGACAGTTTGCATTTTTGCAACAGGTGCAAATGTCTCATCATAGTTGATCCCGTACTCCTGGCTTAGCCCTTGCACCACTACTCGAGCCTTGAAACACTCAAGAATACCATCAGGATTCATCTTAATATTCTACACCCATTTGCTCTCAATGACAGACATATAAGGAGTCTGGTCGACAACATCCTACATCTGGTTGGCCTCAAGGGTCGTGACTTCATCTGTCATCGTTGCATCCCATTCTGGAATACCACAAGCTTGACGATAATTAGACGGAATAGGAATGAAACTAGTGGCATACCCAACAAAATCATCATAACGAACTAGCGGCTAACCATTAGTACTTCAAGTAGAGCGTCGTAGTGCAAGAGCATCAACAGGTGCATCGGGTGCATCATCATCCTTAGACGACGAACTCGAGGTGGAGGAGGAACTCGTGGTGGAAGCAAAACTCACGGTGGAACTCGCGGTGGAAGAAGAGGCTGCAAATGACTCGTAAGAGTGAGGCACCGAAGAAGATAACTCTTCTGCCGAGGATGTGTCTTCGGAGAGATTGGTCCCATGACCTAGCGCTGATGTGAGAAAAATACATCACCAGCTCCATAACAACCACGTGATAAGCAATACGGAGCTGCTGATTTTTTGGATCATAACAAATATAACCTTTGTGACGATCATTGTAGCCCAAGAATACACAGTGTGCAACTTTAGGCGCTAACTTGTGTCTTTCCTTCTCAGGCAGAAGTACAAACCACAAACACCCGAATACCTGAAGAGCACCATAGTCTGAAGGACGCAAATACAGTTTATGAAAAGGAGACAAATTATCTAAAACATGAGTCATTTGCCGGTTGATGAGATAAACTACTGTATTCGTCGCCTCAACACAAAATCGAGCAGGAACGCTGCATCGAAAGAGTTGAGCTCGAGTAAACTCCACAACATGTATGTTCTTCCTCTCGATCACACCATTATGCTGGGAAACCCCGGGATAGGACTGCTGGCTTAGAATACCCTGTGAACAGTAGAAGGCAAGTAGTTCATTAGTACTGAATTCACAACCGGGATCCGAGCGAATGATCTTAATGGATTTTTGAAATTGCGTTTGGATCATGCGAATGAAGTCCTGAGCATGTTTAATGAGTTTTGATTTACAACGTAAGAAGTAAATCCAACTAAAGTACGTATAGTGATCGATGAATAACAAAAAAATACAGAAAACCATTGCGGGAAGGAACGGGCAACGGGCCTCATAGATCGGTGTGGACAAGATCAAAAGGAGCCTGATAAACAGTTGTGCTCAACAAAAATGTATATTAAGCAGCTTTAGCTTCAACACAGCTGATGCAAGACGGCGAAGAAAAGGAGCTAGTACGAAATTTCCTAGGATATAATTTATGTTTAAACATATGTAATAACTAAATGAATTCGGAAGCCCCAAACGGAAGTGCCACAAATTCCAAACCAAATTCCGACTATCAATATTCAAAGAACCGCTAACAGAAGTGGCAGGAAGTGAAAACAAATCATCAATAACATCATCATGGACAGAAGCTTGAGCACACATAATCGCACCAATAGCCCGCGTCTTCCCATCACTCGCGTGCGGCAGCAGATAAACAGGAGCCTCTGAAGAACAGCCATGAACACGTTGCTCCAAGGAATGAAGACTGTCCATGGCATACACCCGACCAGACTTATGACCCCGACCTATCTCCCTCCCCGTCGTCCAGTCCTGCACAAGAAATCCATGATCATTAAACTGAATTTCAGAGCCCACTTCTACCAATTGCCCCACTGATATCAGATTAGGCATTAGACGGTGAACATGAAGAGAATTATTAAGAAAAAGCTGAGGCTCATCCACATGACCAATGCCTGCAATAGGAAGTATAGCACCATTGGCAACTTGCAGCCGTTGCGAGTCAGGTTTGACAGAATGAAAGGAACCTGCATTATTAGTCATGTGATTGAAAGCAACATAATCAAGGAGCCAACGACGAGGGTTAACTGAGGAAGAGCCAACGGAGAAAGCAGAAGTCATCACATTCTGGAGAGCGGCCTTTGAAACCCCCGTTACAGCGCCAAAAGTAGAAAAGCCAGAAGGAGGAGCCTCCACTACAATAGCAGCATATGCGGTAGGCTATGGGCTTGATCCAGAAGGACGAGGACGAGCGGGTCTAGGAGCCAATTGTGGACAATCACTCAAGATGTGGCTGGTTTGTTTCCCATAATTACACCAGTTTTGCTTTATAGAGAATGGATGGATATTACCGGCTCACGACAGTAGTGACAAATGCAAGGAGCGGACGACGGAGTAGAGCTGGCATTGCTTTCAGGAGCTTGAAAGTGAGGACGGTAGGAGGTAGCAGCAAACACAAAGGATTGTTCAAGAGACCCCGTAGAGGAAGAATCAAGCCGAGCTTAACTTTTAAGGCAGGTTTCTTCACGATAGAGCTCAGCCAAGATTTCCTCCAAGACGGTGATGTTGTAGGGAAAAAGAGAAGCCCGAATGGGCTCGAATTCACGTCGAAGTTTCATCAGGAAGTGCACTGTGTTAGAGCGCGACCACTCTGCAATCATCTTGGCTTTAAGAGGAGCAACGGTAAGAGTAGCGGAAATAAGATCACTCTCCGTTCATATGTTCATTGCCGCCTGATAATACGAGCGAACATCCATGTCGCCCTGTGTGTGAGACCCGAGGGCTAATTCCAAGTTGAATTGCCGCGAGGCACTCACCTGGCTATTAGTCGTGACAAGATGCTTCCACATATCACTAGCCGTAGAGAACCGACGTAAACTCAATCCTGTCGGGACATCAACAAAAGCGAGAAGCTAGTTAATAACCTGCGCATTCTCAGCCTCCCAGTCAGCACAAGCCTTCTCCTCCAATTCAACAGGCTTGGGTCGAGTACCAAGCAAGAGTTGCATCAATCTTTTCCCTTGAATAAAAGTGTGGAACTAGAACTCCCACAAAGTGAAGTTCTTCCCATCAAAGCGCCCCATCAGCACCTCAGATTTGGTGGGATCCATGATATGCGTAGAGAGAGCGATCAAGGAAAGAACTGAGCAGGTTAGGCAGAGCAATTAGCCGAGACAATCACCAGACAACACTTAATAATGCAAAGAACAACCGAGGAAACTAGTCCAAAAAAACCCTATTTGCAGACAAGACAAGTTAAGCCGAAAATACGTGAAGCTGTCGAGCAGAAGACAAAATCCAAGCTGTCGAAACACCCAGAAATAGAGCAGACCCAAGAAGCCAAAACACCCAGAAATAGAGTAGTCAAAAAATGCCCCAAAGATCAAAACAGTAAAGCAGCCGAAAACCTCACAAGAGAGGCTCTCATACCATGATAAGAAGTTGAAACGAGAAAACAAACACCGGATTTTTCGTGGTATCCCTGATATTCAGGACTAGTCCACGGGAGCGGTAGAACTCTATAGAGTCAATCTTATTCAACTTAATTAACAGAACAGTCAAGTCAATATTACTAACAAAATTGCTAACTAAAAGTTAACCTTAGACTAATTATTAGTAGGGTAAATACAATATAATAGCCAAACCTTTCATTTTAAAAAATATAATAGTCAAACCTTTTCAAAAATAATTTAATAGCTAAATCGTTAACTTTTTATCCGGTCAACTGTTAGTTAACTATTATGTGGCACATTAGCTTTTGAGTTGAATAGAACCTGATGACGTGGCAAAACAGTCAACTATTTGACTTATTTATTAATTATAATATTTATTTTTTAACAGAAAAGAAAAAAAAACATCACACGCCAACCGCGAAGATTACATCTTATCCCCATATCTCTCCCTCCATCAAACATCCTCCCCCAACCTCTTCTCTGGCGAATCCAGATCGTCGCCCTGCACAAGGTCCGCTTCGACAGCCAAGGGATTGTCGGAGACGATTCAGAATCTCATCTCTCCGTGACGTCGTCTTCTACTATTTCTTCCATGACGACTTTCGCCGCGACTCCGACGATTTGCACGAGGTCGATGTTGATGGAAGCCGTGACGGCGATTTACAAAGGGAAGAACGACTCGGCAACAGGGATCCTATCTCGGGTCGGGTCTAGTGGAGGGAAGGGGAACTCCTAGAATAGGCTGATGGATTGCTTGTTTTTAGCACTGGAATAGAGAGTAAATCGACGGAGAATCCACCACCTGTGGCAGAGCTGTGCGATAAAGTGCAAGTTGCGTCGCCTGTGGGGATGAAATACCCATCTGAAATCAGAATCAGCCATGTGGTTTCCTCCTAAAACGCTTTATTCTCGTCTTTGAAGAAAATCTTGTCGTAATCATTGTCGAACTTGGAGAGTTATTGTCTGTCTGCTGCGATTCTCGAGAAACCCTTGAATTACCCTTGATTCTCGTTGATTGATTTCAGCTCCTGCCTATGATTCCCCTTGGCGTCGATAATCGCATCTCAGAGAAAAACCTCGCCACCGCCGGGTTTGGCTAGTTGAGGGAAGAATTTGCTGGAGGGGATGAATCTGGAACAAATCGGATTGGAGACGAAAGCGACATAGGAGATGTCGGCCGGCATCGAGTACGAGGAGCAGAAGCCGGCTTTGCCGCTGTGGGGCACTCCTCTTGGGTAAGAGGTTCAAGCTCCAGTGTTGGAGAGTTTTGCAGCGGCAGTGTGGGAAAGTGGGAAGGGGTCAATGAGTCTGCTTCTGTGGCTCCGACGGATGTGATTTGCCGGAGGGGAGGAATGAAAAGAGTTTCTTCAGTGGTTTTTTTAGATATATTATATTTTTTCTATATCATAAATAGTTTTTTTAAAACAATAAATATCCAACGTGGCAGACTCAAAGTTTAATAGCCTGCCACATCATCATAACTTTTTCATCTCGGTCATTCAAGTGCTACATCAGAGTCAACTAACGGTCAATTGGATAAAAAGTTAATGGTTTGACTATTATTTTGTTCATTGAAAGGTTTGACTATTATTTTGTTTACGAACAAAAGGTTGGCTATCATATTGTATTTACTCTTATTAGTATTTCAATAGGTTTGACTAATAAAACAAGAATCCGAAAAAGTTTTGGCTAATAAATAGTCATTAACAAAAATAAAACTTGCGGGGTAACGTATCCCTTTCCTTAAAGGAAAAAGGGTTGAATCCGATTGCAGAAGGGAATAGTTTTCCCACTTGCCTCACTCTCCTTTTCAACCCTAATATATATGCACAAATCTCGGTCCTAGTCCAAACTTTTGCCTCGGTGCTTCTTTGCTCTGCTTATAGTTAGCTCTCTGTCTCCAAACCCTATCTCGAAGAAACTCCATCCTTCACTATACATGGATTCCTTGCCCATCCAGCCTTCTAACTACAACTTCCCCGTCAACTAGCCCACGATCACTCTCCGCCGCCATTCCCTTTTCTCCCATCCGCCCTCCTCCCCTACTCAACCGCCTCCGAAATTCGCCTTCCGTAATAAGCTCCCTCCAGGTATAACCACTATCACTAGGTTGAAGGATGAATCGCAAGGGTGCATGGCTCCATCCAAAGTAGTGGTGCGCATCCGCGTGGACCACCACGCCAGCAAAACAACTCCGAATCATCGGTCTCCAGCGTGGCGACAAATGGGGACCACTTCCACCGTCACTGTCGATAAATTAGCGCCCAAATGCCACCCTAATTACTCCTCTCCACCGCAAGAAATTTTCGGATACGAGGCGGGTAAGAAGCAGCAGGGGGAGAAGGAGAAGAAGAGGAAATTCTTGCTTCCGCTGACGGAAGAGCAGATCGCACAGGATATCTTGGCAGCCAGGAAACTAGCAGCGGGGAGAAGCTCCTCTGTCGGGAACAATTACAACAATAATAACTACAGGAGGTATGTGTCGCGGCAGGGGATCATCAGAGGAGAAAGAGTATTAGTTGTAAGCGGCATCAGGGTTTCTCATTCAGAGTGTCCAAGGAAGAGGCATGAGAATGTTTGTAATCTAGCAATAAAAATGGTAGGGTTATAGGGAAGTAGAGAAGGCGAGATAGTGGGAATCGGGGGATAGCATTTCTCCATTTTCATAGATCAGTATATATATATATAGGGGGTTAATTACAGAAAGGTAAAGGTACGGTAGATTAACGGCTAATAGCAACTAACTATCAAAACTGACCTATAATATCACGCCAAGTGGCAAGCAAGAAGAAATAATTACAATGTTTAAATGCTTGGTGAAAACGGCGTCGTACGTCTCTTATATATGCAATGATTTCCCAAACCAAATCGGGTGAAAGGAAGCTCGACTCGGTTGACCCGTTTCTTCATCCTGAGACAGCTGTAGTGTCTTCAGGTTCTTCATCAACGATCATCCTTACGACAGCTATGCTTCATACTCCTCCTCAAGCTGGTGAGTACATGTCAAGTACTCCCAGCTTTCTTAACAGAAATTGAAACCGATCAGCAGATAAACCCTTGGTGAATATATCTGCTAATTGGAATTCAATGCTGACATGGTGAAGATTCAGCAGTTCTTATTTTAATCTCTCTCGAATAACATGGCAGTCGACTTCTATGTGTTTGGTCCTTTCATGGTACACTAGATTCTCAGATATATGAATCGCTGATTAATGATCACAGTAAACCTTGACAGGATGGGGATGAAAGACTCCATAGAACTCAAGTAGAGCCTTAAGCCATTGTACCTCACATGAAAACTGAGCATGGACTCTGTATTCAGCTTCTGAAGATGACCTTGAGACAGTCCCTAGCTTCTTACTCCTCCAAGTTATGAGAGAACTACCCAAAAAGGTACAATAGCCTGTAATAGACTTCCTGAAAATAGGGCAAGTTGCTCAATCTGAGTCACTGAAACCACTTAGATGCAAACTTGTGTTTGAAGAAAACCATAACCCTTGGCCTGGACACCCCTTCAGATACCCCAATATCAAGTGCAATGCCTTCAAATGCACTGTAGTCGGATAGTCTTGGAACTAACACAATTGCTGAACTGGAAAACAAATGTCTTGTCTTGTGCCATCATCCAGTAAAGTTCCATCAGAAGCAGATAGAGAGGTTTTCATACTAATAGGGGTCTTTGTTGGTTTGCATTCAAGGAAATCAGCATGATCAATCATTTCCAAACAAAAATTCTTTTGGCATAAAGAAATTCCCTTTTATGTTTTGGCAATCTCCAAACCCAGAAAGTACTTCGAATTACCTAAGTCCTTCACCTTGAATCCTGAATGCAGTTTCCTTTTCATTGTTTAATATCCTCCAAGCATGGACCAGCAAGGATGATATCATCCACATACACCATCAAAATGACAGTAGCACTCTTAAACACTGAATAATCGTCATATGACTATGTAAAACCCATCTGAGAAAGAAATTCAATGAGCTTGATATACCACTACCTGCTAGCTTATTTCAACCCATAGAGGGACTTCTTCAATTTACATACCTTACCCTGCATGTGACTTAGCTTTCTTAATCCATGGGGCAATTTATATATATATATATATATATGGTGCCTTCTACGGTACCCCGGGTGAAATCCGGGGTACCGCATATCTTGAGTATGAAAATGCTATCTAGACCTCGGATTAGTAGGATTTTTGGGCATGATGCTATACCCTAACCCTTTATGAGTGAACCCTAGGTCCTAATTATCTAAATCATAAACTATAAACCCTAATATGGTGCATTGATTTTTTTGCCTATATTTGGACGAATCATAACCGTCGATTATTGATTCTAACTAAATTGATCTTGGGGTATAAGATTTAGTGAATTAAGACCTAGATTTTGATCTTGAAGGGTTAGAGTATAGTATCATGTCTGAAAGATCAGTCAATTCAAGTTCTGGATAGCGTTTTCTTACTTAAGGTATGCGATACCCCGGATTTCACCCGGGGTACAATAGAACTCGCCATATATATATATATATATATATATATATATATATATATATATATATATATATATATATATATATATATATATATATGGGCAGTTCTACGGTGCCCAGGGCAAAATCCGGGTATGGGTAACCAGGGGAAGGAAAATTACCAAAAGCATCACGAAGCGTTTAAGCGTTTTTCATTGGACTTCAACCTAACTGTACCCGGTTTAGTTCCTCATTCGTCTTGGAGGGGATGTCCCCTCTTAGTTCGAAGTTCGAACATAATCCTTTTATCATCGTTTCTGAAATCTGAAATCATTTTTGTCATTTGATCGACATTCGATTTAGCTCCCAATCCAATATCAAATCCCCAACATCATCATGTTTTGAACCCCAAATCTATGTATCCACGTTCGAAGAGAAGATCCCTTTTCAATCTAAAATCCCCACATAATCATCATTTTGAACCACAAATTCTTGTATCCACAATCGACGTTTTGTTCTTCGCCATTTTATTTCCGACCGGAATCAAAAATCTCCACATAATCATCATTTCCTTGTATCCACAATCGAATTTTTGTTCTTCGCCATTATATTTCCGACCGGAATTTACACAAATTGAAGATGAAATAAGCAACACAGTCTTCGACCTGATTGAGGAAGAAGATGAAGAAGACAGGATTTGATTCGAATCGGATGGAGAGGTCGCGTTAACTTGTGTTTATGTATTAACGGTGCGTTTAGGACAAAGTCTAGTTGGGCTTTTAAATTCCCTTCAAAAGTGGGCTTGTGTACATGATCCGGATTGTGAAGAGGTTGGGCTTTTATTTACATCTGTGCCTGCTTCTGCTTCTGCTTCTAAATCCTGATCATGTCTTTCGTTCACGCAATTTAAACACAATTATGTGTTCCATCTTTTTTTTGTGATTCGGTAAAAAGTAGCGTGTCTCTTTACACATTTATCGGTACGAGGTAAAAAACAATCCGCCCAATTTAACTCTTTATTGATTTCCCATATTCCACTCTCTCACTGTTTGCCCCTCTTGACATAACAAACCTCTTGTAGACTAATTAGAGGCTTGTGGTTGGATACTTAGTGAGGACATTTTTTAAATTTATGTTTTGAAACGAAAGTTAGAATTTCACTTTTGAAGTACTTGTGTACTTTACTTGGGCAAGTATTTTCAAAATGTAAAATTTTATCAGCGTATAGGTATGCGATTATTGTATAAGGTGTTTATGGTTAAGTTAATGATTACTGACTGGTTAGTGTATTAGGTTGTTGATGGTTTAGAGTATATGGTATATGGTATATGGGATGGTTTAGAGTATATGGTATATGGTATATGGTTTAGAGTATATGGTATATGGGATGGTTTATAAGGTGTTGAATTGTTGATGGTCTAAAGCATATTGTATTGATTGATTCGGCTGAGGGTAGGTGTTGTTTTATTTTTCTCGATTTTATATTGTCTTAACATCTTCTTATAAATGCTGATCATGCCTTATTATCAGGAAATTTAGACATAATTATTGTAGCGTGTCTCTTTACACATTTATCGGTACGAGATAAAATGATTTGGTGTGTGCAAAGTAGGTTCTCATTAACGATTTTGCCATGTTGGTTATCCCGCCCATTAGCGATTCGCCACATATGGAATCAAAATTAGTTAGAGTTCTTAACTTCATATTTCTTCATTTATTCTTTGACTTGAACCAACATGTCTTTGCTCCGAAGGATTTTGGGCAGTAGTGGCGTGCTAAAGACAATCCGTCCAATTTAACTCTTCGTTAATTCCCCCTTTTCTTTTCTTTTTTGGTAGAATAATTACCCCTTTTCCACTCTCTCAGTCCCCGCCGAAGTTGAAACAATCCCCTGTGATATATTTATCGTTCATTTTAACCCTTCACTTAATAAGAAAGCGAAATTATGCAAGATGGTCATCAATGTGATGTAGCTTAATTGGTTAATTTTCTGTTATTTGCTTAGTCAATAAAGTAGAGGTTTGTGGTTCGATACTTAGTGAGTATCAATTTTTAATTTATGTTTTGAAAAGCAAGTTATAATTTTAATTTATCAGCGTATAGGTATACGATATTGTATAAGGTGTTGATGGTTTAGAGTACATGGTATTGGGTTAGTGTATTGATCATCTCCATCCCTAAAATACGATATTGTATAAGGTGTTGATGGTTTAGAGTATATGGTATTGGGTTAGTGTATTGATCATCTTCATCCCTAAAATTGAACAACAATTTCTAAACGAGGTCCCTACCGCCACATCATCAATTTTAGCAACTCATCACTTAACAATTTCTATTCATCTACATCCCTAAATTATGCTAGCAATTGCCAAGGTGGGTTCCATTTTATATTTCAAAGGAAACACTTATTATAAATTGAAAGTTGGGGATGGAGATAGAAGAAGGTGTTGTTGGTATACAGTATAAGGTCTTGAAGGTTATGGTATAAGGGAGGAGCAAGGTGTTGATGGTTTAAAGTATATATGTTATTGATTGGTTACGGTATAAGCCTATAAGGTGTTGTTATTGTTGTAGAGTATATGGTATTGATTGGTTCGTGTATTAGGGTTTGGTTTAGGGTTTAGGGTTTAGGGTTATGATTCAAGTTAGAATAACATAAACCAGATCAATAGAGTAATGTTGGTAAACGAAAAAGTTAGTTAATCTACAAATTCAGACTATTTATAAAAGTACATCCCCATTTCCCACCGTCAATTCCTAAACTTTTCCCTTAATCCGATGGTGAAATACCTTCGATCCTCGTCGCGTGCGTGTCACCCAATCAGATATTGCCGAATTCGGAAAGTCGCTTTTGCCCATAACCAATGCTGGCGTTACCAAGGCCGAGGCAGTGGTAGGGAGTGTAATTTTCAGTAAATGTGAAGGGAGGGAAAGTAAAAGTAATTACGAGTCAATCTATAAATTCGTTAATCAGTGAAGGAGAGACCGTGCTCCGAAACCCGAGTGGCACTCATCTCCTGCTGCTGTTCTTTCCTCCTCCTCTCAATCCCTGAAAAGAACCCTTTCTTCCATCTTCTCAATATGAAACTCCGAAAATCAACCCCATCCGCCTCTTCATCCTCCTATCCCATGCTTTATTTTCGGGTGCAGTGGCAATGATGAGACTGCGTATTATTTTAGATCTCATTTCCTTTCATTATGTCATTGTTAGATCATGACTGTTAAACTAAATCCTTCGTTGTATTGTTTCTCCTTTTCTCTCCATGTAGGGTCTTTGTTAGAGGCAGGGAGGGGAGCAATGACAATAAGTCGCCGTCTGAATATCGCCGAAAGAATCATCACATGTTGTTGCGATTCCATAATAGGTGTTGTGGAACCCTACGTCATGTGGTTCTTTTGCGCCATATTGACGCGTACTTGTTGATCATGCTCCCAAAATGTATACAAGATAGGAAAGTTGCCATATGTATAATAGGATAAAATAGAGAGGGAAAGTACAACTTTTTGTTTTTGTTGGACTCTATGTAACATTTGTTTATATTTGTATACTGTTTGTTATTTTTTCTTCTGCTTCTCTCTTCTCTTCCATGGCGGCTTCCAAAAGTGTTTGAGATCTTCTAAATCTGCGAGGGATCCTCCACTCCCAATAAAAATACTGTACTTTGTACTATTAAGCGTTTGAGATCTTCTAAATCTGCAGGGGATCCTACACTCCCAATAAAAATACTGTACTTTGTACTATTAGCGTTTGAGATGTTCTAAATCTGCAGGGGATCCTACACTCCCAATAAAAATACTGTACTTTATTTGTTGACTACTGACTCCATTTTTAGAAGTCGTTACGATTGGGCCAACCGGATTTTTTGCCAGATTTCGAACTCTGCTCCTCTGTCGCCACATGCTCTACCCATTTAATGAGTGCTCAAAATTAGTGCAAAAAATACGATATAATAATTGAATAAAAAAAACTAGTTCTCAAGATTATTCAACTGAAATGTTGCACATGATTTATTTAGAGTGCTTAAAAATTGCCTTCAACTGACCATTAATGAGTGCATAAATTAAACGACACCGCAAGAGCCAACAGTCTTCTTATATACCAAACGACTCGGCATAGGAGGACTTCCAGTTTCAGTTCAAGTTTCCAACACCGAGCAAATATATGGTCCCAATTGCCACTTCAGCAACTTTAACTATACATCAATTGTGACCGTGGGTCCTACTTAATTTTCAATGCAATTCAATATTAATTGGTGAGTGTGTTATATTAATTTGAGTTTTCTCTCAAGTTGTTTTTTGTCGTTGTGTTATTCGAATTATGTAAAGTATTATGATTGGAATTGTATATATGTGTGTGCTGCATGAAAATTTGCAACTGCATGAAAACATTCATCTGATGCAAATTTGTAACTTTTGTAATTGATCCCACATCAATGCAACTCACCATCCCAATTTCACTCCCTTGCCACATCAGCTTGCAATTCTCAAGCATTGCACCATTGGAGATGGTCTAAATAAGCAAGGTGTTGATGATTTAGAGTATATATGGTATTGATTGGTTAGGGTATAAGCCTATAAGGTGTTATTGTTGTAGAGTATATGTTATTGATTGGTTCGTGTATTAGGGTTTTTACATCCCACCTTTTTAATACATGTAAAAGATATTTCTACCCCGGGGTATATTTAAAAATTATTCATAAACACACTTAAAATAAATACACCAAACTTTAATAATTTGAAATCTCAATGACAAGCCCTAAACATGTGGGCAAAACTCCAAATCATATTCTTAAAAGAAACAAACGACCAGAATCTCCAGTTCTTAACTTTCAACCACAAAGTCCAAATAACTTTAAAGTTTTCCCCAACGCTTACTCTGATGCTTGGTCCGCCATTCTTTAACGACGCTGATGTTGAGCCCCTATAACCTGTTGTCCACGAACTATCCGATCTTGATCTCCTCCTCTACGATCTGGTGAGTGAGTTGGGGTCAGTCTACGCCATTACTTAAACTTGAAACACTTACGGATTATTACCTTAAGTGTTCCTCAAACAATAAATTAGTGGAAGTTGATTATACTTTCGCCCTTTAAACTTTAACTCTTAAAACGTGGGATTTACTCTTAACCCCACTCTCAAAACTTTAAAACTTTAACCGACACTGGGATCCCCCACTAGCTAGTCCGGTTGCCCATCTCATACGTATGAGAGCCCATCCAGGCTTACTTGAACTTAAACTTAGTTAGGGGAGTCGTAACGATCATTCCCCCTAACATCTTATACTTATCGTGGTGGCTCTTCACCATGATTCTCAAGAGCATAATTGCTGCTCATCTTAAAAGTCTCAAGAGCATAACTGCTGCTCATCTCAAAATCTCATATGGGCAACGGACTGGCGCTAGCGACTCAAAACTCTTAAACCTTTACACCTTCCTTGAAGGTGTTGTACTCCTTAAAAGTAACTTACTAGTAATTAAATACATGTCATCAACTATATGACTGAAAACATAACTTACACGTAATATCATGCATCACGTAAACATACATAAGCATATATATCACATAGCAGCAAATCTCAAACGTAATATGTAAGGCGTAGATTTTACCCCCTTTACACTCACCTCTTGTGGCGATTACTTAGTTCCCTTGATGTGGAACCCTTACTCCGATTGCTACCTTAAACCTATAATTTAAACGTATATCCTTTTAGTCGATACTGCTCAATTTATCACCTTTAACTCACTAAAACTATCCTCCTTAAATCTATAATTTTATAATATCAAAACGTCATTCTAGATTCTTGTAAAATTATCAAATGGGTCAGGAGCCTTCTTTTACTATTTTAGTTAAATAAAACCGTCCTTAGTTTAATTTTTATAAATATTAAATCACCTCTTAAAATCTCCAAATTTATTATGAGTAACCTTATTGCACCCTAGTTACGTATAAAATTATCAAACATACCGAAGTCGCTTAAACAGTATTTTAATTTTCTAAAACCGATGTTCTACGAATTTTTAGAATTATAAATACAGCTCATAAAATTCTCAAATTATTATCCAGTCATCGAAATAATATTCTCTAATTTATAAAATTATCAAATCATAAAAATATTCACTGAAACGCGTCGGAAGTAAACATGTCCATAAGAAAATACTACTTTCGGTCAATTGTCAAAATTTGAAACGTAGGAGACCAATCTGCTCATACTAAAAACATGGGGGACTAATCTAGATATTTTCTCGCAGACAGGTACCTGCACGTTTCAGCTCACGTCTCAAACTTTCGTAGCTCCGTTCTCCCTCGTCTAACGTCGAAATTCGATTTCGTCAAAACGGTGACGATCCTGGGATCGTCCTCTTCACGATGGTATCAAGGTTTTGAAGTTTGGTCGAGGTCGACCACGCCGGAGCCTCTGTCGAAGTTACGACCATTATATACGTGGGTTTGAGTTAGTTTTGATCGAAATCAAATACGGAGATCGATTGGGATAAGTACTCACCCTCAAAGCAAGCCTAGGGTAGATACGAGCTGTTGAACCACAGTTTATCGCTTAGATCATCCTTTGATCACCTCGTACTGTTGTCGCCGCAGCTACGACGCAACAACCATAGTTAGCTAATTATGTAGCTTCGAGGCTTGAAAAGGGTTTGGGATTCATAGCTCTTACCTACTGGTCTCGAGAACATATGAAGGAAAACACCGCTAATTTTGTGGCCCTTCTCTAGTAACGACGATGAACGGTGGTGTGGCGGGATGATGACGAGATGGATGAGTGCTATTGTTTTACTCGGCCTCCTCCTGCTAGCTAGTAGTGGTGACGATGATGATTGGGCATGGAGGCAAAGGCGCTTTAGCTTCTGGTGGTGTTTGATTTTCTTGCGGATAGATGGAGACAATTTGTGATGGTGATAGAGATGAGTAGGTAGCAGTGATGTTTATTTGAACAATGAGAAATGGGGGGTTTTGGATACGAGATGCAGATGGATGGCTTTCTCACACTCTTTTCTCTAGGTTTAATTTAAGGACCGAGAGAGAGAGGCTAGTTGATATGGGTTGTCTAGCAGTAGCTAGCTATCTCTAATAATAGAGGTTCACGAGCTGATGGGAAAGGGAAATGGGGGGTGTAAAGGACTTGTTGGGTGGTTAGTAGACAGATGGGTGTAAATGAGATCAATACAATTATGCTAGGAAGGTAATTTGTGAAAGGCTACTTTAAGTGTGATTTGGGGTGGCTGTAACGAGTGGAGTGAGGTTAATTCTCCCCCTTTGTGTCGGTGATCATCAAGATTATATAGATGTTCTGTGTTATATTTGTTCACTCTAAAATGTTCTCCCTGTCGATACGATCGCGTGGCCGCAAACGGCTCGTTATTTCGACGTCAAACGAATAAGATACGTTCGTTTTAGCTTTCGGTACGCAAACGTTACTCTAACGATAGGTTCCACTTTGGACTAACTTATCTCACTCGTTTGGACTCGGAATTAAGATCTGTAAAATTCTAAGTGATCGTAGAATAATTTCTTAACTTAGAGTGTCGAGCTTAGATACTGATTATTAAGAAATTGACCCAGAATATTCTTACTTAAAATGTCATCAATCAATAGTTTCAATCGCAACTTACTCGCGTAGGAATGGAATTCTTGTTTCCTCGTTAAATTTAGTTTGTTTATAAATTTCTCGATGTTTGGGGTGTTACATTTCCTCCCCACTTAAAAAAAATTTCGTCCCCGAAATTGAAACGTTTATACTGGGATATAACATTTCCCTCCCTCATAAGGAAAATTTCGACCTCGAAATTATGTTCTGAACAACGTTGTTAAACATGACGAAACAAACTGAGTCATCATAACTATTGTTACGACGTATTGATAATTGCCATGAAATGTCAATGAGGCTTATAATAACTTCTCTAAACGCTTTTAAACAACTCGGGATATTTTTCTTTCATGCTACTCTCTGTTTCTCAAGTTGCAGCTTCGCTGCCCTGATTCCTCCATATCACCTTAACCAGAGTGATCTTCTTCTTCCTCAGCATCTTCTCTTTTTTGTCTACGATCTGAACTGGCACCTCTTCATAGGTCAGGTCGTCGTCTAGCTGGATATCCTCATGTCTGATCACATGGTCAGGGTTAGACCGGTAGGCCTTCAGCATGCTGATGTGGAAGACGTTGTGAATTCTTGCAAGGTTAGGAGGTAAAGCTAATCGATATGCGAGGGGTCCAACACGTTCCAACACCTCATATGGTCCGATGTACCTAGGACTCAGTTTCCCCTTTTTACCAAATCGCATCACCCCTTTCCAAGGAGATACTCTTAGAAATACCATATCTCCCACTTCATGACTTCGTTGATTTCCTGGCCTCTCAGCGTTACTTTTCTGCCGGTCCTGAGCCGCCTTCAAGTTCCGACGGATTGCCTCGACCTTCTCTACCGCCTTCTGAACCATCTCTGGACCCTCCAGCTGTCGCACTCCTTCTGCATCCCAGTACAGTGGTGTTCGACATTTTCTCCCATACAACACTTCATACGGAGCCTCTTGTATCGAGCTATGATACTGGTTGTTATAAGCAAACTCCATTAGAGGTAAGTGCTCGTCCCAAGCTCCTCCCATTGTCAAAACACATGCCCTTAGCAGGTCTTCTAGTGTTTGAATTGTCCGTTCTGATTGTCCATCAGTCTGGGGATGATATGCGGTAGAGAAGTGCACTTTAGTGCCCATAGCCTTTTGAAGACTCACCCAGAATCGTGCCGTGAAGCTAGGGTCGCGATCAGACACAATGCTAAGTGGGACTCCATGAAGCCTTACTATCTCTCTCACATACAATCTAGCCAGCTCTTCTAGCCCTGGTTTGAATCTGATAGGTATAAAGTGAGACACCTTCGAGAATCGATCCACAATTACCCATACTCCATCGTTTCCCCTCGGGGTCTTTGGTAAACCATATACAAAATCCATAGTGACCTTCTCCCAAGTCCACTGTGGAATTTCAAGTGGTAAGTGCTCAATAACTGGGGCTTGGTGCTCAGCCTTTATCATTTGACACTCCAAGCACTGATATACGTGAGCGGCTACCTCCTTCTTCAACCCTGGCCACCAAAAATGTTCCTTGAGGGTACGGTACATCTTCGTAGCCTCGGGGTGCATCGCGTATGGTGCAGAGTGAGCCTCGTCCAGAATATCCTTCCTTAGCTTGTCAACACTTGGCACACACAACCTCCCTTGATACATTAGTACTCCATCTACCAGTTCAAATTTGGTGTTCTTCCCCTCTAACACTTGCTTCTTGTACTTCTCAAGCTCCATATCCTCACCCTGCTTCTCCTTGATTCGTTCATGTAGCATAGGACGAACCTTTAAGGTTGCTAACAGTTTCGTCACTTCCTCTAGCTCCAACTCCACGTTCATGGCCCTCAAGGAGATTAACTCAGGTAAGGGACTCTCTTTCTTCCTACTCAACGCATCAGCCACTACATTTGCCTTTCCTGGATGATACTTGATAGTGCAGTCGTAATCACTTAAGAGTTCCATCCATCTCCTCTGCCTCATGTTCAACTCCTTTTGATCAGTCAAGTGTTGGAGGCTTTTGTGATCCGTGAAGATGGTGAATGTCTCGCCGTAGAGATAGTGTCTCCATAACTTCAAGGCGAAGACTACTGCTGCCAACTCTAAGTCATGGGTCGGGTAGTTCACCTCGTGGGGTCGTAGTTGTCTCGAAGCATAAGCGATCACCTTCTTATCCTGCATCAGTACACAACCCAAGCCTTGGTACGAAGCATCGCTATAGATGGAATACTCCCCACCACTGGTCGGTAGTGCTAACACTGGTGCAGAGGTCAGCTTCTCCTTCAGTAACTCAAATGCCGTTTGACACTTCTTATCCCAAACAAATGGCTTCCCCTTCTGCAATAGTTGTGTCATAGGTCTTGCAATACTGGAGAAACCCTCAACAAACCTCCGATAATAACCAGCTAATCCCAAGAAACTCCGCACTTCAGGGACGTTCTTTGGTGGTGACCAATTAATCACAGCTTCTATCTTCTTGGGATCCACTTCCACTCCGCGACCCGAAATCATATGACCCAAGAACAATACTTCCTCCAACCAAAAGTCACACTTCGAGAACTTGGCATATAGCTTTTCCTCTTTCAATTTATGCAAAACAACTCTTAGGTGCTCTTCGTGCTCCTCCTTACTCTTTGAGTAGATGAGTATGTCATCTATAAAGACGATAACAAACTTGTCCAAGTACTCGTGAAGAACCCGATTCATTAGTGCCATAAAGGCTGCCGGTGCATTGGTCAGTCCGAACGGCATGACCAAGAATTCGTAGTGGCCATACCGGGTCCGGAAAGCCGTTTTGGGTACTGAACCATCTGCCACTCTCAACTGATGATACCCTGACCGTAGATCGATCTTCGAGAACACCCTTGCTCCTTGTAGTTGGTCGAAGAGATCATCTATCCTTGGCAAAGGATAGCGGTTCTTGATGGTAGTTTTGTTCAACTTCCTATAGTCAATGCACAGTCTCATACTGCCATCCTTCTTCTTCACGAATAACACTGGTGCTCCCCATGGTGATACACTGGGGCGTATGAATCCCTTCTCCAACAGCTCCTGTAACTGTTCCTTCAATTCCTTTAACTCCACTGGTGCCATACGGTAGGGAGGAATAGATATCGGTGCCGTGCCAGGAATCACTTCAATATCAAACTCCACCTCTCGCTGCGGCGGTAGCCCAGGAAGATCTTCGGGAAATACCTCGGGGTATTCCCTGATAACAGGTACATCTTCTATCTTCTTCTCTTGCACCTCCTTAACATGAGCTAAATATGCTTCACATCCTTCTTGAATTAGTGAGAATGCCTTAATCGCGGAGATTAAGCACCCAGGAATAAGTTTCTTAGTCCCTTTGAACAAAGCAGTGCCCTTGCCTTCCACCTCCAGGCTAACCTCCTTCTGGTAGCAGTCCACCTTTGCTCTATTCTTTGACAACCAATCCATACCAAGGATGACATCAAACTCGTCGAAGGGTAGTAGAATTAGGTTCGCCTCAAATTCGTGGCCTGCCACAGTGATAAGACAACCCCGAATGACGGAGTCTACTATTAGGGTATCCCCTACTGGGGTTCTTACCCCTAAATTCTGTCTCAATCTCACAGATGGGATCCCTACGATCCTAGCAAGCTTGGTCGAAATGAAAGAGTGCGTGGAACCAGAATCGAATAATACAAAGGCTGGCTGATGGTAAAGTGAAATCATACCAGTCACCACATCGGGTGCAGCAGCAGCTTCTTCCCTCCTCATGGCAAACAGTCTTGGTTGCCCAGCCACTTGAGATCCTTGCCCTCGATCTCGCTCGTTGCGATTGAACCGCCCTGCATTGCCTCCCTGCTGGTGATAGGACCGGTTTGGATTGTTGTTAACCTGCTGTCCGGTTTGGGTTCTTCCTCCTCCGCCCCTGACAGATTGTTCAGACTGAGTTCTCCCTTGCCCTCCTTTCCTAGGGCAATCTCTAGCATAGTGGCCCGGCTCATTGCAGTGATAGCATATGCCTCCCATATGTACCTTACACTCTCCCAGGTGAGTTCTCCCACACTTGTTACATGGCTCCCGGTGAATATAGGTCGGCCCTGATCGAGTTGAGCCGGCATGGCTCTGAGTGACCCCATGGTAGCTCTGGTTCGGTCTCCTCCTCGAATGACTCAGCTGGCTTGGCCCCTCGGAAAAGCTGGCAGTCTTTCTCTTGTTCCCTTCTCTTTGCATCCCCTCCTCGTGCAGGGCTGTATCTGCCCTCTCCAATCGGAGAGCTGCTTGATAGATCTCCTCTCTGTTGTTCCAATTTAGCATACTCAATTGACGCCTAAAAGGAGGCTTCAGGCTTTCCAGGTAGTGGATGCGTTGTGCATGTGCATCCTGAAATTGAGGTCCTCCATAGACAAGCAGTTTGTCAAATCTCGCCGTGTAGTCAGCCACACTTTCTCTTCCTTCGTTGCCCCACCTCTGCCTTATCAGCAGAAATTCCCTCTGCTTCCCGATCCGGTAAGCCTCAGGTATGAAGTGGTCTTTGAACAACTGCACGAACCCTAGCCAAGTGATGGCCGGTGGATCCTCTTGACTAGCTGGCTGGTTTGCCCACCAGTTGTAAGCAGTGTCTTGTAGCAAAGATACTGTCAGCAGTACCCTGTCCTCGTCATCAGCCCTCATTTCGACCAGGGTACGGGTGACCTTAGCTAGCCACTGCTCAACCTCCATGGGGTCTGTTGAACGGTCCCCCTTAAAATCTTCCACCTTTCTCTTCCGGAAAGCTATGTAATCCGGTGGAGGTCTCACTTGTGGTGGCACAACCGGGGCTGGATTCTGGCCAACACTTGCTCTGTAGACACATACGATCTCGTTAAACCTCAGTTATTTCTTTCTTAACATGGTTGAGATTAGACTGGAGATTCTATCGACTCTTAAAAGAAAATTCTTGACTCGTTTGGCCAAAACTTTAACTTAAAACTCACTTTACTTTCTTTAAACAAATTTTTAAAACTAAGACCGTTATTCCAGTATTTCTTAGGAACCAAGAAATAGAGGAAGACCGGCTCTGATACCAAAATGTTACATCCCACCTTTTTAATACATGTAAAAGATATTTCTACCCCGGGGTATATTTAAAAATTATTCATAAACACACTTAAAATAAATACACCAAACTTTAATAATTTGAAATCTCAATGACAAGCCCTAAACATGTGGGCAAAACTCCAAATCATATTCTTAAAAGAAACAAACGACCAGAATCTCCAGTTCTTAACTTTCAACCACAAAGTCCAAATAACTTTAAAGTTTTCCCCAACGCTTACTCTGATGCTTGGTCCGCCATTCTTTAACGACGCTGATGTTGAGCCCCTATAACCTGTTGTCCACGAACTATCCGATCTTGATCTCCTCCTCTACGATCTGGTGAGTGAGTTGGGGTCAGTCTACGCCATTACTTAAACTTGAAACACTTACGGATTATTACCTTAAGTGTTCCTCAAACAATAAATTAGTGGAAGTTGATTATACTTTCGCCCTTTAAACTTTAACTCTTAAAACGTGGGATTTACTCTTAACCCCACTCTCAAAACTTTAAAACTTTAACCGACACTGGGATCCCCCACTAGCTAGTCCGGTTGCCCATCTCATACGTATGAGAGCCCATCCAGGCTTACTTGAACTTAAACTTAGTTAGGGGAGTCGTAACGATCATTCCCCCTAACATCTTATACTTATCGTGGTGGCTCTTCACCATGATTCTCAAGAGCATAATTGCTGCTCATCTTAAAAGTCTCAAGAGCATAACTGCTGCTCATCTCAAAATCTCATATGGGCAACGGACTGGCGCTAGCGACTCAAAACTCTTAAACCTTTACACCTTCCTTGAAGGTGTTGTACTCCTTAAAAGTAACTTACTAGTAATTAAATACATGTCATCAACTATATGACTGAAAACATAACTTACACGTAATATCATGCATCACGTAAACATACATAAGCATATATATCACATAGCAGCAAATCTCAAACGTAATATGTAAGGCGTAGATTTTACCCCCTTTACACTCACCTCTTGTGGCGATTACTTAGTTCCCTTGATGTGGAACCCTTACTCCGATTGCTACCTTAAACCTATAATTTAAACGTATATCCTTTTAGTCGATACTGCTCAATTTATCACCTTTAACTCACTAAAACTATCCTCCTTAAATCTATAATTTTATAATATCAAAACGTCATTCTAGATTCTTGTAAAATTATCAAATGGGTCAGGAGCCTTCTTTTACTATTTTAGTTAAATAAAACCGTCCTTAGTTTAATTTTTATAAATATTAAATCACCTCTTAAAATCTCCAAATTTATTATGAGTAACCTTATTGCACCCTAGTTACGTATAAAATTATCAAACATACCGAAGTCGCTTAAACAGTATTTTAATTTTCTAAAACCGATGTTCTACGAATTTTTAGAATTATAAATACAGCTCATAAAATTCTCAAATTATTATCCAGTCATCGAAATAATATTCTCTAATTTATAAAATTATCAAATCATAAAAATATTCACTGAAACGCGTCGGAAGTAAACATGTCCATAAGAAAATACTACTTTCGGTCAATTGTCAAAATTTGAAACGTAGGAGACCAATCTGCTCATACTAAAAACATGGGGGACTAATCTAGATATTTTCTCGCAGACAGGTACCTGCACGTTTCAGCTCACGTCTCAAACTTTCGTAGCTCCGTTCTCCCTCGTCTAACGTCGAAATTCGATTTCGTCAAAACGGTGACGATCCTGGGATCGTCCTCTTCACGATGGTATCAAGGTTTTGAAGTTTGGTCGAGGTCGACCACGCCGGAGCCTCTGTCGAAGTTACGACCATTATATACGTGGGTTTGAGTTAGTTTTGATCGAAATCAAATACGGAGATCGATTGGGATAAGTACTCACCCTCAAAGCAAGCCTAGGGTAGATACGAGCTGTTGAACCACAGTTTATCGCTTAGATCATCCTTTGATCACCTCGTACTGTTGTCGCCGCAGCTACGACGCAACAACCATAGTTAGCTAATTATGTAGCTTCGAGGCTTGAAAAGGGTTTGGGATTCATAGCTCTTACCTACTGGTCTCGAGAACATATGAAGGAAAACACCGCTAATTTTGTGGCCCTTCTCTAGTAACGACGATGAACGGTGGTGTGGCGGGATGATGACGAGATGGATGAGTGCTATTGTTTTACTCGGCCTCCTCCTGCTAGCTAGTAGTGGTGACGATGATGATTGGGCATGGAGGCAAAGGCGCTTTAGCTTCTGGTGGTGTTTGATTTTCTTGCGGATAGATGGAGACAATTTGTGATGGTGATAGAGATGAGTAGGTAGCAGTGATGTTTATTTGAACAATGAGAAATGGGGGGTTTTGGATACGAGATGCAGATGGATGGCTTTCTCACACTCTTTTCTCTAGGTTTAATTTAAGGACCGAGAGAGAGAGGCTAGTTGATATGGGTTGTCTAGCAGTAGCTAGCTATCTCTAATAATAGAGGTTCACGAGCTGATGGGAAAGGGAAATGGGGGGTGTAAAGGACTTGTTGGGTGGTTAGTAGACAGATGGGTGTAAATGAGATCAATACAATTATGCTAGGAAGGTAATTTGTGAAAGGCTACTTTAAGTGTGATTTGGGGTGGCTGTAACGAGTGGAGTGAGGTTAATTCTCCCCCTTTGTGTCGGTGATCATCAAGATTATATAGATGTTCTGTGTTATATTTGTTCACTCTAAAATGTTCTCCCTGTCGATACGATCGCGTGGCCGCAAACGGCTCGTTATTTCGACGTCAAACGAATAAGATACGTTCGTTTTAGCTTTCGGTACGCAAACGTTACTCTAACGATAGGTTCCACTTTGGACTAACTTATCTCACTCGTTTGGACTCGGAATTAAGATCTGTAAAATTCTAAGTGATCGTAGAATAATTTCTTAACTTAGAGTGTCGAGCTTAGATACTGATTATTAAGAAATTGACCCAGAATATTCTTACTTAAAATGTCATCAATCAATAGTTTCAATCGCAACTTACTCGCGTAGGAATGGAATTCTTGTTTCCTCGTTAAATTTAGTTTGTTTATAAATTTCTCGATGTTTGGGGTGTTACAAAAGTTGCCATATGTATAATAGGATAAAATAGAGAGGGAAAGTACAACTTTTTGTTTTTGTTGGACTCTATGTAACATTTGTTTATATTTGTATACTGTTTGTTATTTTTTCTTCTGCTTCTCTCTTCTCTTCCATGGCGGCTTCCAAAAGTGTTTGAGATCTTCTAAATCTGCGAGGGATCCTCCACTCCCAATAAAAATACTGTACTTTGTACTATTAAGCGTTTGAGATCTTCTAAATCTGCAGGGGATCCTACACTCCCAATAAAAATACTGTACTTTGTACTATTAGCGTTTGAGATGTTCTAAATCTGCAGGGGATCCTACACTCCCAATAAAAATACTGTACTTTATTTGTTGACTACTGACTCCATTTTTAGAAGTCGTTACGATTGGGCCAACCGGATTTTTTGCCAGATTTCGAACTCTGCTCCTCTGTCGCCACATGCTCTACCCATTTAATGAGTGCTCAAAATTAGTGCAAAAAATACGATATAATAATTGAATAAAAAAAACTAGTTCTCAAGATTATTCAACTGAAATGTTGCACATGATTTATTTAGAGTGCTTAAAAATTGCCTTCAACTGACCATTAATGAGTGCATAAATTAAACGACACCGCAAGAGCCAACAGTCTTCTTATATACCAAACGACTCGGCATAGGAGGACTTCCAGTTTCAGTTCAAGTTTCCAACACCGAGCAAATATATGGTCCCAATTGCCACTTCAGCAACTTTAACTATACATCAATTGTGACCGTGGGTCCTACTTAATTTTCAATGCAATTCAATATTAATTGGTGAGTGTGTTATATTAATTTGAGTTTTCTCTCAAGTTGTTTTTTGTCGTTGTGTTATTCGAATTATGTAAAGTATTATGATTGGAATTGTATATATGTGTGTGCTGCATGAAAATTTGCAACTGCATGAAAACATTCATCTGATGCAAATTTGTAACTTTTGTAATTGATCCCACATCAATGCAACTCACCATCCCAATTTCACTCCCTTGCCACATCAGCTTGCAATTCTCAAGCATTGCACCATTGGAGATGGTCTAAATAAGCAAGGTGTTGATGATTTAGAGTATATATGGTATTGATTGGTTAGGGTATAAGCCTATAAGGTGTTATTGTTGTAGAGTATATGTTATTGATTGGTTCGTGTATTAGGGTTTGGCATTGCAAGAAGAATTCCTAATTTAGCAATCTTGCTAGTTTAGAAAAAATATCATAGGTGGCATTGCAATCTTGCTAAATAATGGTGCCACCTAGGATTCCACTAAATAAGCAATGGGATGGATTAGTTCGGGTATAAGACCATCTCCATCCCTAGCAATTTCTAAACGTGGTCCCTACAGCCACGTCATCATATTTAGCAATTTCAGTTAAAAGAATTGCAAACCACCTACATCCCTAAGTTTTGTTTGTAATTGCTAATGTGGGCCCAACTAATATTTTAAATCTACCAAAACCATTTTCCATTGAAAAGTTACTACTAAAAAAAAGAAAACGAAAAATATATACACATGTGGCATTGCTAAAGGACTTGCTAATTTAGCAATCTTTCTAAATAAGCAATTGCCTCTCCATCCCTTGCAATTGCCAATTGAGTTGCCACCTAGACTTTGCCAATTGCTAAAGGTTGGTTTAGCAATGGGATGGAGATGCTCTAAGGTGTTATTGTTGTAGAGTATATGGTATTGATTGGTTCGGGTTTAGGGTTTAGGGTTTAGGGATTCGGGTTTAGGGTTTAGGGTTACAATTACATGTACCAAATCTGTAGATTAATTTTGGTAAACGAAAAAGTTAGTTAATCTACAAAGCCAGTCTAAAAGCACATCCCCATCTCCCGCCGTCAATTCCTAAATTTTCGTTTAATCCGATGGTGAAAGAGCTTCAATCCTAACCGCGGCGTGTCACCCAATCAGATATCGCCGTTTTCGGAAAGTCCAATTTGCCCCTAACCAGTGTTGACGTTACCAAGGTCGAGGCAGCGGTAGGGAGTGTGATTTTCAGTAAATGGGAAGGGCTGGAAAGGCAAAGTAAATTTATGAGCTCATTTATAAATTCTTTAATCAGAGAGGGAGAGACCATGCTCCGAAACCCAAGAGGCACTCATCTCCTGCTGTTGTTCGTTCCTCCTCTCAATCCCTGAAAAGACCCCTTTCTCCCATCTTCTCAACCCCGAAAATCAACCCCATCCGCCTCTTCGTCCTCCTGTCCATGCTTTATTTTCGGGTGCAGTGGTAAAGATGAGACTGCGTATTATTTTAGATCTCAGTTCCTTTAATTATGTCATTGTTAGATCATGACGGTTAAACTAAATCCTTCGTTGTATTGTTTCTCCTTTGCTCTCCATGCAGGGTCTTAGTTAGAGGCAGGGAGGGGAGCAATGACAATAAGTCGCCGTTTGAATATCGCCCAAAGAATCATCATATGTTGTTACGATTCCATAATAGGTGTTGTGGAACCCTACGTCATATGATGGTTCTTCTGGGCGAGATTGACGCGTACTTGTTGATCATGCTCCCAAAATATATACAAGAGGGGAAAGTTGCCATATGTATAGTATAAAAGTGGGAGGAGGGAAAGTACATTGTTTTGTTTTTCAAGATTTGTACTTTTAGTGTTTGAGATCTTAATAATAAATCGGTGAGGGATCTTTCACTCAATAAAAATACTGTAGTTTATTTCTTGATTACTGCCTCCATTTTCAGAAGTCCTCTGTCGGCGCATGCTCTTGTCATTTCACGCCCAAATTACATTTCATAATTTTAGTAGCCAAAATTAAGTAATTTTATAAACAAGTAAAAAATCCGATTTAATAATTCAATAAAAAAAACGAGTGAGAAAAATATTTCAACTGAAATGTTGCACATGATTTATTTAGGGAGCAACCTCCATATCGAATTCAATCAAATCCATCCGAACTAAATAAAACGACACCGTAGAAGGCAGTAGTCTTCTTATAAACCAAAGAGACACATAAATAAAACGACACACAAGTAAAACGACTCCGCAGACGGCAACAGTCTTCTTATAAATCAAACGACGCCGCTTCAAGCTGATACTGGCAGTCTTCACATAGTCCATTAGTCCTAATCCGAATAGGATAAGGACGTCCATCTTCACTTCAAGTTTTCAACAATCCTTAGTTTGCTACTTCTTGTAACAGGCCTCCTCTGCAAAATCGATAACGACGATTTTAGACGTACAAAAATATTGGATGCAACTGCATTGTGTAGACACGAACAATTATTATCTTATTCTTACCCTAGGTTGCTCATAATCGTCGTCATCGTCATTTTCATCATCGTCATTTTCATCATCGGATGGCCCAGACCCAGTACACGTTCTTGCATTATGATTGGTAGAACCGCACTTACTGCAATGCTTTTGCCTTCTCTTCGTTACTGTTTCCGACTGATCTTGAGTGGTGGGAGGATCAACATCGGTGTCATCGCCACCGCCACCCTCTTCCGAAACACCATCATTCGGGGCATCACCGTTTGAGGTTGGCTTCACATAGCCAACAGGAAGTGGGCATCGGGTCCTATAGTGGCGCCATTCACCGCAATTGCTACACTGTCGTGGTTCTCCTTTCTTCCTTTTAGATTTTTTAGCCCCCGAACCTTTAGCTTTGACTTGTAATGGATCCAACAAAATTTCATTCGCCTTCGGTCTATTAATGCCGGGTATGTCCACGTTGCCAGTGTCCACCATGTCCAACTTTTCACATAATGATTGAATTCCCTCACGAGCAATCTTGAAGCACTCACTAGATTTTGCCCCTTTTAACATTAGTTGTAAGCTGTGTTGTTGAATAGTACCATACCTGATTGACACAAGATTTTATACAAAGTGAGTAAAATTAATGTTCACCTAGCTTCGAACCAATATTAAAAAAAAAAAACTGATAGTCATGGCAAACCTCAATGCGAAAAGTTGCGATTCATCTAGTCTGCCCGGTTCCTCCAAGCTCTCTAGTGTCTTCGGCTTCTTTGACCATCTTCGACGTACTAGGCCTTCAGGAAGTTCCACTATGCTCTCTTCTTTCAGTACAAAAATCATATGACGACATGGTATTCCCATATAATTGTAGTGATTACAACTACATTCCATTGCAAAGGGTTCAACTGCGTACGTGACTTGAAAAACCTTATCCATGCCAGACACCTTGACCTTGTACACATGCTCAATTTCCGATCGCTCTGTCTCCAACCTTATGCAACATGCCGACTTTTCAACCTCGTCTCTGAATAAGAAGAATGCGTTCTTTGTGAAAACCGCCGCTCCACTCTTCTGAAGTGAGACTAAGACATTGCTTGTGATGGTTCGCTCGCGATGAATGGATTCAAAATCAGCATGACGCTCATTCTCCCTCATATCCCTAGTCCAACGATCAAAGTGAATAAAGAACTCAAGGAGATTTTTATCCTTCTCGATATAATTGGCAAGTTGAGAGTTCAGTCCTTCACATCTTGATGTTGTACTCAAGCCTGTGAAGAACTTCGAACGCAAATATGCATACCCCCATTCATGTCTTTGCTCAAATAAATTGGAGACCCAATTGTTGTGCTGAAGGGAGCATTCCTCAACCACTGATTTCCACTTTTCTTCGAATTCTGAAGGTTCCCAGTCAGCTAACACAAAATGCTTCCATCGGGGCAAAAAAGTAGGATGATTCTTCACATTTCTGGTTATAGTCTTGTCTATATGCCAGGAACATAGACGATGTGTTGCATCGGGAAATACTTTCTGAATAGCATTACGCATTGCTCTATCCCCATCTGTAATAACAGTCTTGGGATCTACACCGCCTAGCCTTCTCTTCAAAGCTCCCAACACCCAAATATAATTTTCCTCTCTCTCGTTAGCCAAGAAAGCACATGCAAATACGCAAGTTTGCGAATGGTGGTTGACACCTAAAAAAGTTCAAACAAAGTTAGATTATGCAAACTTCTAGGGTTATTTTAGCATGCTCGGGATAATTCTATGTGTGAAGGAAAAGTACCTGAAAAAATCACGAGAGGCATCTGGTAAATGTTCCTTTTGTAAGTAGCATCGAATGACAGTAATTCTCCAAAGCATGCATAATCAGCAACAGAAATACTATCGGCCCAGAAAATGCTAATAAGCCGGTCGTCGTCATCCTTCTTTAGTTCAATAACGAAATGCTCGTCCGCGCTGCATTTAGCTTGCAGGTAGGCTAGGGCTGTTGCGGCATCACCTTCACTGATTTTTTCTTTCCTCTCTTTGTCCACATAATTATATGCATCCTTCCTCGTGTGTAGCCTCCTACTTCTGATACGGCCAGATTCACAATTTGAGAAGTTTTCATACCTGCAACTCTTCTAAAATTTATCGCTGCTTTGACTGCATCACTCATACGACGTTTCCCTTTCATGTAGTGTCTATATTCTCTGGGGATCGTTTCATGTGTGTGTACATCATCAAACTGGTGCACATACCACTTCCCATCGACATTGTCTTGTTTAACACGCATCTTGGCTCTGTAGTTAAATCTGGTCTCCCCTCTTGCTTCTCTCTTTCGTTTTGTGCTCTTCATGCGCCTCTTTCCCTCGCCAGAGCATACATAGTCACGCCATATCATAACTTTGTTCTTATCACGACCAATGTCTGATTTTCTGATGTCGAAGCCTTTGACTAACCCGTAGTCCATGTAGAAATCATAGGCTTCTTCTGTATCATCGAACTTCATTTTTTTAATATCTTCAGGCTGTAGAAATATGAGATCGGCGACATTCTCTTCCTGGGTGGTGTGACTGGCTCCGGCACCAGCGTTTTCTTGGACTCCCTCCAACGTCAATACTAGGACTCCCTCCGACGTCAATGGTGAGTCTGCCTCCAACGTCATTGTCACGGCTGGAAATTTTGGGGAACCAAGGACGTAGATTACAAAACCCTACTGGGAATGATGGCAGAATTAATGCTTCAATGGGCCACTTAATAATTATCCTCATTAATAACACGATTTGTGATATCTTATATTTTTTGTAGGAACGAGTTGAACTTTCTGTTCTTTATCTTAGTGATTTCTTTACCATTTTCACAAATAACGAAAATATTTAAAATGAAAAAACTTTCTTAGTAAAGCCAAACGCCAGCTGACTCTAGCTGTGTACTACGTGTATGGGGAAGGATCAAATATTAATATGAGCGAATATTTACTAATAGCACTCAATTCTTTATTCAATCGAAAACGTATATTTTTAATTTTAGGTTTAATAACTACCCATGTTTATCCCAAGTTCATGTACCTTAGAGTAAACCCTAGCTATTTTTCCGCGGGAAAAATATGGCGACGCAATTTATCCTAACCTTGTATATATAATTAACCTTCATGGGTAGAGCAGTGGTTCCATATCCTTCTTTGCCGCGATTTTGAGTACAGAGTAAAGCTTAGATTAGAGGCACAACATGGAAAATAAGAGAATTACTCGCTCTTCGTGCTTGTGGTATGTATAATAGCTCTTTTTACCATTGAAATTCATTCTAGTTAATTTATTAATCGCAGGTTCACTGTCATTGTAGGAGACACCCGAATTTGTGACTCCAACAAAGAAACCAAGGATACCCAAAGGTGTAAGCAGTCCACCCACTCCTGCTTCAGTCATCGTTTTTATTTCGGACGATGAATCTGACTCTGAGGTCACACCAAAGAAGCCAAATGGAAAAAGTATTTGTCTACCTTCTGTTGACAAGGTAATAAAGGTGTCATGTTTGCCATTGAAGTGTTCTTTGCCGTTATTCCGTCATAACGAATGCATTTCAACTCGTGTTTATTTGTGGCCCCTATTCCAGGTTGTTTTGAAGTTTAAGCTACCTACTGCTATGGAATACGATGATGAGCAAATCCAGCTTGCTCACTATATATTTCTAGCCCATCTGCCACCTGACGAAGTATTGGTCAAAACCTCTAACAACTCTTGTACTAGGAAGTCAATGTGGTCCTTAAGCCCTCGCTCATTCGTAGATGCTGAAGTAATCAACGGAACTCCAAAATTTTGTTTTGTTTGTCCACTATCAATGCTTTCTACGTAGAATTATTTTATAACAACTCGATAGTATCATGAAGTGTTTTTTGTCCATGTTATATTAGGTTATAACAGCGATGGCCTGCCACTTGACTCTAGAAGAGTTGTGGACAAATTCCAAGGACGGAAAAGGAGTGTGCTATCTGCCTGCTGAACTACAGGTTGTGGTCCGATTATACTTAATGACAATTTCCGCTCACCAAAAAAAATTACAACACATGTTTTTTTAACGTGAATCATATTGTGTTGACAAAATTTCAATTGTGCAACTACCACATGGGCAAGAACTAGTGATTTCATGTGGAATAACACCCAAGATGGCATTAGACCTATACGAATCAAAATTCCTTAGTCGAACCAATATGGTGAACAAGGTAAACTGTTCGTCTTAATAAGTATTACATGGTTTGCAGTTTATTTTTTTAATACGTGTTGACAATTTCCGCATATGTAGGTGTGTGTTCCGATGAGAGATAATGCCCATTGGTACTTGGCTGTCATTAAGTTGGACAAGGAAGAAGTCCATATCTTGGATCCACAACCAAATGAAGACCGCAATTCCTTTCGACTACAATCTGTTCAAACAATGGTAAATTTGTGACATTGTGCCGTTATAACGCAAAAAAAATGAAAATAACTCTTTCTAAGTACAAACGTTTCTTAATTTGTACAAATGAGCTTTATGCAAGCCTTGTGGAAGATTCTCTATCGTGAACAAGGTCCGGGATTGACGCCACCAAGGATTGCGGAGTTTTCGTACCCAACTCCTTCAAAGGATCAAGAACAACTTCATCGGTAAGTATGCCCATTTTTTGTGATATTAAACGACGACTTATCAACTTGGTTCTTATCACGCAATGCTTTTATTTTAAGTAGGTCTGACAGTGGAGTCTGGGTATGCATGTGGATGTATGGCGCAAGCTGGGACTCCTCTTATATTTGGGTAAAGACAATTCTAATTCGCATATTAGAAAACCACAATTGATTGTTATTTTTGAATCATGCGGTAAGCACCATGTTTGTTGATGTTGATAGCCATGCACTCAAGTGAGGAGGATGCAGATCGCTTTGTACCTTGTTCGATAGCCCATGAACTACATAAGGCATATGGTGCTCACGGAAGCAAGAAGAGTTGCACCTCAAGTTGAAGCTGCAGTGGAAGAGTACAAGAAAACCCATGAAAGGAGGAAAAAGGCAAGAGAAGAGCACAAGGAAACCCAGTCAACGAGCCCAAGAACAACCTGATTTTGCGTTTTAGTTTTCAAGATGATGGACAACAGTTATGTTTTTTTTTTTCTCAGGATGATGGACAATCGTTTTTTATTTGGTTCGGTGAATGCTTTTTATTTTTGGTTTTTATATTTGGTTTTTGGTTTGGTGAATGGTTTTTATATTTGGTTTTTGGTTTGGTTTTTGGTTTGGTGAATGCTTTCTATATTTGGTTTTTGGTATTGTGAATGCTTTCTATATTTGGTTTGGTTTGGTTTGTTTTTTCGTGGAAATGGCAAAGGGACTTCACCAAAATTCCAGCTTCCAACTTGTGAGTGAGGTTGCTTCTGTTCAAGGCTTCAAGCCATTGTATCTTGTAGAGATGTTTAATTGGGATCATGTATAGTTAAACTGATTGGCTTCCAATCGTATAATTAAATTTGCATTCATGTATAGGTAACCCAAAAGGTAAAACTGATTGGCTCCCAATCGTATAATTAAATTTGCATTCATGTATAGGTTACCCAAAAGGTAAAACTGATTGGCTCCCAATCAGTATAAATAATGAACAAACCCAGTACAAGGCAGATAGAAAATTCTTATGTAATTAATTTAATGTTCCTAGGATATGGAAAGGCTTCCATGTAAAGGATTGAAAGTAGTGATTTACATTGATAAGGAGAGTGGCTTAAGTACCAACTCATGAACAGATTGAAGCTACAAAGTAGGAGCCACTAACCCACTAACTAAAACTAATGACGTTACTAACTAATAATAATAACATTAATTATTTACAGAAATTGAATTTATGCACAGCCCTTATCATTCCATTCCTTGAATTTCCACCAACGATGTTTTCACTCCCCTTTTAGTCAGAGAATTCATTGTAGTAATAAATACAATAAAAAGGCATACATAATTAATGGATTTTTTATTGTGTATAATTAAAAGGATATTTTACTATAAACGAAGCATGATAGATCCACAGGGGGATAAAAGAAGCATGAGTCTTGATGAAAAAGGGGAAAAAATCACCATAGATAAAAAATCATTATAATCAAGCCATATCCATACTATTCACGCCTATCATCGTCACTAACTTGTGACCAAATATAAATAAAATCATAATTTTCGAAAACATTGCAATTCCATAGGTAGTCCCTACTTCAACTTCTAAATAAAACCATAATTTTCGAAAACATTGCAATTTCATAGGTAGTCCCTACTTCGACCTAATTGGAACTGCTTAGAACAAAAGCGGATTAAAATCTCCCCCAATGAAATTTATTTGCAATTTCATAGGTAGTCCCTATTTCAACTTATATAATTTTGAGAAAACATTGCAATTTCATCAATAGTCCCCACTCGTGGGCCAATTTCAATTGCAACCAAATTTGCACCCTTGCAATAGCTTCTCACATCATAGCAAGTGTAGGATGAAATTGCACCTCCTTGCTTAGGGATGACCATTACTGCATCTCGTCACCTGTCTTAGGGAAATTAGCCATGGCAAATTCACAAAATACTGCATGCATAGAAAAATATTTGTCTGGATAATTAAAAAAATGGGAGACTTTCCTAGTCAGATGATGTACTGGCTCCCCTCAGTACCTGACAGTTTTGAGTGCTGGAGAAAAAAACTGGAAAAAAAACAACAACAAAGCCTTACAGTAAACTTCTTAACAAAAGACATCCAATGCTGGCCCCCTTTGCTGCTCCAACGCTCCACCCCGCCCTGCATCAATCGACTCTCATGTAAGCCGAGGACGTTTGATTGAGGATACCTCAGGGGTCTCTTCATGCTCCGTATGCCGAAGGTCATAAAAAGTATTGGTCACTTCGGCGATACGGAAAACTGGCAAATAGGCGCAATGGTCCTCCTTAGCATAAACCTCCATATCCATCCCAACCCTTCCAAGAAAGGTGGTCAAGAAGGTGGCATATGGAAAGGCAGTGTACCAGTTTTCCCCTCTAGGAGCAGCCTCAACCATGTTCAGGCACATGAGAGATGCGAGGTTAACAGGAACACCTCTTTGAGCTTGCACAAGGATAAACAGGTCAAGTTTACGAATTATCGATTGACGACTGTACCTTGGCATGAAGCAGTTGACGATCATCCAATGGAGGAATCGAAGAGGATCTGGGAGGAAAGAAGCCTGGATGCGCCCATTCGTCAGTTTCGCTAGCTCAACTTCAAACTCAAAATCGTACAGCCGCCGAAGATCGCTTTTGCTATCAATGTGGTGTCCTGCGGCGGGGAGATCGAGGATCTCAGCAAACTGATGAGGCTGGAAGCAGGCTCTATAACCCAGGAAGATCAACACGAGATGAGAATCGGAGGGACCAGACAGCTCTAAATTGTGGTAGAACTTCCTCACCACATGCGGGCAGTAACTGGTGCTTCCTCGACTCCGGAGATCAAAGAACTTTTCCCAGCCAAGATTTTTAATTAACTTCTTCACTTCTTGAGGGAAAGGACTCAGGTGGATGAACTCGTACTCGGCCATAATAGATGTCTTGCTTGTGAATGAAAGATAGTCCCTGAGACTTGGGGTGGATCGGCTGTCGTCGTTTGATAGAGTTAGTATGCCCATTTCCGCAAACGATTTGCCTTTGTTTGCCATGGAGTCAGAGGAAGAAGGAACAAGGGAAGGTGAAGATGGAGGAAAGAGAGATTGTAGGTGTAAGAAAAAGTGATCGTGGGGGTTGAGTGTGGAGACGTGTGATGGAGACGGTTGAGTCTGAAATGTCAAGAGTTAGAAGATTTGGGAAGATATGTAGTAATGATGATGTTAACTCGTGTAGGTTAAACTAGGGTAAGTAAAGCTAGTTAAACTAGGGTTGGCGCTGATACCGGAGGAGAAAACTAATGGGCTCGCACGTTCCAGGCCCACTTTTGAATATTGCATGGGTCATGTACAAGCCCACGTTTGAATGTTATTTAAAAGCCTGCAAAAATCAATGATCAGACCTAGTCCAACTAGAATTACTCCTAAACGCACCGTTAATACATAAACACAAACTAAGGAGACCTCTCCATCCGATTCGAATCAAATTATGTGTTCTTCATCTTCTTCCTCAATCCTCTGGGCGAGACGAACACTACATATCAGGAAACCTAAATTTCACCGAGAGATATAAGGTTCGAGAAAATCACAATAACGCTAAGACAAGATGACAAAGCACTAGTGACATGAACCCTAGGGTTAGCAAACCTCTTTCAAGGGTTCTTTTGCAAATGAAAAGTTTGATGAACACAATAATAGACATGGTTGCCGTAATCGTGTTAGAAAGAGATAGGCGAGGGGAAATACAATGGCGAAGAAGAAACAAGACAAAAAAAATTTGGGAAATTCAATCTACGTCGAATGTGGATGCAAGTTATTGGGATTCAAAAAGATGATTAAAAAAAGGGAGTTCAAATTGGATGGGGAGCTTCTCTTGGAACTGTGAAGGGGCGTCCCTCCAAGACGAGAGAGGGATCGTGTAATTGGTTAGGGAGACTGGAAAATGGTTTGGGCGGCAGTGGGTCTACCCAATTGGGTTTGCAGTCTTAATCCATTTAATTTAATCGGGGCAGTTAGTTGGACTAGGATGAAAACAAACTTAACGCGAAGGAGGCTTTTTGTAATTTGTTTAGTTATTTAGTGGCGCAGTTAGGTTTAACAAACGTGAGCCGTGGAGATTGAAAACGAATGGTTAAGATCGGCCAAGGTACCCGTACCCGGATTTTGCCCTTGGCACCGTAGAAGTCACCATATATATTTATTCCTCCTCTAAGTCTCCATGCAAGAAGGCATTACTAACATCCATTTGATGTAAGTGTCAGGACGGGATAGAAGCAACTGGCAGCAGAAGCTTGACAAAAGCCATCTTAACAACTGGTGAGAATGTATCAATATAATCATGGCCAAAAATCTGGGTATAACCTTTGGCAACTAACCTAGCTTTGAACTTATCAACATGGCCATTGGCAGAAATTTGGTTTTATAAACCCCCTTGCTACCAATTTGTTTAATACCTGGATGCCAATCCACTATGTCCCAGGTCGGATTAGCTTCAACTGCTTGAACTTCCTCAGTCATTGCCTTTCGCCAACAAGCATGGGGATCAGCTTGGTGATAAGTTTGAGGATCAGGAGCAAGAGAGAGGGAAAGAGCAAAAAACTTGTGTTCTGGTGACAGATTGGAATAGGTGATGGTGCTGGAAAGAGGATAGAGAAGCTAGGGATCAAATGTGCTGCTAGAGGAAGTACGGAAAGAAGTGTGGAAGTCAACAAGGTGAGATGGATTTTTAAGAGTACGAGTTTGTTTCCTCAAGGAAATGGGAAGAGACCCTGAAGAAGGAGAACCAGGAGAAGAACCTCCTGGAATGTGAGGAGAAGGAGGTGCAAGAGGAGAAGAAGGTGAAGAATCTGATCCAGAAGGAGAATGTGGGGTATAAACTGGATCAGTGGTTTCATGGACATTGTGGTCAGGAAGCAATAAAGGTGAAGGTTCTTCAGTGTAAAAGAGACAGGACTGATTTTGTGACTTAGCAGGAACAAGTGAAGGAGACAAAGATAGGAGGAATTGTTCTAAGTGAGAAAAGGAAATGCAGTTTCATTAAACTGCACATCCTTGCTAGTGAAAATTTGTTGCCTATCAATATCATAGAATTTAAACCCTTTGATCCCAAAACTGTACCCCAGAAAAACTGCTTTCGCTACTCTAGGTGAGAATTTAGGCTTATATGGGTCAACCACAGTGGCAAAGGCTAGGCAACCAAAAACTCTCAAACTGTTATAATCAGGGGGGGATTCCATACAAGCATTCAAATGGAGACTTGTCTTCTAGAATAGATGTTGGGATTTGGTTTATCAAATATGTAGCATGAAGAACCAAGTGACTCAAGAAACTTGTTGCTAAACTTTATTGAAACTTCAGTGATCTAGCACACTCAGTAAATGTTGGTGTTTTCTTTCAACCCTTACATTTTGTTGAGTTGTGTAAACACAAAGTGTCTCATGTACTACCCCTTCCTTCTGGTAAAACTCAGTCATATTGAACTCCTAACCTTGGTATGTTCTAATGATTTTAACTTGCTTCTCAAATTGGGTTTTAACCATTGCACAAAATGATTGCAAAGAAGAACGCGCTTGTGACTTGGAACTCAATAGATAAAGCCAAATACGACTGTGGTCATCCACAACAGATAGGAAATATTGAAATCCATCATGAGATAAAAAAAACTTCCACAGGAGCCCATAGCTCAACATGAATCATGTCAAAAACAGAACTAGACCTAGATGAACTTCTAGGAAATGGTAAACATTTCTGTTTTGCCAAGTGACAAATCTCACAATCAAAACTCACAGGTGTACTAATGTCATTACAAATCTTATTTATTGCTTGCAATCTAGAAAAATACAAATGGCCTAGTCTTTGATGTAACACCTTAGGCAAATCTCACATCGACAAAGCACGGGAGAGATCCATGGTTCATAAGTAAGAAACCGACCTTAACTGACAAGACGCATTATGGGGTGAAATGGCGGAGAAATTCGAAGTTAAACGTGCTCATTGTGGAGTAAAACAAGGATGGGTGACCTTATGGGAAGTCACCTTGAATTGCACACCAAGTCGAAAACCGTGAGGGTCGAGGCCCAAAGCGGACAATATCTTCGCCAAGAAAAGGTTCGGGATGTTACAAGTGGTATCAGATCCTCTCTGCGTCCCTCTTGAACGATGGTGGGGAAAACCTCAACGAGGGCGTTGAGTCTCGAGGGGTGGTGTATGTAACACCTTAGGCAAATCCCACATCAACAAAGCACGGGAGAGATCCATGGTTCATAAGTAAGAAACCGACCTTAACTGACAAGACGCGTTTTGGGGTGAAATGGAGGAGTTCATGTGAGAACTCCGAAGTTAAACATGCTCAGTGTGGAATACAACAAGGATGAGTGACCTTATGTGAAGTCACCTTGAATTGCACCCCAAGTCGAAAATCGTGAGGGTCAAGGCTAAAAGCGGACAATATCTTCGCCGGGAAAAGGTTTGGAATGTTACATTTGATGCCATAGGCTGGAACTAGAATAGGTACTGGTGTTTAGTCCAAGAACTTGGGGTCTGCAAGTCTCTCCAGGGTGGTTCTCTCCAAGAAGATACATGCCTCTACTTATTGGGATTAAACCAATCCTCTGTTGAGATATGAGATCCTATATGTGACAAAAGGTGGATTGAAACAAGAGTTAGACAGGACTGTTTTTGGTAAGTTGGCTAATATAAATTAAGTTGTAAGAGAAGGATGGTACTAGAAGCACATTGGTTAATAGAATACCACAAGGAAGCTTCATTATTCCTACATGAGTGGTTGGAGCATGATGACTATTAGGTAAGGTCACTGACATCTTATCTATTTTCCTACATCTTAGAAACAACTTAATAGAACAGATGATAGGATCACTAACTCCTGTATCTAGCACCCAAAACACCTTATCAACACAAGATTTTAGGGTAGAAAGTGAAATTGTACCTACCATTGCAGTGTTGTTCCTAGTTAGAACAGAATTAGCTTGACTTATGTTATGAGAAGATGGAGATTGAAGCAATGCCTTAAGCCATGTCAGTTCATCAAATGTGAAGCTAGAGAAAGTTGGTGACCCCGAGTCATGTTGGCTGGTTAAACTAGTTGGGCTGTAATTGCTTGCTCCTCTTGAAGAGTTCATATCTGGTGCATTAACATCAACTGAACCAACAAAACGTCTCCCCTTCCTGAACTGTTTCCTGAGGTTTGGGATTATTACCCAACAGTCCATTTTTCTTCTTAAGCTTCCCGCAATCCTTCTTGGCATGCTTGTCCTTCTTGCGGTAGTGACAGAACAAACCAGTTTGTTGACCATAATAAGCAGGTCCTTTGTCTCATGGCTGGTTGTATTGAGCTATAGAGGCTGCCAATGTTGTTGCTAGTGCAATAGCTTCTTCTGACTTCCCAGCATTAGCCTTAGCCCCATTAAGTTGTCTCTCCAGTTGAACAACAGAACGATACACGCTATGCCAATCTGGAAGTGGATCTAACATGAGCATTTAAGTCTTGACCTGCTGATATTTTTCATTCAACCCAAGCAAAAACCTAACAACCCTTCCTCTCCCTTGATACATCGTAACAGTCTCATAAGTGCGAGATGCACAATCAAAGTAAGGAATGGGAAGGTTATCAAGTTCATCCCAACAAAGCTTCAGATTAGTGTGATACTCTCTAATGGATTCGTTTTCTTGCTTAACTAGATCAATTTTCTCCTGTAGATTTGCAATTCGGACTGAATCCCCTTGACTGAACTTACCCTTCAAGTAAGTCCAAGCCTCATATGCAACCTTGATATTTCGCAAACTAGGCACGATATTCTCAGACACAAAATTTTTAACCCAACAGAGTACATTACCATTCACATGATCTCAGGTCCCATAGCTTGGATCAGTAATAGGAAGTACCTCGATTGTGCCTGCGATGAAGCATAGTTTGTTCTTTGTCCTGAAGGCTACTTCCATGGACTCGCTCCAAAGAAGATAGTCATCGTCTGTTAATTTGAAGCCGGTGACTGGAAGAAATGAGTTGTCTCACACGTTCTCAGGTCCCATAGCTTGGATGAGTAATAGGAGGTACCTCGATTATGCCTGCGATGAAGCATAGTTTGTTCTTTGTCCTAAGGGCGACTTCCATGGACTCGCTCCAAAGAAGATAATTTTCGTCTATTAATTTGAAGCCGATGACTGGAAGAAATGAGTTGTCGCTTTGAGCGAGGTAAAAGGGGTTTGAATAGGGATCTTCATAGTGGGGCGAAGAGATCTCCTTATCCATGTTTTCTCTCTCGTCGGAGGTTCCGTCAGCCATAGTGTTGCTTCAGGACAGCTCAACAAAGAAAATGATGAAGAAGAAAGAAGTGTGAGGTGGTAAAGAGATCAAGCTGGTATTAGCCAACCAGACTCTGATACCATGAGAATGTTTGTAACCTAGCAGTAAAAATGCTAGGGTTTTAGGGAAGAAGAGAAGCCGAGATAGTGGGAATCGGTGGATAGACTTTCTCCATTTTCATAAATCAGTATATATACAGGGGGTTAATTACAAAAAGGTAAAGCTATGCAGATTAACGGCTAATAGCAACTAACCATCAAAATCGACCTTAATATCACACCAAGTGGCAAACAAGAAGAACTAATTACAACATTCAAATGCTTCGTGAAAACGACATCGTATGTCTCTTATTTATGCCCTAAGTTTCCGAACCGAGTCGGGCGAAAGGAAGCCCGACTCAATTGACTTGTTACTTCATCCTGGAACTATATTCTTCTACCCTGTTCATTCATATGTTTCTTCTACTAATTGCCGAGAATACATTTGTACAACATGTGGGGTGGGAAGTGTCTTCCCCCTTTGGGATGTGAGATTCACGTCCAAGGGTAATTTGGGTATGACAAAAAACAGAATTTATTAATCAACTTGTTTTGTATTAATTACACATTGGGAATTAAAAACCCCATATTAAATACATATTTTTTTAAATTTATATCTTACAATTAATTCATTTATATCTCTCTATCTCTCTCTTCCTTTTCCAGCAGCCTCTTCATTCCGATCGCCAAACTTTCTCTGACTCGCAGACTTTTTCATGGTGAAATCCTTCAATCAAACTCGCTCTGACAATTTGCAAAAAACCACTCTGTTAGTGCGCTAGTGGTACTGATTATTTCGTCCAGCGGTACGCTACCACTACCATCTGGTAGCTAGTAGTGGTAGCGTACCACTCCTGGTACCACTACCACTAGGTAGTGGTACAAAATGAGTGGTACGCTCCCACTACCAGCTACCTGATGCTAGTGGTAGAGTACCACTCCATCTGGTACGCTACCAGAAGGAAATCAGTACCACTAGTCGAAAAAAAAACCAGATATAATGGAATCTGAAAAATTCTAGATCTGAAAAAAAGGGATGAGGAAAGGGGGAGTCAGTGACGGGAGAGAGAGGCAGGGGAGAGGTGGTGACCTCGCGGCGGTGATTGGGCTGTAACAGGGAGAGGGTGATGGCGCGACGGTACTAGGAGGCGGAGGGCACAACGGCTGCGGCGAGAGGGAGAGACGGAGGCGGCAAAGGGATGGAGAGACGAAGACATCGACGACATGGAGAGTGGAGGAGGCTGAAGGCGACTAGGGTTTAGCGGAGAGGGAAGAGAGTTGGGAGAGAGGAGGGGTTGGGTTTTTTTATGAAAAGAGATTATATAGAAAATAAGAAAGGATCCAATGTAGTAAAATTTTCCCTTCCAAATATACCCTTCATTTAATCTTAACCATCAATTTGAAAAAAAATAAGAAGGAGACAAGAGAGAGAGCATATCCAATGGCTGGAAAGGGGGAAGCGAAAATCACAACCCCCACAGGGGAAGTGACGCTATCCCATCCCCAACTTGTGGCAAATTACACTAGATATACGAGCTCACAACAGAGCTAAAGCCTCGTTCACTTGTCATTCCGTTTTTTATGGTTGCCGAAACAAAAATTAAATCATAATAAAAATGAAGCTTCCATTTTTTTAGAAACAAAATCCGAAAAATAAACTTATTTATCTAAGAATTTTCGACATCTAAATAAAATTATGTCATTTTAGTGAATTTAATTAATAAATATTAATTTTAAATATTTTTATGAATTTTAAATGTGATATGATTTGTTTAATTCGAGTATAAACAATTGAGTTTTGATGCTAAATATTACGTTAAATATTATATTTTATTCAAATATCGATGTATATTGTAAGGAGATTGTCTTGAAATATGTTATATATATGCTTAAATTTATTTGACGTTAAAAATTTCTCACATTTTCTACCTATTTTGTTAAATCGATTCTATACATGTCGGATCATACCACTTCTTAAACTGACACAATGATATAAACCAATTTGAAATAGATTCTTTATAAATTTAAATTCATTTAATGTTATTAATTTTTTATGTATTTTGTTAAACCAAAATAAAACATGATATTTCTGTTAATCATAACACTTTCTAAACCCACAAAAATACAGGTATCGTTTGCTTGTGAGATTTGGGTGATGTATTTGGAGCTCAAAATCCAAGTATTATGTATTTGTAAAAAAAAAACATTGTTTGTTGAAGCATATAAATCCGGGACACACATCTCATTTGGTATTTGGTCATGGAAGACGAGGAATTGCGAGCCATGGTACAAAAACTTTTAAATCCATGATCAAAATCAATTAAACAATATCTTTCAAATACAAAATGCAACAAATCCATCATAAATCCAAAGGTTTTCAAAACTTAAAACCTTAATGGGAGTGTGAAGGTAGGTGTAAAGCGGAGATAAATCAACTTTGGGATCCGGTTCTTTCGGAAAGAAAAAGTGCGACACAACTAGGGTTTCGTCATCTAATGATGGCGGTGTCACCAACGTCCGGTTTGCCGCCGCCAACTGGGAAACCACCAGAAACTACAAGTGGAGCAAGGCGTGCGCACTAGGGACATCCTCCCCGGATGGAAAGAGTGATCGTGAGACAATCCAGCTAGAGAAAAAAGTATGGTCGATGAATCTAGAAGGGGTCTCGGCGGGACTGCCAAATGAGAACCAATCGATGATGGAAATGGATGATAACCAGAATGAAGACAATAAATAAAAGGAATTCAAGAACCCACGTGGTGCATGGCAAGGAGGATCCTCGAGGCTATTTAGCAAGGTCCTACGTGACAAGGGGTGATGGGTGGCAAATTCGGATTCAGAAGATGTTGCACAACATGAAAGAGAGGAAGATGACGTACTTGATGAGCAAACGTTTAACCCTAGATGCCCACCATGTCTCTTTACGGCGGCGTAAAAGAACAAATGGCATCGGGAATGGAGGTCAGCTCTGGTAGTACGTGGACTTGGAAGAAGGGTCTCTTTTCTCCAATAGTCGAAAACACTAAATTTCCTCTGGGCACGACAGGACGAGATCAAGATCTCTGATATGAAGAACGGGTGCTTTCTTGTTCGTTTCAGAATAAAAGAAGACTATGAGTTTGGAGCATCGGGGGGACCGTGGATGCTAGGGGACATGAACCTTACAGTATTCCCATGGTTTAGAGGTTTCAATTCCTGGAAAGTTGAAGCAAAGTCTATAATGGTTTGAGTTCAGCTACCAGACCTACCCATTGAGTTTTATAATGCTGAAGCTGTGATGATAACTGGCCAACTCATTGGGAAAACTATATGGGTTGATCGAGCAACAAAATGGGGAGCCCACGGGAATTTTGCACATGTGTGTGTGGAAGTCGATCTTACCCAACCATTTTTGTCTCAGTACCAAGTGGAAGGAATTACATATCCTATTCAATATGAAGGGTTGAAAGACGTTTTTGAAGACTGTGGCAAGTATGGGAAACCTATCCATCGATGTAATTGCACTGTAATGGGAGAGGAAAACAAAAGCGCTACGGTGGAGTGTGTCCAAGAGACCCAAATTGACGATCCAATGGAGGGCCGTGTGTATGGAGATTGTATGACGGTTAAGAAGAAAACTTGAAAACATGTCAGAAGACCAGCACAGAATAAGCATAATAGGCAAAGAAGTAATCCCAACCGGTTCCAAGTTTTCAATGATACAGCTAATAACCAGTCAGGCTAAAAACAGGCGGACACCATTGTGGATGAGCGAGCACCACAGAGAAGGGATAATCCCAAACAAGCTGGGAGAAAGGAAATGAGAGAAGTCAAACAATCTCATCAAGCAACAATGACTCACGAAAAGGAAGATATAAGGGGCACTGATGGTCTGAATACGAACCCAACAAAGAAAGGTGGACACAAGGAAGGCAGTAAAAAAGTAGGGTGTGATCAAGGGAAGGGTGACAAGAGGACTGGTGGGAAGATGGATAAAACTAGCGAGGTACAAGTGAATGCTTGGCACAATGAGGCTCAAACTTGAAATACCGTCCCCGCTTTGGTTCTTCATCCGCCTCGCCATAGCTATCACAAATGATGGGTCTATGGTCCCAGCGGTCTTGGTCTAACTTCCTTACTCGCACGCTCTAGAAGCGATTCTGCTAGCTATCCGATGCTACGAATCGATCCAGACGTTCCGCAATGTCAGCTGCGGTCGCCCTACGATTCTCCCAAGTAAATGGGTATCCCATGTAACCCAAATCCGTTAGGCCAACCTCATTGAGACAGTTGTCAAACTCATCCATTAAAACATCGCACACCACCCTTCCTCCTCTCTTCTCCTCTACCTTAAGCACCTGATTAAAGTCCACACCACAGAGCCAAGGGCCATCCCACTGATTGGATAGCCGTCTGATTAGGTCCCATGTCCTCCACTTCTCGCTATCTTCAGGCTAGCCGTAGATTCTAGTGAATCTTCAGATGCCTCCGTCCTCGCTCACATGTACATCTGCATGGTTGGAAGAGTTTGTCATAAGTTCAACATTATTATCCACGGATGTCCTAACCACAGGCTTCTCCCGACCAGTAGGAGGTTCGACAGGTTTACTGAAGTTTGGTATTTCAAGTTTGAGCCTCATTAGGCCAAGCATGAGGATTGGCCCCTAGTGGTGGAGGAAGCTTGGAAGGAGCAGGCGGGAGCTGATATTCTAACAAAGTTTAGTTTTTGCAGGACAAAACTCGACAAGTGGAGCCGTGATGTTTTCCCGCACTTTAGGAGGCAGCAAACAAAAATAAAACGAGCGTTTGCGGCTTTGGATCGACGACCCAGGACTAAATTTAATATCCATCAACGGAAGGTCCTTGAGGCGGAGATGGAAGAGCTAGAGACGAACGAGGAGATCTATTGGAGTCAGCATTCCCGGGCGGACTGGTTGTGCGGTGGAGACAAGAACACAGCTTTCTTCCATGCGGCTTTCTTCCATAGGAAAGCTTCTGCCGAAAGACGACGAAATACTATCTAGAAAATCAAAGACGAGGCAGAGAAGTCTTTCAATGTTTCACTGACTATTTTATTCGTTTATTTACAGCAAGCATGCAACCGCAAGAGACCCAAGTAATGAATGAGATTAAGAGATCGGTGTCAGACAAGCAAATGAGGAGTTGTTGTGGCCGTTTGGAAGAGAGTAAATCATCACTGCACTCAAACAAATGGGTGCGAGCAAAGCCCCGGGTGCTGACGGCTTATATGTTCTATTTTTCATGAAATTTTGGTCAATAATTGAAGATAAAGTTGTGGCAGCGGTGCTGAATATTCTTAATATGGGGTGATGCCACCGGAACTCAATCACACACTCAGCTCTTATCCCGAAAGTCAAGGTACCATCTGTACCATAAGAATTTTGACCTATGAGTTTGTGCAATGTCCTCTACAAACTGGTGGCTAGGGATGGTAATCGGTTTCTGGTTAATGGTATAACCGGAAATCATACTAATAACCGCGATTACCGGTTATATCATTAATCAATTATAGCAGTTTCGGACGGTAATCGGAAATTATATAATCCGTCCTGGTGACCGATAACCGATTGTGGTAACCGACATGTTAACCGATACCGATTGGCTAACCGACAACGCCATCTCCAGGTGCAATTCCACTTGAACATTCTCATTCCCCAACCTGCAATTCACCGCCTTCCTCTCCCCCACCACACGAACATCTTCCAACTTTAGCTTTTCAATCCTGCCTAACTTCAAAATCAAAACCCCACCTAAGGCTCATGGATTAGTAGAACGAATCCTTATAATATTCTAATTCTATCATTAGTTCTCCTCTTCCACTGATTGTTGTACAGAAGGCAGAAAACAAACATGAAAAACAAAAGAGAAATGAACTTTAGTAGCAATCACCCTCCAATTTCGACATCCAAGGCTAGAGGGTAGAAAGCACCTATTCTCTCCAACACGTCCCCGGCATATCATCGAGAGTCATACTGCATGCGAGCTATGGCCAGCTCTCGATTCCATATTGGTACGAAATCAAGGTTCACGGCCGTGGAGAGGCTCCTGCGCCGCAACGCGAGAGGCCAACGACTTCACCATCTCCGATCTCCGGTTCGACGGCGTTTCCTCCTTCGGCGGGGAAGATTTATTCTGGACGATTTCTCTTGATTAGCTTCGACCCCCAATACTCTTCGCTGGCCAAGAGAAGCAGTTGTCGCATATCGGCAGAGGAGGGGAGAAGCAGTCGTCGTAATCTCCCCGCCGACCTGGCTAAAAAAGTGTCTTCTCGCCATCGCAAGCTTTTTGAGGTTAATTGCTCTTCCGTCGCGTCTAAATTAAGTCACAGAGGGAGGTCTGTGCTTGACTTTGCCGCTAATTGGGTAATTGGTTTAATAATTGCTTACTCGGTTATCCGGTATCAGTAATCTATGGTGGTTTGACAGTAATTCGTATACCGATAATCGGCTAACCGATTACCGGTTAACCGATAACTGAATGATTACCGGATAACTGATAACCGACCGATTACCACCCCTACTGGTGACCAAAGTTCTTGCAAACCAACTGAAGGGTGTTCTGTATTATGTTATTGCCACATAAAAAGTGCTTTTGTTCCAGGTAGATACATAACAGGTAACATTATGGCTGCTTTCGAGTGTTTTCACACCATGAAGAAACGGGCGACGAGTAAAAGTGGAGTTGGGATTTTCCCACAAAGATAGAAATGGCAAAAGCATATGACAGGGTGGAATGGCACTTTTTAGAAGGTGTGTGCGTATGGTGTCTTATTTCGTGTTGGTGAACGGTCACCGATCTTAGACTTTCATCCCGGAGAGAGGGCTAAGACAAGGGGACCCGATCTCACCTTACTTATTTATGTTCTGTGCAGAGGAACTATCGGCGATCACTAGAGAGCCACTCAAGGATCATCACCTACATGAGATCCAGCCAGCTAGAGGAGCGCCAACTATTTCTCATTTATTTTCTGCCGATGACTGCGTTTTCGTTGGCAGAGCTACTACCCAGGAAAGCGAAATTCTTAAGGAAATCTTACAGGCGTATGAGTGGGAGTCGGGCCAGATTGTGAACTACCGGAAGTCCGAAGTTTCTTTCAGTGGCAATGTGAAGACCCATCAGAAACTTATGATTAGTGGCACCCTAGCTATGAAACTTGTTGAGAAGCATGAGAAATATCTCGTCTTACCAACAGTAGTTGGACGTTCGAAGAAGGAGATTTTCAATGGCCTCTAAGAGAGAGTTCGCAAGAAACTGATGGGGTGGAAAGCGAAAGTGCTTTCGGTTGTTGGGAGGAAAACTCTAATGCAAAGTCTTACTGCACTTATGCAAAGTTGATTTTCAGAATTCATGCTGCTATTGTTAACGAAGTTCATAGCCTCATTATGAACTTCTATTGGGGTCGGAAGGGAGCTGAACGTCGGGACCATTGGATGAGTCAAAAGGAGATGGCTATCCTGAAGGAAGAAGGCAACATGACTTTCAGGGAACTCGAAGGCTTTAATACTGCTATGTTGGCAAAGCAAGTATGGAGGCTTTTCCAGAGATCATCATCGCTGGTTGCTCAGATTATGCGGGAAAAGTACCATAAGAATTCGTCTATCCTGGATGCAAGAGTAGGATACCGCCCCAGCTCATATGGCGAAGCCTGCTCAGCGCACAAGAATTCTTATGCGACGGACTCCAGTGGAAAATTGATAATGGAACAAAAGTTAGAATCTGGGGAGACAGGTGGATACCCTCACACAAGCCTTACTATGTTGACTCACCGCCATGCAGTTTGCCTATGGACTTGGTGGTGCGCGAATTGATATGCCCGGACACAGAACAATGGGACCATGATTTGATTGCTAGCTGCTTCCCAGCATCCATTGCAAAAAGAATTCTCCATATTCCACTGCGAGGTAATGGGGAGGCCGACCTCTTAATTTGGGCGGAGAATGATACAAGTGATTATACTTGAAGGATGGTTATAACGTGTGGATCCAATCCTTTAAGTAGAAAGAATCATTTGTAGCCTGTGGCGACCCACGGATCTGGAAGAGGCATTTGGGCCATGAATATTCCGTCAAAAGTCAAGCATTTTTTATGGAGATTCATGAGAGATATCCTGCCCACCGGGAACCATATCAGTACAAAGAGTACAAAATGGGGGGACAAGTGTCATTTCTGTAATTTGAAGGAGACACAAGCTCATCTGTTCGGTGAATGTGCGTGGGTGTCCAGACCGTGGAGAACATAACATATGGGAGATCACTTTTTGTGCAGGTGATAATTGTCAAAAATATATTGATCATATGTGCTCATGAAATTATTTCATGATATGTTTGATGTTGAGTCAAAAAGCTTGACTTAGCAATTTTATGTTGTCTTGATATGTGCTTTTATTTTAGACTAACAATTCTTGCATAAATATCACAATCAAGGTCTTTAAAAGATTTGCTAAGAAAAGGAAAGAAGTCAAAGCAATTGCTTGGCCTTCAAGAAGCTACCATATCAAGTGAAGAGCATATCAAATCAAGGAGATTCTTGCCATATAAAGGACTACAAATGAAACGAAATGAAGTTTTGCTTTCACTATAAATAGGAGAGTCATTTGTAGTTTAGAGTACCTTTTGCAAAGTTCTCTTCTCCCTTGTAATAGCGAAATTGTGTGATCATATTTCATGGTGTGAATAGCTTGATATCACGGGGGTTGAGATATTCAAGCTAGGTCGGGTAGAAAGGGTAGAAAGGGTATTTGTAATAGGGACTAGTGAAAGATCAAGAGGGGATTCTTGCTTGAGAGTTGCACTTGGTGAATTACTCTTCAATCAAGTCAAACTAAGAGTGTTGGCTTGATTGATTGAGTGGGTAGCTTAGCTTGGATTTAGCTAAGGGTTGAATAGGTGTGGAGTTGCACCTATTTGGTTCTTGACACGAAGTGTCAAGGTTGTTTCAATTTCATAGGTTAGAGAGTCTTTTATTTTAATAAAAGTTGGAATCTCTCGTGAGATAGTGGTAACTATCTCCGGGACGTGGATGTAAAACCATATTGGCCGAACCACGTTAAAATCGCGTGTCCCGACTCATCTCTCTCTATATATATATATATACCTTCTCTAACTTTGTTCTCTTCATCAGTGCCAACAAATTAATCACTTCAGGAGAGATTCTTGGCAAGTCCTTTTGGATTGCTCAATCAAGCTAGTGCTAATCTCTCACTATTGAAATCTGAATTAATTTGTGCATTGACCACGTCAAAAGTATCCATTATTGACCTCGCTTGGTCCAACAAGTGGTATCAGAGCCTGGCTCCCTCAAAAAGATCGAGAGATCTGCGAGGAAACTGAGATCCGATATACCAAGCATGGCTAGTGGGTCATCTATGAATCATGGTGGTTCCAACTCTACTCATATGGAGGGTCTTTCATATGTTAGACCACCATGGTTTGATGGATACAACTATTCCTTTTGGAAAACACGTATGATTGTTTTCTTTAAAGGGATGGGTTTTGACGTTTGGAATGTGGTTGAGAATGGTGTGGGTGATATCAAAGATGATCCCAACACATGTTCTAGCGATGATCTAAAGAAGATGGTGTTAGATGCTAAGGCAACAAATGTCTCATATTGTGCGATATGTCCAGATGAATTCAATAAAGTGAATAGGTGCAAGACGACACATCAGATCTGGAAAACCTTGGAAGTATCACATGAAGGGACAACTGAGGTATAAGAATCCAGGATATATCAATTGGTGCATGAATATCAAATGTTCAAAATGCACCCAGGTGAGTCTATTTCTGATATGTATGTTCGGTTTAACTTAATAGTAAGCAGACTTAGTGCGTTAGGAAAAATCTATGATAATGCTGAACTGGTCAGGAAAATTCTTTGGTATTGAAAACTGCTATAGAAGAAGCTAAAAATCTATCTACTCTTAGTATTGAAAATTTGATAGGATCTCTAATCAGTCATGAAATTGCTTTAAAAGCTCAAGGTGATGAGAATAATGACAAGAAAAATAAAAGTTTAACATTCAAGGCTTGTGAGAAGAAAGTCACAAATGATGAAGGATCAGGAGATGATTTCGATCAAGGATTTGCTCTCATTTCAAAAAATTTCAAAAAGTTTTTAAAATTAGAAAGAAAACAAGGAAGGGGTAGTTCCTTCTATTTTCGTGAGAATAATAGAAATGGAAAAGTAAAATATTTTGATAATCAAAAGAAGAAAAATAAAGTGGAAAGTGAGTGTGAGGATAAAGGGTTACCAAAATGCTACAAATGTGGTAAGAGTGGCCATGTAAGGGCTGAATGTCCCAACAAAGGACGGAGTAGAGAAAAAGCCTATGCAGTGGCTTGGAGTGGATCAGAAAATGAAAGTGAAGATAACGAAAGTGAAATACAAGGCTATATGGCATTTGCCAACCGTGATGATGGATCCTCTTCGTCAAGATAACATGAAGATGAGGTATGTTCATCCTTTCCAACTTATGATAGTGATTGTGGCTCAAATCTTCGTAGTAGTATAGTTGAACTTATGAAGGAATGCAAAATCACTTTGAAAAACTAAAAGATAGATACTACAAGGTAAAAGAGGATTTGAAACTAAGCAAGAATGAAATTAAGGAATTAAAAGAGGATATTGCTACATTACATGATGAAAATCAAGTTCTGAAGAAATCAAAGGGTAAACTCAAGAATAATAAACCTCTCGAAGAACTAGAATATATGAGAGTTAGAAATAATGAACTGGAAAGAATGATAATAGACTCTAGGACTATACTTCTTGAAACAAACACTAAGATAGAGCGATTACAAGACAAGGAAAAGAAGTCTAAAGAAAAGGTGCAAAAGCCTCATAATAAATCAATTATGTGTGTTGAATGTAATGCTCATAGTGGAGATAATGACAAAATTAGGTGCATTAATTGTGGAAAGAGTCACCATAGTACAGAATGCAAGAAAAATGTGAGGTGTAGTAAATGTACTAGAAAAGGACACACTAAACAAGAATGTCATTCAAGAATTGTATGCTATTGTTGTCATAAACAAGGACATATTAGGAGAAATTGCTACTATAATAACTACTATAGCTCATATCAATTGTATCCCAAGAAAAAGGTACCCAAGCAAGTCTGGGTACCAAAATCAACATTGTAAATATCTTGCAGGTCATTAAGAGAGTAGGAGCAAATGAATGGTATCTAGATAGCGGATGCTCTCATCATATGATGGGAAACAAGAGTCTCTTTTCAGAGTTGACTCTTAAAAAGGGAGGTAAAGTAACCTTTGGTGATAATGGTAAAGGTAGAATACTTGGAGTTGGTACGATTGGAGAGCCTCCAAATCCTACCTTTACTCAAGTGTTATTTGTTGATAGTCTTAAGCAAAACCTGTTATCTATTAGTCAATTATGTGGTACAACTAATAGAGTTGTGTTTCAACCGGAGACATGTCTTATTGAGAGAATCAAAGACAATAAACTATTATTCCTAGGGGTTAGGAAAAACAATGTCTATGTCATTGATCTTAGTAAAAAGGCTTCATTCAATGAAACATGTTTTCTCTCTTTAGGTAAGAACAAGCAATTTCAATGGCATCGAAGACTATGACATGTTAGCATAAAGAGTTTGGCTAAATTAGCCAAATTGGGCCTAGTAGATGGTCTTCCTCAATTAAAAGAATCAAAGGACTTCTTTTTTGATGCATGCATTCTAAGAAAACAAACTCGAGCATCCTTCAAGAGTATATCTCACTTCATTACATCTAAACCTTTAGAGCTCCTACATCTAGATCTGTTTGGGCCTACAAATGTGATGAGCTTGGGTGGAAAGTATTATGCCTTTGTCATAGTAGATGATTTTTCTAGATATACATGGGTAATCTTTTTGACTCACAAAGATGAAGCTCTTGAGAAATTCAAGTCCCTTGTAAAAATTATTCAAAATGAGAAATCCCTCAGTGTTAAAAGCATCAGAACTGATCATGGACGAGAGTTTGATTCAGAAAGCTTTGGAAACTTCTGCGATCAACTAGGAATCTCCCATGAATTCTTAGCTCCTAGGACTCCTCAACAAAATGGTGTAGTGGAGAGGAAAAATACAGCTCTTATAGAACTAGCTAGAACAATGCTTAGTGACTATAGGCTTCCAAAGTATTTTTGGGCTGAAGCAGTAACTACCGCGTGTTATGTTCTAAATAGAACATTGATTAGAGCCATCATAGAGACAACACCCTATGAAATCTGGAAAGATCGGCGGCCAAATATTAGTTACCTTAGACCATTTGGGTGTAGATGCTTTATACTCAACACTAAGGATACTCTAGGAAAATTTGACTCAAAGTCGGATGAGGGAGTACTTTTGGGGTATTCTACTCGTAGTAAAGCCTATAGAGTTTTCAACAAGAGATCCTTGAAGGTCGAGAAATCAATACATGTTGTTTTTGAGGAAACTGACTATATTTCTTAGCATGAAAGAGAGCAGGACGATGATAAGGATGATTTGGGACTAATTCGAACGACGACAACCTCAGTCACTCAAGGAGCGGAACTTTCACATGATAAGTTATCCAAATCCCAAGAGCCAAGTGCACCACCTCACATTGCTAAGGCACATCCTCCGCATCAAGTCATTGGGAATATTAATGATGGGGTCAAAACAAGATCAAGTAAGGACTTGTATCAAGGTCAGAATTCTTACTTTTCACTTCTTGCTACGGTCTATTTATCCTTAATTGAGCCTAAAAACGTTAAGGAAGCCTTACTTGATGAAAGTTGGCTTCTTTCTATGCAAGAAGAAATGCTTCAATTTGCTAGGGCTCAATTATGGGACTTGGTTCATAGACCAATAGGTAAAACTATTCTAGGACTTAAATGGGTCTATCGTAATAAAACGGATGATCAAGGGATAATTAATAGGAATAAGGCTAGATTGGTGGCTAAAGGGTATAATCAAGAAGAAGGAATAGACTATGATGAAACATTTGCTCCCGTAGCTCGTATTGAGGCAATTAGACTATTGTGTGCCTTTGCTTCCTCAATGAATTTCAAATTATATCAAATGGATGTCAAAAGTGCATTTCTGAATGGAGTCCTTCATGAAGAGGTCTATGTAGAACAACCCCCTGGTTTTGAAGACCATAGGTTTCCTAACCATGTTTTCAAGCTTAAAAAGGCTCTCTATGGATTAAAACAAGCTCCTCGGGCATGGTATGAACGTCTAACTCAATTCCCAGAAAGTGAAGGGTTTGTTATGGGTTCCGTTGATACAACTCTATTTCTCAAAAAACATAACAATGACCTTATGGTTGTTCAAATTTACGTTGATGACATAGTTTTTGGTGCTACAAATGAAGATATGTGTGTAGAGTTTGCCTCTTCTATGCAACAAAATTTTGAAATGAGTATGATGGGTGAGCTCACTTACTTCCTAGGACTTCAAATTCAACAAACTTCAAGAGGAATTTTCATTAGCCAGACAAACTATACTCAGTCCATGTTGACCAAGTTTGATCTTAGTAACCTTAATCCTAGTCCGACCCCAATGGCTACCAATATCCAACTAGACAAGGATGAAGGTGGTATAGATGTCGATGAACGTAAATACCGTGGGATGATAGGCTCACTTCTCTATCTCACGGCAATTAGGCCAGACATTATGTTCAGTGCTTGTATGTGTGCTCGTTTTCAGTCCAAGCCTAAGGAAAGTCATCTTAGTGTCGTTAAGCGCATCTTCCGTTACTTGAAAGGTACACCTACTCTAGGCCTATGGTATCCTAGGGAAACAAATCCTAAGCTTATGGGATATAGTGATTCAGACTTTGCTGGTAGTAGAACGGATCGGAAAAGTACCTCTGGAACCTGTCAATTTTATGGTCGATCGTTAGTTTCGTGGTTTAGTAAGAAACAACACTCCGTAGCCCTCTCCACCGCTGAGGCTGAGTATATTGCCGAAGGAAGTTGTTGTCAACAACTTCTATGGTTAAGGACCCAACTAGCGGACTATGGTATTATACACCCTATTGTTCCCATTTTGTGTGATAATACGAGTGCCATTAATATGTCCAAAAACCCGGTTCAACACTCTAGAACAAAACATATAGAGATTAAATACCATTTCCTTCGAGAGCTAGTTCAGAGTAAAACCGTGTCTATTTCTTTTATCCCAACGAGTGATCAACTAGCGGATACTTTTACTAAACCACTCCCTATAGATCAGTTCTTATTTATTCGTAGTGAGTTAGGAATGATTTTCGAATCCGATCTTGCCAGTTTTGGAACCTGAACTTACCTTTCCTTGATTATTCATTCACTTCTTTGTTTTTTTTTTGTTGATCTAGTACCCTCTCTAATAAAGTTTGACAATAAATCTCACTAAAAAGGTAAAATAACAAAAATATAATAAACAATACATAAAAAATAATAATACAAAGGATTAATTGACACGACCCGATCCTTTTTTGAAAACCAAACCACAACTCAAACCACAAACTGGTTACTCCGGATCAACCCAAAAAACTTTTTAAAATAAATAAAACAACAATGTTTAAAAATTTCAAACGAAAAGACTGAACACTTGGGCAAATGACAATCCCAATACTTAAAATGAAAGAACTCAAGATCTCCACTTTACACTCCTAACCATGTAACAAGGAAATTAAACTATTCTAGCTCTGACTCTGACTCTTCACGAGTTCCTTGACTTCTCATCAATGCTGGTGCAGCTGCTCGCATCGCCTTGCCTCTTCTTGCAGTCCGCCTCTGCTAACCCTTCATCGACCTGGTGAGTGAGAAGGGGTCAGTCTCGTCGTTACTTCCTAAGGTGTTTGCCCTAGGCAAACTTCTTACTAAACACATTATTAGGGGAAAGCCTTCCTTAGACGAAAGTCGTTCTCACTTTCATCCTTTAGACTTTACTATCAAACAGTCTATAAGAGATCTCTACTCCTGTCTTATCTTTAGAATTCCCTTACTTATGTTCTTAATAACTCCTTTCAACTTTAACTCATAGAGGTTCTCAACTTTTATCCTTAACTCAAACACAAACCGCTAGGACCACCGCATTACGTCTCGCCGTCCGGTGTCCTACCCTAGTATGCCAACCGCGTTACGTCTCGCCGTCCGGTTGCATACCCAAAATCGACAATGGCACTGCGTTACGTCTCGCCGTCCAGTCCATGCCCGTCAACTACTGCGTTAAGTCTCGCCGTCCAGTAGTGACCCCAACATACTCGATCAACTGTTGTGTTACGTCTCGCCGTCCAGCAGTGACCTCACCATCTACCGCGTCCAGTAGTGGCCCAACCGCCCGGAGGTTCCTCTTACCATTAACCATCTATTACAATCATACATCCATACATTCATACATAGCACAACGCGTGCCTCCACCCTTACAGGTGGTGGGATGCCTCACACACATATCGCGCATTACTCAAAAATAACTCAATATAACTTGAAACAAAAGGCGTAAATTAAAAGACCTACGATAGAGATTTTACCCCCTTTACACTCACCTCTTTAGTCACATCAACGTCTGCATTCTCAAGCTCAAGCCCCGCGCGTTTTTCCTCTTTTGGCTCCTCCTCTATCGGTTCATCGTCTTCCTCTTCAACGACCCTAACCATAGGAGCTCCGCCGCCATTCTCTTCAAGGTCCCTCCTCGGGCCACAATTCAGCGGCCAACTTCGAACTGCCGACACCCCGGGTCGTCTGGGAGGATAGGGTCGGGGCCTCTCCATCACTTTACCCCCGCCAGTTGCGATCACCGATGTCGAGTTCTCGGCCTTCCTTTCACCTCTAATAGACGCGGCTCTTCCCCTCCTACTAATCGGGTGTGAACCTCTTCATCACGCGAGACTACGAAGTTCGATCGACTGCTAACTTCCTCGCCTTCTTTCCCTCCTTAGTCGGATTATCCCAGGAAACCTATTAATAAGAAATTCATATTCTAAGACAACCTTTCTCGATTTAAAAGCCTCCTTTTTATCTACCCAAACACCCTCTACTCAAAGTTCCATCCTCAAACCTCACTCCAAAGGTCCCTTAATCCCCTTTAAATTTTCTAGAAATACTCCCTTCAAAACCGACTATTTTTCTTAATTATTTTTATCTTGGACGAATTTTTCACCTAACTTAAACCTTCTTATAATTTTGGGCACTAATTTTCCCATGTCAATCATGAGCACTTATAACCTGGAAAATTATCAAACCCTTAAAAACCCCTCGTAAAGAGTTTTATTTAATTAAAACAAATATTCGAACAATTTATAAAAATAAAAATACATCTTCAAAAATCCCCAAATTAAATTACAGTCATCTCCTAGACGTCGCTCAATTTGTAAAATTGTTAAATTCAGAAATAACCTTCAGAGAGGCTCGAAACAATTTAAAACATCTAAAAATACATTTCTGAAAAAATTCCAGCAGCTTTAGTGACCAATCAAAATCTACCACTAAAAGCCTGAACGTCTGTTGCTAAAACCTCATAATTGCACCCTCACGAAAAATCACCAAATCGATCTTTCTAACTCAAAGGGATCGTGTTCCCTTACCTCTAGAACGTGCCTAGGCCTAGGTTGGATGACCCGGGACGTTGATCTCCTTGTTGATCGAACCCTCAAACGTCACCGCTATTAAAATACAAGCTTCGAATTAGACTATCGATGAATCGGGTTTAGAAATCGCGAAGGGGTTCGTGATCCTTACATAGAACGAAAGGGATGGGGTCGGGGTCGGGATTCGGCTTCGAGCGGCGCTACCGCCTTCTCCTTTCTTCCTGGGCGGGTTTACTCTGGGGAATAATTACAAAGAGGGCTGGGGAGGGATTATTGTTGGCGGCTGGTTTCTGGGCAAGTTACAGGGAGGGGTCTTGTGAAATAATTAATTGGGGGGGAGGTGGTTTGCGTGGGGAAAGGGTTTGGGGAGGGCCGCTCGGCCCTCGTCCCATCACTCTTTTTTTATAATAGGAATCATAATAATAATAATAGTTATTATTATTATTATTCCTAATCCGCGGTTGTAACTCTTAGTACTTAACCGTCAACCCAACCGATTATGTACAAAGGTCGAACCTAAACCTAAAGGTCGGGGTGTTACATTTCCTCCACCCTTACAAAAATTTTGTCCCGAAATTTGCTCGGAGCTCATCCTTCTATCAACACCCTTCTTTTTCTTCCTTCTCACAATCATCTATTCTTACTATAACAACTTCGTTGGTACCTTTTTCTCGAATAAGTTTCCCTAGCTTGCAGCACTCGTGTAACCATAAGTGTCTAATTGCCCTTTTTACTCCCCAGCTTGATCCAAACATGGTGAAACAAAATGCCAATTCGGCTTCTCATGTTGATCCAATTCTCCTGGTAGTTGATGTTGAACCTAAATCCAAAATCGAGACATCACATTTCCCTCCACATTAAGAAAAATTTCGACCTTGAAATTTGTTCGTTGTGACGACTCCTAGTTTCACTTGTGATAATCTCTTTGCAAGTAGTTGTACCTCCTGCTAGCCTTGATGTATTGATCCCAAGACATCTTGTGAGGCTCCCTATGATATACTTAGTTCTTCCTTTGCTTGTTGAAGTGGCCCTAGTATTTTTCAAAGTCTAACTTTCAGCTGCTCCTTGGGGTTGTAGCCCTATGTTCAATTCTCATGAACTCCACGACCCTTCCATGCACCCTTTCCTCTCGATTATGGCGACATTTGCCATAACTCCTTGGCTCTGCCAGTCGATGTACTAACTACTTGGCCCCTTCCAGAACCTTATTCTGATCAGTTCACATCCCCATAGAATATGAGCTACCTAGACCCTCCTCTTCTCACTCATGAAGGGGTTTCACTAAACGATCCCTCTAGGAACCTCCTCCTTCTCCTTCCCAAGACGTATCATACCCCTTGGGGAATCCTAAATTTATTTCCTTATCATGGTTAGAGTATACTGGAGATAGTAAAAATATTCGAAAGACTCTGACTCGTTTGGCCAAACTTTTAACTAACACTCCCTTTTTCCTTTCCTTTTAAAAACTGAAACCTTAAAAACGCAGATCGTCACTCCAGTATTCCTTAGAGGCCAAGGAACAGAGGAGTGTCGGCTCTGATACCAAAATGACACGACCCGATCCTTTTTTGAAAACCAAACCACAACTCAAACCACAAATCGGTTACTCCGGAGCAACCCAAACAAATTTTTAAAATAAATAAACCAACAATGTTAAAAAATTTCAAACGAAAAGACTGAACACTTGGGCAAATGACAATCTCAATAATTAAAATGAAAGAACTCAAGATCTCCAGTTTACACTCCTAACCATGTAACAGGGAAATTAAATTATTCTAGCTCTGACTCTTCACGAGTTCCTTGACTTCTCATCAATGCTGGTGCAGCTGCTCGCATCGCCTTGCCTCTTCTTGCAGTCTGCCTCTGCTAACCCTTCCTAGACCTGGTGAGTGAGAAGGGTTCAGTCTCGTCGTTACTTCCTAAGGTCGTTGCCCTAGGCAAACTTCTTACTAAACACATTATTAGGGGAAAGTCTTCCTTAGACGAAAGTCGTTCTAACTTTCATCCTTTAGACTTTACTATCAAACAGTCTATAAGAGATCTCTACTCCTGTCTTATCTTTACAATTCCCTTACTTATGTTCTTAATAACTCCTTTCAACTTTAACTCATAGAGGTTCTCAACTTTTATCCTTAACTCAAACACAAACCGCTAGGACCACCGCTTTACGTCTCACCGTCCGGTGTCCTACCCTAGTATGTCAACCGCGTTACGTCTCGCTGTCCGGTTGCATACCCAAACTTGGAAATGGCACTGCGTTACGTCTCGCCGTCCAGTCCATGCCCGTCAACTACTGCGTTACGTCTCGCCGTCCAGTAGTGACCCCAACATACTCGATTAACTGCTGCGTTACGTCTCGCCGTCCAGCAGTGACCTGACCATCTACCGCGTCCAGTAGTGGCCCAACCGCCCGGGGGTTCCTCTTACCATTAAGCATCTATTAAAATCATACATCCATACATTCATACATAGCACAACGCGTGCCTCCACCCTTACAGGCGGTGGGATGCCTCACACACATATCGCGCATTACTCAAAATTAACTCAATATAACTTGAAACAAAAGGCGTAAATTAAAAGACATACGACAGAGATTTTACCCCCTTTACACTCACCTCTTTAGTCGCATCAACGTCTGCATTCCCACGCTCAAGCCCCTCGCGTTTTTCCTCTTTTGGCTCCTCCTCTATCGGTTCATCGTCATCCTCTTCAACGACCCTAACCATTGGAGCTCCGCCGCCATTCTCTTCAAGGTTCCTCCTCGGGCCACAATTCAGCGGCCAACTTCGAACTGCCGACACCTCGGGTCGTCTGGGAGGATAGGGTCGGGGCCTCTCCATCACTTTACCCCCCGCCAGTTGCGATCACCGATGTCGAGTTCTCGACCTTCCTTCCGCCTCTAATAGATGCGGATCTTCCCCTCCTACTAATCGGTGTGAACCTCTTCATCACGCGATACTACGAAGTTTGATCGGCTGCTAACTTTCTCGCCTTCTTTCCCTCCTTAGGCGGATTATCCCAGGAAACCTATTAATAAGAAATTCATATTCTAAGACAACCTTTCTCGATTTAAAAGCCTCCTTTTTATCTACCCATACACCTTCTACTCAAAGTCCCATCCTCAAACCTCACTCCAAAGGTCCCTTAATCCCCTTTAAAATTTTTCTAGAAATACTCCCTTCAAAACCGACTATTGTTATTAATTATTTTTATCTTGGAAGAATTTTTCACCTGACTTGAACCTTCTTATAATTTTGGGCACTAATTTTCCCATGTCAATTATGAGCACTTATACCCTCGAAAATTATCAAACCCTTAAAAACCCCTCGCAAAGAGTTTTTTTTTCGTTGAATCAGTTCCTCCTTTTATTACTTTTTGCAAAAAGGAAAGTCATTTGCAAGGTACAAATGACTAAACCAATACAACGAAAGGAAAACTCAAGTAGAGCAGCCCTATAAGTCGAAATAAAAACCTCCTACCTCCTACCACACACTACACATAGACCTACTCAAAATTCTCGACCCCCTAAACTTCTCCCTGCAAACCAAGTAGCAGCAACCCTTCAGTAAGTTGTTCATTATCGTCACAAATAATCCTCAGATCACAAGTAACATCCCTGATCAACTCCTCCACTTGCTTCCTGGCATTTCCATACAAGCAACGGCATCGCTCCTTCCAGATCCCTGCGCAGCATAGGCACCAGATTAAGCTTGTTATCCTACCCAGCTGTGGCCTTTTACAACTAGCAATACCTGCAGCCACAGTAGCCTCCCAAGAACCACAACAAAACCTCCCCATTTTTAAAGCCCTAACAACTTGTCGAGAGAAAGCACACGCAAAGAATAAATGTTCACGAGTTTCGACTTCAGTACCACATAACACACATAAACCATCTGTCTGATTACCCCACGTCAGTAGCTTCTGCTTAGTGACCACAGTGTCTAACATGATCATCCAGGCTAGGAAGCTGTTGCGAGGTACATAATTCTTCCCCCAGACTAACTTAGCCCAATCAACCACCTCATACTTGACCCGCAAGGTGTTCCAAACGACAGAAACTTTGAACACAGGTATAGGTTTATTATCCCACAGAATCAGAGAATTTTGCAGCAACAGTAAAGGATGGACCAGAGGTCGCAACTTGAGAATCCTCCTCCAGGGCCAGGAGCTGCTTGGGCAATCAGAAACTGTCCAGATGCAGCGATCCTTGACTTTATACTGTTGAAACCACGCTACCCATATAGCTCCACTCTTCATTAGGAATAACCAGAGGAACCTGATTGTACATGCCTTGTTCCAGGCACATAATTCACGCAACCCCAAACCTTCTTCCATTCTAGGTCTTGCCATCCTATCCCAACTCACCTTAGCACGACCCTCTTCTCCCCCATGCCAGAGAAACCTGGAACACACCAATTGAACTTGCTTAATAAATTTTTTGGGCAGGATAAAAATCTGCATCCAGTACTGGAGTGTCCCCATCAACACTGACGAAATCAACTGCAACCGCCCAGCATAACTGAGTTTTTTGGCACGCCAAGACTGGACCTTTTTTGTAATTATGGCCACTAACTTGTTAGTCTGACTAGAAGGCAGCTTCCCTAAAAGAAGAGGCACACCCAAGTATCGCACAGGTAAGATACCTTCTGCAAAACCTGAAACCCGCAAGGCTGTTTGCTTGAAATGCACTGACTTCCCCCCAAAATACACCTCGCGTTTCCCTGGATTGCACTTTAGCCCCGAAATGGTATGAAACTCTTTCAAAATCCCCTGAACTTTCTGAATAGCCTGCCCTGAACCTTCTTTGAAAATGAGCAAATCGTCGGCAAAACACAAGAGTGTCAAACCAACCTTCTTGCACTGAGGATGAAACGCCAGGGTGCCTTCTGCAGCAGCTCGGTTCAAAAGAAGTGAAAGTCCTTCCATAGCTTTTGTAAATAGGTAAGGTGAGAGGGGGCCACCCTGCCTCACCCCCCTCTGTGCCCCAAAGAAACCACACAACCCACCGTTAACACAAATGCTAAACTTTGTTGTCTTAACACAAAGTCTAATCCAGTAAATGAATCTTTGAGGGAATCCCATTACTTCCATCATAAGGAATAGATAGCCCCAGTGAACATAATCAAAGGCTTTCATAAGATCCACCTTTATAGCACATCGAGAAGAAAGGGAACTTTTGTGGTAACCACTCACAAGCTCTTGTTCCTTTAGTATATTATCTACAATCCGTCTCCCTTCAATAAACGCAGACAGATTTCCACTAACTACACTAGACAAAACCTTCCTCAATCTATTCGCAAGCAACTTAGCAATGACTTTATAGAGAATATTCACACAAGAGATTGGCCTAAATTCTTTTAGCCTACAAGCAGAAGCAACCTTTGGTATCAACGATACAGCAGTGGAGTTTACACTACTAGGAAGCTTACCAGAAGTGAAGAATCCCAGAATCCCAGCAGTGATGTCCTCCCCAACAATCCCCAATGTGCGTTTGTAGAAGCCAGCTGAAAACCCATCCGGGCCAGGGGCCTATGAGAACTCATGCCAACTACCACCTGTCTCACATCATCAGCTGTAAATTCCTGACATAAGAAAGACTTCTGCTCCTCACTCAATCGATGTAGGACCAAATCCTCCAGATATTGCTTACAAGGTTGAACCTCAGGGTCAATGAAACCAAACAAAATTTTATAAAACTTTACTGCTTCAGCTGCAATGTCGTCCATCTCCACTATGTCCTCACCCCCCTCGAGTATCAACTTCCTTATAGCCTTCTTAGCAGTCTTGATTTTAACCGATTGATGAAAAAATCTAGTACCCTGGTCTCCCAACTTCAGGTGACTTACTCGAGCCTTTTGCCAATAAAAACTCTCCTCATCCTTCTTTAGCTTCACAAGCTTAGAGCTAAGGTCTTCTACCAAAGCAAAAAGGTCACCAGAGGGATTGGATAGGGCCCTTTCTTGAGCAACAAGCAACTGCCCTTCAATGTCTCTCACCTGCCCACTGATGTCATTAAAAACCTCTTTGTTCAACTTCCTCAACCCCTTCTTGACAGCATTAAGCTTAGTTTTCACAACCTGGAACCTGTCTCCATGAGCCTGTGTAGACCACCCTTCTTCAACAATACGGTAGAAATCAGGGTGACCAGCCCAAAGCTCAAAGTATTTAAAGGGCTTTGGCAGGGACTTCTGCTCAGGCTTCGTGTTGACACAGACCCCCACAATGATCCGAGAAGGCTCCTATCAAGATCTCAATTCCACAGCAAGGAAAGGCATCAAACCAAGCCTCATTTACAAGGCCTCGATCAAGCTTCCTTGCCATAGGGTTATCCTTTTGCCTGTTCGTCCAAGTAAAGAAAGGGCCATTAGACCTATGATCAACCAGTTCCATACTATCTACCCAATTCCTGAAATCCATCATGCAGCTAATCATCGCGGTTAGGTTTGAAGTTTCTAGAGGGGATAAAACAGAGTTAAAATCCCCTCCAACAATCCATGGAACCGTGGATATCTTGAATCTATCCAGGCTCCTATAAGTATCCCTCCTCTCAGTCTCATCATTAGATGCATACACACTTGTGATGAAGCAACTAGCGCCACTTGATTCTCTAGCCACACAGTGTACATAGTTCTTCCTAGCTGCAAGAACTCTAAATTCAATTTCCGGGTCCCAGAACAACTAAATCCTGCCCAGATCACTATCAAAGTAATTAAGAAACTTCTTCCACCCTGTGCAAAACCCCACTACAGTCTCTTCAGATTTAGCCTTTCTAACCCTTGTTTCAAGAATAGCCACTACATCCACCTTATGTCTACTCAGGACTTGTGAAAAGTCCCTTCTCTTAGAGGTTTTATTAAACCCTCTAACATTCCAGAATAAAATCTTCATCCAGGGGAGGTATGAGAACCCCCACCCTTCTTACCACCTTTCTTTGGAGCAGCCTGCAACTGAGTAAGTTCTTTATCACCTAACCCTTGCAATGCAGCAAACGTTTGAGTAGTCTGCAATACACTGGTAGGACTAGGGAGTGGAGACCAACATCTCGGCCTAGCCCCATTCACCACCTTCTGAAACTCATCCTCTATGGGAAGCATTGGTGAACTACACTCTACAACCGATTGAAAAGAATGCTCCAAGTTAATGCCCACACAGTTTGAGCCAACCATGAGATTAGTGCATTGTACCGTATCTGCAGACACCACATTCTTCCCCTTGTCCTCTCTGATTGGACTACCATTCTGGACAGAAGTGGTGTTAGGCGCCATCCCAACCGCTTTCTTTACCCAGATGCGTTCAACTTCACTGTTCCCCTGACCCCCCTTGGTCTTCTGAGCATGATCTCGTTTACCACATCCACATTTGAGACCAAAAGAGTGGCAATGGTCACAAACAGGAGGAAGATGGCTGTAAGCCACACCCACCTTAATTGAGCGATCGTCAGTTGGCCAAATCAAAACATGATCAGGGAACTGGCCTGAAGCCTTCAACTCCACAAGAGCCTTCGCACAGCCAAGTCGACCCCCCATCCTCGTGGTATGATCAACCCCCAAAGGAATTCCAAGGAAACTCCCCAACCGACTCATACCCCTGAAAATTCACATACTCCAGTGGGACATTGGTGAATCGCACCCAGATAGGCAGAGCCGTATTCCCCAAATCTTCAACATCAATCCCCGGGGTCCAAGGTCGAAGATACAACATATTATCTGCATGGAACCAAGGCCCGCTCTCCAAGATCCAATCACACGTTTCCTGGGATGGAAGTTGAAGGAGAATCAGCTGATTTCCCAGTAAAGAAACCTGAACAATACCGTCTCGCCCCCATAGTTTGTTCGCCCGTCGCCGGAGCTCCAGAAGAGAAGGCAGAGAAGGGTGAAGGAACTGCCCGACCAAGGCTTAATAGGAACATCTTCACCGGTGGAATATATTCGAGACGATTCGCCTCTCCGATGGCAAATAGCTCCGCCCAAGGCTTAATAGGAACTCCGTCATTACCCAAACCACTCGCTTCAGCAGCCATCGATCTCAAAGAAAAGAAAACGTACCGGCGCAGATGCCGGCACGGCCAGCCAGGCCCGCGGTGGAACCCTAGCTCGCCAAAAAAATGGGAGGATTTCTCTCACTACTCTCTCACTAGCCCGGTCCAAAGAGTTTTATTTAATTAAAACAAATATTCAAATAATTTATAAAAATATAAATACATCTCCAAAAATCCCCAAATTAAATTATAGTCATCTCCTAGACGCCGCACAATTTATAAAATTGTTAAATTCAGAAAACAACCTCCAGAGAGGCTTGAAACAATTTAAAACCTCTAAAAATATGTTTCTGGAAATTCCCAGCATCTTTAGTGACCAATCAAAATCGTCACTAAAAGTCTGAACGTCTGTTGCTAAAACCTCAGAATTACACCCTCACAAAAAATCACCAAATCGATCGATCTAACTCAAAGGGATCGAGTTCCCTTACCTCTAGAACGTGCCTAGGCCTAGGTTGGATGACCCGGGACATTGATCTCCTTGTTGATCGAACCCTCAAATTTCACCGCTATTAAAATACAAGCTTCGAATTAGACTATCGATGAATCGGGTTTAGAAATCGCGAAGGGGTTCGTGATCCTTACCTAGAACGAAAAGGATGGGGTCGGGGTCGGAATTCGGCTTCGAGCGGCGTTGCCGCCTTCTCCTTTCTTCCTGGGCGGGTTTACTCTGGGGAATAATTACAAAGAGGGCTGGGGAGGGATTATTGTTGCCGGCTGGTTTCTGGGCAAGTTACAGGGAGGGGTCTTGTGAAATAATTAATTGGGGGGAGGTGGTTTGCGTGGGGAAAGGGTTTGGGGAGGGCCGCTCGGCCCTCGTCCCATCACTTTTTTTTATAATAGGAATCATAATAATAATAGTTATTATTATTATTATTCCTAATCCGCGGTTGTAACTCTTAGTACTTAACCATCAACCCAACCGATCATGTACAAAGGTCGAACCTAAACCTAAAGGTCGGGGTGTTATATTAATTAAATGAATATTAAAAAAAAACAAAAATCAAAACGGCAATCCCCCAATGCGCGATGACCTCGTCTCTTCCACCGGGGTCTCGAAGCTTTCCAGCGCGACCCTTTCCCCTTCTTCTACGATTACGATTTCAAATCGTATCCGCATCGCCGATACTCGACCAGCAATTCCACTTCCCATTTTCCTACACTCCCAAATCTTTCTTTCCCAATAATCGATTCCCAATTGCGCTCCTTCCCTTTCTGCCTTCCTTCCCAAAATCGCCAACTACGAAAACCTCGAGCTCTTACGACAAAAATGCCGGCGCCTCTGCATCTATATATACTGGTCCTTCTCCATTCCACTTCTCATCCCTCACCGCATCTCCACTCCTCGTTACCTGGCTAAACCCGCAATCATGTGCTTTCTGTCTGATGAATCGTTTGTCATGACAAATGATCTCTTTCGTCGTACCTACACCGGTGCGCTGTTTCACCATCCAGTGGGCGAAAAACGTCATCGCCATATGAAAATTTTTGCTGAGAAGCCCATCCTGCCAATCAACACCCTGGATCCCTATGCTTTTGCCTTCCTCGATTCTGTGGGTCCAGACTCCCTCATTGACAGTCTTGGGTGTCTCGAAATGGGGGATTCTCCACCTCGCGTCTACTGCCCAGCAGCAGTTCGGGCGTTCTACTCTAATCTTCGCACAGATGGTCTGGAGACAGGGAAGTTTACCACCTTGGTGTTTGGTAATCTTCTTACTCTCACTGTCGAAGATATTGTTGCTTTCCTTGTTCTTCCCTATCTCGGCAAGAAGCTTATGAGTTCACTGCCGTTCTGGTCCTAAAAGTTTGATCTGCACCAGGCTGCCATGAATCGTCCTCTTGAAGAGTTGGACGATTCTCTCAAACTTCTTAATTATTACATCACTACGGTGTATTTCCCTCGGACAGATTTTCTGAATATCGTCCTCCTTCATGATTGCTGGATTATGTCACATGCTATCTCCGACATGTCTCTCAGTTATCCTCATATGTTGTTTGGAGCGATCATAGATGTTGCTGCCAACGAGTCTCCTACGGCTGGCCTGCCTTTTGCTGGCTTGGTTACTCAGCTGCTTCATTGTGTGGGAGTTTCTCTCACTGACTTTGTCTTTGTCACTACTGACTTTGTCAGTCCCACTCTTGATGATGTTCTCGGAGCTGTCGGGTTCCCCCTCTTCATTGATTTAACATCAGGGGGAGAAGCCGTGGTGGACGCACCTAATGAACTCAATGAAGAGGGAACTGCGGAAGGCGGCGCGCCCGCGGAAATTGTTGCATCTGCTTCCACCTCCATTCGCTCATTCAAGCTCAAACGCCAGGCCAAAGGACCTCGTCCTTCTAAGAAAGTGCTTAAGCGCCTCAAAAAACAGAATGCCCTAAGCTTGATCAAAATAATTAAGAGCAATAGTTTAGGGGGGAGTTTGGATTAAGACTCTTAGGGGGAGTATTTGCAAATTGTTTCGGCTTGTTTTGTTTGAGTTTTTCAAATTAACTGCGAATGGTCTCCATAATGCCCTAAGCTTGCTTAGGATGAATGAAACTTTTAGAACCCTGGGCTATACTCAGGATGGTTCTATGGAAAAGCATATGCGGCAATAGGATGCTAAATCAAGCTTAGTGGGAGATTGTTGAGTAAAAAAGCTTGACTTAGCAATTTTATGTTATCTTGAATATGTGCTGTTATTTTAGACTAACAATTCTTGCAGAAATATCACAATCAAGGTCTTGAAAAGATTTGCTAAGAAAAGGAAAGAATTCAAAGCAATTGCTTGGCCTTCAAGAAGCTACCATATCAAGTGAAGAGCATATCAAATCAAGGAGATACTTGCCATATAAAGGACTACAAATGAAACGAAATGAAGTTTTGCTTTCACTATAAATAGGAGATTCATTTGTAGTTTAGAGTACCTTTTGCAAAGTTCTCTTCTCCCTTGTAATAGCGAAATTGTGTGATCATATTTCATGGTGTGAATAGCTTGATATCTCGGGGGTTGAGATATTCAAGCTAGGTCGGGTAGAAAGGGTAGAAAGGGTATTTGTAATAGGTACTAGTGCAAGAGCAAAAGGGGATTCTTGCTTGAGAGTTGCACTAGGTGAATTACTCTTCAATCAAGTCAAACTAAGAGTGTTGGCTTGATTGATTGAGTGGGTAGCTTAACTTGGATTTAGCTAAGGGGTTGAATAGGTGTGGAGTCGCACCTATTTGGTTCTTGACACGAAGTGTCAAGGTTGTTTCAATTTCATAGGTTAGAGAGTCTTTTATTTTAATAAAAGTTAGAGTCTCTCATGAGATAATGGTAACTATCTCCAGGACGTGGATGTAAAGCCATATTGGCCGAACCACGTTAAAATCGGCTGTCCCGACTCATCTCTCTTTCTCTTTGTACCTTCTCTAACTTTGTTCTCTTCATCAGTGCCAACAAATTAATCACATCAGGAGAGATTCTTGGCAAGTCCTTTTGGATTGCTCAATCAAGCTAGTGCTAATCTCTCACTATTGAAATCTGAATTAATTTGTGCATTGACCACGTCAAAAGTATCCATTATTGACCTCGCTTGGTACAACATTTGAGACATATAATGCTTGTTTTAGAACTGATTGACTATGGAATGGCTGTAAAACCATTACCACCACCAAGTGCCATGAATTCTATGTGTTTTAGGTAAAGAAAATGGATTTCCGCAGCTCAGAAAGATTACAAAAGTGTACAGGAAAAATGATTCACCAAGCCATCTGACAAGAAACCGGCTCTTTCTATTTTGGATCAGAAGTGATTATTTTCCATGTTAACAAGCAACATTGGGCAACAGGCCCATTCCACTTCTTTCTCATGGGTGGTGACGGAAAGAATGAAAAAGAGGAATTGGGAGGAGCCATTCTGGGGAAATATATGGAAAATCTTTTTTGCCATCTTTTGGGGGAGATTTACGGGAACAAGAAATTCTTTTGGAGGGAGGGAAATTCTCTTGGGGAGAATTAATTGGACACGAGGCGATAGAGAACAGCAGCGCGGAGAGGAGGCGGACATAATTCAGAAGGCAGTAGGAGAGAGCTGGTCAAACGAGCGCCGGCGCATCACAATTTGCTGTGTTTCTCGAGTATTTTCGTCAATTTTCATTGATTAATATCATGATGATTGAGAACATGATTATATCTTTTGATTTCGTCATGAACAAAGCTCCAATTTTTGGGGGAAACACCATAGGATGTAGGTATTTCTAGATTTGATGGATTGATTCATATTTCTTTTCTTCCAATCTCTATTGCATGACATTGCTTAATGCTTTGTGTTGACTGGCCACCACTACAATGATTTGTTGTTAATTAGGTTATTAGCGACAGTGAAACCCCTAATAACTGAACATATTTCATGTGACATAGTAACTTATCGAAGCAACAGTGGATTAAATAAGGTGCTATGCGGTCTTAAATAGTATATCGATCTTCAGGCTAAATAATTAAGTCATTGAGCTACGACAGTAGGATTTGAATTGATTGCTTAGTACGTAGTAATTCCCGACAGGGATAGCTAACATAGTAGTGATATCCTGTCTGTAGAGATATGGATTAAATTGATTGGAATATGTGAATTAATTTGGATATGATATGTAGCAAGTTCCGGTGTTTCTCCCAGAGATTTCTCCCATTGATTTTTCCCGATAATTTTAATTTGCTTGTTCTGTTTAATTATTAGCTAGTAGTTTCATCACTAAAACATTTTTCACCTATAGTTTCCTCTATAAAATTGATAGAATATAAGGTTGTACCAGTCCATGAGAGACGATACCCGGACTTCTCGGTTTTACTACGAGATAGGATTCAGGCATCACGCTTTTGCCCTATCAAGTTTTTGGCGCCGTTGCCGGGGACTGTCATACCTTGTTTTTATTGATTTTTGTGAGTGAGCTATTTTGATCTGGATGTTAGTGTGCAGAAGAATTTTCAGGTTTATCCTTCTCGTGCATGCCAAGGAGGACGACTGGCAATTTAATGCCACTAGATATGGAGATAGAGAATACCTGCCGTCAGAACAAGAAGCAGGTCAAGTTAGGGAAGCAGCCAACCACAACTCCTAGGCCTTCCTTAACCTAGAGAGGGATGACTTCATCACATGTCGTCCCTACACCACCGACACCACCACCACGCAACATCGAGCCTGTCATCATGGCAGAGGATCGTTCGATCAGGGCTCGTTTGAATCGAAGGACTGGAGCCTGAGCTTCATGTGTTGCCATTTTGGCTGGGGATGCAACCATGAAGATTACCCCAGCATTTATCAATATGATCACCAACGGGTACACTTTCACCGGGGCTAGCACTGAGGATTCTCACGAACATCTTCGCCGGTTCGCGAGCATATGTGATACTAGAAGAGCCCAACTGTGTATGATGATGCAATTCGTCTTCGGATGTTCTCATTCTCTCTTATAGGGAATGCATCACACTGGTTTCAGAACTTAACACCATGTTCCATCACGACATGGGCTCAGCTTGAGAAGGCCTTTCTAGATAAGTACTTCCCACCTGCCTTGGCAATGAAGAGGCAAGAGGAAATTGTTACTTTTAAGCAGGCTGATGATGAGAGTCTGACTGAGGCATGGGAGCTCTATAAGGGGTTATTGATGAGATGCCCAAGCCATGGTCTTGAAGATTGGAATGTGATCTTTATTTTCTTCAATGGAATCAGAAGGGAGTTCCGTGATGCCCTGAATAATGCTTCTCGAAATGGTTTCACAAGCATGGAGGCACCAGCAGCATATGATATGGTAAAGAAGATTTTTTCAGAAGCCACTGAATAGGGTAGTGAGACCAGTATTCGAAGAAGATGAGGCTTGCATGAGATAGACAGAGTTGCGAGTCTAGAAGCCAAGATAGATGCCAAGCTGGATTCTAAGTTTGATGCACTCGAACGAAGGCTGGCCAAGATTGCTCTGGGTAGACCCTAGGAGGCTGCTTCATGTGAACTTTGCGATGGTCCTCATCATAAGGATATGTGTCCACTAGGAGCTGCTCAGTTGGAAGATGTCCAATATATCAATAATCCGCGGAGTCAAGGCCAGGGTGGTATGTATTCAAATACGTACAACCCACAATGGAGACATCACCCTAATTTGTCATGGTCGAACAATAACCCAGCTGGTGTTCGAAACATCCCATCTCCTGGTTTTCCACAGCAGCAGCCTCAACCAGAGAAAAATCCCAGCTGGAAGAGTTTATTTTAGCTCATATGCAGAAAACAGACAATAATTTCAAGGGTCTTGATCAATTTGTCACTCAACAGCTAGCCATCAACAATAATATGCAATCATCTATGCTAGCTATGGAGAGGAAAATAGGCCAGATAGCTCAAACTTTGGCAGATATTCAATGTAGGATTCCTGGGACTTTACCGGCAAATACTGAGAGAAATACAATGGATGCCATGGTTGTAGCGGTCACATTGAGGCGTGGAAAGGCCTTGGAGGATCCAGAGAGTTCGGGAAAGTCAACAAAATCAGAAAAAGAAGAAGTTGTAGAGGTAGAGGATGAAAAAAGTGCAAAAGATGAAAAATCTGACTTGCACAGGCACACTGCATGCAATCTGCCTGTGCATGAGCATTCTGCCTGTGCACCTCCAAAAGAGCAAAAATTCAAGAAGGAAGAGGTAAAGCCTTATGAACCTCCCGCACCCTTCCCTCAGAGGTTAATGAATCCCTTGGAAGACCCAAACTTCAAAAAATTTGTGAATCTCTTCAAGCAACTTCATATTAACATACCGTTAGCAGAGGCACTTGAACAGATGCCTACATATGCTAAATTCTTAAGGGAGTTGCTGACAAAGAAGCGTAAATGGGCTGATCTAGAGAAGGTAACCCTTACTTCTGAATATAGTGATGTGTTTCAGAATAAATTACCAGAAAAGAGGGATGATCTGACAGCTTCACCATTCCATGTGTCATTGGAGGTAGAGAGTTTGATAAATCACTTTGTGATCTTGGAGCAGGAATTAATTTAATGCCATACTCAGTCTACAAGAAATTGGGATTGGGAGATGTTCTTAAGCCTACTCGGATCACTCTCCAATTGGCCGATCGATCATTGAAAATTCCAAAGGGAGTGGTGGAGAATGTATTGGTGAAGGTGGCAAAGTTTATTCTCCCAACAGATTTTGTCATTTTGCAGATGGAAGAAGATCGGGGAGTGCCTATCATTCTTGGGAGACCTTTTCTAGCAACTGGAGATGCACTCATCGATGTTGGGAGAGGCAAACTGACATTCAGAGTAGGTAAGGAGGAGGAAACTTTTAATGTCTTTCAAGTTGATCATAATCACGATGCATTTGATGACTTTGAAAGTGGAGCTCGAGAAAGGAAAAATTCCTCTTCCTGTGATAGTGGACCACCCAAAGAACTATCACATATCCTATTTGCTCAGATTTTGAAATCAAAGCAAGGACAAAAATCCTTGCAAGGTCATCTCAAGTATCGATATTTGGGTAAGGATTTCAATCTTCCTGTTATTATTCCTTCTTCACTAACATCCAAACAGGAAGAGTACTTGCTTGAGGCGCTGCAATACCACCTACGCCTCACTAAAGGATCCAACATGCCAACTAAGAAGGACATACCAAATTTTCGCACACCTGGCCCTGCAGAGGTGACTCATATGTTGGATGGAGGTTATGCGTTCTATTCATTGCTCGGGAGGGTATTCTGGATACCTTTCCATAGCCATTGGTTGAAAGCTCCATGAACGTCAGGCTGAGGACGTTAAATAAGCGCTTCTTGGGAGGAAACCCAATGTGAGTTTTCTTTTCTTTATTTTTTCTTTTTTTGTTGCGTCAAACCCGTGCATGTTTAGATTAGGAGTTGAACATTAGGGACAATGTTCCATCCTGAGTGTGGGGTGGTGAGTCTTAGTGTTGTTTGTCCCTGTTGCATGTGGTAAAAAAACAAAAAAAAATTGTCATTAGGTTGTGCACAGCTGCATGCAGTTTGCCTGTGTTGGTGCAGTCTGCCTGTGCTAACCTAATGGCTAAAAAACACCTAAAAATCAGAAAAATTATAAACAAAACCTTGTACTCTTGTGGTAACATGATGTAAATGATGGTGATGGGTTTGAAATGAGTTTGTGCATGAATGAAATCATCAAAATTACCCCACTAGTGTTGAACTGCAAAGTTCTTCACAATGAGCTTAATAGTTTGACTAACTGGATATGCTTTGAATGAGCAAACTCTTTTAGAAACACTCTCTTTTGGGAGGATAGTGTAATGACTTTTGGTGAAGTAGTTAGGTGGAGAACATTGACCATTCGACATGTTTGGATACCGTGCTTACTTGCATCTGTTATGAGCTTTTGACTTTCCAATGAGTCTCTCTATTTTAAAAGGTTTTATGATGGGGTCAACTGTATCTTTATAAAAGGAAAAAAATCCTACCTAACAAGTAAAATATAAGAAAGTTGACATAACAATTAAAGTGTGGGTAAAATACCAAAATCGTGTGAGGCAATCACTCATTGCACATGGGGTTTAGGAAAGGTTCAACAGAGCATCGGTTCGCGACCGTACGATGTTGCTTATCAAGTACGATCCCCCGTTGAGTGAAGTGTCGTTTGAGGATGTGCATTGACCCTCCACACGGACCGAGGAAAAGGAGTTGAAAGAAGCCATTATGCGAGTGCTAAGAAGCATAAATTGCTCTTGCTCAGTCACCGGTAGTAAGAAACAAATCCCACTTGTTCTAAATACGACCACTCGGCAAGCAAAATCAGAAAGAGAGAAAGACTCTCCTTGTCAGAAAAGGTAGTGATGTGCTTAAAGCTAAAACCAAGTTTGCTAAAATCTTCCCCCATTAGTTTTTTAGACTCAGGCCTAGTTAATTGCTTATGATTGATGTGAGTAAGCCAGATTGTCCTCACGAGATATGCACCTCACTGGTGTGGTCAGATTCTCCTAATAACTGTTGCACCATAAGTTGTTAATCACCCACTAACGACGATCGGAATTGAGTGTTGGTAATTGAGTTTTTGGTGGATTTAAGCTAGTCAATGGTAAATGGTTGCAAAGAGCTTGAGTGTGGGGTGAATGGTGTGATCATTAAAGCACAACTCCTCCGTTGAGAAAGAAGCTACTAATTATAACAGGAATACAATGATAAATTTATCTTGTTGATGTTGTGTTCTGTGTGTCGTGGGCATTGTGTTTTGAGCAAGGTCGTCACTGTGTGGTCTGTGATGTGTTTTCTCCAATTATTGTTCTCTTGTTCAAGTTGTTGCTTAGGGACAAGCAGGTATTCAGTGTGGGTTGTGATAATTGTCGAAAACATCAGGGGCGGAGCTACAGCAGCCTTCGGGGGGGCCCCGGCCCCCCCGAGAATTTTGAAAGTCACGTGTAAAAGTTCGGTATTAGACGTATAAACTAAATATTATGTATAAAACTAACCAACATGAAACAAAACAATAAAAGTCTCTGTAGTCTAGTGGAATCGCCCCTTGCCCTCTCAACTAGTGGTCAAGGTTTCATCCTTGTGGGAAGCATGGTATGTTTTTATCACTAGCTTTTTTGGTAATAGTTTATGTTTTGATTCCTACATAGTCAATTTAGTCTATGATTTTCATAATAGTTTATTTGTCATTCAAACTATTTTCAAAATTTCAAGGATAGTTTGAAATATGATGAATACTTTTAGTTATATGGCCTTTAAGTTTTTATTTAACTAAATTTTTTTATAAAATGCTTAAAGTTTCATAGTTGGTTTGTTAATTATTTAATTTTAAACTAGATTTAAGTTCTTATTTAACTAAAAAATTGATCAATGCTTGAACTTTCATATTTCGTTTGTTAATTATTTAACTTTAAATTAGATTGATTAAATTCTTCAATTTTAAGGTTATTTTTGAATATATAATGAATAAATTTGGTAGAATATTAATATTGGTAGACATTCGCCTTTAGTTATTAAAATCTTTTACGCCACAAAATATTGAAATGAGTTAGTAACTTGTATATAGTTTTCTGATTTATTCCAAATTTAATATAAATTTTTTGGGCGCTTTTAATAAAATAAAATGAGTTTTTGTTTAATAGAATTTTAGCTATTTACGGTAAAGTATCAAGAGAACTCCGGCCCCCCCGAAAGCTAAATCCTAGCTCCGCCCCTGGAAAACATATTGATCATATGTGCTTCATGAGATTATTTCATGATATGTATGAGACATATAATGCTTGTTTTAGAACTGATTGACTATGGAATGGCTGTAAAACCATTACCACCAAGTGCCATGAATTTTATGTGTTTTACGTGAAGAAAATGGATATCCGCAGCTCAGAAAGATTACGAAAATGTACAGGAAAAATGATTCACCAAGCTATCTGACAAGAAACCGACTCTTTCTATTTTGGATCAGAAGTGATTATTTTCGTTGTTAACAAGCAACATTGGGCCACAGGCCCATTCCACTTCTTTCTCCTAGGTGGTGACGGAAAGGATCAAAAAGAGGAATTGGGAGGAGCCATTCTGGGGAAATATATGGAAAATCTTTTTTGTCATCTTTTGGGGGAGATTTACGGGAACAAGGAATTCTTTTGGAGGGAGGGCAATTCTCTTGGGGAGAATTAATTGGACACGAGGCGATAGAGAACAGCAGCGCGGAGAGGAGGCGGACATAATTCAGAAGGCAGTAGGAGAGAGCTGGTCAAAAGAGCTTCGACGCATCACAATCTGCTGTGTTTCTCGAGTATTTTCGTTAATTTTCATTGATTAATATCATGATGATTGAGAACATGATTATATCTTTTGATTTCTTCATGAACTAAACTCTAATTTTTGGGGGAAACACCATAAGATGTAGGTATTTCTAGATTTGATGGATTGATTCATATTTCTTTTCTTCCGATCTCTATTGCATGAAATTGCTTAATGCTTTGTGTTGACTGGCCACCAATACAATGATTTGTTGTTAATTAAGTTATTAGCAACAGTGAAACCCTAATAACTTAACATATTTCATGTGACATAGTAACTTATCGAAGCGACAAGTGGATTTGCGATCTTCAGGCTAAATAATTAAGTCATTGAGCTACGACAGTAGGATTTGAATTGATTGTTTAGTACGTAGTAATTCCCGACAGGGATAGCTAGCACAGTAGTGATATTTTGGATTAAATTGATTGGAATATGTGAATTAATTTGGATATGATAGGTAGCGAGTCCCGGTGTTTCTCCCAGAGCTTTCTCCCGTTGATTTTCTCTCGAAAACTTTAATTTGCTTGTTTTTTTTTAATTATTAGCTAGTAGTTTCATCAGTAGGGACAGTGAAGATTGCTATGAATGGATGTTGAATGCGATGGAAACAAACCCGAACGAAGACCTGGAAAGATGGTGTACCCTCATGTGATTTTTATGGCGAGAGCACAACGCTCATCTCTTCAATTGGCATCGGCTACCGGAGCAGGAGATAGTGCCAAGAGAGAAAGCCTTCTTGGAAGAGTACCAAAGCCAACAACAGCGGACTACGATCCCGACAGTGGTGGCGGCGACGACATTATATTGGAGGAAATCCAATACAGGTCGCGTGAAAATCAACACGGATGCTGATTATTTGGCTGACGGTGGCATAGGGCTGGGTATGGTTGCTAGAGATTCAGAAGGAAAGTTCATAATGGCTGCAACGAAGAGAGTGCCAGGCACCTGTAGGAAACCCGACTCCGGGTTAGAGAGAGAGAGAGGGCCGGTCGGCCAAGAGGGGGAGGGAAGGAGTGGCAAACTTGTTATTTTGGGTTATTTCGGTTTACATTACTTAAAGACGCATTTCATTAGTTTTGGGAATTAAGCAATAATACACAGAAACTATCAAATCCCTAATCTCTGTTCTCTCTCTTGTTCTTCCCCAATTCTCCCAAATCCCTAATTTCTTCTCTTCTCAATCCCTAATATCCCAATTGGAATTTCTTGTGTTCTACAGCACCTGAGTGGTGGACGAGGCTGAGGCTTTGGCGGCGGAGTTTGAGGTCTAGCTGGCTCACCAGAACAATGTTCTCAATCCGATCCTTGAAATTGATAGTTTGTAGCTTGTACATAAGTTTGAAGACGCGACCTCTGTCCATACCGAAGTCGGCACAATTTGCAGGAGTATAAGAAGATATTTGATGTCTATGGGAGAGTCGTCTTGGAAGCATGTGAGGCATACATGAAATGAGGTTGCACACTTAATTGCACAAGTAGCAACGAGATGGAATGACCGTGAGGTTTGGTTTGATAGACCGCCGGTTTATATTATGGACCAGAAATTCCCCTAATTAATATATTAACTCGAAAATTCAAAACCTTCATTTTCAATTCCAACAAGCAACCTTCTGTTTCTCTCGGTTTTCCCTTTTCTCCGTCGTCGCCCGTCGGGCCCTTCCCTTTTCTTCTATCTTCAGTTGCCCGCGTCTGTCTTCCACCGAAATCGGCCGAGCTCGGAAGTAAAAAGCCGACATTCTTTCTCTTCTAATTTAACGAACTTCAATCGAGTCTTTTCGTGTACCATCGCCCTCTTGCAATGCCCTGCTTCAGTTGCGGACACGGATCCCTATGTCGCGACGATACCACCGGGAGTCTGGTCTGCGAGTCATGCGGCACCGTGCAAGAATTCCGCAACTTCGAGGACCGAGCCGTCGGCCCCGGCGGTGTCCAGCAAGGCTCCTACGTCCGCGTTGGTACTTCAGGTACAGGTGGCTCATTGGCATACAAAGAGAAGAAGGTATACGAGGCTAATAAGCTCATAGACGAAATTGCGCTTAGGTTGAACTTGAGTGGTAGATCTCTGAATGAAATTAGGTCCATGATTGATCGAATTACGGAAGGTGAATATGGTTCGGGCGATTGGTTCCATGTACTGATTGGTGCTTGTTCGTATGTCGAAATGAGGATTCAGAACAAAGCTTTTTCGATTGGGGAGGTGAGCGAAGCTGTTGGGTGTGATATTTATGAACTGGGGAGGATGGTCGCTCGGGTGGTTGAGCATTTGGAACTCAGGCTTCCCGAGTTCGATATAGTGAATGCTTTCGAGAGGGTTGTGACAAATTTGGCGACTTTGGGGAGGGTTGATAGTGATATGGTTGGCAGGGTCAGGAAGCAAGGTGTTTTTTTGATACAGTGTGCGATTAAGTGGTTTTTGACTACTGGGAGAAGGCCATTGCCTGTGGTAGCAGCTGTTTTTGTGTTGGTAGCTGAGTTGAATGGGATTAAGGATGTGAAGCTTGAGGATGTGGCGAAAGACGTGAATGCTTCTGTCATCACTGCCCGGTTAAGGTATAAGGAGCTGTTGGAGAAGCTTGTTGAGGTAGCTCAAGCTTTGCCGTGGGGTAAGAATGTGACAGTGAAGAATGTTGTAAAGAATGCTCCACTTGTGATTCGTTATATGGAGTTGAAGTCGACTAATTCACGTGGCAAGGACATTGAGAATTTTGAGACTGCTGTGTTTGATCTGGGAGAAGTTATTAGTGAGTGCTTGAGAAATGGAATTACTTATGGTGCTGAGGATGATGGTCCAGGGGGAACTGATGATCCTCAAAATCCTACGGTAGAAGACGGAATATCAATTGCCCAAATGGGGCAAGCTGATGTAGATAATCTTCAGCTGTCACACGAGTGCTTGTCGATGGCCTATGAGAAGTTTTTGGAAGAAGATGTTGAGAGGTCTGCCAAGGTGAGGGGAGATGTTCCTAGTCAGAGGGAACAGAGAGGGATTGAGGTTTATGCAGCTGAATGGTGGAATGGCAAATCACAATTGAGCAAGAAACTTTTGCTCGAGGAGATATTAGAGAAAGATGTGGGATTGGAAACCATGCCTCCATCATTTGTGAAGGGTTCTCTGGATATTAAGAAAAGGAGAGCGAAGATAAAAGCTGCAAAGCTTCGCCTTAAAAAGGCTGGGTGCTCGTTTAATGCAGCTGATAAATCTGATATCAGAAATACTGACCTGGTGGATGTTGCATACAGCAAGAAAAAGAAAAGGAAAAGGAAGGAACAAACTATTGATTGGGAAGATTTTATCATTGAGGCTCTTCTTGTTCATCAGGTGAAAGAGGTGGAAATTGAGAAGGGGTACTACAAAGCCTTGTTGGGTTTGCATGTGTTTAATTCTGGGATTAATGTAAAAGATTCTGATGTAGGAGCTAGGCTGACCGAACTCGAATGTAGATCTAACGTCTTGAGTCTTGGTCCAACTTAATTGAAGAATCTTCTGACTGATTACTTGTATTTTTGGAATATATATGCTTCTGAACTAGATTAGCTCCAGGACTGTATTTGCATATCATTAGAACTTCAAATCAGAAAATTGTTGTTTTTCTCATCAAGAATAGAGAATAGAGGAACTTACATTCCCTTTACACAATACGTTCTCTCAGGTAGTGACGCTTTTCTCTGTTTTATGGTTAGTGAGCTTTATTTTAGAACTTAGAAGTGAATGGTCTGGACCTAGTTGGGGATGTTCTTGTCATATCCTGAACCATCCCGTTTCCTTCATTATGTCTTGTCGACTCCTAGATGGATCATCTGTTGGGTTGTTTTCATCTCATCCTTGGACCAAAGTTTCAGTGCCTTTAACCGTGTTGAACATGTCAGCTTGGCAACAGGCACAAAGTAACAGAGCAAGGTTGGTCTTCAGAAAATTTTCAATCAGTACAAGTTACAAGGAGAACTTTATTTATAACTGTTTAGAGAGTTGTAGCGCAACTCAAAATGCAGGTGAAACGCTATAAATTTCAAATGCAGCAAATGGATTAGCTATGTTGCAGAATGGGGAAAACATTTTTGCTTCAAGGCAGGCTTGGAGTATGTTGACATGTTGTTATTACTGGCCAGCAGCAAATGCCTCGACTGGGAAAGTCTTGGTGATCCCCGCCAGGCTCTTGAAGTGAATTTTGCCAGTTGGCGCTTCCCCGACAATAATCTCACTAACCGGAGGCCACAGCATGAGTTCTTTGGCCTTGACACCCTTGAGCTTCTTGATGTTCTTGTTGCTGATAAACCCAGTGATCTCTTTGTCATAACTGACACTCTTGCTGATCATCTTGAACACATGCACCACCTTCTGCTTTTGCAGGACCCACATGTAACCAGTTTCCTTGACAAACCCAACTTCAATCACGTCTTCCAATGGGAGCAGCCCATGAGGGAGTTCGAACTCTTCAAGGAGCGCCGCCGCCATTTTCAGCCCTTCTTCATGACCATTCTTCACGACGCCTCCTGCCTTCTCGGCCATTGCTGCTAATATGATCCTTGAACTGATTTCTGTTGAACTGGTTAGTTGCTGGGATGGAATTGCTACCTGGTATGCCACTATGTATAGTGAGGTAGTATTGTGCACTAGGACAAAACTCGGACTGAGAAGCCGAAGTAACTAGCTTTGTTTGATCCTCCAAGTTGGAGATTAGTGGCATTGAGAGGAGACCAGCTGTCTAGAATAGTAGAATCTGGGTTATTGGGTGAGTTATGGCCTTATGGGAGTGCAATACAATGAAGACGTTACATTTTCTTGGCTACTTGAGATGGACAAGGAAATAATCTGAGTTCCCTAAGTGGAAATCTGTCTTCATGGAATTGGATCCTTCCGGTAATGACAGGGGAACGGAAAGTGAGGTTTGTTTGTAGTGCATGCACTGTTGCATCGTAGGTTGTCAAACAGATTTATACCGTTGTGTCTGTTTAGCGAGTGGAATTGTACAATCGATTTGTGCCGGTTCATGTCGACTTTTGGGTTGTTTGGAAGTTGAGATTATTCAAATTGATGTATTGAGTTAATTAGTGTATTATCATTTGATGTATTGACTCAATTGATGTATTAGTAAATTATCTTGTTTGGAGGTTTAGATTGTGGTTTGTTGTAAAGCAACAAAAGGTCAATTTTGAATGATTGTGAATTATCTCAACAAAACGTAGAGATTGATAATCACTCAATTATGAGTGATTGTGGTAGGTCCTCCAAAAAGTTAATGCTTAAATGTTTATACCTAAATCCAACAAATTACATCAACTTTTAACTTTTATATTCATAAAATATGTAATATACTCATTTGTTATTAATTGCATTCACTAAAATATGAAATTTTACTTAGAGTTCGTAAATCAATCATGCCAATCATACCGGTGGGGTTCATATCGGTTTCAAGACTGACACTGGTTGAACAAGGTTCAACCGACCGACATGACAACCATGCATCATAGCCATTTTACTGCTCATTTTGCGTAATCTATCATGGCTTTATAGGCTCCATGATCCCAGTGTTAGCAGCTCATGCCCAAACCAAGCTAATTCGGTGAAGGCGGGTAATTTTCAGTATTGATGGGTTTTGGGTTGGGTGTGGATAGAAAGAATTGATTTTTGAAATTGACGAAATTGGTTGGTTGGGTGTGGATTTGGCCAAAACCTCATTTGTTTTTCACTCTACTTGCACTAGAAAAGAAAAAAGATGTAATTTTGCATTTGTTGGGCCAAACGGAATAACTAAACGAGCCCAGACCCATGGTAAAGGAACTGGCCCAATAAGCAAGGTCAAGGCCCAGTGGAGACGGCGTGGATGAAAAGCGGGAAGCGTCATCGGGAGCGAGAGCGGCGTTCGAAAGCGTGCATAGGGAAGGTGAATCTGATAAGACAGTAGTAGCATTAATCATAGCTACTCCGATAGCATTAAATGCAGCCATAAGAGTAATTACATAAAGGTACATCGGATACATGCTCAGCAGAGCATTAAATGCTCATACCAACTCCCATCAACTATAAATAGAGGCCCAACCACATCATTTAATGGTAACTGAACTGTATACTCTCTATCTACTTTCTCTCTCTAAACATATACTAATTTAAGCATCGGAGAGTATCCGAGGTCCTCGCCTTTGGATCTTTTCTGCAGGGAAAGGAGCACGCTTGCGTCGAAGGAAAGACATAATCTCAACATAAACGGTCTCCAACCCGCTTGGAACTTTTCAGGCTTAAACAATTCGGCGCCCACCGTGGGGACGGGTATTGAAGAGATTGCAATATTTCCTTCGATGGCAGGGGACTCCACCACTCCCCTGAAGGAAGTTATGGAGCCTCGAACACTTCGCGGATTGTCTCCAGTGGTTGAGGACGCTGTGGAGCTTGAAGACCAAGTTAAAAACCACGGGAAGCAAATATCGGAGATGCAGAGCAACATAAACCAGATCCTCTCCCTGATAAAGGAGGGAATGAAAGAGTCAGATAATCTCCTGGAGGCGTCAGGAGGGCGGAGAGACAAGGGAAAGAAGAAGATGGTCATGATTGACGAGCCAAGGGAGGAAGAGATCGAAGATGAAGAACAGGAGGCCGATCTCAGTTTCATGGAAGAGCATTTGCAGTCGAGCTTTAGAAAACCCAATGGAAGGGGAAGGGACCAAGCATCCTACACAATCCATTAGCAAAAAGGCTGTTCAAGAATCCCGTGCCCCCAACTTTTCTTCCCTAGGCCTCCCGACGTATAATGGGGGCGCAAATCCGGGAGATCATTTGAGTGCTTTTACCTTGAAGATGCAGTTGATCAATACCACAGATGCGGACCTGTGCAAGGTGTTCCCGATAACATACCGGGGGCAGTGTCGGAATGGCACTTTTTAGAAGGTGTGTGCGTATGGTGTCTTATTTCGTGTTGGTGAACGGTCACCGATCTTAGACTTTCATCCCGGAGAGAGGGCTAAGACAAGGGGACCCGATCTCACCTTACTTATTTATGTTCTGTGCAGAGGAACTATCGGCGATCACTAGAGAGCCACTCAAGGATCATCACCTACATGAGATCCAGCCAGCTAGAGGAGCGCCAACTATTTCTCATTTATTTTCTGCCGATGACTGCGTTTTCGTTGGCGAGCTACTACCCAGGAAAGCGAAATTCTTAAGGAAATCTTACAGGCGTATGAGTGGGAGTCGGGCCAGATTGTGAACTACCGGAAGTCCGAAGTTTCTTTCAGTGGCAATGTGAAGACCCATCAGAAACTATGATTAGTGGCACCCTAGCTATGAAACTTGTTGAGAAGCATGAGAAATATCTCGTCTTACCAACAGTAGTTGGACGTTCGAAGAAGGAGATTTTCAATGGCCTCTAAGAGAGAGTTCGCAAGAAACTGATGGGGTGGAAAGCGAAAGTGCTTTCGGTTGTTGGGAGGAAAACTCTAATGCAAAGTCTTACTGCACTTATGCAAAGTTGATTTTCAGAATTCATGCTGCTATTGTTAACGAAGTTCATAGCCTCATTATGAACTTCTATTGGGGTCGGAAGGGAGCTGAACGTCGGGACCATTGGATGAGTCAAAAGGAGATGGCTATCCTGAAGGAAGAAGGCAACATGACTTTCAGGGAACTCGAAGGCTTTAATACTGCTATGTTGGCAAAGCAAGTATGGAGGCTTTTCCAGAGATCATCATCGCTGGTTGCTCAGATTATGCGGGAAAAGTACCATAAGAATTCGTCTATCCTGGATGCAAGAGTAGGATACCGCCCCAGCTCATATGGCGAAGCCTGCTCAGCGCACAAGAATTCTTATGCGACGGACTCCAGTGGAAAATTGATAATGGAACAAAAGTTAGAATCTGGGGAGACAGGTGGATACCCTCACACAAGCCTTACTATGTTGACTCCCCGCCATGCAGTTTGCCTATGGACTTGGTGGTGCGCGAATTGATATGCCCGGACACAGAACAATGGGACCATGATTTGATTGCTAGCTGCTTCCCAGCATCCATTGCAAAAAGAATTCTCCATATTCCACTGCGAGGTAATGGGAGGCCGACCTCTTAATTTGGGCGGAGAATGATACAAGTGATTATACTTGAAGGATGGTTATAACGTGTGGATCCAATCCTTTAAGTAGAAAGAATCATTTGTAGCCTGTGGCGACCCACGGATCTGGAAGAGGCATTTGGGCCATGAATATTCCGTCAAAAGTCAAGCATTTTTTATGGAGATTCATGAGAGATATCCTGCCCCGGGAACCATATCAGTACAAAGAGTACAAAATGGGGGGACAAGTGTCATTTCTGTAATTTGAAGGAGACACAAGCTCATCTGTTCGGTGAATGTGCGTGGGTGTCCAGACCGTGGAGAACATAACATATGGGAGATCTCTTTTTGTGCAGGTGATAATTGTCAAAAACATATTGATCATATGTGCTCATGAAATTATTTCATGATATGTTTGATGTTGAGTCAAAAGCTTGACTTAGCAATTTTATGTTGTCTTGATATGTGCTTTTATTTTGACTAACAATTCTTGCATAAATATCACAATCAAGGTCTTTAAAAGATTTGCTAAGAAAAGGAAAGAAGTCAAAGCAATTGCTTGGCCTTCAAGAAGCTACCATATCAAGTGAAGAGCATCAAATCAAGGAGATTCTTGCCATATAAAGGACTACAAATGAACGAAATGAAGTTTTGCTTTCACTATAAATAGGAGAGTCATTTGTAGTTTAGAGTACCTTTTGCAAAGTTCTCTTCTCCCTTGTAATAGCGAAATTGTGTGATCATATTTCATGGTGTGAATAGCTTGATATCACGGGGGTTGAGATATTCAAGCTAGGTCGGGTTTTAGGGTAGAAAGGGTATTTGTAATAGGGACTAGTGAAAGATCAAGAGGGGATTCTTGCTTGAGAGTTGCACTTGGTGAATTACTCTTCAATCAAGTCAAACTAAGAGTGTTGGCTTGATTGATTGAGTGGGTAGCTTAGCTTGGATTTAGCTAAGGGTTGAATAGGTGTGGAGTTGCACCTATTTGGTTCTTGACACGAAGTGTCAAGGTTGTTTCAATTTCATAGGTTAGAGAGTCTTTTATTTTAATAAAAGTTGGAATCTCTCGTGAGATAGTGGTAACTATCTCCGGGACGTGGATGTAAAACCATATTGGCCGAACCACGTTAAAATCGCGTGTCCCGACTCATCTCTCTATATATATATATATACCTTCTCTAACTTTGTTCTCTTCATCAGTGCCAACAAATTAATCACTTCAGGAGAGATTCTTGGCAAGTCCTTTTGGATTGCTCAATCAAGCTAGTGCTAATCTCTCACTATTGAAATCTGAATTAATTTGTGCATTGACCACGTCAAAAGTATCCATTATTGACCTCGCTTGGTCCAACAAGTGGTATCAGAGCCTGGCTCCCTCAAAAAGATCGAGAGATCTGCGAGGAAACTGAGATCCGATATACCAAGCATGGCTAGTGGGTCATCTATGAATCATGGTGGTTCCAACTCTACTCATATGGAGGGTCTTTCATATGTTAGACCACCATGGTTTGATGGATACAACTATTCCTTTTGGAAAACACGTATGATTGTTTTCTTTAAAGGGATGGGTTTTGACGTTTGGAATGTGGTTGAGAATGGTGTGGGTGATATCAAAGATGATCCCAACACATGTTCTAGCGATGATCTAAAGAAGATGGTGTTAGATGCTAAGGCAACAAATGTCTCATATTGTGCGATATGTCCAGATGAATTCAATAAAGTGAATAGGTGCAAGACGACACATCAGATCTGGAAAACCTTGGAAGTATCACATGAAGGGACAACTGAGGTATAAGAATCCAGGATATATCAATTGGTGCATGAATATCAAATGTTCAAAATGCACCCAGGTGAGTCTATTTCTGATATGTATGTTCGGTTTAACTTAATAGTAAGCAGACTTAGTGCGTTAGGAAAAATCTATGATAATGCTGAACTGGTCAGGAAAATTCTTTGGTATTGAAAACTGCTATAGAAGAAGCTAAAAATCTATCTACTCTTAGTATTGAAAATTTGATAGGATCTCTAATCAGTCATGAAATTGCTTTAAAAGCTCAAGGTGATGAGAATAATGACAAGAAAAATAAAAGTTTAACATTCAAGGCTTGTGAGAAGAAAGTCACAAATGATGAAGGATCAGGAGATGATTTCGATCAAGGATTTGCTCTCATTTCAAAAAATTTCAAAAAGTTTTTAAAATTAGAAAGAAAACAAGGAAGGGGTAGTTCCTTCTATTTTCGTGAGAATAATAGAAATGGAAAAGTAAAATATTTTGATAATCAAAAGAAGAAAAATAAAGTGGAAAGTGAGTGTGAGGATAAAGGGTTACCAAAATGCTACAAATGTGGTAAGAGTGGCCATGTAAGGGCTGAATGTCCCAACAAAGGACGGAGTAGAGAAAAAGCCTATGCAGTGGCTTGGAGTGGATCAGAAAATGAAAGTGAAGATAACGAAAGTGAAATACAAGGCTATATGGCATTTGCCAACCGTGATGATGGATCCTCTTCGTCAAGATAACATGAAGATGAGGTATGTTCATCCTTTCCAACTTATGATAGTGATTGTGGCTCAAATCTTCGTAGTAGTATAGTTGAACTTATGAAGGAATGCAAAATCACTTTGAAAAACTAAAAGATAGATACTACAAGGTAAAAGAGGATTTGAAACTAAGCAAGAATGAAATTAAGGAATTAAAAGAGGATATTGCTACATTACATGATGAAAATCAAGTTCTGAAGAAATCAAAGGGTAAACTCAAGAATAATAAACCTCTCGAAGAACTAGAATATATGAGAGTTAGAAATAATGAACTGGAAAGAATGATAATAGACTCTAGGACTATACTTCTTGAAACAAACACTAAGATAGAGCGATTACAAGACAAGGAAAAGAAGTCTAAAGAAAAGGTGCAAAAGCCTCATAATAAATCAATTATGGTGTTGAATGTAATGCTCATAGTGAGATAATGACAAAATTAGGTGCATTAATTGTGGAAAGGAGTCACCATAGTACAGAATGCAAGAAAAATGTGAGGTGTAGTAAATGTACTAGAAAAAGGACACACTAAACAAGAATGTCATTCAAGAATTGTATGCTATTGTTGTCATAAACAAGGACATATTAGGAGAAATTGCTACTATAATAACTACTATAGCTCATATCAATTGTATCCCAAGAAAAAGGTACCCAAGCAAGTCTGGGTACCAAAATCAACATTGTAAATATCTTGCAGGTCATTAAGAGAGTAGGAGCAAATGAATGGTATCTAGATAGCGGATGCTCTCATCATATGATGGGAAACAAGAGTCTCTTTTCAGAGTTGACTCTTAAAAAGGGAGGTAAAGTAACCTTTGTGATAATGGTAAAGGTAGAATACTTGGAGTTGGTACGATTGGAGAGCCTCCAAATCCTACCTTACTCAAGTGTTATTTGTTGATAGTCTTAAGCAAACCTGTTATCTATTAGTCAATTATGTGGTACAACTAATAGAGTTGTGTTTCAACCGGAGACATGTCTTATTGAGAGAATCAAAGACAATAAACTATTATTCCTAGGGGTTAGGAAAAACAATGTCTATGTCATTGATCTTAGTAAAAAGGGCTTCATTCACTGAAACATGTTTTCTCTCTTTAGGTAAGAACAAGCAATTTCAAATGGCATCGAAGACTATGACATGTTAGCATAAAGAGTTTGGCTAAATTAGCCAAATTGGGCCTAGTAGATGGTCTTCCTCAATTAAAAGAATCAAAGGACTTCTTTTTTGATGCATGCATTCTAAGAAAACAAACTCGAGCATCCTCAAGAGTATATCTCACTTCATTACATCTAAACCTTTAGAGCTCCTACATCTAGATCTGTTTGGGCCTACAAATGTGATGAGCTTGGGTGGAAAGTATTATGCCTTTGTCATAGTAGATGATTTTTCTAGATATACATGGGTAATCTTTTTGACTCACAAAGATGAAGCTCTTGAGAAATTCAAGTCCTTGTAAAAATTATTCAAATGAGAAATCCCTCAGTGTTAAAAGCATCAGAACTGATCATGGACGAGAGTTTGATTCAGAAAGCTTGGAAACTTCTGCGATCAACTAGGAATCTCCCATGAATTCTTAGCTCCTAGGACTCCCAACAAAATGGTGTAGTGGAGAGGAAAAATACAGCTCTTATAGAACTAGCTAGAACAAGGCTTAGTGACTATAGGCTTCCAAAGTATTTTTGGGCTGAAGCAGTAACTACCGCGTGTTATGTTCTAAATAGAACATTGATTAGAGCCATCATAGAGACAACACCCTATGAAATCTGGAAAGATCGGCGGCCAAATATTAGTTACCTTAGACCATTTGGGTGTAGATGCTTTATACTCAACACTAAGGATACTCTAGGAAAATTTGACTCAAAGTCGGATGAGGGAGTACTTTTGGGGTATTCTACTCGTAGTAAAGCCTATAGAGTTTTCAACAAGAGATCCTTGAAGGTCGAGAAATCAATACATGTTGTTTTTGAGGAAACTGACTATATTTCTTAGCATGAAAGAGAGCAGGACGATGATAAGGATGATTTGGGACTAATTCGAACGACGACAACCTCAGTCACTCAGGAGCGGGAACTTTCACATGATAAGTTATCCAAATCCCAAGAGCCAAGTGCACCACCGTCACATTGCTAAGGCACATCCTCCGCATCAAGTCATTGGGAATATTAATGATGGGTCAAAACAAGATCAAGTAAGGACTTGTATCAAGGTCAGAATTCTTACTTTTCACTTCTTGCTACGGTCTATTTATCCTTAATTGAGCCTAAAAACGTTAAGGAAGCCTTACTTGATGAAAGTTGGCTTCTTTCTATGCAAGAAGAAATGCTTCAATTTGCTAGGGCTCAATTATGGGACTTGGTTCATAGACCAATAGGTAAAACTATTCTAGGACTTAAATGGGTCTATCGTAATAAAACGGATGATCAAGGGATAATTAATAGGAATAAGGCTAGATTGGTGGCTAAAGGGTATAATCAAGAAGAAGGAATAGACTATGATGAAACATTTGCTCCCGTAGCTCGTATTGAGCAATTAGACTATTGTGTGCCTTTGCTTCCTCAATGAATTTCAAATTATATCAAATGGATGTCAAAAGTGCATTTCTGAATGGAGTCCTTCATGAAGAGGTCTATGTAGAACAACCCCCCTGGTTTTGAAGACCATAGGTTTCCTAACCATGTTTTCAAGCTTAAAAAGGCTCTCTATGGATTAAAACAAGCTCCTCGGGCATGGTATGAACGTCTAACTCAATTCGCAGAAAGTGAAGGGTTTGTTATGGGTTCCGTTGATACAACTCTATTTCTCAAAAAAACATAACAATGACCTTATGGTTGTTCAAATTTACGTTGATGACATAGTTTTTGGTGCTACAAATGAAGATATGTGTGTAGAGTTTGCCTCTTCTATGCAACAAAATTTTGAAATGAGTATGATGGGTGAGCTCACTTACTTCCTAGGACTTCAAATTCAACAAACTTCAAGAGGAATTTTCATTAGCCAGACAACTATACTCAGTCCATGTTGACAAGTTTGATCTTAGTAACCTTAATCCTAGTCCGACCCCAATGGCTACCAATATCCAACTAGACAAGGATGAAGGTGGTATAGATGTCGATGAACGTAAATACCGTGGGATGATAGGCTCACTTCTCTATCTCACGGCAATTAGGCCAGACATTATGTTCAGTGCTTGTATGTGTGCTCGTTTTCAGTCCAAGCCTAAGGAAAGTCATCTTAGTGTCGTTAAGCGCATCTTCCGTTACTTGAAAGGTACACCTACTCTAGGCCTATGGTATCCTAGGGAAACAAATCCTAAGCTTATGGGATATAGTGATTCAGACTTTGCTGGTAGTAGAACGGATCGGAAAAGTACCTCTGGAACCTGTCAATTTTATGGTCGATCGTTAGTTTCGTGGTTTAGTAAGAAACAACACTCCGTAGCCCTCTCCACCGCTGAGGCTGAGTATATTGCCGAAGGAAGTTGTTGTCAACAACTTCTATGGTTAAGGACCCAACTAGCGGACTATGGTATTATACACCCTATTGTTCCCATTTTGTGTGATAATACGAGTGCCATTAATATGTCCAAAAACCCGGTTCAACACTCTAGAACAAAACATATAGAGATTAAATACCATTTCCTTCGAGAGCTAGTTCAGAGTAAAACCGTGTCTATTTCTTTTATCCCAACGAGTGATCAACTAGCGGATACTTTTACTAAACCACTCCCTATAGATCAGTTCTTATTTATTCGTAGTGAGTTAGGAATGATTTTCGAATCCGATCTTGCCAGTTTTGGAACCTGAACTTACCTTTCCTTGATTATTCATTCACTTCTTTGTTTTTTTTTGTTGATCTAGTACCCTCTCTAATAAAGTTTGACAATAAATCTCACTAAAAAGGTAAAATAACAAAAATATAATAAACAATACATAAAAAATAATAATACAAAGGATTAATTGACACGACCCGATCCTTTTTTGAAAACCAAACCACAACTCAAACCACAAACTGGTTACTCCGGATCAACCCAAAAAACTTTTTAAAATAAATAAAACAACAATGTTTAAAAATTTCAAACGAAAAGACTGAACACTTGGGCAAATGACAATCCCAATACTTAAAATGAAAGAACTCAAGATCTCCACTTTACACTCCTAACCATGTAACAAGGAAATTAAACTATTCTAGCTCTGACTCTGACTCTTCACGAGTTCCTTGACTTCTCATCAATGCTGGTGCAGCTGCTCGCATCGCCTTGCCTCTTCTTGCAGTCCGCCTCTGCTAACCCTTCATCGACCTGGTGAGTGAGAAGGGGTCAGTCTCGTCGTTACTTCCTAAGGTGTTTGCCCTAGGCAAACTTCTTACTAAACACATTATTAGGGGAAAGCCTTCCTTAGACGAAAGTCGTTCTCACTTTCATCCTTTAGACTTTACTATCAAACAGTCTATAAGAGATCTCTACTCCTGTCTTATCTTTAGAATTCCCTTACTTATGTTCTTAATAACTCCTTTCAACTTTAACTCATAGAGGTTCTCAACTTTTATCCTTAACTCAAACACAAACCGCTAGGACCACCGCATTACGTCTCGCCGTCCGGTGTCCTACCCTAGTATGCCAACCGCGTTACGTCTCGCCGTCCGGTTGCATACCCAAAATCGACAATGGCACTGCGTTACGTCTCGCCGTCCAGTCCATGCCCGTCAACTACTGCGTTAAGTCTCGCCGTCCAGTAGTGACCCCAACATACTCGATCAACTGTTGTGTTACGTCTCGCCGTCCAGCAGTGACCTCACCATCTACCGCGTCCAGTAGTGGCCCAACCGCCCGGAGGTTCCTCTTACCATTAACCATCTATTACAATCATACATCCATACATTCATACATAGCACAACGCGTGCCTCCACCCTTACAGGTGGTGGGATGCCTCACACACATATCGCGCATTACTCAAAAATAACTCAATATAACTTGAAACAAAAGGCGTAAATTAAAAGACCTACGATAGAGATTTTACCCCCTTTACACTCACCTCTTTAGTCACATCAACGTCTGCATTCTCAAGCTCAAGCCCCGCGCGTTTTCCTCTTTTGGCTCCTCCTCTATCGGTTCATCGTCTTCCTCTTCAACGACCCTAACCATAGGAGCCTCCGCCGCCATTCTCTTCAAGGTCCCTCCTCGGGCCACAATTCAGCGGCCAACTTCGAACTGCCGACACCCCGGGTCGTCTGGGAGGATAGGGTCGGGGCCTCTCCATCACTTTACCCCCGCCAGTTGCGATCACCGATGTCGAGTTCTCGGCCTTCCTTTCACCTCTAATAGACGCGGCTCTTCCCCTCCTACTAATCGGTGTGAACCTCTTCATCACGCGAGACTACGAAGTTCGATCGACTGCTAACTTCCTCGCCTTCTTTCCCTCCTTAGTCGGATTATCCCAGGAAACCTATTAATAAGAAATTCATATTCTAAGACAACCTTTCTCGATTTAAAAGCCTCCTTTTTATCTACCCAAACACCCTCTACTCAAAGTTCCATCCTCAAACCTCACTCCAAAGGTCCCTTAATCCCCTTTAAATTTTCTAGAAATACTCCCTTCAAAACCGACTATTTTTCTTAATTATTTTATCTTGGACGAATTTTTCACCTAACTTAAACCTTCTTATAATTTTGGGCACTAATTTTCCCATGTCAATCATGAGCACTTATAACCTGGAAAATTATCAAACCCTTAAAAACCCCTCGTAAAGAGTTTTATTTAATTAAAACAAATATTCGAACAATTTCTAAAAATAAAAATACATCTTCAAAAATCCCCAAATTAAATTACAGTCATCTCCTAGACGTCGCTCAATTTGTAAAATTGTTAAATTCAGAAATAACCTTCAGAGAGGCTCGAAACAATTTAAAACATCTAAAAATACATTTCTGAAAAAATTCCAGCAGCTTTAGTGACCAATCAAAATCTGCCACTAAAAGCCTGAACGTCTGTTGCTAAAACCTCATAATTGCACCCTCACGAAAAATCACCAAATCGATCTTTCTAACTCAAAGGGATCGTGTTCCCTTACCTCTAGAACGTGCCTAGGCCTAGGTTGGATGACCCGGGGACGTTGATCTCCTTGTTGATCGAACCCTCAAACGTCACCGCTATTAAAATACAAGCTTCGAATTAGACTATCGATGAATCGGGTTTAGAAATCGCGAAGGGGTTCGTGATCCTTACATAGAACGAAAGGGATGGGGTCGGGGTCGGGATTCGGCTTCGAGCGGCGCTACCGCCTTCTCCTTTCTTCCTGGGCGGGTTTACTCTGGGGAATAATTACAAAGAGGGCTGGGGAGGGATTATTGTTGGCGGCTGGTTTCTGGGCAAGTTACAGGGAGGGGTCTTGTGAAATAATTAATTGGGGGGGAGGTGGTTTGCGTGGGGAAAGGGTTTGGGGAGGGCCGCTCGGCCCTCGTCCCATCACTCTTTTTTTATAATAGGAATCATAATAATAATAATAGTTATTATTATTATTATTCCTAATCCGCGGTTGTAACTCTTAGTACTTAACCGTCAACCCAACCGATTATGTACAAAGGTCGAACCTAAACCTAAAGGTCGGGGTGTTACATTTCCTCCACCCTTACAAAAATTTTGTCCCGAAATTTGCTCGGAGCTCATCCTTCTATCAACACCCTTCTTTTCTTCCTTCTCACAATCATCTATTCTTACTATAACAACTTCGTTGGTACCTTTTTCTCGAATAAGTTTCCCTAGCTTGCAGCACTCGTGTAACCATAAGTGTCTAATTGCCCTTTTTACTCCCCAGCTTGATCCAAACATGGTGAAACAAAATGCCAATTCGGCTTCTCATGTTGATCCAATTCTCCTGGTAGTTGATGTTGAACCTAAATCCAAAATCGAGACATCACATTTCCCTCCACATTAAGAAAAATTTCGACCTTGAAATTTGTTCGTTGTGACGACTCCTAGTTTCACTTGTGATAATCTCTTTGCAAGTAGTTGTACCTCCTGCTAGCCTTGATGTATTGATCCCAAGACATCTTGTGAGGCTCCCTATGATATACTTAGTTCTTCCTTTGCTTGTTGAAGTGGCCCTAGTATTTTTCAAAGTCTAACTTTCAGCTGCTCCTTGGGGTTGTAGCCCTATGTTCAATTCTCATGAACTCCACGACCCTTCCATGCACCCTTTCCTCTCGATTATGGCGACATTTGCCATAACTCCTTGGCTCTGCCAGTCGATGTACTAACTACTTGGCCCCTCCCAGAACCTTATTCTGATCAGTTCACATCCCCATAGAATATGAGCTACCTAGACCCTCCTCTTCTCACTCATGAAGGGGTTTCACTAAACGATCCCTCTAGGAACCTCCTCCTTCTCCTTCCCAAGACGTATCATACCCCTTGGGGAATCCTAAATTTATTTCCTTATCATGGTTAGAGTATACTGGAGATAGTAAAAATATTCGAAAGACTCTGACTCGTTTGGCCAAACTTTTAACTAACACTCCCTTTTTCCTTTCCTTTTAAAAACTGAAACCTTAAAAACGCAGATCGTCACTCCAGTATTCCTTAGAGGCCAAGGAACAGAGGAGTGTCGGCTCTGATACCAAAATGACACGACCCGATCCTTTTTTGAAAACCAAACCACAACTCAAACCACAATTCGGTTACTCCGGAGCAACCCAAACAAATTTTTAAAATAAATAAACCAACAATGTTAAAAAATTTCAAACGAAAAGACTGAACACTTGGGCAAATGACAATCTCAATAATTAAAATGAAAGAACTCAAGATCTCCAGTTTACACTCCTAACCATGTAACAGGGAAATTAAATTATTCTAGCTCTGACTCTTCACGAGTTCCTTGACTTCTCATCAATGCTGGTGCAGCTGCTCGCATCGCCTTGCCTCTTCTTGCAGTCTGCCTCTGCTAACCCTTCCTAGACCTGGTGAGTGAGAAGGGTTCAGTCTCGTCGTTACTTCCTAAGGTCGTTGCCCTAGGCAAACTTCTTACTAAACACATTATTAGGGGAAAGTCTTCCTTAGACGAAAGTCGTTCTAACTTTCATCCTTTAGACTTTACTATCAAACAGTCTATAAGAGATCTCTACTCCTGTCTTATCTTTACAATTCCCTTACTTATGTTCTTAATAACTCCTTTCAACTTTAACTCATAGAGGTTCTCAACTTTTATCCTTAACTCAAACACAAACCGCTAGGACCACCGCTTTACGTCTCACCGTCCGGTGTCCTACCCTAGTATGTCAACCGCGTTACGTCTCGCTGTCCGGTTGCATACCCAAACTTGGAAATGGCACTGCGTTACGTCTCGCCGTCCAGTCCATGCCCGTCAACTACTGCGTTACGTCTCGCCGTCCAGTAGTGACCCCAACATACTCGATTAACTGCTGCGTTACGTCTCGCCGTCCAGCAGTGACCTGACCATCTACCGCGTCCAGTAGTGGCCCAACCGCCCGGGGGTTCCTCTTACCATTAAGCATCTATTAAAATCATACATCCATACATTCATACATAGCACAACGCGTGCCTCCACCCTTACAGGCGGTGGGATGCCTCACACACATATCGCGCATTACTCAAAATTAACTCAATATAACTTGAAACAAAAGGCGTAAATTAAAAGACATACGACAGAGATTTTACCCCCTTTACACTCACCTCTTTAGTCGCATCAACGTCTGCATTCCCACGCTCAAGCCCCTCGCGTTTTTCCTCTTTTGGCTCCTCCTCTATCGGTTCATCGTCATCCTCTTCAACGACCCTAACCATTGGAGCTCCGCCGCCATTCTCTTCAAGGTTCCTCCTCGGGCCACAATTCAGCGGCCAACTTCGAACTGCCGACACCTCGGGTCGTCTGGGAGGATAGGGTCGGGGCCTCTCCATCACTTTACCCCCCGCCAGTTGCGATCACCGATGTCGAGTTCTCGACCTTCCTTCCGCCTCTAATAGATGCGGATCTTCCCCTCCTACTAATCGGTGTGAACCTCTTCATCACGCGATACTACGAAGTTTGATCGGCTGCTAACTTTCTCGCCTTCTTTCCCTCCTTAGGCGGATTATCCCAGGAAACCTATTAATAAGAAATTCATATTCTAAGACAACCTTTCTCGATTTAAAAGCCTCCTTTTTATCTACCCATACACCTTCTACTCAAAGTCCCATCCTCAAACCTCACTCCAAAGGTCCCTTAATCCCCTTTAAAATTTTTCTAGAAATACTCCCTTCAAAACCGACTATTGTTATTAATTATTTTTATCTTGGAAGAATTTTTCACCTGACTTGAACCTTCTTATAATTTTGGGCACTAATTTTCCCATGTCAATTATGAGCACTTATACCCTCGAAAATTATCAAACCCTTAAAAACCCCTCGCAAAGAGTTTTTTTTTCGTTGAATCAGTTCCTCCTTTTATTACTTTTTGCAAAAAGGAAAGTCATTTGCAAGGTACAAATGACTAAACCAATACAACGAAAGGAAAACTCAAGTAGAGCAGCCCTATAAGTCGAAATAAAAACCTCCTACCTCCTACCACACACTACACATAGACCTACTCAAAATTCTCGACCCCCTAAACTTCTCCCTGCAAACCAAGTAGCAGCAACCCTTCAGTAAGTTGTTCATTATCGTCACAAATAATCCTCAGATCACAAGTAACATCCCTGATCAACTCCTCCACTTGCTTCCTGGCATTTCCATACAAGCAACGGCATCGCTCCTTCCAGATCCCTGCGCAGCATAGGCACCAGATTAAGCTTGTTATCCTACCCAGCTGTGGCCTTTTACAACTAGCAATACCTGCAGCCACAGTAGCCTCCCAAGAACCACAACAAAACCTCCCCATTTTAAAGCCCTAACAACTTGTCGAGAGAAAGCACACGCAAAGAATAAATGTTCACGAGTTTCGACTTCAGTACCACATAACACACATAAACCATCTGTCTGATTACCCCACGTCAGTAGCTTCTGCTTAGTGACCACAGTGTCTAACATGATCATCCAGGCTAGGAAGCTGTTGCGAGGTACATAATTCTTCCCCCAGACTAACTTAGCCCAATCAACCACCTCATACTTGACCCGCAAGGTGTTCCAAACGACAGAAACTTTGAACACAGGTATAGGTTTATTATCCCACAGAATCAGAGAATTTTGCAGCAACAGTAAAGGATGGACCAGAGGTCGCAACTTGAGAATCCTCCTCCAGGGCCAGGAGCTGCTTGGGCAATCAGAAACTGTCCAGATGCAGCGATCCTTGACTTTATACTGTTGAAACCACGCTACCCATATAGCTCCACTCTTCATTAGGAATAACCAGAGGAACCTGATTGTACATGCCTTGTTCCAGGCACATAATTCACGCAACCCCAAACCTTCTTCCATTCTAGGTCTTGCCATCCTATCCCAACTCACCTTAGCACGACCCTCTTCTCCCCCATGCCAGAGAAACCTGGAACACACCAATTGAACTTGCTTAATAAATTTTTTGGGCAGGATAAAAATCTGCATCCAGTACTGGAGTGTCCCCATCAACACTGACGAAATCAACTGCAACCGCCCAGCATAACTGAGTTTTTTGGCACGCCAAGACTGGACCTTTTTTGTAATTATGGCCACTAACTTGTTAGTCTGACTAGAAGGCAGCTTCCCTAAAAGAAGAGGCACACCCAAGTATCGCACAGGTAAGATACCTTCTGCAAAACCTGAAACCCGCAAGGCTGTTTGCTTGAAATGCACTGACTTCCCCCCAAAATACACCTCGCGTTTCCCTGGATTGCACTTTAGCCCCGAAATGGTATGAAACTCTTTCAAAATCCCCTGAACTTTCTGAATAGCCTGCCCTGAACCTTCTTTGAAAATGAGCAAATCGTCGGCAAAACACAAGAGTGTCAAACCAACCTTCTTGCACTGAGGATGAAACGCCAGGGTGCCTTCTGCAGCAGCTCGGTTCAAAAGAAGTGAAAGTCCTTCCATAGCTTTTGTAAATAGGTAAGGTGAGAGGGGGCCACCCTGCCTCACCCCCCTCTGTGCCCCAAAGAAACCACACAACCCACCGTTAACACAAATGCTAAACTTTGTTGTCTTAACACAAAGTCTAATCCAGTAAATGAATCTTTGAGGGAATCCCATTACTTCCATCATAAGGAATAGATAGCCCCAGTGAACATAATCAAAGGCTTTCATAAGATCCACCTTTATAGCACATCGAGAAGAAAGGGAACTTTTGTGGTAACCACTCACAAGCTCTTGTTCCTTTAGTATATTATCTACAATCCGTCTCCCTTCAATAAACGCAGACAGATTTCCACTAACTACACTAGACAAAACCTTCCTCAATCTATTCGCAAGCAACTTAGCAATGACTTTATAGAGAATATTCACACAAGAGATTGGCCTAAATTCTTTTAGCCTACAAGCAGAAGCAACCTTTGGTATCAACGATACAGCAGTGGAGTTTACACTACTAGGAAGCTTACCAGAAGTGAAGAATCCCAGAATCCCAGCAGTGATGTCCTCCCCAACAATCCCCAATGTGCGTTTGTAGAAGCCAGCTGAAAACCCATCCGGGCCAGGGGCCTATGAGAACTCATGCCAACTACCACCTGTCTCACATCATCAGCTGTAAATTCCTGACATAAGAAAGACTTCTGCTCCTCACTCAATCGATGTAGGACCAAATCCTCCAGATATTGCTTACAAGGTTGAACCTCAGGGTCAATGAAACCAAACAAAATTTTATAAAACTTTACTGCTTCAGCTGCAATGTCGTCCATCTCCACTATCTCCTCACCCCCCTCGAGTATCAACTTCCTTATAGCCTTCTTAGCAGTCTTGATTTTAACCGATTGATGAAAAAATCTAGTACCCTGGTCTCCCAACTTCAGGTGACTTACTCGAGCCTTTTGCCAATAAAAACTCTCCTCATCCTTCTTTAGCTTCACAAGCTTAGAGCTAAGGTCTTCTACCAAAGCAAAAAGGTCACCAGAGGGATTGGATAGGGCCCTTTCTTGAGCAACAAGCAACTGCCCTTCAATGTCTCTCACCTGCCCACTGATGTCATTAAAAACCTCTTTGTTCAACTTCCTCAACCCCTTCTTGACAGCATTAAGCTTAGTTTTCACAACCTGGAACCTGTCTCCATGAGCCTGTGTAGACCACCCTTCTTCAACAATACGGTAGAAATCAGGGTGACCAGCCCAAAGCTCAAAGTATTTAAAGGGCTTTGGCAGGGACTTCTGCTCAGGCTTCGTGTTGACACAGACCCCCACAATGATCCGAGAAGGCTCCTATCAAGATCTCAATTCCACAGCAAGGAAAGGCATCAAACCAAGCCTCATTTACAAGGCCTCGATCAAGCTTCCTTGCCATAGGGTTATCCTTTTGCCTGTTCGTCCAAGTAAAGAAAGGGCCATTAGACCTATGATCAACCAGTTCCATACTATCTACCCAATTCCTGAAATCCATCATGCAGCTAATCATCGCGGTTAGGTTTGAAGTTTCTAGAGGGGATAAAACAGAGTTAAAATCCCCTCCAACAATCCATGGAACCGTGGATATCTTGAATCTATCCAGGCTCCTATAAGTATCCCTCCTCTCAGTCTCATCATTAGATGCATACACACTTGTGATGAAGCAACTAGCGCCACTTGATTCTCTAGCCACACAGTGTACATAGTTCTTCCTAGCTGCAAGAACTCTAAATTCAATTTCCGGGTCCCAGAACAACTAAATCCTGCCCAGATCACTATCAAAGTAATTAAGAAACTTCTTCCACCCTGTGCAAAACCCCACTACAGTCTCTTCAGATTTAGCCTTTCTAACCCTTGTTTCAAGAATAGCCACTACATCCACCTTATGTCTACTCAGGACTTGTGAAAAGTCCCTTCTCTTAGAGGTTTTATTAAACCCTCTAACATTCCAGAATAAAATCTTCATCCAGGGGAGGTATGAGAACCCCCACCCTTCTTACCACCTTTCTTTGGAGCAGCCTGCAACTGAGTAAGTTCTTTATCACCTAACCCTTGCAATGCAGCAAACGTTTGAGTAGTCTGCAATACACTGGTAGGACTAGGGAGTGGAGACCAACATCTCGGCCTAGCCCCATTCACCACCTTCTGAAACTCATCCTCTATGGGAAGCATTGGTGAACTACACTCTACAACCGATTGAAAAGAATGCTCCAAGTTAATGCCCACACAGTTTGAGCCAACCATGAGATTAGTGCATTGTACCGTATCTGCAGACACCACATTCTTCCCCTTGTCCTCTCTGATTGGACTACCATTCTGGACAGAAGTGGTGTTAGGCGCCATCCCAACCGCTTTCTTTACCCAGATGCGTTCAACTTCACTGTTCCCCTGACCCCCCTTGGTCTTCTGAGCATGATCTCGTTTACCACATCCACATTTGAGACCAAAAGAGTGGCAATGGTCACAAACAGGAGGAAGATGGCTGTAAGCCACACCCACCTTAATTGAGCGATCGTCAGTTGGCCAAATCAAAACATGATCAGGGAACTGGCCTGAAGCCTTCAACTCCACAAGAGCCTTCGCACAGCCAAGTCGACCCCCCATCCTCGTGGTATGATCAACCCCCAAAGGAATTCCAAGGAAACTCCCCAACCGACTCATACCCCTGAAAATTCACATACTCCAGTGGGACATTGGTGAATCGCACCCAGATAGGCAGAGCCGTATTCCCCAAATCTTCAACATCAATCCCCGGGGTCCAAGGTCGAAGATACAACATATTATCTGCATGGAACCAAGGCCCGCTCTCCAAGATCCAATCACACGTTTCCTGGGATGGAAGTTGAAGGAGAATCAGCTGATTTCCCAGTAAAGAAACCTGAACAATACCGTCTCGCCCCCATAGTTTGTTCGCCCGTCGCCGGAGCTCCAGAAGAGAAGGCAGAGAAGGGTGAAGGAACTGCCCGACCAAGGCTTAATAGGAACATCTTCACCGGTGGAATATATTCGAGACGATTCGCCTCTCCGATGGCAAATAGCTCCGCCCAAGGCTTAATAGGAACTCCGTCATTACCCAAACCACTCGCTTCAGCAGCCATCGATCTCAAAGAAAAGAAAACGTACCGGCGCAGATGCCGGCACGGCCAGCCAGGCCCGCGGTGGAACCCTAGCTCGCCAAAAAAATGGGAGGATTTCTCTCACTACTCTCTCACTAGCCCGGTCCAAAGAGTTTTATTTAATTAAAACAAATATTCAAATAATTTATAAAAATATAAATACATCTCCAAAAATCCCCAAATTAAATTACAGTCATCTCCTAGACGCCGCACAATTTATAAAATTGTTAAATTCAGAAAACAACCTCCAGAGAGGCTTGAAACAATTTAAAACCTCTAAAAATATGTTTCTGGAAATTCCCAGCATCTTTAGTGACCAATCAAAATCGTCACTAAAAGTCTGAACGTCTGTTGCTAAAACCTCAGAATTACACCCTCACAAAAAATCACCAAATCGATCGATCTAACTCAAAGGGATCGAGTTCCCTTACCTCTAGAACGTGCCTAGGCCTAGGTTGGATGACCCGGGACATTGATCTCCTTGTTGATCGAACCCTCAAATTTCACCGCTATTAAAATACAAGCTTCGAATTAGACTATCGATGAATCGGGTTTAGAAATCGCGAAGGGGTTCGTGATCCTTACCTAGAACGAAAAGGATGGGGTCGGGGTCGGAATTCGGCTTCGAGCGGCGTTGCCGCCTTCTCCTTTCTTCCTGGGCGGGTTTACTCTGGGGAATAATTACAAAGAGGGCTGGGGAGGGATTATTGTTGCCGGCTGGTTTCTGGGCAAGTTACAGGGAGGGGTCTTGTGAAATAATTAATTGGGGGGAGGTGGTTTGCGTGGGGAAAGGGTTTGGGGAGGGCCGCTCGGCCCTCGTCCCATCACTTTTTTTTATAATAGGAATCATAATAATAATAGTTATTATTATTATTATTCCTAATCCGCGGTTGTAACTCTTAGTACTTAACCATCAACCCAACCGATCATGTACAAAGGTCGAACCTAAACCTAAAGGTCGGGGTGTTATATTAATTAAATGAATATTAAAAAAAAACAAAAATCAAAACGGCAATCCCCCAATGCGCGATGACCTCGTCTCTTCCACCGGGGTCTCGAAGCTTTCCAGCGCGACCCTTTCCCCTTCTTCTACGATTACGATTTCAAATCGTATCCGCATCGCCGATACTCGACCAGCAATTCCACTTCCCATTTTCCTACACTCCCAAATCTTTCTTTCCCAATAATCGATTCCCAATTGCGCTCCTTCCCTTTCTGCCTTCCTTCCCAAAATCGCCAACTACGAAAACCTCGAGCTCTTACGACAAAAATGCCGGCGCCTCTGCATCTATATATACTGGTCCTTCTCCATTCCACTTCTCATCCCTCACCGCATCTCCACTCCTCGTTACCTGGCTAAACCCGCAATCATGTGCTTTCTGTCTGATGAATCGTTTGTCATGACAAATGATCTCTTTCGTCGTACCTACACCGGTGCGCTGTTTCACCATCCAGTGGGCGAAAAACGTCATCGCCATATGAAAATTTTTGCTGAGAAGCCCATCCTGCCAATCAACACCCTGGATCCCTATGCTTTTGCCTTCCTCGATTCTGTGGGTCCAGACTCCCTCATTGACAGTCTTGGGTGTCTCGAAATGGGGGATTCTCCACCTCGCGTCTACTGCCCAGCAGCAGTTCGGGCGTTCTACTCTAATCTTCGCACAGATGGTCTGGAGACAGGGAAGTTTACCACCTTGGTGTTTGGTAATCTTCTTACTCTCACTGTCGAAGATATTGTTGCTTTCCTTGTTCTTCCCTATCTCGGCAAGAAGCTTATGAGTTCACTGCCGTTCTGGTCCTAAAAGTTTGATCTGCACCAGGCTGCCATGAATCGTCCTCTTGAAGAGTTGGACGATTCTCTCAAACTTCTTAATTATTACATCACTACGGTGTATTTCCCTCGGACAAATTTTCTGAATATCGTCCTCCTTCATGATTGCTGGATTATGTCACATGCTATCTCCGACATGTCTCTCAGTTATCCTCATATGTTGTTTGGAGCGATCATAGATGTTGCTGCCAACGAGTCTCCTACGGCTGGCCTGCCTTTTGCTGGCTTGGTTACTCAGCTGCTTCATTGTGTGGGAGTTTCTCTCACTGACTTTGTCTTTGTCACTACTGACTTTGTCAGTCCCACTCTTGATGATGTTCTCGGAGCTGTCGGGTTCCCCCTCTTCATTGATTTAACATCAGGGGGAGAAGCCGTGGTGGACGCACCTAATGAACTCAATGAAGAGGGAACTGCGGAAGGCGGCGCGCCCGCGGAAATTGTTGCATCTGCTTCCACCTCCATTCGCTCATTCAAGCTCAAACGCCAGGCCAAAGGACCTCGTCCTTCTAAGAAAGTGCTTAAGCGCCTCAAAAAACAGAATGCCCTAAGCTTGATCAAAATAATTAAGAGCAATAGTTTAGGGGGGAGTTTGGATTAAGACTCTTAGGGGGAGTATTTGCAAATTGTTTCGGCTTGTTTTGTTTGAGTTTTTCAAATTAACTGCGAATGGTCTCCATAATGCCCTAAGCTTGCTTAGGATGAATGAAACTTTTAGAACCCTGGGCTATACTCAGGATGGTTCTATGGAAAAGCATATGCGGCAATAGGATGCTAAATCAAGCTTAGTGGGAGATTGTTGAGTAAAAAAGCTTGACTTAGCAATTTTATGTTATCTTGAATATGTGCTGTTATTTTAGACTAACAATTCTTGCAGAAATATCACAATCAAGGTCTTGAAAAGATTTGCTAAGAAAAGGAAAGAATTCAAAGCAATTGCTTGGCCTTCAAGAAGCTACCATATCAAGTGAAGAGCATATCAAATCAAGGAGATACTTGCCATATAAAGGACTACAAATGAAACGAAATGAAGTTTTGCTTTCACTATAAATAGGAGATTCATTTGTAGTTTAGAGTACCTTTTGCAAAGTTCTCTTCTCCCTTGTAATAGCGAAATTGTGTGATCATATTTCATGGTGTGAATAGCTTGATATCTCGGGGGTTGAGATATTCAAGCTAGGTCGGGTAGAAAGGGTAGAAAGGGTATTTGTAATAGGTACTAGTGCAAGAGCAAAAGGGGATTCTTGCTTGAGAGTTGCACTAGGTGAATTACTCTTCAATCAAGTCAAACTAAGAGTGTTGGCTTGATTGATTGAGTGGGTAGCTTAACTTGGATTTAGCTAAGGGGTTGAATAGGTGTGGAGTCGCACCTATTTGGTTCTTGACACGAAGTGTCAAGGTTGTTTCAATTTCATAGGTTAGAGAGTCTTTTATTTTAATAAAAGTTAGAGTCTCTCATGAGATAATGGTAACTATCTCCAGGACGTGGATGTAAAGCCATATTGGCCGAACCACGTTAAAATCGGCTGTCCCGACTCATCTCTCTTTCTCTTTGTACCTTCTCTAACTTTGTTCTCTTCATCAGTGCCAACAAATTAATCACATCAGGAGAGATTCTTGGCAAGTCCTTTTGGATTGCTCAATCAAGCTAGTGCTAATCTCTCACTATTGAAATCTGAATTAATTTGTGCATTGACCACGTCAAAAGTATCCATTATTGACCTCGCTTGGTACAACATTTGAGACATATAATGCTTGTTTTAGAACTGATTGACTATGGAATGGCTGTAAAACCATTACCACCACCAAGTGCCATGAATTCTATGTGTTTTAGGTAAAGAAAATGGATTTCCGCAGCTCAGAAAGATTACAAAAGTGTACAGGAAAAATGATTCACCAAGCCATCTGACAAGAAACCGGCTCTTTCTATTTTGGATCAGAAGTGATTATTTTCCATGTTAACAAGCAACATTGGGCAACAGGCCCATTCCACTTCTTTCTCATGGGTGGTGACGGAAAGAATGAAAAAGAGGAATTGGGAGGAGCCATTCTGGGGAAATATATGGAAAATCTTTTTTGCCATCTTTTGGGGGAGATTTACGGGAACAAGAAATTCTTTTGGAGGGAGGGAAATTCTCTTGGGGAGAATTAATTGGACACGAGGCGATAGAGAACAGCAGCGCGGAGAGGAGGCGGACATAATTCAGAAGGCAGTAGGAGAGAGCTGGTCAAACGAGCGCCGGCGCATCACAATTTGCTGTGTTTCTCGAGTATTTTCGTCAATTTTCATTGATTAATATCATGATGATTGAGAACATGATTATATCTTTTGATTTCGTCATGAACAAAGCTCCAATTTTTGGGGGAAACACCATAGGATGTAGGTATTTCTAGATTTGATGGATTGATTCATATTTCTTTTCTTCCAATCTCTATTGCATGACATTGCTTAATGCTTTGTGTTGACTGGCCACCACTACAATGATTTGTTGTTAATTAGGTTATTAGCGACAGTGAAAACCCTAATAACTGAACATATTTCATGTGACATAGTAACTTATCGAAGCAACAGTGGATTAAATAAGGTGCTATGCGGTCTTAAATAGTATATCGATCTTCAGGCTAAATAATTAAGTCATTGAGCTACGACAGTAGGATTTGAATTGATTGCTTAGTACGTAGTAATTCCCGACAGGGATAGCTAACATAGTAGTGATATCCTGTCTGTAGAGATATGGATTAAATTGATTGGAATATGTGAATTAATTTGGATATGATATGTAGCAAGTTCCGGTGTTTCTCCCAGAGATTTCTCCCATTGATTTTTCCCGATAATTTTAATTTGCTTGTTCTGTTTAATTATTAGCTAGTAGTTTCATCACTAAAACATTTTTCACCTATAGTTTCCTCTATAAAATTGATAGAATATAAGGTTGTACCAGTCCATGAGAGACGATACCCGGACTTCTCGGTTTTACTACGAGATAGGATTCAGGCATCACGCTTTTGCCCTATCAAGTTTTTGGCGCCGTTGCCGGGGACTGTCATACCTTGTTTTTATTGATTTTTGTGAGTGAGCTATTTTGATCTGGATGTTAGTGTGCAGAAGAATTTTCAGGTTTATCCTTCTCGTGCATGCCAAGGAGGACGACTGGCAATTTAATGCCACTAGATATGGAGATAGAGAATACCTGCCGTCAGAACAAGAAGCAGGTCAAGTTAGGGAAGCAGCCAACCACAACTCCTAGGCCTTCCTTAACCTAGAGAGGGATGACTTCATCACATGTCGTCCCTACACCACCGACACCACCACCACGCAACATCGAGCCTGTCATCATGGCAGAGGATCGTTCGATCAGGGCTCGTTTGAATCGAAGGACTGGAGCCTGAGCTTCATGTGTTGCCATTTTGGCTGGGGATGCAACCATGAAGATTACCCCAGCATTTATCAATATGATCACCAACGGGTACACTTTCACCGGGGCTAGCACTGAGGATTCTCACGAACATCTTCGCCGGTTCGCGAGCATATGTGATACTAGAAGAGCCCAACTGTGTATGATGATGCAATTCGTCTTCGGATGTTCTCATTCTCTCTTATAGGGAATGCATCACACTGGTTTCAGAACTTAACACCATGTTCCATCACGACATGGGCTCAGCTTGAGAAGGCCTTTCTAGATAAGTACTTCCCACCTGCCTTGGCAATGAAGAGGCAAGAGGAAATTGTTACTTTTAAGCAGGCTGATGATGAGAGTCTGACTGAGGCATGGGAGCTCTATAAGGGGTTATTGATGAGATGCCCAAGCCATGGTCTTGAAGATTGGAATGTGATCTTTATTTTCTTCAATGGAATCAGAAGGGAGTTCCGTGATGCCCTGAATAATGCTTCTCGAAATGGTTTCACAAGCATGGAGGCACCAGCAGCATATGATATGGTAAAGAAGATTTTTTCAGAAGCCACTGAATAGGGTAGTGAGACCAGTATTCGAAGAAGATGAGGCTTGCATGAGATAGACAGAGTTGCGAGTCTAGAAGCCAAGATAGATGCCAAGCTGGATTCTAAGTTTGATGCACTCGAACGAAGGCTGGCCAAGATTGCTCTGGGTAGACCCTAGGAGGCTGCTTCATGTGAACTTTGCGATGGTCCTCATCATAAGGATATGTGTCCACTAGGAGCTGCTCAGTTGGAAGATGTCCAATATATCAATAATCCGCGGAGTCAAGGCCAGGGTGGTATGTATTCAAATACGTACAACCCACAATGGAGACATCACCCTAATTTGTCATGGTCGAACAATAACCCAGCTGGTGTTCGAAACATCCCATCTCCTGGTTTTCCACAGCAGCAGCCTCAACCAGAGAAAAATCCCAGCTGGAAGAGTTTATTTTAGCTCATATGCAGAAAACAGACAATAATTTCAAGGGTCTTGATCAATTTGTCACTCAACAGCTAGCCATCAACAATAATATGCAATCATCTATGCTAGCTATGGAGAGGAAAATAGGCCAGATAGCTCAAACTTTGGCAGATATTCAATGTAGGATTCCTGGGACTTTACCGGCAAATACTGAGAGAAATACAATGGATGCCATGGTTGTAGCGGTCACATTGAGGCGTGGAAAGGCCTTGGAGGATCCAGAGAGTTCGGGAAAGTCAACAAAATCAGAAAAAGAAGAAGTTGTAGAGGTAGAGGATGAAAAAAGTGCAAAAGATGAAAAATCTGACTTGCACAGGCACACTGCATGCAATCTGCCTGTGCATGAGCATTCTGCCTGTGCACCTCCAAAAGAGCAAAAATTCAAGAAGGAAGAGGTAAAGCCTTATGAACCTCCCGCACCCTTCCCTCAGAGGTTAATGAATCCCTTGGAAGACCCAAACTTCAAAAAATTTGTGAATCTCTTCAAGCAACTTCATATTAACATACCGTTAGCAGAGGCACTTGAACAGATGCCTACATATGCTAAATTCTTAAGGGAGTTGCTGACAAAGAAGCGTAAATGGGCTGATCTAGAGAAGGTAACCCTTACTTCTGAATATAGTGATGTGTTTCAGAATAAATTACCAGAAAAGAGGGATGATCTGACAGCTTCACCATTCCATGTGTCATTGGAGGTAGAGAGTTTGATAAATCACTTTGTGATCTTGGAGCAGGAATTAATTTAATGCCATACTCAGTCTACAAGAAATTGGGATTGGGAGATGTTCTTAAGCCTACTCGGATCACTCTCCAATTGGCCGATCGATCATTGAAAATTCCAAAGGGAGTGGTGGAGAATGTATTGGTGAAGGTGGCAAAGTTTATTCTCCCAACAGATTTTGTCATTTTGCAGATGGAAGAAGATCGGGGAGTGCCTATCATTCTTGGGAGACCTTTTCTAGCAACTGGAGATGCACTCATCGATGTTGGGAGAGGCAAACTGACATTCAGAGTAGGTAAGGAGGAGGAAACTTTTAATGTCTTTCAAGTTGATCATAATCACGATGCATTTGATGACTTTGAAAGTGGAGCTCGAGAAAGGAAAAATTCCTCTTCCTGTGATAGTGGACCACCCAAAGAACTATCACATATCCTATTTGCTCAGATTTTGAAATCAAAGCAAGGACAAAAATCCTTGCAAGGTCATCTCAAGTATCGATATTTGGGTAAGGATTTCAATCTTCCTGTTATTATTCCTTCTTCACTAACATCCAAACAGGAAGAGTACTTGCTTGAGGCGCTGCAATACCACCTACGCCTCACTAAAGGATCCAACATGCCAACTAAGAAGGACATACCAAATTTTCGCACACCTGGCCCTGCAGAGGTGACTCATATGTTGGATGGAGGTTATGCGTTCTATTCATTGCTCGGGAGGGTATTCTGGATACCTTTCCATAGCCATTGGTTGAAAGCTCCATGAACGTCAGGCTGAGGACGTTAAATAAGCGCTTCTTGGGAGGAAACCCAATGTGAGTTTTCTTTTCTTTATTTTTTCTTTTTTTGTTGCGTCAAACCCGTGCATGTTTAGATTAGGAGTTGAACATTAGGGACAATGTTCCATCCTGAGTGTGGGGTGGTGAGTCTTAGTGTTGTTTGTCCCTGTTGCATGTGGTAAAAAAACAAAAAAAAATTGTCATTAGGTTGTGCACAGCTGCATGCAGTTTGCCTGTGTTGGTGCAGTCTGCCTGTGCTAACCTAATGGCTAAAAAACACCTAAAAATCAGAAAAATTATAAACAAAACCTTGTACTCTTGTGGTAACATGATGTAAATGATGGTGATGGGTTTGAAATGAGTTTGTGCATGAATGAAATCATCAAAATTATCCCACTAGTGTTGAACTGCAAAGTTCTTCACAATGAGCTTAATAGTTTGACTAACTGGATATGCTTTGAATGAGCAAACTCTTTTAGAAACACTCTCTTTTGGGAGGATAGTGTAATGACTTTTGGTGAAGTAGTTAGGTGGAGAACATTGACCATTCGACATGTTTGGATACCGTGCTTACTTGCATCTGTTATGAGCTTTTGACTTTCCAATGAGTCTCTCTATTTTAAAAGGTTTTATGATGGGGTCAACTGTATCTTTATAAAAGGAAAAAAATCCTACCTAACAAGTAAAATATAAGAAAGTTGACATAACAATTAAAGTGTGGGTAAAATACCAAAATCGTGTGAGGCAATCACTCATTGCACATGGGGTTTAGGAAAGGTTCAACAGAGCATCGGTTCGCGACCGTACGATGTTGCTTATCAAGTACGATCCCCCGTTGAGTGAAGTGTCGTTTGAGGATGTGCATTGACCCTCCACACGGACCGAGGAAAAGGAGTTGAAAGAAGCCATTATGCGAGTGCTAAGAAGCATAAATTGCTCTTGCTCAGTCACCGGTAGTAAGAAACAAATCCCACTTGTTCTAAATACGACCACTCGGCAAGCAAAATCAGAAAGAGAGAAAGACTCTCCTTGTCAGAAAAGGTAGTGATGTGCTTAAAGCTAAAACCAAGTTTGCTAAAATCTTCCCCCATTAGTTTTTTAGACTCAGGCCTAGTTAATTGCTTATGATTGATGTGAGTAAGCCAGATTGTCCTCACGAGATATGCACCTCACTGGTGTGGTCAGATTCTCCTAATAACTGTTGCACCATAAGTTGTTAATCACCCACTAACGACGATCGGAATTGAGTGTTGGTAATTGAGTTTTTGGTGGATTTAAGCTAGTCAATGGTAAATGGTTGCAAAGAGCTTGAGTGTGGGGTGAATGGTGTGATCATTAAAGCACAACTCCTCCGTTGAGAAAGAAGCTACTAATTATAACAGGAATACAATGATAAATTTATCTTGTTGATGTTGTGTTCTGTGTGTCGTGGGCATTGTGTTTTGTGTTTTGAGCAAGGTCGTCACTGTGTGGTCTGTGATGTGTTTTCTCCAATTATTGTTCTCTTGTTCAAGTTGTTGCTTAGGGACAAGCAGGTATTCAGTGTGGGTTGTGATAATTGTCGAAAACATCAGGGGCGGAGCTACAGCAGCCTTCGGGGGGGCCCCGGCCCCCCCGAGAATTTTGAAAGTCACGTGTAAAAGTTCGGTATTAGACGTATAAACTAAATATTATGTATAAAACTAACCAACATGAAACAAAACAATAAAAGTCTCTGTAGTCTAGTGGAATCGCCCCTTGCCCTCTCAACTAGTGGTCAAGGTTTCATCCTTGTGGGAAGCATGGTATGTTTTTATCACTAGCTTTTTTGGTAATAGTTTATGTTTTGATTCCTACATAGTCAATTTAGTCTATGATTTTCATAATAGTTTATTTGTCATTCAAACTATTTTCAAAATTTCAAGGATAGTTTGAAATATGATGAATACTTTTAGTTATATGGCCTTTAAGTTTTTATTTAACTAAATTTTTTTATAAAATGCTTAAAGTTTCATAGTTGGTTTGTTAATTATTTAATTTTAAACTAGATTTAAGTTCTTATTTAACTAAAAAATTGATCAATGCTTGAACTTTCATATTTCGTTTGTTAATTATTTAACTTTAAATTAGATTGATTAAATTCTTCAATTTTAAGGTTATTTTTGAATATATAATGAATAAATTTGGTAGAATATTAATATTGGTAGACATTCGCCTTTAGTTATTAAATCTTTTACGCCACAAAATATTGAAATGAGTTAGTAACTTGTATATAGTTTTCTGATTTATTCCAAATTTAATATAAATTTTTTGGGCGCTTTTAATAAAATAAAATGAGTTTTTGTTTAATAGAATTTTAGCTATTTACGGTAAAGTATCAAGAGAACTCCGGCCCCCCCGAAAGCTAAATCCTAGCTCCGCCCCTGGAAAACATATTGATCATATGTGCTTCATGAGATTATTTCATGATATGTATGAGACATATAATGCTTGTTTTAGAACTGATTGACTATGGAATGGCTGTAAAACCATTACCACCAAGTGCCATGAATTTTATGTGTTTTACGTGAAGAAAATGGATATCCGCAGCTCAGAAAGATTACGAAAATGTACAGGAAAAATGATTCACCAAGCTATCTGACAAGAAACCGACTCTTTCTATTTTGGATCAGAAGTGATTATTTTCGTTGTTAACAAGCAACATTGGGCCACAGGCCCATTCCACTTCTTTCTCCTAGGTGGTGACGGAAAGGATCAAAAAGAGGAATTGGGAGGAGCCATTCTGGGGAAATATATGGAAAATATTTTTTGTCATCTTTTGGGGGAGATTTACGGGAACAAGGAATTCTTTTGGAGGGAGGGCAATTCTCTTGGGGAGAATTAATTGGACACGAGGCGATAGAGAACAGCAGCGCGGAGAGGACGCGGACATAATTCAGAAGGCAGTAGGAGAGAGCTGGTCAAAAGAGCTTCGACGCATCACAATCTGCTGTGTTTCTCGAGTATTTTCGTTAATTTTCATTGATTAATATCATGATGATTGAGAACATGATTATATCTTTTGATTTCTTCATGAACTAAACTCTAATTTTTGGGGGAAACACCATAAGATGTAGGTATTTCTAGATTTGATGGATTGATTCATATTTCTTTTCTTCCGATCTCTATTGCATGAAATTGCTTAATGCTTTGTGTTGACTGGCCACCAATACAATGATTTGTTGTTAATTAAGTTATTAGCAACAGTGAAACCCTAATAACTTAACATATTTCATGTGACATAGTAACTTATCGAAGCGACAAGTGGATTTGCGATCTTCAGGCTAAATAATTAAGTCATTGAGCTACGACAGTAGGATTTGAATTGATTGTTTAGTACGTAGTAATTCCCGACAGGGATAGCTAGCACAGTAGTGATATTTTGGATTAAATTGATTGGAATATGTGAATTAATTTGGATATGATAGGTAGCGAGTCCCGGTGTTTCTCCCAGAGCTTTCTCCCGTTGATTTTCTCTCGAAAACTTTAATTTGCTTGTTTTTTTTTTAATTATTAGCTAGTAGTTTCATCAGTAGGGACAGTGAAGATTGCTATGAATGGATGTTGAATGCGATGGAAACAAACCCGAACGAAGACCTGGAAAGATGGTGTACCCTCATGTGATTTTTATGGCGAGAGCACAACGCTCATCTCTTCAATTGGCATCGGCTACCGGAGCAGGAGATAGTGCCAAGAGAGAAAGCCTTCTTGGAAGAGTACCAAAGCCAACAACAGCGGACTACGATCCCGACAGTGGTGGCGGCGACGACATTATATTGGAGGAAATCCAATACAGGTCGCGTCAAAATCAACACGGATGCTGATTATTTGGCTGACGGTGGCATAGGGCTGGGTATGGTTGCTAGAGATTCAGAAGGAAAGTTCATAATGGCTGCAACGAAGAGAGTGCCAGGCACCTGTAGGAAACCCGACTCCGGGTTAGAGAGAGAGAGAGGGCCGGTCGGCCAAGAGGGGGAGGGAAGGAGTGGCAAACTTGTTATTTTGGGTTATTTCGGTTTACATTACTTAAAGACGCATTTCATTAGTTTTGGGAATTAAGCAATAATACACAGAAACTATCAAATCCCTAATCTCTGTTCTCTCTCTTGTTCTTCCCCAATTCTCCCAAATCCCTAATTTCTTCTCTTCTCAATCCCTAATATCCCAATTGGAATTTCTTGTGTTCTACATCTGGTATCAGAGCCCCGATCTTCGATGAGTTCTCCCAAACTCTCGGACCTGTCATGGGCAGAATTGAGAAACCGAGCACGCCGCATCGGTCGAAGGTGGCTGCCCGCCGAACCGGAGGCCGCGCGCACCGACCCGGCAACCCCCGCCGCCGCGCGCCTGGCCCCGCCGGCCTCCCCTGCGCCGCGCGCCGCCGCCCCACTCGCGTCGCCGGCCTGCTCCCCGCCGAGCGCCGCCGTCGCGTCCCCGGCGCCCCGCCCCGCGGCGACTGCCGCGGCCACACCAATCGCGCAAAGCGCCCCCCAACCCTGCCTCTCGCTGCACTCGATGGCGGGCTGGGCCTCCCCGGGGACCCTCCGTTTCCGAGCACGAATCGAGGATCGTTTGGCCATCACTCTGGTCGACAGTGGCGCGTCCTTGAACTTTGTAGGCGAGGAATTCGCCAAGCAACTGCAACAGGTGGCCGAGACCACCGATTCCATGGTGGTGAAGGTGGCGAATGGCTCTACACTGAGCTGTGGAGGAGTACTTCGAGGTATATCTTTGGAAATTCAGGGTCTGCCTATATGCACTGATCTGTATATACTGCCAATCAAGGGATTCGATATCATTTTGGGGATTCCATGGCTACAGAGCTTGGGTCCTGTGATTAGTGATTGGCGCAGGTTGACCATGCGTTTCAAATGGAGGGATAAGGATTGGCAGCTGCAGGGCCTCACCACCGTGGCTGGTCCTATCTCGATCGAGGACTGTGGTCCGGAGGGCGAGGCCGATTTGGCCATTTTGTGTTGGCCGATCGAGGAAGGGGCGCCGCCGGAACTCCATCCGGAGCTTCAGGAGCTGCTTGGCCATTACTCGGATTTATTCGAGACTCCCACTGCCTTACCTCCTCACCGACTGGTTGATCATCAGATTCAGTTGAAAGAGGGAGTGGAGGCGGTGAATGTGAGACCGTACAGATATGGGCATTCGCAGAAGGAGGAGATCGAGAGACAGGTTTCTGAGATGCTGCTCACGGGTTTGATCAGGCCGAGCACCAGCCCGTTCTCATCGCCTGTGTTGTTAGTGAGGAAGAAGGATGGGACCTGGCGCTTCTGCACGGATCGGGCTCTGAATGCAGCCACAGTGAAGGATCGCTTTCCCATCCCGGCAGTGGATGATATGTTGGATGAGCTTCATGGATCCCGCTATTTTTCGAAGCTGGATTTGCGGGCAGGTTATCACCAGATCCGGATGCAGGAGGAGGATGTCCATAAGACGGCGTTTCGCACTCATAACGGGCACTATGAGTACTTGGTGATGCCCTTCGGATTATGCAATGCGCCGTCCACCTTCCAGGCAGCCATGAATGAGATTTTTCGGCCCCTACTGCGCCGGTATGTTCTGGTTTTCTTCGATGATATCCTGATTTACAGCCCTTCTTGGGCAGATCACTTGGCTCATTTGCAGGCAGTATTCGAGGTTCTACGGGCAAATCAATACTATATCAAGGCATCCAAGTGCGAGTTCGGGGTGCAGGAGGTGGAGTATTTGGGTCACATGGTGACTCCACAAGGTGTGAAGGTGAACCAGGCCAAGATTCAGGCCATGGTAGACTGGCCGGTTCCCACGACTGTGACGGAGTTGCGTGGTTTTCTGGGTCTGACCGGGTATTACCGGAAGTTTGTGCAGGGGTACAGCATGATCGCCCGGCCATTGACGGATTTACTGAAGAAGGGGGGGTTTGTATGGTCACCAGCAGCGGAGGCTGCATTTCAGCGGCTGAAGCAGGCTATGACGACCACTCCGACGCTAGCCATGCCGGATTTCTCCAAGCCATTTGTGATCGAGGCGGATGCATCGGGCCGGGGAATAGGGGCGGTGTTATCTCAGGACCGCCATCCCATTGCCTTCATGAGCAAGACACTAGCCCCCTCCAAGGAGGCTTGGTCTACGTATAAGAAGGAAATGCAGGCGATTATTACGGCAGTGCAGACCTGGCGGCCATACCTCCTGGGGCAGAAGTTTCACATCTACACTGATCATCAGAGCTTGAAGCACCTCCTCGAGCAGCGGGTGTCTACTCCGGATCAGCACAAGTGGGTATCGAAGCTGCTAGGCTACGATTATGAGATTCACTATCGACCGGGGCCCACTAATGTGGTGGCGGATGGGTTATCGAGGAAGCCGGGCAGCGAGATCCTCGCCGCAGTGACAGGGCCTGTTCCGCAGTTTTGGGATGAGTTACGGGCGTCCATGGAGACCAGTCAGTATTTGCAGGATTGCCGGGAAATCGCAGTGAGCGATAACCCGGGTCATTATTTATTTCGGCAGGGGCTGGTGACGTTCAAGGGTCGAGTAGTTCTTCCTCCTGGCTCGAACCTGGTCACCTCGGTACTTCAGGAGTTCCATGACTCGCCGTTGGGAGGGCATTCCGGCGCCGAGAGGACGCTTCGCAGGATTAAGGGCCATTTTTACTGGCCCAGGATGGCACAGGCAGTGCGAGACTATGTGGAGTCATGCGATACATGCCAGAGAGTGAAGTTGTCTTACCTGCGACCCGCCGGCCTTCTACAGCCGATGCCGGTCCCGGAACGGGTATGGGAGGACATCAGCATGGACTTCATAGTGGGGTTGCCCCCTTCTGGTGGGAAGACGGTTTTGTTCGTAGTAGTGGATCGGCTCACGAAATATGCTCATTTTATGCCCTTGGCGCACCCGTACACGGCAAAGATGGTGGCCGAGCAGTTTGTCTTGGGAGTGGTGCGACATCACGGATTTCCCAGGTCTATTGTCAGTGATCGCGACCCGGTTTTCTTGAGCAGGTTTTGGCAGGAGGTTTTCGCCATGGCACAGACTGTACTACGCATGAGTTCGGCCTACCATCCGCAGACTGATGGACAGACAGAGATAGTTAACAAGTACCTGGAGCAGTATCTGAGGTGCTTTACCCACCAGCAGCCGCGGCAGTGGCTGGCCATGCTTCCTTGGGCGGAATTGTGGTATAACACCACATTTCATAGGTCCATTAAGATGACACCGTTCGAGGCGTTGTATGGGAGATCACCCCCGACATTGGTGCAGTACAGAGGCGGGTCGAGCTCGGTGGATGCGGTGGACAGGTGGTTGAGCGCGAGAGATGAAGCTCTGGAGCAGTTGAGGACTAATTTGGCTGCAGCGTCCAATAGGATGAAGCAGGCCGAGGATGCAGGGCGGCGGGAAGAGGAGTTTGAGGTGGGTGAATGGGTTCTGTTGAGGTTGCACCCCTACCGGCAGTCCTCGGTTTTCAGGCGGGCATACCAGAAGCTGGCAGCTAGGTACTTCGGGCCGTACGAGATCATCCACAAGGTCAACCCAGTTGCCTATCGACTACAGCTGCCTGCAGGTTCGCGCATACACCCGGTGTTCCACATTTCCTTGCTGAAGAAGTACCGGGGCCAGGCGGACAGGGTGACGTCGACGGCTCCTCCGGTGACAGCAGATGGTGACTTGGAGCTCGTTCCTCTCAAGGTACTAGAGACCCGGTGGACAAAGAGAGGAGGGCGGCTGGTGGAAGAGAGCTTGGTGCAGTGGAAGCATGTGGAACCGGACGATGCTACTTGGGAGGAGTCAGAGTTGCTACGCCAGAGATTCCCGGCCTTCGACATCGAGGCCGATGTCGATTCTGAAGGAGGAGGGGATGTAGGAAACCCGACTCCGGGTTAGAGAGAGAGAGAGGGCCGGTCGGCCAAGAGGGGGAGGGAAGGAGTGGCAAACTTGTTATTTTGGGTTATTTCGGTTTACATTACTTAAAGACGCATTTCATTAGTTTTGGGAATTAAGCAATAATACACAGAAACTATCAAATCCCTAATCTCTGTTCTCTCTCTTGTTCTTCCCCAATTCTCCCAAATCCCTAATTTCTTCTCTTCTCAATCCCTAATATCCCAATTGGAATTTCTTGTGTTCTACAGCACCTGAGTGGTGGACGAGGCTGAGGCTTTGGCGGCGGAGTTTGAGGTCTAGCTGGCTCACCAGAACAATGTTCTCAATCCGATCCTTGAAATTGATAGTTTGTAGCTTGTACATAAGTTTGAAGACGCGACCTCTGTCCATACCGAAGTCGGCACAATTTGCAGGAGTATAAGAAGATATTTGATGTCTATGGGAGAGTCGTCTTGGAAGCATGTGAGGCATACAGGAAATGAGGTTGCACACTTAATTGCACAAGTAGCAACGAGATGGAATGATCGTGAGGTTTGGTTTGATAGACCGCCGGTTTATATTATGGACCAGAAATTCCCCTAATTAATATATTAACTCGAAAATTCAAAACCTTCATTTTCAATTCCAACAAGCAACCTTCTGTTTCTCTCGGTTTTCCCTTTTCTCCGTCGTCGCCCGTCGGGCCCTTCCCTTTTCTTCTATCTTCAGTTGCCCGCGTCTGTCTTCCACCGAAATCGGCCGAGCTCGGAAGTAAAAAGCCGACATTCTTTCTCTTCTAATTTAACGAACTTCAATCGAGTCTTTTCGTGTACCATCGCCCTCTTGCAATGCCCTGCTTCAGTTGCGGACACGGATCCCTATGTCGCGACGATACCACCGGGAGTCTGGTCTGCGAGTCATGCGGCACCGTGCAAGAATTCCGCAACTTCGAGGACCGAGCCGTCGGCCCCGGCGGTGTCCAGCAAGGCTCCTACGTCCGCGTTGGTACTTCAGGTACAGGTGGCTCATTGGCATACAAAGAGAAGAAGGTATACGAGGCTAATAAGCTCATAGACGAAATTGCGCTTAGGTTGAACTTGAGTGGTAGATCTCTGAATGAAATTAGGTCCATGATTGATCGAATTACGGAAGGTGAATATGGTTCGGGCGATTGGTTCCATGTACTGATTGGTGCTTGTTCGTATGTCGAAATGAGGATTCAGAACAAAGCTTTTTCGATTGGGGAGGTGAGCGAAGCTGTTGGGTGTGATATTTATGAACTGGGGAGGATGGTCGCTCGGGTGGTTGAGCATTTGGAACTCAGGCTTCCCGAGTTCGATATAGTGAATGCTTTCGAGAGGGTTGTGACAAATTTGGCGACTTTGGGGAGGGTTGATAGTGATATGGTTGGCAGGGTCAGGAAGCAAGGTGTTTTTTTGATACAGTGTGCGATTAAGTGGTTTTTGACTACTGGGAGAAGGCCATTGCCTGTGGTAGCAGCTGTTTTTGTGTTGGTAGCTGAGTTGAATGGGATTAAGGATGTGAAGCTTGAGGATGTGGCGAAAGACGTGAATGCTTCTGTCATCACTGCCCGGTTAAGGTATAAGGAGCTGTTGGAGAAGCTTGTTGAGGTAGCTCAAGCTTTGCCGTGGGGTAAGAATGTGACAGTGAAGAATGTTGTAAAGAATGCTCCACTTGTGATTCGTTATATGGAGTTGAAGTCGACTAATTCACGTGGCAAGGACATTGAGAATTTTGAGACTGCTGTGTTTGATCTGGGAGAAGTTATTAGTGAGTGCTTGAGAAATGGAATTACTTATGGTGCTGAGGATGATGGTCCAGGGGGAACTGATGATCCTCAAAATCCTACGGTAGAAGACGGAATATCAATTGCCCAAATGGGGCAAGCTGATGTAGATAATCTTCAGCTGTCACACGAGTGCTTGTCGATGGCCTATGAGAAGTTTTTGGAAGAAGATGTTGAGAGGTCTGCCAAGGTGAGGGGAGATGTTCCTAGTCAGAGGGAACAGAGAGGGATTGAGGTTTATGCAGCTGAATGGTGGAATGGCAAATCACAATTGAGCAAGAAACTTTTGCTCGAGGAGATATTAGAGAAAGATGTGGGATTGGAAACCATGCCTCCATCATTTGTGAAGGGTTCTCTGGATATTAAGAAAAGGAGAGCGAAGATAAAAGCTGCAAAGCTTCGCCTTAAAAAGGCTGGGTGCTCGTTTAATGCAGCTGATAAATCTGATATCAGAAATACTGACCTGGTGGATGTTGCATACAGCAAGAAAAAGAAAAGGAAAAGGAAGGAACAAACTATTGATTGGGAAGATTTTATCATTGAGGCTCTTCTTGTTCATCAGGTGAAAGAGGTGGAAATTGAGAAGGGGTACTACAAAGCCTTGTTGGGTTTGCATGTGTTTAATTCTGGGATTAATGTAAAAGATTCTGATGTAGGAGCTAGGCTGACCGAACTCGAATGTAGATCTAACGTCTTGAGTCTTGGTCCAACTTAATTGAAGAATCTTCTGACTGATTACTTGTATTTTTGGAATATATATGCTTCTGAACTAGATTAGCTCCAGGACTGTATTTGCATATCATTAGAACTTCAAATCAGAAAATTGTTGTTTTTCTCATCAAGAATAGAGAATAGAGGAACTTACATTCCCTTTACACAATACGTTCTCTCAGGTAGTGACGCTTTTCTCTGTTTTATGGTTAGTGAGCTTTATTTTAGAACTTAGAAGTGAATGGTCTGGACCTAGTTGGGGATGTTCTTGTCATATCCTGAACCATCCCGTTTCCTTCATTATGTCTTGTCGACTCCTAGATGGATCATCTGTTGGGTTGTTTTCATCTCATCCTTGGACCAAAGTTTCAGTGCCTTTAACCGTGTTGAACATGTCAGCTTGGCAACAGGCACAAAGTAACAGAGCAAGGTTGGTCTTCAGAAAATTTTCAATCAGTACAAGTTACAAGGAGAACTTTATTTATAACTGTTTAGAGAGTTGTAGCGCAACTCAAAATGCAGGTGAAACGCTATAAATTTCAAATGCAGCAAATGGATTAGCTATGTTGCAGAATGGGGAAAACATTTTTGCTTCAAGGCAGGCTTGGAGTATGTTGACATGTTGTTATTACTGGCCAGCAGCAAATGCCTCGACTGGGAAAGTCTTGGTGATCCCCGCCAGGCTCTTGAAGTGAATTTTGCCAGTTGGCGCTTCCCCGACAATAATCTCACTAACCGGAGGCCACAGCATGAGTTCTTTGGCCTTGACACCCTTGAGCTTCTTGATGTTCTTGTTGCTGATAAACCCAGTGATCTCTTTGTCATAACTGACACTCTTGCTGATCATCTTGAACACATGCACCACCTTCTGCTTTTGCAGGACCCACATGTAACCAGTTTCCTTGACAAACCCAACTTCAATCACGTCTTCCAATGGGAGCAGCCCATGAGGGAGTTCGAACTCTTCAAGGAGCGCCGCCGCCATTTTCAGCCCTTCTTCATGACCATTCTTCACGACGCCTCCTGCCTTCTCGGCCATTGCTGCTAATATGATCCTTGAACTGATTTCTGTTGAACTGGTTAGTTGCTGGGATGGAATTGCTACCTGGTATGCCACTATGTATAGTGAGGTAGTATTGTGCACTAGGACAAAACTCGGACTGAGAAGCCGAAGTAACTAGCTTTGTTTGATCCTCCAAGTTGGAGATTAGTGGCATTGAGAGGAGACCAGCTGTCTAGAATAGTAGAATCTGGGTTATTGGGTGAGTTATGGCCTTATGGGAGTGCAATACAATGAAGACGTTACATTTTCTTGGCTACTTGAGATGGACAAGGAAATAATCTGAGTTCCCTAAGTGGAAATCTGTCTTCATGGAATTGGATCCTTCCGGTAATGACAGGGGAACGGAAAGTGAGGTTTGTTTGTAGTGCATGCACTGTTGCATCGTAGGTTGTCAAACAGATTTATACCGTTGTGTCTGTTTAGCGAGTGGAATTGTACAATCGATTTGTGCCGGTTCATGTCGACTTTTGGGTTGTTTGGAAGTTGAGATTATTCAAATTGATGTATTGAGTTAATTAGTGTATTATCATTTGATGTATTGACTCAATTGATGTATTAGTAAATTATCTTGTTTGGAGGTTTAGATTGTGGTTTGTTGTAAAGCAACAAAAGGTCAATTTTGAATGATTGTGAATTATCTCAACAAAACGTAGAGATTGATAATCACTCAATTATGAGTGATTGTGGTAGGTCCTCCAAAAAGTTAATGCTTAAATGTTTATACCTAAATCCAACAAATTACATCAACTTTTAACTTTTATATTCATAAAATATGTAATATACTCATTTGTTATTAATTGCATTCACTAAAATATGAAATTTTACTTAGAGTTCGTAAATCAATCATGCCAATCATACCGGTGGGGTTCATATCGGTTTCAAGACTGACACTGGTTGAACAAGGTTCAACCGACCGACATGACAACCATGCATCATAGCCATTTTACTGCTCATTTTGCGTAATCTATCATGGCTTTATAGGCTCCATGATCCCAGTGTTAGCAGCTCATGCCCAAACCAAGCTAATTCGGTGAAGGCGGGTAATTTTCAGTATTGATGGGTTTTGGGTTGGGTGTGGATAGAAAGAATTGACTTTTGAAATTGACGAAATTGGTTGGTTGGGTGTGGATTTGGCCAAAACCTCATTTGTTTTTCACTCTACTTGCACTAGAAAAGAAAAAAGATGTAATTTTGCATTTGTTGGGCCAAACGGAATAACTAAACGAGCCCAGACCCATGGTAAAGGAACTGGCCCAATAAGCAAGGTCAAGGCCCAGTGGAGACGGCGTGGATGAAAAGCGGGAAGCGTCATCGGGAGCGAGAGCGGCGTTCGAAAGCGTGCATAGGGAAGGTGAATCTGATAAGACAGTAGTAGCATTAATCATAGCTACTCCGATAGCATTAAATGCAGCCATAAGAGTAATTACATAAAGGTACATCGGATACATGCTCAGCAGAGCATTAAATGCTCATACCAACTCCCATCAACTATAAATAGAGGCCCAACCACATCATTTAATGGTAACTGAACTGTATACTCTCTATCTACTTTCTCTCTCTAAACATATACTAATTTAAGCATCGGAGAGTATCCGAGGTCCTCGCCTTTGGATCTTTTCTGCAGGGAAAGGAGCACGCTTGCGTCGAAGGAAAGACATAATCTCAACATAAACGGTCTCCAACCCGCTTGGAACTTTTCAGGCTTAAACAATTCGGCGCCCACCGTGGGGACGGGTATTGAAGAGATTGCAATATTTCCTTCGATGGCAGGGGACTCCACCACTCCCCTGAAGGAAGTTATGGAGCCTCGAACACTTCGCGGATTGTCTCCAGTGGTTGAGGACGCTGTGGAGCTTGAAGACCAAGTTAAAAACCACGGGAAGCAAATATCGGAGATGCAGAGCAACATAAACCAGATCCTCTCCCTGATAAAGGAGGGAATGAAAGAGTCAGATAATCTCCTGGAGGCGTCAGGAGGGCGGAGAGACAAGGGAAAGAAGAAGATGGTCATGATTGACGAGCCAAGGGAGGAAGAGATCGAAGATGAAGGACAGGAGGCCGATCTCAGTTTCATGGAAGAGCATTTGCAGTCGAGCTTTAGAAAACCCAATGGAAGGGGAAGGGACCAAGCATCCTACACAATCCATTAGCAAAAAGGCTGTTCAAGAATCCCGTGCCCCCAACTTTTCTTCCCTAGGCCTCCCGACGTATAATGGGGGCGCAAATCCGGGAGATCATTTGAGTGCTTTTACCTTGAAGATGCAGTTGATCAATACCACAGATGCGGACCTGTGCAAGGTGTTCCCGATAACATACCGGGGGCAGTGTCATTCTTGGTACACGTCACTGCCAGAAGGAATCATTGACAACTTCGAGCAATTCTCCACGTTGTTCTCATCGAAGTTTGCATCCTAGATCCGCCGAAGGTTGACAGTCTCCGCCCTCATCAATTGTACGCAAGGGGAAGGAGAAGCGCTGACGGATTTTTACGATAGGTGGAACATCATCGCGTGCGAGGTTCAAGGCATCACGCCCAATGTAGCAGCAAGCAATCTAAGAATGTCAACGTGTAGCAAAGAGCTCCAGAGGGCCTTGATAAAAAGGAGCATGAATTAAACACGTGGTCGGACCTAGACAATCTGGTACGGCGTGCGATAACTCTGCAGGAAGCTTTAAATGCTTCTAACCGAGTGGTGATGGCGAGGAATCAAGAGGGAAAAGGTAAAGGAAGGGAAGTGAGAAAAGGAAACCAAACCCCGCCAAGGAAGCGGCGATCGCCCGAGCGGTATAACTACAAGACGAAAGCACGAGGAGGGGAGAATAGAAGAGATGTCTATGCAGTGGACAGAGAAAAGGAAGGCTTCCAGATCCGCACGCAACTCAAGTTGTTCACTTTCTGAACGCCCCGGGACAGCTCCGCACGCAACTCCTTCATTGTCTCCGTGTACTCCTTCTCCACCTCAGCCTTAGCTTCTGCAAGGAAGACCGCACGACCCTTGATGGACTCAGCTTCCAGCTCCCCAATGCGCTTGCGCAGCTTCGACGCCACGCCGCAAGTTGACCATATGGAGTTCTCATTGGTCATCCCAATCTAAGAAAGACCGACCCCAGCCTGCAAACAATTTAAAGCGTTACTACGAATCACTATTAGGGTAAACGACACACCATAGAACTTTGCGCATAACACTTACAGCCAGCAGGAAACGGGTGGTGGTGCCAACCCAATGCCTTGTCAAGGGTCGTCCACATCCGTGTACTCCGGGGGCACAAGAAGCTTCCCGGACAACTTGTGCAACATGCAACAGGCGCAATCCTCCCGAATCGAGGAATGGGGGGAGAAGGCGACAGTCTCGGTCATCATGGTAGCCTTCACCTTCTTGCGACCCTGATCTGTGTCCTCGGCCGGCGCTTCAGCAACACGCTTCCCAGTGTCCCGCACTTGGCGACCAGTCTCAACGCCGGTGTTCACCGTATAACCCCCGGCCCTACTCATAAGCATGGTCTGCCCAACGATAACAGGAGACTTGATCAGGGGCCCCAGAGTTTTTGCAACCACAAGAAGGGCCAAAGATGAACCGACTTCGAAGCGAAACTGGGTGCATTCCCAGTCTTCGGGACACTCGCCTTATTACTCCTTGGTGGCCTCACCAATAGGGCCACGCTCCCAAAATTCATAGCTGCAAATAAAAAGCGGGTCAATACCATAAATGAAAAGAAAAAACGCTTTAAAATGATAACATACACACTACTGACCATCTCCGAAGAGTTCAATTAGAATGGCTCCCACTGAGTCTAGCCCCTATGCCTCACATTAAATGGAGACAGCTCAGCGAGTTTCAATGCATGATCTTTTTGGGACTCCAGCGACCAAAGCTTTGCATCCCAATTCTCTTTCCTCCGATAAGTAAACCCCGTCATCGGTTCCTTGTCACCCGAATACCACTTAGTAGTAGGCTTCGCATAAAAGAAGTCATTAAACCAAGCAGAATCCAACTTGGGAGACACGGTCACAAATCCATATGCCTTGTCCCACTTCCCAAAAGACCACATGTTAGATACCCGTCGAAGCCCACAAATGAATCGGAAAACAAAAAATGAAGGTTCCTCGCCACTCCATTGGCAAGCGAGCCGATAGCACACGCGTTGAAAACAACAGTGGGAGACAAACGCCCTAGTGTGCAATTCAGACACAGTAGGGTCTGTGTGATGAGAGGATCGAGGGGGAAGCGTAGCCCCAGCTTCAACTGCTCAGTGTAAATCGTCACCCAGCCCTTTGGACAGGTGCCCATTCTCGAGTTCGGAGATGGGGAGGCGTACTTCCAGTCAGTGGGAAGTCGGTGAGTTCGGAGGCGTGTAAGTATAGTAGCTGGTTTAAGCTTGTTATACCTATCGGACCCCCCGGTCAAAGGCGCTAACGGAAATATCGCCTCTCCCCCACATATGCGCATGAAAGCGCACGGAATACCCGTCATCTTCCACTGCTCGATAATTCATTTCTGAGGTGTCTCCAGAAAGTTTGAGGGACGGGGAATCAACCCGCTCGGCAGAGGTCGGATCATCAATGCTGAATCCTTCCTCAGTGCTAACACTCAGCACAAAAGGTCACCAAAATTGGCCAAGTTATCCCTGACGGCGGACGCGTCACCCCTAGCAGCTATAGGTTCTACGCCTAAACTCAAAGTAACATCTGTCAATTCAAAAGAACTATCCCCAACCCTACCTAGCAAAAATCGGCCATTGTCTGACTAGGATCCGCCAAAGTTCACGTCTACCCCACTCAGATACCAGTCAATATCGGACATAGGTCCCAGTCGAGGATCTCTTTCGGCCTGGAGAAGACCCAGAACCAGTGGACGGTGGCAGAGTCGCGTCGGCGTTACCAGCAAGCATCGTAAGATAGCGTCGTTACGAGAAAGCTTTTTTTAAAAAACCCTAGAGGGCTATATAGGTAGTAATGATGGCATTATTCAAAAAGTCTGACAACACGTTTTCCTAAAAACAAGGGAAAAGACGTATCGCCAGACACGCGGCAGTCAAGCAAACGACACAATCCCGAGGCGTGGCATCCCTGATTCGGCGACTGGAGGGAGAGACTCGTATACCGGGGTCTGGGGTCGCTTAGTTATTCCCGCCCCAGACCTAGGAGTCAGCCGCCAAAATCCAGAGGCTTTCCCCGCGTGCGGGACAATTGTTGGGCTAAACGGAATAACTCAACGAGCCCGGACCCATGGTAAAGGAACCGGCCCAATAAGCAAGGTCAAGGCCCAGTGGAGACGGCGTGGACGGATAGCGGGAGGCATCATCGGGAGCGGCGTTCGAGAGCGTGCATAGGGAAGTTGAATCTGATAAGACAGTGGTAGCTTTAATCATAGCTACTCTCACAGCATTAAATGCAGCCAGGAGTGTAATTACATAAAGGTACGTCGGATACACGCTCAGCAGAGCATTAAATGCTCATACTAACTCCCATCAGCTATAAATACGAGCGTGTTCTGCTACCATGGCGGAACTTTGGGCTATCTATCATGGGCTCAGATTGGCGTGGAACTCCGGATGCAGGGCCCTCATTTTGGAGGCAGACTCTCAATTGGCTATTCAGTTGGTGAACAACAGGACGGATCCTCTTCACCCTTATGCGACTCTCCTAACGGCTATTAGGCGCAAGATTTCTCTGGACTGGGTGGTCAGTCTGATTCATACGTACCGGGAAGGGAATAGAGTCGCGGACTAGCTCTCGAAGCACAGTCTCGTCTATCCCTACGGTATGTATGAATTGGATATACCGCCAAGTGAGCTCTCCACCCTCCTCCAGGAGGATGAAAGAGGCGTCACCTTCCCTAGAAAAGTGACTACCTCATCCCTTTCCTCTGCTAATCTTCCCCTGTAACCCTACCTTCTTTTCTTTGGCTTTGTGCCTCCTCCAATGCAAAAAAAAAAAAAAAAAAAAGAGGCTTAACCACATCATTTAATGGTAACTGAACTACCCACTCTCTATATACTTTCTCTCTCTAAACATATACTAATTTAAGCATCATAGGGTATCCGAGGCCCCCGCCTCCGGATATTTTCTGCATGGAAAGGAGCACGCTTGCGTCGAAGAAAAGGTGTAATCTTAACGGAAATGGTCTCCAACCCGCCTGGAACTTTCCAGACTTAAACAACATTTAACTCAAATAATATGAATAATTTGTGAATGTTATTAGTCTTTATGACAATCTAGTTATGATAATATGTATAACTATCGATTTTATTAGTATTTATAAAAGTATTAAAATTAATGATTTAAATCTTAAAATCTTACGATTTTACATATATGTTTCAATTTTAAAATCCTACACTATTCACGAGTTAAATCTTTAAAATCCGACAATTTTCAAGGAGTTTAATAATATTAAGGTCCATGTTGAGTGATTGAATTTGGACCAAATCGAACCTAGTTAAAAGAATAAGATTAAATTTTTTGAAATAAAAAAAATCGGTAAATTTTATTTATTTTTCCTCTTATTTGCAAAACATAATGCCTTTTTACTTCTCCTTCATCAACTTCATCTAATTCTATCTCACTAGCCACCATCGACATCAATTGACATCAACTCATTATTTATAACCTATGCACCACTTCCCAACATTAACTTTGAGAAATTTGAGTATTAACCTTGAGAAAAATATTATTTAAGTGTTTGTGTCTTTGTGTTAGTCATGATTTGCCTGACTAATATTATTTTGTGTTTGTTTTTATATGGACCTTAAAATCTTACGATTTTACGATTCAATTTTACAATTAAGATTAAATCCAAGTTTTCAATTTTAAGTGAAATTTCGACATTGACACTACAAGAAAATACATCTTCGATCACGGGATTTCCCGTGACGAAACAGCCATTTCCCGTTACTGAATCCCTTAGCCACGGGTAGATTCCCGTGACAAGCATGCGCGTGATTGAATGTCAATTGTCATGGGAAATCCCGTGACTAGAAATATAAAATTACGGGAAAAATCCCATAATAGAAGATCTATTTTGGCACGGTATTTCCCGTGACAAAGTATTAGACACGGTAAAAGTCCCCGTGACTGAAATAGATAATAGTCACAGGACATCCTGTGACTAATTAACATATTTGTCAGGGGATTTTGTCTGACAGTCACGGGAATGTTCGGGATGTGACCAAGTAAAAGCAACGGGTTTTGTTCCATTTGTAACGGTAAAGCCCGTGATGAATAGTTCTTACTGATCACGGTTATTCCCGTGATAAATAATTATTACCTGTCACGGGAAAATCCTGTTATTATTATTAGACATTAATCAATGATGACTAGTCACAGTATATGTTGTGATGGATATTAGCTATAAGTAACATGAAAGTCCTATTATAATAATTAAGAGATAAATCTCACTAGAAACAATTAGGAAGTCTTGGTAATCCACATATCATTTACTCGCCAACGCTAATTTACAATTCAGAAATCTAATTCTTGAAGCATTTTAGTCACATTGTACCTATATCATCACACATTGTACCTATCTAATTGATGATATCACAAAATATCAAATGCTTCAACAAAATAAGCTAGAGTAGTTTCTATCTTTCTTATAAACAAAATTACCATTGCACTCCACAACGTGCAAGGTCGAACTACTCTTGTTATGCTTCACCTTGGTTTCAGCCACCAACTTGTGTTGCAGTTCTGCATTAAAAAAAGAGATTACAAAGATTAGATTAGTTAAACAACACTATAAAACATGTACCAAAATCTTACATTAGATATACAATATGCTTATCATATGCTCCAAGATCTAGAAAATGCTCCATGGCAACTTTCCTTCTATTATCCCTACTGTATGCACTACTAAGACAAACAAACTTAAGCAAATATGCTGAAACTCTTATGAGATTGCAAAGGCTTCATATTACACTCAATAATGGGTAGATATTCGGATCATTGTTATGCATTCTCCGACATTTGGCCAAAAATTTATATAGTGCATTCATTGCCACAACTAATAATTCTAGAGCCAGTAAAAAAGAATCAGCTCTGTCCAAACAATGACAAATGACTGCTCAATAAAAGGCCACAAATTGAGTGTTATGTATCTACTTTTTTAAGTAACACCACTGTCCAATAAACAAAAAAATGCAGCTCTTTAAAGGTCATTAATTCAGTGTTCTAAAACTGCTTTCCTAAGTAGCAATACTCTCCAAATAAGAACAAAACAACAGCTCAATAAAAGGATAGGAATTCAGCATTCTCTAACCAAACAACCAAAACACAGCAGCTCATCAAAGAACCATAAACTAAGTGTTCTGAAATTACTTTCATGAGAAACTACACTCTCCATCCACAAAAACAATGACAACTCAATAACTAGCCAGGAATTCATCATTCTGAAACTGTTTACATAGGCAACCTCTCCAGACAACTAAAAAAATAGCAGCTCAATAAAATGATAGAAATTCAGTGTTCTTTATCCAATCAACAATAAATAGCAGCTCAATGAACATATAAAAGTTCAGTGTTCTAAAGTTGTCAAGGAGGAAGAATTATACGTACCTAATGTTGTCTATTTTGACTACTTGCGAACATCTCTTGCAATTTCTTCATTTCAGCCTTCATATTGGCCATCTCTTCAGCTTGTTCAGAAACAGTACCCTTCAGTTCGATGACAGACTGTTGAAGAGCTTCCTTTTCTTCATCTGACTGTCTTAATTGGGCTTCCAAATTCGCATCCGTTGCATCCTTTGTGGAAGTTGAGCTCTTTAAATCCTTAGGCCTCAAGCCACCTCCAAAACAAATCACATGACCACGCTTTTATTCTCCTAAGATTGCTTCTACCACTTCAAGTGCAGTGAAGTCCGAATTTGCTTCCATTATCTCAAGTATTTTAGCCTAATCAAGAACACACACCACAGTTAAAATAGTCAAGCAACCTAAGTGATTAGAGACAAGAATTTTGAATAGAAGTTACATGTCTTTCATTTGCTTCATCATCTTTTATCATGTCTCCTTCTTTATAGGTCTCAAACACTAGCTCAGCTACAGTTGGAGGTCTTCCCAACTTCTCTTCCTACAAGCAACACATATATATAATAATATAATACATGTTAGAATAGAAACAAACAATTTTGGTAGCATGCTGTCTTTGTATTCCTGTTACTTTTGTTCTTTAATCGATACATAAGCATTAAATAGAGTTTGGATTAGTAGACAACTAACTTCCGTAACACTAGAGTAACATATATATAATAATACAATTACAAGTAAAAAACAAGGAATTTGGCAGCAGGCTGTCTTTGTATTACTACTATAGTTATATTACTTTGGTTTTTTAATCAATACAACAAGCTACTAAATATAGATTGGAAGTTTTAGAACATTTAAATTCAAAATAACTTAAAGGATGAAGGTAAACAACAAATACCAAATCGAGCGCAATTTGTCGAACGGGTCTTCTTCCACTATGTTGATTCATTGTTTTCAACGCTCTGTTCTCCTCATTGGTCTTCCTCATCTTCTATATAAAGAGAAAATTGAATATCAAATAAAATATCAAATTCCATTGAGCTAAAGCAGAATGCCAAAGTAGTAAAGTATTATGATATTACCTTAAATTCTTTACAAAGGAACTTTTCCTTCACGAGCCACTCCCAATCCTCTTTACTTAGGAATTCCGGAACATCATTGAGGATGTCTCCCACTCCAACCTGACAAATTCGCATAAGAAGGGAAGTCGTTGATTGTCCACAGTAAGGAAGCTCGCAGTTGAAAATTTTGCTACTTTGATGCATCAAATGTATTCACACCTTCTTCCCACAAACTCTTCAAGTCTTCTATTAAAGGCTGCAAATATACATCTATCGCATAACCAGGACTATCAGGACCAGGAATTAACATTTAGAGAATGAAATTTGAGGGCTTCATGATGATCCAAGGAGGCAAGTTATAAGGGATTAACAACACCGGCCATATACTATATGGGGTTTTCGAATTCGTGAATGGTTGAAAACCATCGCTAGCAAGAGCGAGTCTCACATTTCGCGGGTCACTTGCAAAGAAATGGTGGCTTTGGTCGAATGATTTCCAAGCTAGCGAATCCGCTGGATGCCTCATAACCCCATCCATTGCCTTGTTCTCATGATGCCAGCGCATTAGGGAAGCAGTCTTAGTGGACATGAACAACCTTTGCAGTCGTGGTTTTATTGGGAAATACCGCAAAACCTTTTTTGGGATCCTTTTTCCCATTTGCTTTGCACACTACTTCTCCACTGTGCTGATCAATTTTCCATCGAGACTATTTACAAACCTTGCAAGTATCAAGATTGGCATCATCCTTTCTAAATAACATGCAACTGTTTTGACATGCATCAATCTTGACGTATGAGAGCCCAAGATCCTTATTGATTTTTTTTGTTTCATAATAAGAATCCGGCAAATTAGAAGCTTCAGGCAGAAGCTCTTCTTTCATCATTTTGAGCAACATAGTAAATGATTCGTTGCTCCATTTGCCTTGAGCCTTGATGTGAAGGAGTTTTAATAGTGTTGTTAATTTGGAGCTCTTGCAACCATCATACAATGGTTGTTCCGAATCAATTAACAACCTATAAAACTTATCTGCTTCATCATTTGATCTCTCATTGTATGTATCCTCCATATCCATGGCGGTTCCATTATCATCAAGATCAACATTAGGATACAGATCTCTCAGCATATCAAACATGTTATTTGACTTGTCAGTTGCTTCATTCCATGACCCCAATGACTCACCCAGCTTCTCCCCATGGTGACACCAAAAAGTGTAATTTGAGGTCATTCCATGAATCAACAAATGTCTCTCTACACTTGCACGAGTTCCTTGTCTCCCGTTGAAACATTTAACACAAGGACATCTAATTTCCTCTTCTCCTTTATTCATTTGAAATGCATAATCTAGAAATTCTGTAACCCCATTTCTATATTCCACATTCAACTTGTTGCTCACAAGATTCATCCATTGTTTACTAGGTGCCATTTCCTAATGTACAAAGAAAACACGTCACATGTTGTATCTTAAAATTTGAATATTGGTTTATTTTGCAAAAGGATCCTAATTTCATAAAAAGAGGCACAAAGTCTTCTAAGTTCAACTTTTAGTTTCTCCTTTCACCTTTTAAGTTCAAATTTTCATTTATAAGTTCAACCATTAAATTTTAAGTTCAGCTTTTAATTTCTAAGTTCACTGTATTATACTACTCCAGCTTCTTCATTCACAAAGAAAGGAGGCAAACTAGTAACAAAATATCATGTATACAACTAGATCTAAAGTTAAAACTTGATGTTTGGAAACAAATTCCATTTCCTCGTACCCCATTATGGAGTAAGAGAAAATTCAGATAGGCAAGGAAAAAATAAAGTTAAGAAATGCATACCAGCATACCAATAGCTTAGTAGTAACAGAAGCCTCTTGTCACCACCAAACCCAAGATGGAACCGTATGTGGACAAGACTACTAACAACAAAATGATGCAAGAAGGTACCTTGGGTGTCAAGCTAGCTAAACGGTGACGTTTTTATCTTCAGCTGACCAGCCTTCAACACGTCGTCGTCTTGACACCAATGGACAAAAGCAGGCGAGTCGTCCTTCCAAGTTGTCAACTGAAAGCTTCGAGATGATCAAAACCTAGCCACCCACCTACATTCTTCCAGGAGCGGGGCATAGCAAGCCATGACTGGCAAATCGATTTCCTCAAGAAACCGATCTTCAGAAGGAACACACTCAACCTCCAGAGGAGCGTCTTCATCCTAGCCAACGGTCATCTTCTTTCTTCGGATATATATAGGTATGATCTTTCTTAATTTAGATTCGACTGTTGATTAGAAGAAAATAAGCAGAGAGCATATTTGTCTTCCTTGAGTCCACTGTGTATTCTCTTTAAGCTACCTAATTCACAGTGCGTGGTGCTGGGTGAATTAGGTTTAGGAAAAGAGGTTTCTTCGGTTTTTGTTTTCTGTCAAAGGGCCAACGTTGTTTGGCGTAGCCTTCGGGCTCGGTGTATTTCTTTTACTCTTTGTAGTTCTTCTCTTTCAATCAATACAATTTTCTGTTCATAAAGTGTCTAAGAGAAAGAGAGATTAAGTAAGGTGTGAACTTGAGAGGATCTCTCTAATCCAGGTTTCTACAATTGGTATCAGAGCTGGGTCTTTGAAGGATTTAAGCTTCGCCAAAGACGATCACTAGAATGGCCGGATCACAACCAGCTTCCGGTTCCTACTCGGCAAATACAAACCCGCCATGGTTTGATGGCACAGACTACACTGTGTGGAAGAAGAGAATGAGGATCTATCTTCGAGGAGTCGATGGTGGATTGTGGGCGATTGTCAAGAACGGGCCAATCCCTATGGATTATGAAGAAGAAGAAAAGTGGGAAGATGATCAAAAGATATCCTCCCAGCAGGACTCAAGAGCAATGCATATCCTATTCTCTGCTCTCAGTCCAGAAGAAAGAAGCCAAGTTGCGCAGTGTGAAACAGCCAAGGAGATCTGGGAATCTCTTGAAACTACACATGAAGGTACATCTGAGGTAAAAGAAAGTAGAATAGATGTACTACTTAATGAATATGAATCCTTTGAGATGTTTTCAGGAGAAACTATCACAAGCATGTATAAAAGGTTTAATGACTTGATAAACAGACTTAAAGGGTTAGGAAAAACTTTTGCTACCAAGGATCTGGTTAGAAAAATCCTAAGGAGTTTACCTAGAGAATGGCTCCCAAAGAGAACTGCTATAGAAGAAGCAAAGGACTTAAATGTGCTATCAATTGAAAGATTAGTAGGTTTATTGCTTAGTCATGAAGAAGTAATAGTCCAAATGAACAAAGAAGACAGTAAACGAAAGAAAGTCATAGCTTTCAAGGCACAGGACTATGAAAGTGAATCTGATTATGAAATGGGAGAAGAATTTGAAAAAGAATTTGCTCTAATTAGTAGGAAGTTTCATAAAATGCTAAAAATGAAGAGAGAATTTGAAGATAGAAAGAACTATGGAAACACTAGACCATTTAACAATAGAGTATATGAGTCTAGGAGAGGTAAAGAAATAGAAAGGACAGCTGGTCGTTATTCTCAGAATGATAAGAATGTGTTTAAACGATTAGAAAGGCCAGCTGAGGAACGAGAAAGGAAAGGTCAGGAAATTAAGGAAGACCATAGGTCTTCCAGTGAAAAAGAATTAACTGTTTGTTTCAAGTGTGGTAAGACAGGTCATATGAGGTCTAGATGCCCTCTAAATCTAAAGAGACAAGAGAAGGCTATGGCAGTCTCATGGAGTGACTATAGTTCAGAAGAGGAAACAGAAACAAGAAACCTAGCCTATATGGCTTTTGCAACTAAAGATGAAAGTGAGTCATCCTCAGGGCTGAGCAGTAATCAAGGACATCCATCCAGCTATCAGGTAATATTTGATTCAGAATCTGAGAAAAGTGAGAACCCTGGCTCAAAGTCAGAATTTTTGCATGCTTTAAAAAATCTTCAAGAAGAATGCAATAGACTTAGGAGTAGATATTGCTTGTTGATGACTGAAAATCATAATATGACTAAAAAATTGTGTGAATTAAAGGAAATAGTTGCTGTTCAGCATGAAAATGAGAATGATCTTAGGAAACAGATCTTTGAGCTAGTAGATGAAAATCAAAAATTAAAAAGGAGCCTACACGTTAATACTCACACAGTGTCCAGAGATACTGCTTGCAGAACCAGAACATGTTACATACCCTCTAAAAGGATACATGATTCATCTAATAGTAGGATAGAACATCAAAAGGAGTATGCAGAAATATATGTATGCTCTCACTGTAAACGCAGAGGTCATTTGGCAAAATTTTGCTATGATCTTCTGAAACCAAAAAAACCTGTCAGATACAAAACATTTTGGGTACCAAAATGTGCTAACAAATGATTGATTGCAGAATCTGGGAGAAAAGGAAAACATTTGGTACCTGGACAGTGGGTGCTCCCACCACATGACAGGTAGAAAAGAATTATTTTCTTCTTTAGAATTTAAAAGAGGAGGTAAGGTTGTTTTTGGTGATGACAGAGTTGGTAAAATCATAGGAAATGGAACCATTGGTAAGAGCCCCCTTCCTGTTATAAAAGATGTCTTGTTTGTTGAGGGCCTAAAACACAATCTTCTCTCAATCAGTCAGTTGTGTTGTTCTGAAAACAGAGTAGTTTTTGAAGCAAATTCTTGCAAAATATCTAGGATCAGAGATAACAAACTACTGTTCTGTGGCATAAAGAAAAACAATATGTATGTCGTCAATCTAAACAGTTTAGAGACATTTAATGAAACGTGTTTTCACGCAGCATCAAATGAACTGGAAATTCTTTGGCATAGAAAATTAGGACATATTTGCATGTCAAAACTGTCAAAATTATCAAGACTTGAATCTGCACGTGGCATTCCCAAGTTAAAAGATAAGCCTAACTTCTTCTGTGATGCATGTGCAAGTGGTAAGCTAACCAAGAAAAGTTTCAAATTAAAGAAAGACATAACTACCTCACAGGTATATGAGTTAGTGCATATGGATCTATTTGGACCAACAAATGTGGTAAGTCTTGGAGGTAAATCCTATGCTTTTGTTCTTGTTGATGATTTCTCACGCTTTACTTGGGTATATCTCTTAGCATCAAAAGATGAAGCATTTGGAATGTTTAAAACATTCGTCTCAAAAGTTTTGAATGAGTCTGATACTGGGATTAAAGCAATTAGGAGTGACAATGGGGGAGAATTTATATCAGACCAATTCATTGCCTTATGCAATGATAAAGGAATAAATCACACATTTTCAGCCCCTAGGACACCACAACAGAATGGAATTGTAGAAAGAAAGAACAGAACAATAATAGAAACTGCCAGAACCATGTTATTGGAATATGGTAGTCCTAAGTTCTTATGGGGAGAAGCTGTAATGACAGCTGTTTATGTAATAAATCGAGTACTAATTAGAAAACAATTGGAAAAAACTCCATATGAAATCTTGAAACATAAAACACCAAATTTAAGTTACTTTCACCCATTTGGGTGCAAGTGCTATATTTTAAATACCAAGGACTACTTGTACAAATTTGATGCCAAGGCTGAGAAGGGAATATTTCTTGGTTACTCTATAAAAGGACAAGCGTATAGAGTATACAATCTGAGAACCAGGCGAGTAGAAGAGTCAGTCTTTGTGAAATTTGATGAATCTGCTTGTGGTGAGAAAGTTGCTGCAGAAAACGTTGAACTTCTGTTCCCAATATCAAACATCAATGAAGTAAAAACAGAAGACGAGGAGGGAAGCCTGAAGCAGGACAAAGAATTCACTGAGGAACCTTCCAGCCAACCAGAAGAAAGAGTAGCACCTGCACATATACAAAAGCGACACCCTGCATCACAAATCATTGGAAATCTGGAAGAAGGAATACACACCAGAGGTAAGTATTACCCAGGTCAGTATGCACTTGTCTCACTTCTTGAACCAAAGAATTATAAAGAAGCCTTGGGTGATGATGAATGGTTACATGCTATGCAAGAGGAACTCATACAATTTGCAAGATTGCATGTTTGGGAATTAGTACCAAGACCTTTTAACAAACTGATTATAGGAACAAAATGGGTTTTCAGAAATAAAACTGATGAACTAGGGGAAATTACAAAAAACAAGGCTAGATTAGTTGCTCAGGGATACTTACAAGAAGAAGGAATAGATTTCGAAGATTCATTTGCACCTGTTGCTAGAATTGAATCAATCAGAATGCTGTGTGCCTACGCCTGTTATATGAAAATTCCCCTATATCAAATGGATGTTAAAAGCGCATTCTTAAATGGGGAAATAAATGAAGAAGTTTATGTAAGCCAGCCCCCTGGCTTTGTAGATCATGAGTTTCCAGATCATGTCTACAAGCTATCAAAGGCATTATATGGCTTAAAACAAGCTCCTAGAGCTTGGTTTGAGAAACTATCTTCATTTCTAAAAGCTGAAGGGTTTGTTCAAGGAAACGTAGACAAAACATTGTTTATTAAAAGAAAAAACAAAGACACACTGGTAGTACAAATATATGTTGATGATATAATATTTGGCTCAACGAGTCCAAATATGTGCACAAACTTCTGCGAATTAATGAAGTCCAAATTTGAAATGAGCATGATGGGAGAATTGTCACACTTCCTAGGTCTACAAATCAAACAAACAAGGTCAGGGATGTTCATAAGCCAGACAAACTACATAAAATCCATGCTCAACAAATTTAATATGGAAACAGTAAATTCATGTCAAACACCAATGGCCACTAATTTAAAACTAGATAAAGATGAAAATGGTGTTCCTGTATGCGAGAAAAGGTATAGAGGAATGATAGGTTCTCTTCTATACTTAACTGCAAGTAGGCCAGATATCCAGTTTAGTGTTGGAGTATGTGCTAGGTTTCAATCTAATCCTAAAGAAAGCCATTTAAAAGCTGTAAAGAGAATCTTCAGATATCTCAAGGGAACGATGGAAGTCGGACTATTGTATCCATTCTCTGATTCTTTTGAGCTAACTGGATATAGTGACTCAGATTTTGGAGGCAGTTTAGTGGATAGAAAGAGTACTTCAGGAAGTATACAGTTCTTAGGACCTGCTCTAGTTTCGTGGCTCAGCAAGAAGCAGGGTGTAGTAGCACTATCAACAGCTGAAGCAGAATATCTTGCAGCTGGAAGTTGCTGTGCCCAAATTATGTGGATGAAAACACAATTAGCTGACTATGGTTTTAAACTTCAAAATATTCCAATCTGGTGTGACAATACTAGTGCAATCTGTATGACAAAAAACCCAGTACAACACTCTAGAACTAAGCACATAGATGTAAAATACCATTTCATAAGAGACCTAGTTGTGGCAGGACACGTTTGCTTGCAATTCATACCTACTGAACAACAGCTAGCCGACCTATTTACAAAACCTTTATCTTGCGAGAGGTTTACTCAACTCTGTACTGAGCTAGGGCTAAAATCCTTGAATCAAATCAAGGATCTATAAAATATTCACGCCATTGGAGGGATACAATCTAGGCATCTTGTTTATCTTGGTTTACTTAAAAATCTTGCTTTTTCGGCTCATGCGTATTTCTTTTTCCTTTCCCTGCAATGATTAACCTTGGATAAGGGAAAATGGACTCTTCGACTTCCTACTCCTTCCCGCTCCTCTTCAGCCTCTTAGTCTATTTAAGGTCATCCCTCTGATTACTATTCCTCACACTGCTCTCATAAAACACAAAACACAAACTAGCAAACCAAAAATGAGCGATCAACTACCTCGCCCTTTTCGTTTTGATGGATTGGTCCACACTTACCCAGGCTATATGTTCCACGAGCCTGTGGTAATAAACCACCATCGTCATCTGCAACATTTTGAGAATAGAAGGTTGCATCACAATATCCAAATCGATCCCTATGAGTTCAACTTCTATAAGTACGACATCATGTCCCTTATAGAAGCACTAGGATGGGAGTTTCTTCTTCGACAGCCGCTCCACCCAGCCTGTCCTGGAGCGGTCAAGTACTTCTACTCCAATCTTCGCTGCCAAGGAGTCAGCACCAGAAGCTTCTCTACAGTCGTTTATGGTCATCTCCTGACTATCCCAGTGGGAGCTCTAAATGGGATCCTTGGGTTTCCATCTCAAGGAATTGACATAGCTCACCCATCCGAATTCTGGAAGCAGAATTTCATCCTACCCACTGAGTACTCAAACTTCTCCACCGAACCCACAGGAGGGACAGACGTGCCAATTCCTATCAACTGGCTGGCGCCCCGTTTGAGAATCTTCCATCACTTCATCACTCATGTTTTCTTTCCCAGAACCTACAATCTTGATGTAGTTCTGCCACTTGACTTGTGGATCATTGCCAGTGCCACTGCTGGTAGAAAGCTGGACTACTCTAGTCTGATGTTTGGAAATCTTCTGCCAGTAGGAGACGAGCATTATCAAGGACTAATGCCTTTTGGATCGATCATAACTCGAATGCTCATTAACCTGGGTATTGATCTGTCTGATCACCGCAGTGTGTCACACACCATGTATGTGGGTGCACTGAATGTGCTAATGGTTCTGGACCTCCCCACAGACTCTGTTCCACCTCCACCACTTCCTTCAAATTCCATTCTTGGAGCTCAACCAAAATCGGCTGGGAGCAACAAAGGAAAGTCAGTCGCTGGAGAGTCCAGCAAAAATGCCAACCTTGTATTCAAAATATCTGATGGAAACTCTTCCTCTGATGAAGAAGCTGCTTCAGACCCCGAAATCCCAACTTCTCCAGTCTCTTAAAACATCCATGCTGTTTCTAAGGGGGAATCCCCCATCCTGTCTTAGGTTCTCTTAGTAGTAGTTTTAGCTATGTAGTTTTCTTATTTGCTTTCCTAGTTAGATGTATGTTCTTCCCAGGGGAAGTATTTTAGAAGCTTTCTTAGTCTTTCTATTTTGTAATCCCTTGCTTATTTCGAATCAATTAATGCAAGTTTTTCTTTTTTCCTCGAGTGCTGCTCTGTGTTGTGTGCTATGTTTTGCAGAGAATGCTGGACTTGTCGGACGAAGGGGGAAATTGATGCAAGAAGGTACCTTGGGTGTCAAGCTAGCTAAACGGTGACGTTTTTATCTTCAGCTGACCAGCCTTCAACACGTCGTCGTCTTGACACCAATGGACAAAAGCAGGCGAGTCGTCCTTCCAAGTTGTCAACTGAAAGCTTCGAGATGATCAAAACCTAGCCACCCACCTACATTCTTCCAGGAGCGGGGCATAGCAAGCCATGACTGGCAAATCGATTTCCTCAAGAAACCGATCTTCAGAAGGAACACACTCAACCTCCAGAGGAGCGTCTTCATCCTAGCCAACGGTCATCTTCTTTCTTCGGATATATATAGGTCTGATCTTTCTTAATTTAGATTCGACTGTTGATTAGAAGAAAATAAGCAGAGAGCATATTTGTCTTCCTTGAGTCCACTGTGTATTCTCTTTAAGCTACCTAATTCACAGTGCGTGGTGCTGGGTGAATTAGGTTTAGGAAAAGAGGTTTCTTCGGTTTTTGTTTTCTGTCAAAGGGCCAACGTTGTTTGGCGTAGCCTTCGGGCTCGGTGTATTTCTTTTACTCTTTGTAGTTCTTCTCTTTCAATCAATACAATTTTCTGTTCACAAAGTGTCTAAGAGAAAGAGAGATTAAGTAAGGTGTGAACTTGAGAGGATCTCTCTAATCCAGGTTTCTTCACAAAAGGACCCACACAAACCTGCAATCATAAGTTTCATTTATCATAATCAAGTTTGATAAATTTACACTAACACTAATCCATGACCTGTTACTTAATAGAGACAAAGTATTATTAGAATGCAAGAAAACCATGTAGAAAGCAAGGATCAAAGAGGACAAAAAGATAAATGTCAAGAGAAAGAGGACGTATATAAAATGTGTAGCATCCTGCCAACGAAGCAAACAAACAAAAGAACCAACAAATAGTACGAGCTAGATGCAGTCAGGCGGGCTAATAGCTCCAAGCCACTTCGACTAAAAAAGGAAGTAAAAACCATCAAGAAACAAATAACATCCATGCACAACCCTCAAAAGAAGACAAATCAGTTTGTATGTATATATCTTTTTATAAAGATGATTGATGCAATACAAGAACATAACAAACATAAATAAAGTAGCCAAGAAAGAACAAAAGAAAAACAACATTGAAGTGGCCAAGAAAGGTTCCAACCGCAAACCAGAAATAGGGCATCCAACTCTCGCCAGAAAACTAAAAACATGGTACTTTTTCTACTACCCCACAACGACCATGAGGCCACCCATGCCTGGACAAAGACACCAAAAATCAATCGATCATCGTCGAACACAACAACCTTCGACCTCAAATTGAACAAGGACAGCTCGACAATTGAAACCAATTTATATATAGCAATAAACAAGACCCTTGCATCTCGCTGAACACAACAAGAAAGGAGTGATAAAAACTAATGCAACAAGGTTCCTATAATAAACCAGGTAACCTACAAGCTTCCCCGATTCAGAACGCTCATTAAACCTCAGTTCTAGCATTCTGGCCATAGGGAAATGCTTGGGCCAAAATGCATTAGTGCATATTATGAGAATATCAATCCAAAAAATAAAGCCTTCCCTGGGAGAGAAGTGAAAATCAGTTTACAGTTATACCTTCAAATACTAGCTAAGCCCCAACTTGGCACCGTGAATCCAAGAGTCTCCCTTCTGCAACTAGATACCAACCACCAGCACCAAAAAAACCTACAAAATGCATAGATTTATTAGAACCAACCATGCTTTATTTTCATCTAAGTCAACCATAAGGATAAGGTAAATAAGCAAACCTTAAGTGTGAAGATGAGTTTGTAAATAAGCAAACCTTAAGTGTGAAGATGAGTTTGTATAGAGGCAAGGAGATGATTTTTCATCAAGCGGAATGTGAAACTCATACAAGGATCGAGCAAGCTGTAAAGAAGAAAGAGTCAGTAGCGAAGGAGAATCAGCGGCTTAGTGGTCATGGTTCGTTAGCGCCTTAAAGTTATCAACACTGCATTTTATAGTGTTTGATCGGCAGGTCTTGCAGTCTAAAATCAGCACAGCTCTATCACTAACAAATTAATCCAAATATCCTTAAGCTTTTGTGGAATGTAATACGGTTCGAGTTATCGATCACAATCAGCACAAAGAAACAAAAAGGGTTTTAAAAACCATCATTGTTGGATTAGTGGTCCATAAACCATCCTCTCCAATGAAGATCCACCTCCGCACTCAGTAATTCCATATCACCACCCCCCACCGCCAAATTGTTCCCAAGCTCGATTTCATCCAAACAAACAAAAGAAATGCTTCCTTTTTCTTTAGTACTTTGTAGTACATCAACCTCTATTCTCAGGATCCCCTGCTCTCCGCACAGCTACCACACACGCAATGCCACTATCCAATTGAGCATTATCAACCCGATTTTCCCATTAAATATTGAGGAAAAAGAAAAGAGCTCCCTTCTTGGATTTCATCTCTATAACACAGATCCGTCTTTTTAGCAATCATGGTTTTGCTTCTCTCGACACATGCACATATGAAAAGGGTGGACAGGGAAGATGAACGCCGACATACCTGGAGATTAGCAGCTTAGTGGTCTGCTCTCAGCTTCTCAACTTCCCCAGCTCGACATGCTTGCAGCTGAGGGGCATTCCATTCAACATAGGGCGGCACGATATGGTTTAAGGAAGGAACCTTTTCAATCCTTCCCCTCGAGACTGATTCGACCTTCACCCGTTCCACAAAATGAGTGAGGTGCGTTCCATTTTACAGGTGATAGGAACGATTGAATGAAAGGAAGGAACGACGGCGATGGGGGACGAAACACCGTCGATGGGAGAAGGAACGAAGGGATGGATTAAGGGATGCAGGCAACGGGGAAAGGAACGATGTTGATGGGGTAAGGAACACCGGGATGGGCAAGGAACAAGGAAGCTGGTGATGGGGAACGAACAAGGAGGTGGGGAGTATATGATTTCGAGCTAGGGATTTTGGGAAGCCAAAATGAGAAACCAGGTTCACTTTTCTTTTGTTTTAATTTTTAATGATTTTGGAGCGAAAACGAAAAAATGGGAGGCAAATGCATTTCGTTTACCGCCAAGTATTTTGGCTTCATCTGTCACGGGAAACTCTCACTCTATGAATACGGGCTGATATCCCATTGTAAATCAAGATTGTCCAGCTCAATTAATTATGGGAACTATTTCCCGTGACAACCGTAAAATATTTAGCAATGGGAAAAATCCCGTAATTAAAATCCCGTTATGAAAGATCAATTTTCTTGTAGTGTGACGGCTTTGGTCTTGATAGCAATATAGTTGTACAAAAATCGATAATATAAGAATGTTGACGTTCTGACAAATTATTCGGTCATTTTGTTATTGAACCCACGAGTATACATACACCCGCAGGTATCTGATGTATTGGATTGGTTTTCAACTCCAAGACTTAGAGAAATATTTTATTGCATTTTTTACGAATGCACTTATTGGTTAAATTGAGAAATCCAAGAATGGGATGGGTTGCTAACTATTGAATAGGTTAGCAGAATACTAACCCCTCTCATCTTCGTACTTTTTCATTTTAATTAATCCACGGGTTATTGAATAGGTAGGCACACACGTGATCCCTGGGTGGGCTTAGGATAGGGTCAGTAACCACTGGTTACTGACCTATGAGTAACTAAATCTGGACTTTTATATCTAAGTGGGTTCAAAAAATTCAGATTTAAAGGTTGTCAATTAAAGGCATTTTATTTTCCATAGTTTCTTAATCGGCTCTTATCTTCTTCGTTCTAACTCAGATTTTAATTTTTTTGCACAGATGAAACGAGTTCGTTGTGCTCTACAAAATGAGATCAATTTTTAATATATTTCAAGAAACGTTTTTTTACCAACTACATACCATATGGTAACTTCTTCGTTTTTAAGTCGTTTTTGAAAATGTTTGCTCAGAAGGAACGAGTTCATCATAATCCATTGGATCTATAAATTTCTGGGTGAAAAAAATACTAGACAAAAAATTACCATACTTAACTACTATGGTATGTGGGTGGTAACTTGTGGTAACTTGTAGTAAACAATGATGAAAGTCGTAAATGATAGTTAGTATACTCCTACTATCATGTATTCAACCTTCTTAACATATTGGTATGTTCATACCATCATGGTACGCTTTCTTACCATATGGTATTAAATAGGAGCATACCATATGGTAATGATTGGTAAAAAATTATTCAATTTATTTGTACTAAAAATATATCAAAGTGGATATCATTTTAAAGAGCACATTTAATCTGATTTATCTGTGCAAAAAAATTAAATTTCGACTTAAAACAAGAGAGAAATCGTCCGTTAAAGATTGAAGAGGAAAATATAAAAGACTTTACAGGAGAGGGAGGATGCTAATGTAAACAGGTTACTCATGGTTACTGACAATAGAATTACTGACCTGATCCGTTCCTGCCTGGGTGTGCGATTTTAGGGGAGAAAGTAGTCATTCCAATTTCCAATTTACAACCTTCTCTTTCACCCTATTTCCTTTTTATTCTTCCCTTTTCCTCTCTACTTGCATCTATCTTTCACCGGCCCAGAGTTCCATCAACAATCGATGGCTTGTCGTTGCCGCCATCTCCACCCTCGCTTTCTCGTCCCTCTCAGTTGTCTGTATCAGCCTCTCTTTCGCAACCTTCGACTCTGCCTCCCTCGCCTGAGTCATCGTCTTCATCGCCCTTGCATGCGCCGCCTTCGACTCCGCCACCCTCACCTGAGTCGTCGGCGGCTTCATCGACCTTCCATGCACCGCCTTTAACTTCTCCGCCCTCACCTAAGTCTTCGTTCTCTGCATCGGCCTCGCTTGTGCAACGGACTACTATTATTTAATTTGGAGGCCTTCGGATGAGGTGTTTGGAGATAGGTGGGTTGAAGATTTCATATTTAGTCTTTTTCTTGTATATTGTTTCTTTAGATTTACAACAGTATTGATTTTCAAGACGAGTGATAGTGTTTATTCAGATTTAGTAGTGTCTTCCTTGTTAGTAATATATTTTTGGAGTTTTATTTGTAGTGATTTTCACGATTAGTATTGTTTTTAGATAGTGATTCTCGCTATTAGTAGTGTTTTCTTTTTTAGTGATTCCAAAGTTTAATAGTGTTTTTCTTGTTAGTATTGTTTTCTTGTCAGATGCTGAAGATTAGTAGTGGTTCTAAAAATAAGTAATGAAAAGGAACTCGCAAAATCGGGAATAACAACCGTCAATAGAGCAATCACACAAAATCCGTCCATTTACGGAAAGAATAAATAAATTTGCCTTTTTAATTTTGAGTGTTCAATTCCTACTATGTCTTTTCTATATTTGTAGCCATTAAATCTAAAATATAGTAAACGATTTAGATGCTAGTTATTATAGTGCTAACTCCCTATAAAGTTAGCACCCTATCCTTTCCCTGAAATCCAACCTATTCAAAACTTGATGAATGATGCGGAGTTGCAGATTATACCTAGTTTCATTAAGAGAGCCAATTAATCTCTCTTTTATTTCTAAATCAGTCACTCCAATCATGTATGTATTGATTCGCTTGACGACTTGACTTCACTTTTAGAACGAACAGAGACTTTCAAGTCGTATTTAATTATGAGAAACTCCAATCTTGGAGAGAGCAAATTTTTATAGAAGAATTAAATTTAAAGCATCTTTCAAAGTTTGGTACCTCGCAGTAGCACTTCCGGTTCCGGACTAGCTATAGCCTATAAGCTGTTGCAATCGTAGGTGATGGTGAAAGGGCGGTGGGGCCTGCGGCTTGGATGGTTGGAAATTTCCCAGAACTTTAGCAACTAGGTCATTATGAAGTAAAACCAAATTATATATGTATATATCCGGCTCAAATGTTTATTATGATTGATGATGTGGTAAAGCTAGGGTGGGCAATGGGTTGGTTTATATTGGACCACATCGGATCGGATTGATATTTGGATTGGATCACACAATATAATATGGTCCGGTCTTAGGTCCTGTGAAGTTCATAAATGCTGAAGAAAAATGGATCGAATTTACATTTTGATCGGACCAAAGCGGATTGAATGCATTATTAGTCCGGTGCTTGATCCTGAGATGTCTTTCACTATCGGACCGTAGTTCTCCTGATTTTGGTCCGATCCAGTCCGGACCGGACCGAAGCCTACCTAGGTAAAGCTAAGCAGCACAAATAAGAAAGCCTGTTCCTAGAAAAAATGATTAAAAAATGTAATTGGCGTGCAAAACCTTCTACGATAAAATATGGTGTATAACCCATATATATATATAATCAAATGTCAGTTACTCCTTTGCTTGTTGGATTTGTAAATGAATGAGTTTAAAAAACCTTTGGATTTAAAGATGAATTTATTGCATTGTGTATTTGAAAGATAACATTGTTTGTTTAGTTGATTTTGATTATGGATTTACAGGTTTTTGTACCAAGGCTTACAAATCCTTGCCTTCCATGACCAAATACCAAATGAAATGTGGTATTTCCAAATACGTGGGGTCCACGGATTTGGAGCTAAAAAATGAACAAATCCGTGAGCCCCACGGATAAGTAAACCTCAACAAACAATGTTATTTTGGCAAATACATAATGCTTGGGATTTGGTTGTCAAATACATCACCCAAATCCCACAAGCACACGTTACCTAGTTTTGAGTAGCGCATAAGGCTTTAGCTCTAAGTCGTGAGAATAAATGACCTTTTATTTTCCTTTATATTTCTTAATCGCCCTTATCTTCTTCTTTCTAATTTGGATTTTTTTTTTCACAGACGAAATGAGTTCGTTGTGATCTACAAAATAAATTTTATTTTTAATATATTTTGACAAAAAAATTCACATCACTCGTTACCACCTTCATTTTAACTCAAATTTTGAAATTTTTTACAAGGACAAAACAAATTAATCGTGATTTATTTGATGTACAAATTATGGGGGGAAAACGAGTTCATTCGTTAGATACTATTTCTTTTTTTCTTTTTCTTTTTCTTTTTCTTTTTCATTTTCTGTTTCCTGCCGTAGACTATGACAGTTGATAGACCTGGCAATCAGGTCGGGTTGGGTAATTTCGGGTTGGGGACTTCGGTTATGGGTCTAGTCACGCTTGGTTGGCTAATTTTGGGTCACATATTGACCCAACCCATTCGGTTTCGGATCGGGTTACATGTCGTTTCAGGTTATGAGCGTTCTTAGAAACAATATCAAACATGCTTCATATTTTCTTAAAGAACACAAATTTTCACATATGCATGACAATAGTTTACCTAACACATGTCAATTAACATATTCTCAAATCCTTCCACGCTAATGAAATGAAATACAAAGTGCGCAAATCGTTAAAAAACAATCATAGGAGTAATAATACTACAAGAAATACATGATATTTAATTATCCTTAAACTCGAAACATGTCATTCAAATCCTTGTAATTTTTTTAAATATCTCACCAATTTATGAGTGATTTAATCATATTTTTGGAGTGATATATAAAATGGAACGGGTCTAACGGGTCGACCTGCTATTCAACCCAACCTGAACCAAAAAATCACGGGTTATCGAGTTCGAGTTATTCAGATTTCGTGTTAAAAAAATTTCTATTTTTCAGGCGATTTCAGGTCGGGTCAATGGACCGAGTTGTAATTATGTGCAAGAGTAATATATGTATGTATATAGCCTGAAGCCTGGAGTACAATCATATATGAAATTAAAGTCTTGGTCGTCAATGAACACGTCTCCCATCGTGGTTGCCATAAGTTAACTGTCATTGGTTCTAACAGGTGGACCATTACCATATACAGGCCCGCTCTTTTTGTATCACTCACCGTATATATAACTTCTACATCTACAAATCTACAAATAAATATAAGAGAATGTCAACAGAAAATTTCTGCCACATCAATCAGTGCTCTTCATTCCGCATAATTCGGATGGATATTAACGTATTTGTGCTTGCACTAAAAAAATGGATTTTGTTGCTAAAATAATAGGAAAGAGATTAGTTGGGGAAAATTGGGAGGAAAGGGACGAATTTCTATTACTAGAATATCGGGGAGTGTGGCCACGGAAGAAAGAGAGAAAGAAACCAATAAAATAAAATTCCTTTGCTTAAATGGCATGATGAAAAGAAAATAACAACAAATATAAACATTATTGGAAAATAATGAAAATAGAGGGAAACGTAAACTACACCAAGATGATGCAAAAATGCATCAACATCGTTACAATTGTCACCTTCATTATTTGTGGATATAATGAAAGTAAGATACTAATATTGAATTAAGAAGAAAAACTTTTTATAGATGGTGATAATGAATTGAAAAGCCGGGAAATGAGTAATAGAGTTTAAGTATTTTTTTCCATGACATTACAATTAAACATCAATAAGTGACAGTTGTTGGCGGTTTGGAGCTATGTATTTTGTAGATCACGATTTCCCCCCCCACTAATTTAGACAAATTGCAGGCTTAGTAGCCTAACTTCGATAAGAAGATGAAACACGGTTGAAAGTAGTATATTTCTATGATGAATTGCAATACGATTTAGAGGGAAGGTAAAATGCGGAAAAAAGGAAGTTGATAAAACTGCCGCCAATATGCAATGGGATGGAAACTTGGGTTGTAATTGGAACTCGGAAGGCCTATTTCTCAGTCATTAATTATTGACGAATTGTTATTTCTTTCACTTTCATAAATAAAAATATTTCACATGAATTAGTAAAAAGAAACGTAGATAGAGTAATCCTCAATTAATATTTGAGTGCTTTAGAGAAAAAGCTTTATTCCGAATTTAAGGCTTTATATTGAGTATGCAAATTCCAACCTAAATTTAATTAAGCTATAATAAAACATGAATAATCAAACTAAAATGTTGAAATTATTAATTTGGCTGAAGATGTACTAACTAATATATAGATATGATTAAAAAAACTGGCCAAGGGGCCGGACACCAAATAGTTTATTTACAGGAGTTTCTTGTACAGGGGGTGTGCAACGGTTTGTTCATGTTTGGACTGGATCGAATTCATGCGAATCATAGTTTATTTTTGAAGATATTAGAGAATCAATTATCAGATCATCATTGTCTTTGATCCATTCGGTTCGATCCAAACATCAATTCAGTTCATCTTTTCTTTAATAATTATAAAATTCATAGAATAAGGACCGAACTACAATATAATCGGTTCGATACAATCCAATCCAAATATATACTAATTAGGTCCTGTGCGATGTAGTACGGACCAAACCATTGCACCCCGAGGTGAGCAATTAACTCCCCCAATCCTTGAGCCGAATCGAATCCAGCTTGCAATATAATATTGTCTGACTTGTAAGCATCACCAATACATGTAGGATGCAAATGCGGGGAAATTTCTGAGGAATATTTCTAAATAATATCCGGGCGCGCGCGTAGCCCATTCTCTGTCCCTTAGAAGCAATTAGTTAACGCTGAAACCAACTACAATTCATATTTTATTCTTTATCTCAACTAACCGCCTCAACCAGTAGCTTGCTTGCACCTCAAGACACACCTCCACCTCCATCTCTATATATAACGACCAGCTTCCCTTTCTCCATATTTCCTTCAATCCACTTCTATCGATCCATTGCCTGAGCTACTGTATTGCATTCTCCCAAACTACTCTTCGGCGACCTAGTAGCTAGTTTCGATCGGAGCACTCCGGTCAATCGCGCAAATCTTGCTCTCAGTTAATAACTCGATCGATCAGACATGTCGGTAAGATAAATTAGATGATCTCTAATATCATGATTCATTGATTTGTAGTCAATTTTCGCTAGCTAGTTTGATGATGACCTTGTTCCATCATGTCACGTTGATGAGTGCACATTCCTTGAATTTGTCCTTACGTATCTTTGTTCCTTGCTTAATTATTTGCCTTCTTACAAATATAAATGCTTGCTGCATAGTAAGGATTATCTTAATTAGCTAGACATGGGATTTTATTTGTGTGAAGCAATATATATGTGTATGCTTGCTCCTGTGTGTATATTTGTCCAGCTGGTGTAACTTTGTCAACAAGGTAACTAATTATGTGGAATATCCACGTCTTGTTGACGTAGCAATTAAAATGCCATCACCGTACAAAATTGATGCTGTTTTATTTCAGTATATATATATATATATACCTCAAAATTAAACTGTTACTTTTCTTCGATCTCATTGCCACAGATCACAGAGCTCAGCGTTCATATGGATTGTCCTGGCTGTAAGGCCAAGATTCAGAAAGCTCTTCAGAAACTAGATGGTACGTTACGTACGCAAACCATAAACCCGGCCACTGTTGTACAATTTACTAATACAATGAATGATTAATCATGCATATTGCAGGAGTGAACAACATCGACATAGACATGGAGATGCAGAAGGTGACGGTGATGGGATATGCCGACCAAGAAACGGTTCTTAAAGCAGTGAGAAGGACCGGAAGAAGGGCCGAGCTATGGCCGTACGGTTACAGTCCAGAGTACACCAGTTTCAGTTTCACCCAGGAATCCTACTACTACCAGCAGCAGCCGGCTTATCTCTTGGAGACGCAGCCATCAGCGCCTTATGGCATTCAATATCATAATCTCGATGGCGATGATCAGCAGCAGCAGCGGCGCGGCTACAGGGCTTCTAATAGTTACTACGACGACGAAGATAGTTACTACCGCGATTATCATCAACGGCGGGTCGTTTATTCCGCCGTTAAACAGCCGGCCATTGCCATGTTTAGCGACGAAAATCCGCATGCTTGCTCTATAATGTGATGATGATCATCCGATCATGACGCTTTTTTCTTCTTATCTGTTGTGTTTAACTTTAAATGATGGAAATAAGTTAGTCTTTAAGATCCAACCAATAAGGGTTTGTTCTAGTGGTGGTAATACTACTAGTTTTGAATTTGGATGTCCCAAATTTGAATTTTTTAAGTAGTATTTAACCACATAAAAATAAAAGTTCGTAATACTGCATTGTGTATGTATAATAAATCTGTCGAAAAGAATAAAGAATAAACATTACAATGCAACCGAAATTTAAGAGATTAATAGTTGTCGAGCACAAAAGTCAGCTATTACAAATAAAAATTAGTTAGCTATTACAAATATATATCTAGATATAGTATTCAAAAATCGTAATACAACCTGCCCAAGTTCTCTATTTCCCACATTGTGACCAGCTAATAGCTCCATAACCAACATCTTCTCCGATATATAGTCTTCCTCAGAGACTATATGTTATTCAAGCATACTATGTCTATATTTGCCCAGACTTTTAAAAGTGTTTTTTTGCTTCAAAATGTTATGCAGGACCAAACAATTATAAAAGTTTGAATTTTGAAAAACTGAAAGTGTTTTTGTATAACACAAAAACAGAAGCTCTGATTTGGAACTTCATTAAACACTGTTTTGAAAATACAATATTATCGTTACTATATTTTAATTTCAATTAAAAAAATATACTTTTATTTCATTTATGTCATTTTAAAGATAAAATAAGTTAAAAATTAATATTATTTAATTTACAAGAAATATAAGAAGATCCCTTTTGACTCATTTTTTTATAATATTTATTCATATTTTATATTATAAACCTTTTTTAGTCATTTTGCATGCCTTCTTATATTAAAAAACACTTATAATTGTTTTTTATGAATCAATTCCTATATTATTAATATATAAATAGCGCCTGTTTTGCATTAGGGGTCCAGTGGGATATGGTCAGGTCTACCGTATGTCTGTACACCTCTTTTCCCGTGTGGTCCCCATTTTCTTTCGTTCGCTTTTCCGTTTCGGTTTCCCGTTTCCCCCTCCGTTATTCCCTTCGAATCCATTTAGCGATTAGGCAAGCATAGACCATTCCCACTTCTTCCCTTCCAGGAACAGAAACCCTAATCGATGGTCGATTCCACGTAACATATAGATTTGACGGCTGGGTAGGAACTCGGTCTACCGTTTGTTCCTTGCGACATCTTCCCAATTTCCCGACGCTCTTCCCCTTCCCTGGCGATTAGCCAAGTTTCCTTCTTTCTCTGTTCTTTCCCGTCAATGGCAGCTAGAATGGAGATTATCTTGATTGCGAGCAAAGCTTGCTTTTCTGGTTGTCGAGAGTCAAGGTTCCCGATTATGAATATAAAGCTATCCCTACTTGTAAGATCTAACATCGAGGAAGCAGGTTGCGGGCAAGTGACGATTGAATCGAACTGGACCGATAACGCTCGCACTATCCGCATCTTCTTTGACTTCTCCTCAAGTAACCTGTAACGAACTGGAAGCCAGCTGGCAGGATGACGTGAGCAGGAGCATAGAGGTATAAATGAGAGAGACGTGAGAGGATTGGTTATCTTTGTCCAATAACAGAATTGTAGCTTACTTTACCAAATTAGCTATTAGTAATAAAAGAAACCTCTCTTTCCTTTCCATTCTCTTCGCTTCTTCTCTTCCAGAATCCCATTTCGCCAGAGCACTCCATTGACGGTCCTTACAAAGTGGTATCAGAAGCCTGTGCTTTGGCTATGGCGACTCATACTTCGCGCATCGTGGATTTGGAAGCTCAAATGGCAGAGGTTCGGGTTCAGATCACCACTCATCACCAGGATCTCAAAGACGCCATCGCGGCGTTGGCGGCGTCGACTAAAGACAATATTGACGCGCTGGCGGCGTCCATCGCTCGCGGCCGGGAGAAGTCGCCGGTCCGTTCATCACCGCGCGCTGAAGCTAGTCAATTTCCCGATCCTCAGTTCTTCCGGCAGCAACGACGTCCCACGCTTCTCGATCATTACCCTAGGCTGGAGTTTTCTCACTTCTCGGGCGTTGATCCACACGCTTGGGTTAGCAAATGCGTCAAACTGTTCCAGCTCTACTCGATTCCAGATGAGCAGAAGGTGGATTTGGTTTCCTACTATTTGGAAGGTCGTGCTTTCACATGGTTTGAGGGATGGTCTTACGGGCGTTTTCCATTAATCTGGGGCCATTTCGTCGACGAGCTGTTTCGCCGATTTGACAAGCAGGAGCAGCTGAATGTGGTGGCATCATTTAATCATCTTCACCAGACGAGTTCTGTTTCGCGTTATCAAGAGGAGTTCGAAGAGTTACGGTCTCGCATGCTTCGACTCAATCCGGCGTTGAATGAGCACTATTTCATTCTCAGTTTCATTGGGGGATTAGACGATGAGATTCAACCTAGGGTGCAGGTGCTTAATCCCCCTACGCTGGCCAGTGCGTTATATCATGCGAGATTGGAGGAGGTGGCAATTGACGCAAGGAAGAGGAAGACTCGGGCATCTTCGTCCACTCGCTGGCCAGTGGCTTGTTCTCCGATTTCCCCCAAGATCTTACCTTCTCCCCCTGTGCCTCATTCCGGTGAGCGATCGTCCGTTCCTCGCGGGCAGGGGCTGTGTTACAGATGCGGTGACAAATACTTTCACGGTCACGTCTGTGCACGAAAAAAGCAACTCCAGGTTATGCAGGCGGAGGAGTCTGCTTTGCTCAGTGAAGCTGAGGAGGTGGGTGATGACTTTCAGGACGTCGAGATAGAAGTTTCTCTGCAAACTATGGGGTCAGGATTCTCTGGGAATTCTTTACTGATTCCAGCTGTTACAGGAGACAAAGAGGTTACAATTCTAATTGATACTGGTAGTTCACATACCTTTCTGAACTCGATTAGGGCTGCAGAATTGAACTGTCGCACTGAATCCATTGCTCCTATGAGGGTGAAAGTAGCTAGTGGACACACCCTGCTTAGCAATGCGGTTTGTAGAGGATTTAGTTGGCAAATGCAGGGTCAGGGGTTTGGTTTTGATGTTAGAACATTGGAATTACCTTCACATGATTTGGTTTTGGGTTGGGATTGGTTGGAGACTGTTAGTCCCTTCCAAATGATTTTGAAGAAGCGGCAGCTCTCTTTTGACTGGAAAGGGGGAACTCTGCATCTTCAAGGCCTTTCCAAAGATGGTCAATGTCGGATGCTTTCTGGCCGTGACTTTCAACAGCTTCTTAAGAAGCCTTCCACTCATCTTACGGGTGCAGTGTTCGCCATAGAAGCTACCCCAGTTTCCAGTCCTACTCCTGCCTTCTTGAAACCTCTCCTAGCTTCTTATTCTGACGTTTTTGCTGCTCCCTCTTCCCTGCCTCCAACCCGCAGCTATGATCATACCATTCCCCTTTTACCAAATGCTAAACCCGTCAACATAAGACCCTACCGTTTCCCACACCATCAGAAGGCCGTGGCTGACAAATTGGTATCGGAAATGCTTGCCTCTGAGTTCATACAGCCGAGTCACAGTCCCTATGCTTCCCCAGTTCTATTGATTGGCAAAAAAGATGGTAGCTAGCGTTTCTGTGTAGATTACAGGGAACTTAATGCTGCCATCATCAAGGACAAGTTTCCCATTCCACATATAGAGGATCTTTTGGACGAGTTACATGGAGCAGTCATCTTTTCTAAGCTCGACTTACGGGCTGGTTATCACCAAATCAAAATGCACCCTGATGATCAATTCAATACGGCTTTTAGGACTCATCAGGGGCACTATGAGTTCAGAGTGATGCCATTCGACCTCACCAACGCCACAGCAACCTTTCAGTCCCTTATGAATCACGTGTTTGGCAAATATTTGCGGAAGTTCATCCTTGTTTTTTTTGATGACATATTGGTTTACAGCAGGACAGAAGAATCACATCTTCAACACTTGGGAATTGCTTTACAACTGCTACGTGAGAATAAGTTGTTTGCCAAGGAATCCAAGTGTGCTTTTGGCCAGTCCAAAGTAGAGTACTTGGGACATATTATTACCAAGGAGGGTGTTTCCACCGATCCATCCAAAGTTGCAGCAATGACGACATGGCCTCGCCCTGGCAGTGTTAAGCAATTAAGGGGATTTCTTGGGTTAACAGGCTATTACAGGAAGTTCATCCGGAACTATGGCACCATCAGCAGGCCATTGACGCAATTATTGAAGAAGAATGGGTTCCAATGGAACTCTGCAGCTGAAGGAGCTTTCGAGAGTCTTAAGGAAGCCATGTGTACTGCCCCTGTTCTGGTTTTACCCGATTTTTCTCTTCCTTTTGTGCTTGAAACAGATGCAAGTGGAGTTGGTGTTGGAGCGGTTCTCTCTCAAGGAGGTCGCCCCCTGGCTTATTTCAGCAAGGCTTTGTGCTTGCGCAATCAAGGGTTGAGTACATACGAGAAGGAATACTTGGCGGTTCTCTTGGCAGTGGACCATTGGCGACATTATTTGGAGGGTCGTCCGTTTACTATTGTGACGGACCATGAGAGCTTAAAGTTCTTGCTTGGGCAGAAGGTGCACACAGCGATTCAAAAAAAAGGGTTAGTGAAGCTTTTGGGTTTGGATTTTCAGATTCAATACAGGAAGGGCAGATTTAATGGTGCGGCAGATGCTTTGTCGAGAGTATTTGAAGATGACAAGGTAGAGGGAACTTGTAGTGCTCTCACCACAGTGTTACCTGAATGGTTAGTGGAGATAGAAGAGACATATGTGGGGGATGTGGAAGTGTCAGCCTTGATAGCTGCTGTTGCTGTTAATTCTTATGGGCCTTCTCTCTGGTCTTTTTCCGAGGGCATCCTTCGTTACAAAGGAGCCATCGTAGTGGGCAGCACTGGGTCCCTACGCTCAAAGCTGATTCATTTGTTTCACTCGTCGCCAGTAGGAGGTCATTCCGGAGCACAGGTTACTTATCAACGGCTTAAAGGGCATTTCTATTGGAAGGGCATGAAGGCTTCAGTGGTAGAATGGGTATCTCGCTGCGATGTGTGTCAGCGTTGTAAGGCGGAGACAATAGCTTCCCCATGTCTGCTTCAACCTCTCCCGATTCCCATTCGAGCTTGGCGCGACATCAGCATGGATTTCGTGGAAGGCTTACCGACTTCTAATACTAAGCAGGTTATTCTGGTTGTAGTGGATCGTTTCACAAAGGTTGCCCATTTCTTCGGGATGAAACACCCTTATACAGCTGCAGAGGTAGCGTCGGTTTTCTTCGATGGAGTGTTCAAATATCATGGTATGCCCTCTACAATTGTTTGCGATAGGGATGCCACGTTTACTAGCCAATTCTAGACAGAGTTCTTCCGGTTACAGAACACAGACATCCATTATTCGACGGCGTACCACCCACAAACTGATGGTCAGACAGAAAGGGTAAATCGCTGCTTGGAGGATTACCTCCGTTGTATGACTTTTCAACGACCACAAGGCTGGGCTGAGTGGTTGACGTGGGCGGAGTGGTGTTATAACACCCATTATCACCTCAGTTTGCAGATGACGCAGTTCGAAGCTCTCTACGGGTTTCCACCTTCCCATTTCGGTCTAGCTCCCTCAGCTGCTACTCCGGTTGGAGCAGTAGAAGATAGACTCAAGAGGCAGCATCAACTGGTGTAGTATCTCACGGACAGCATCACGAAGGCGCAGAACCGACAGAAGCAATACGCTGATAGACGACGATCAGAGCGGGTTCTGCAGGTCCATGACTGGGTTTATTTGAGGTTGCAACCGTATCGCCAAGGTTCCGTGGTTGGAAGGCCGGGGAGTAAGTTGGGCGCTCGTTATTTTGGGCCATATCAGATTGAGGCAAAGGTTGGAGCAGTGGCTTATCGGTTGGCTTTGCCGGTTCAGTCAAAAATTCATCCCGCTTTTCATGTTTCACAGCTGAAACTCTGCAGGTCAATATTTCCCCCTGCTGCAGTTCACCTTCCGGATGCTGACGACAATGGTTCTCTCAAACTGGAACCAGCTCAGATCCTGGCGCGAATATTTATCAACCAGAACAATCGTGCTGTGACGCAAGTGTTGGTCCGCTGGGTTCACCAAGTTATTGAGGATGCTACCTGGGAGGATTTGGCTACTTTCAAGAGGCAATTTCCCACCTTTCCAGCTTGAGGACAAGCTGAATTTGAAGAGGAAGGGTTTGTAACGAACTGGAAGCCAGCTGGCAGGATGACGTGAGCAGGAGCATAGGGGTATAAATGAGAGAGACGTGAGAGGATTGGTTATCTTTGTCCAATAACAGAATTGTAGCTTACTTTACCAAATTAGCTATTAGTAATAAAAGAAACCTCTCTTTCCTTTCCATTCTCTTCGCTTCTTCTCTTCCAGAATCCCATTTCGCCAGAGCACTCCATTGACGGTCCTTACATAACCTCTCACCCACTCAATGTATATTCAGTGTTGCACCATTTTCATAAAAGAATCATATGAAAGACAAGTAGGTGTTGCTGGCTTTCTTTTCCCTTTCAAATGCTTTTATATACCACTGATCATATATGTATGAGTTGTCACCTGTTACATTGAGAACCAAAAGGTGCCAAATGGCGACTCATAATGGTGGTGGCGGCATCATGATTTACAGAGTTAGAATGAAACTAAGACATTATTACCCACCCCCGATTCTCCAAGACTTCTTCTCCGTTAGTTAGATGCTCCATGATGCTACTTGAAATTGGTATTTCTTAATGTTGTTTTCATTTTAGACTCTGTTCGCTGCCCTGCTTTATGTTGAACTTGACTTCCTTCTTTTGGGTTTGTTATAAGTTATTAAATCTAACTTTCATATAACAAACTGTTGTACAAGCTTTCTTTCATGTTTCAACATATGATCTGGAGAGCTTGCAAAAATTAATCTCATTAGAAGAGGGACGGTCATATAAAGTAGAGTTCACAATGCTTTTTTTAGCAGAGGTAGTCATTCTATAGCACCAGCATGCAAAAGTCATTAGTATATAAATGGTGATCAACACTTATAGATTAAAGCTTGAGACTTACATAATATTATAATTTACAACGAGGCACTGTTTTGTTTCATGATAAGGATTTCTATTGATTTTCCTTTTTCTATGTAAGAACATATATACGACTTTTTTTAGTTAGTATCAAGTGAAGTACATGGAAGTTAAATCCTTTTAAGAAAATCTATATCCTTACCTCAACCAACCACATAATGGTAACGATATGATCATACGGTTTGAGATGATTAACTTTTTTTCTTTGCTTTTAAGAGAATTCATGATACAATTAAAATAAAATCTCAATTTAGTAATTGGAACCAACTCAATTTATAAAAATGTCTAATCCATTCTAATCAAATGATCATATGTAGTCTCATTCGATCTAATATAATTTAATTGATGGTCGTGCTTATCCGCCACAAAGAGCGGGCCAATTATCTAGTATCATAAAAAGAAGTGTACTATAACCTCTATCTAGACTTTGAATTAAATCGAGGTTTGGGTATGATACTATACCCTAACCTCTAATGGATAAACCTCAGGCCCCGATTCTTTAAACTCAAACTCAAACTCAAAGTTCAATTTAATAGAAAATATTAATTGACCGGAGCTCAATTATGAAGTATACAAACCGGACTTACAATCAGTATAAACCATACAAACATACGAACAATACAAACTAGAGCGACAAAACATACAAACTGATTTACAAAGATTACAAACATATGAACTGTACAAAAAATACAAACTAGAGCGACAAACAATACAAACCATACAAAAAGAAAAAAACAACCAGGTTGACTTTGGAGGCTCCATCCCTATATAGAGAGGCTCCTTCCCAAAGTCAACCCGGGTGTTTTTTAGACATACAAACATGGTGGACAAAAATGACAAACTAGACCAAAAATTCATACAAACTAGAAAAACACCCTGGTTGACTTTGGAGACTTCATCCCTATAAAGAGGGCTCCGTCTCAAAGTCAACCGGGTTGATTTTTAGACATGCAAACATTACGAACATGGTGGACAAAAATGACAAACTAGACCGACAATCCATACAAACTGGAAAAAACACTCGACCAGGTTGTTTTTTAGACATAAAAAACATTACAAACATGGTTGAAAAAAATGATAAACATGGTGCACAAAATAACAAAGTTTACAAACATTAAAAAAAACCGACAAACATTACAAAATAACAAAGCGTACAAACATTACAAAATAAACCGACAAACAGTACAAAGCATACTAACCGTACAAAATGTCACTAAAAATGACAAACAATACAAACCGAATCTATACAAACATTACAAAATAGTTCAGCAAACATCACAAATCCAACACTATCGCCGGGAAATTTCCTCCGGTCGCTGGAAAACTCTCTCTCTTATACAGAAGCTTTGGGGGGAAATCCCTTAACCCTACAAAAAAGGAAAAAGGACTGCCTCTCGTATAGAAGCTTTGGGGAAAAATCCCTTAACCCTACAAAAAAAGAGGACGCACCTGGTCGGCGGTTCCTTGGCTGGCGGGAAGAGGTGATCGGAGATATTCCATCGCCGGCAGAGTTGCACAGGGGACGCCGGACATCACTCGTCGGTGCGGGGATGAAACGTTCGGAAACAAAGGTATTAATTATTAACAATTAACAAATAAAATAATCATACAATTACTACATTACCCTTCCTTAAATTGAATTAATTGGAGCCATTAGATTTTAATAAGCTTAAAGGGTTGAGATCGACTTAGGCAATTGACTAAGGGGGGTCTCCTTAGTCACCTGATCTTAGCCCCTAAAGTGTGGAGTTCTAGAGCTACCTCAAATGATATGAACACAAGGGCTTGGCCCCGGAAAAAGAAATCTAGCACAAGATCCTAACCAGTACGAGACTATCTTGAAGAGAGATACCTACCATATTTGAAAAATAAGTGTCGATTGGTGAGCCGACATTCAGTGAGTAATAATAACAACTCGCAACAAATACAAACAATTAGAGAAACAGATTCAACAATATTTGCATAGGAGTAAAACAGATTCAACAACATGACATTTAGTAAAGTTTAAAATCATGCTCAGACTCTCAAACTGTTAGACCAGCATGTTACCCAAATCTCAGTTTTCCTTTGGAGATAGCCACAAAACATATATTAGTAAGATGAACAGTAGCAATTGAAGAGGGATCCCATCATCTAAAATCTAAGGCAAACCAACATAACCGTTGACAACTACAGGAACAACTTCCTTTCATTTCCTGAAGCTTACATGGGCAAACCTCATATCAAATGCAAGTTTCAAACCATTAAAAACAAACTAACAAGATAATTCCAGTCGATCATTCAAATCCTTTCAATAACAACCAAATTTTAAAACAATTATGCTCTGTATGTCACTTGACCAATAATTTGACTGATAACAGATTCTCAGAACATATAGGGTAACTACGTAGTACCGAACGAATACAAACCATCCACCTCCTCCATGATGTGCTAGTGTTATGCAAGTATCCATGAGACTATGACGTATATCATTGCAATGCAAGTATCTACATTAGGGTTGCAAACAAGCCAAGTCGAGTCGAGTTTTTGCTTAACTTGAGCTCGGCTCATTTATAATTTTTTCAGCTCGAGGTTGAACTTGGATCGATTAAAAATAATCCAACTCGAGCTCGGTAAATGCTCAATAACACAGCTTGTCAAGCTATGTATAAGCTCGGCTCAAAATGAGCTCGATTTGAAGTCATTCTTGTTAAAAAAATGTGTACACATAAGAGTTGATACGATAAAACGAACACTATAAACAATAAATAACAACTAACTTTCATACACATCCATATTAACAAAGATAATGTTCATGTTCTGAAGAGTAATTAAACATTTCACAAGCTCTGAACAAGTCATCTCCCAAGCTTAGCTCAACAAGCTACCGAGTCAAACTAGCTCAGGAGCTTATCAAACTGAGCATGATATAGCTCAAGCTTGGCTCGTTTACTAACGATTCGGCTCGAGAGCCGACTTGTTGAATAACGAGCTGAGTGTCGAACGAGTTTTTTTCCGATTCGAACGCCGAGTTGTTCGCAAGCGGCTTGGCTCATTTGCAGCCCTATACATGCATATGACGTGTATACTGACACGCTAAAACACAACACCAAACTGCGACCAAGTGTAATCGCAGTCCGAAAATGCAGTTTCAGGCAAGCTCTAATTGTCAACCCGGGGTCTAGATCTACTGCCTACTCCGTGTATATTCGTTATCTAGCAAACTAAGTCGATTGATTGTGATTTTAACTAAAAGCAGTAAGAAAGCAGGAAATGGTTCGGTTTTCTAAAGCAAAGGGAGAGTCACTCGGGAATGAGTCCCCCTAGCTCCTTAGTTAGGTCTCAGTTGTAATTACCCTGGGTTGATTTACTGTTGATTAAACTGCGGAAGATCCGACAGTAGCTTGGAATCTCTTAAGCTGATCAAGCCCTCTCAGGCAGGCTAACTGGCAGGCGACCAACCTTCACCGGGATAGACTGCTGAGGCAATAAGCACAGATTTCCACTACTGGATTTGGGTTCTAGTACAAAGCAGTAGATTGATTAAATATCGTATAACCAATCTACCACTACCGAATGATGAAGCTCTAACAACCTAATCAGATTCTATCTATCTCAGGTTGCAGCAGAAATCAAGAAAAGATGATCAGACTTCAATTGATTCAATGAATCATGCATCATTCGATTAAAACCAAACAGTATAACAATCCCAAGTCATTACAATCAAGATCCCTAACACATGGAACTAGGGTTCTTCATACCCAAGTGAGAGAAAGTTATACTCGATAGAGAGAGAGAGAGAGGAAAACATAATACAAAATAGTCATACTCATAACAATGGGAAGAATCTGCTCTAGGATGTCAATCTTCACTCCTGTGATGATCTCCAAGCTCGATTGAAGAAACCCAGCTCCAAGATGGCTTCTAGGATGTGTTCTTCTCACTTTCTCTCTCTAGGGCTCTGTTTTTGCTCTGAAAGTAGATTCCCTCACTTGTGGCTCAAAATTGGGTTACAACCCAGAAATTCCCGACAACACGGTCAGGCCACATGGCCGTGTGGCTTACCCAGCTGCCCGTGTGAGTGTCAAAACGCGGAGTTTCGATTAAATGGACTTCAGGCTTCCTACACGGCCAGGGACACACGGTCGTGTGGAATCTCCAGGATCCCGTGTGAAGGCTCGGTAAATCCCACACGGCCACATGGGTTCCTTACACGGCCGTGTGGGTTTTAGGAGTGCCCGTGTGGGTTCCTCGGCGTCTCGCCACACGTCCGATCTTCGTCCAATCGACCCCGAATTCATTCCCAAGCCTTCATTCACGTCTCGCCACACATCAGAACAGAGACCGAGCAATCTAGGTCCTCACCGGGGTACAAGAGTGTAAAGAATATGAGAAAATGAATCGCTCACTCTCGACCAGTGGGGTCAAGACAATTTGATGCGAAAAAATGCGCATGCTTATTCTCTCAATCCCTAACATCTCTTCACCATGACGGCAGCCTCTAAGTGTTAGAGCTCACATAAATGGGTGTCATCACTAACTAATCCGGAGGTCTTAGACACAGGTTCAAATGACTGGCTAGGGGCTAGGACATGGGGAAAAAGCCTTTTAGGTGGTGGAAGTATTCATAGCACAAGGTTCCACATTTCCAAACCCATAACAATCACAGTCAATCAATCCACTTACTTTCTCTCTGTCATTCTGCATTACTCAAATTCTTGCACAAGAGCAAAGGAGGTCACTTAAATGTTAGTATTTCCAAGCGAGACTGCTAAGAAACACTACTTAATGGGCACTATTCAGATTTTGTGGTGGTGGCTCTCTTTTGCTTTCATTCATTTTTTTTTCTCTTTTCTTTTTTCATTTCTTGAGAGAACCACCACCTATGCACATTTTTCTAACACATGCCCAACTTTTTAAGAAATACCTCCAACCCTCACATTATATTTAGCAGAAACGGCAGAAAACATGTAAAAACCACTCCGTGGAACCTTCTAAGAGATGCAAAAGGGTGATTTTTCATTGTAGACCGAAAGAAAGGATAACACACGGCTCGAAGGGGCTGACTAGGGGGTATGACACACCAGGACAGTCAATTTGGTCGTGGGCTAATCCTATGCCTCCATCATCTTAGCTAATGACAACGTGAATGCTACACATCATGGAAGAGGGATCTATCGCACAAGAAAGAAACGAGCAGGCTCAAATCTCACATGGCTACCTATATGCTCTATCTCTCATTTGATTCCCTGAACTAGATGCATAAAAGACTGTCAAGAACAAGTGATCAATCCAAGTCACAGTTGCTAAGCAAACAGTTGAAAAACTGAACCCTAGGCAATTCTACTACACGTCTCAGTCATCATCGTAGGTTGTCCTAGTTACAATCAAGCTGTCATGCAACAATCCGAAAGCCATTCAATTCACCACTCAAATCACAGTGCCAATATGATCAAACAGCAGTACTTGGAGCCCTCAAATCTTAAGATTCGAACAGCGGACTAGGCTCCAAGGACACATATATAGATTCCATTCCAACCGACACAAAGCACCCCCCCCTCACACTTAAGAACGACATTACCTTTAATGGAGCATAGGGAGAGATAAGGGGAACGATGTTACCGGATTGAAATACTGCCGGGAGACTGGAAGCGGACCAGTCAGCGGGAAACAAATGGGGCGAACGGAACAGTTATGCACGAAGGGAACATCAAGAACATACTAGCACACTGTGCGTTAGGAATCAGAGTTAGCCCAGATGGCCACGAAATAGACAATCCACAAAAGAAAAAAAAAACAAACAAAAACGACAGACTCAGTTCAAGATCCGCACACACATGGAGCAAACACGAAAAGTCTGAAATAAAAAGACACTCAGAGGGGCAAGGTTGTCCAGATCGATGTCGTTCATGAAGGCATCATCATCATCATCAGCTGGTGGAGGTGGAAGTGGAGAGTCCTCCCATGGAGTCCTCCAGACTGGCTGCTCGCCCGGTAGCAGCTGGAGCAGGTGCTGCTGGACCTCCTACATACGCCGAGATCGGGCCTGCTCCCTCTCGATACGAGCCAGGGTCACCCCCTGCTGGGTCTCCAAACGGTCCAGGCGTTCATCATAAGCAGCCATCCGAGTCTGATACTCGGCCTGGTGAGCCGAGTACTGCTGCTGGAACTGGAGGTGATGGTCGAGCAACTGCTGATTCTGGAGACGCAGCTACTAGAACTGGTGAGTGAAGTAGTCCTGGCGTGGGAAAGTGGAGCTGCTACCACCGTACTCGAAGGTGGTGGGGCAGGGGGCAGTAGCATCATCCACATCCTCGGGGTGGACATCCTCAGCAGCCTCATCCTCCGGAACCTCCGGCTGGTCCTCCGCTGGGATATGAGGTTCATGAAACCCCGCGATCCACTTGATGTCGCGCTCGACTCGCAGCAGGTGCCTGTGCTGGATCGTTTCTTCGCCGAAGACACTGGTGCCCCCTGCTCTGTGCAACCCTGCAGTGATACCTAGAAGTAGGTGGCCACCACAGAACCCAGGTGGAGAAGATGGTCTGCCTGGCGGATGGACTGGATGAAGTACAAGGCTCTCCTAGTGATGGTGCTGGCACTTTCCCCAGCTGGAGTGTAGGACTTCGCCACCAAGTGGTAGAGAATGTGGTTATCAAACTGCAGGGTGCTGGCCTTCGTCCGCCCAGCCACGAAGGGACGCTGGCCTGGCTGAGCTAGGCGGGTGTACAGCGTCTTGAAGTTCACTCCCACCGGATCGTTGAGCTCGGTGACGTAGTCTCTATCATCGGCCAGGCCGAGGTCGAGAGCGGTCGCTAAGTCGTGGTAGCTCATGGAGCAGGGTGCACCGCCGAGCCTGAATTTGACGGCTTCACCGTCTGACCAATCCTCTGTCTCTTCGTGCTTGAAGGTCGTATAGAACTCAAGCACGAGCTCGTGGTAAACTTTCTCGCGAATGGATAACAGACGCCGCCAAGGGCGGTTGATGACAATGGCGGAGAAGTGGTCGTAGCAATTCAGCTTCTCAAACTCACGCCTGGACCAGCAATGATGCTGGCCAAACGAGCAGGCCAGGACGCACTTAAAACGATCCTGGTGGGGGTTCCTCTTCAAATCACGGATGAACGGGTGCTTGAGGTCGGGTATTGTCATGGTCCTACAAAAGAAAAACCCAAATTGGAGCCAAAAGAGCCATAGAAAAGGTTAATCACACCCCCACACGGCCAGCCTGAAGATATGACACGGCCGTGTGGGCGACCCCTCCTGTCCGTGTGAAAATTCCAGGGCCTCCACACGGCCATAACCCAATACTACACGGCCGTGTGAGGTTCAGGACTGGCCGTGTGGTTTGCCAGAACCCCGAATTTGACCTGTTTTCACTCAAAATCGACATTCGACTCTTGGACAAGCGCTTCTTTACCGTCTTTTAGCTGGACTCCAGTAGAGGAACTACGGGTCCTTGTTAGAAACCTAATTCTAGGGTTCTAACGATCGGGTTGATAAGAGTGAGAATTGATAGATATTTAGGGATTGAGATAGAATTGGGGAAGAACAGAATTGGGAATTAGGGATTTAGAAGAGGAAATTGGGGATCGAGGAGAAGAATGGCCGTCGGCCTAGGAATAGGTGACGAAATTGAGAGAGATTAGGGTTTGAGATACTTTTCTGAATAATTGTTTTGCTTCCTTATGAATAAAACACAAAGTACATATTTATAACGAAAGATAGGAAAACCTAATAATAAACCTAATTCTACTAAAAGACTACTAACCATATTTAATAAAACCTAATAATAATGATAATATAGAAACTCGTTTTCCTTAGAAAACGTGTTTCTCACATCCCATCCCCCTTGAGACCAACCTTACCCTCAAGGTTAATCAGTTTGACCCATTTCTTCAAGCCTACCGTGCAATTCACGTCTTGCCTCCTCCATTCTTGCGCTTTCTTTTCTTCCAATCGTGCTCCACTACTCGAATGAAGCCCACTCCATATAAAAGTGATCTAACCAAGGGGCCCATTTGAAGCCCAACTCTTTCTTGAAGACTTGACTCATCTGTTCCTTGAACCCAGCTGTTCATTTTATTATTGAGCCCGGACCGAATTACTTGTTCGGCCCATCTTTGTTGGTCTCCTTTTAGCACACACTCATGCCCTTTCTTAGGGCAATTATTTTGTAGTTGTGGCCCAATCTGCAAATCCCTTTGGCCTAAAACAAGCCCATCCACTCGGCCCAACTGAAAGGGCTACTCCTGTTCTGCTCCTTGGCCCAAAGAAGGCAAACTAGGGTTTGTAAGAAGAGAGGTGGCTCCCTCCTTAGCGTCACCCGCCGCCAGCCGCGTCCTCCCTGTCTCCGCCCCCTGCACTCCCTCTCCCGGCGGTGCCGCCATCTGTTTGGCCTGCTCGTCGGTCAGGAACAGAGGACCACCGCCCTCTTCCTCCGTCTCTCTCTTTTCTTCCGCCGGACAAAACTCCCTCTCCGGCGGTGCGTGGGAAAGCTCCCCGCCGTCTTCTATTTGCGCGGTCCGCGACCCTTCGGACAGCCCACGACATCTGATTGCGGCGGGCACCATGGGGCGCCGCTCGGCCCTCTCCTCTCCCGTGCGCGGCGCGGCCTCGACTACCGCGGGGCGCTGCTGCTCGGCCCGAACTCCTCTAGCGCGCGGCGCGGTCTCGGCCAATGAAGGAAGGCGCGCTATTGGGGCGGCGCCAGACAGCTCGACCGCCGGCTCTTCGGGCAGCCAACGGCGGCCGATGCGACGGGCTCTGTCCCGCAATTCTGCCCACGACAGGTTCGAGAGCTTTGAAGAGCTCATCGTCGAACCAGTTGTAGAAATCGTCCCCGGTTGAGAGTTGTGGTGAACTCAATTCTTGAAACCGGGCTCTGATACCAAATGTTAGAAACCTAATTCTAGGGTTCTAACGATCGGGTTGATAAGAGTGAGAATTGATAGATATTTAGGGATTGAGATAGAATTGGGGAAGAACAGAATTGGGAATTAGGGATTTGGAAGAGGAAATTGGGGATCGAGGAGAAGAATGGCCGTCGGCCTAGGAATAGGTGACGAAATAGAGAGAGATTAGGGTTTGAGATACTTTTCTGAATAATTGTTCTTGATTCCTTATGAATAAAACGCAAAGTACATATTTATAACGAAAGATAGGAAAACCTAATACTAAACCTAATTCTACGAAAAGACTACTAACCATATTTAATAAAACCTAATAATAATGATAATATAGAAACTCGTTTTCCTTAGAAAACGTGTTTCTAACAGTCCTCGAGCTTGATCAGCAGCTCGGCGCGCTCGACAACACCTCCCAAATACAACTTTAGGAGGTGGCCATTCACCTTGAATGACTCAGTTTGAGCATTGTTGATCTCCACCGCACCGTGCGGGAAAACTTAGGTGACCGTGAAGGGTCCCGACCACCTCGAACGAAGCTTGTCCGAAAAGAGTTTCAGGCGTGCATTGAAGAGCAGTACACGATCACCTACCTGAAACTCCTTCAGGCCCCTCAACCGAGCATCGTGGAGACGCTGGTTCGCTCTTTGTAGAGCAAGGTGTCCCGAACCGGGAGAACAGCTGCTTCAGAAATGAGCAGACCCGTCTTGCATCATTGGTGGGCATGGCTTGAGCTTCTGCCCACCTCGAGACGTAGTCCACTGCAACCAGTATGTACAGTTTGCCAAAAGATGGAGGGAATGGGCCCATGAAATTGATGCCCCAAACATCAAATAATACGCCCTTGGGAGGGTGTATATTGTCAAAGTCACGCAGCTAACGACTCAATCGAAGAATCGATTGAGCTTGAATCACGAACGAAGCGTTCTTAATACGAACTTGGATAAAACGGAACCAAAAGGACGATTCCAAACCTAGGGAACGCTCAATTGGTATAAAAGGTAGATGCCCGACCACGATTGAAGTGACTATTCAATCGATACAAGAGCTCACGAGTTTGGGATCCACCAAACTCAACACAAGTCGCAACTTGCACAAAAACCAAAAGGTTCTCAATTCGATTAATCAAAGTCTTATCTTTTTACAACGTAAATAGAAGGCTAACAAGGAAACAAATTAGAACAGGAAAAGGCTAAATAATTCGTGTAAAACAAGGTAACTTGCTAGCCAAGAAACTGACTTAAAACACAAGCAAGTCTGCCTAGGAAAACAGGCTTCATAGCATTTTTTAGCCCTTCGAAAATGGTCTTCTAGGTTTATTCAAACTCAACCAATTCCTTGCCTTTGTAGAAGAAAAATTTCTCTTTCACCTCCAACTTGAATTAGCCTGAGATCATGCTCCAAACTTCAGATATAGGCCTTCAAAGTTGGCATCTCAAAACTGTTTTCTGCCTTAGCCAGATTTTGGCAGTTTTCAGAATTCTTCATAGCATTTTTATACATCTGGAAAGTGACCTTCTGGACTTCCTCTTGAGCCACCAAGCATACCAACTTATAGATAATGTGTTTATCTTCAAAGAAAGTCATCAAACACCAATTTTGAAACTGTCTCTATACTTAACCAAATTCTGCCCTTCCTCTTTCCAATTGATAGCTTCTTTGGCAAGTAATATTGAGTTGTGGATTGATCCAATTGGGATCATATCAGGCTCCCCCTCTTCAAAAAGCTTTGACCTCAAAGCTTGAAGCTTATTCTTGTTAAAAACGGCACAAAATTGATCCCAAAGTGTGTAACACCCCAAATTTTGGATTATGGTTTGACAATGATACGTAATCGGTTGGGTTGACAGTTGCGTACTATGGGTTGCAATCGCGGATTAGTAGTAGTAATAATAATAATAATAATTATATTATTATTATTATTATTATTATACTATTATAAAAAAAAAAATAGTAAAGGGGACCTGGGGCCCAGCGGCCCCTTCAATTATCCCCAAACCCCCCAGCCCCGCCATTAACCCCAAACCCGACCCTCTCTATTCCCTCAAATTCCTTCGCCATAATTTCCCCAACCCGCCAGCATATTTTCCCCACGCCGCCTCTTCCATTATTCCCGAGAGCAAGGAAAGGAAACCCTCGGCCCCAAACTTTTCCCAAACCCCCGCCCTTTTGTTTTTCCCAAACAGCGACCACGCCGCCATCTCCAAACCCCTCTCCTAGCAAAGAATAATCATCGCCGCCCAATCCCCAGCCCCGCGCGGGCGAGAGGAGAAGAAAGAAGGTGTTGCACCCGATCCCGATATCGATCCCGATCCCATCCCTCTCGTATTTCTAGGTAAGGATCACGAAGCCCTTCGCGATTTCTAAACGCGATTTTTCGTTTGACTAATTCGAAGCTCGGTTATTATTAGCTGTGACGTTGAGGGTTCGATCAACGAGGAGATCAACGTCCCGGATCAGCCAATCTAGGCCTAGGCACGTTCTAGAGGTAAGGGAACTCGATTCCTTGGAGTTAGATCGATCGATTTGGTGTTTTTCTTGAGTGTGCAATTCTGTGGTTTTAGTAACAGGCGATCAGGCCTTTAGTGACAGGGTTTGGGTAGTCACTAAAGCTGCTGGGAATTTTCAGAAAAATTGGTTTTGGATGGTTTAATTTTTTTCGAGTCTCTGCGAGGGTTTATCCTTGCGTTTAAGAATTTTTATAAATTGAGGCAGGTCTAGGAGATGGCTGTAAATTAATTTGGGAATTTTTTGAAGATGTATTTATAATTTTAGAAATTGTTCGAACATTCGTTTTAATTAAATAAAAATAATTCCGATGAGTTTATAAGGGTTCGATAATTTTCCATGGTATAAGTACTCATGATAGATGTAGGAAAATTATGATCCGAATTTTTAAGAAGGTTCAAGTTAGGTGGAAAATTCGTTCAAGATTAAAATAATTAGGAAAAGTGGTTGGTTTTGAAGGGACTGTTTTTAGAAAATTTTTAACGGAGATTAGGAGACCTTGGGAGTGAGTCTCTAGGGCTGGATGTTGAGGAGAGGATGTTCGAGTGACCCAAAAGGGGTTTCCAAAGCGAGAAAGGTCGACTAAGGAGATGACTTTCTTATTAATAGGTTCACCGAGATAATTCGGCTAGGAGGGATTCTTCGAGTAAAGAACCGAGGAGTCAGCTTTTTAAGGTGAGTGTAAAGGGGGTAAATTCTACGCCTTACGTGTTCTTTCAAGAATTACAAGTTTTGGGTATTTTTGATGAGGTGAATGTCGTTGTTTGATTGTGCTTATGATTGATGATATGCGATTGTGTTGAGCTATGCTTGATGTGAATTTGCATGAGTTCTTATTTAAATTTAAGCTTTAAGTTTATAAGTTATCGTTAAAGTTAAGAAGCAAATCCTTTTTAAGAAGTAACTCACCTTCAAGAAGGTGAAGTCGTTTTAAGTGTTTTTAGTCACTAGCGCCAGTCCGTTGCCTTTTGAGACAGTTTGAGATAGAGCAGCAGTTATGCTCTTGAGATTTTTAAGATGGGCAGCAGTATGCCCTTGAGAATCGTGGTGAAGAGCCACCACGATAAGTTTAAGATGTTAGGGGGATGAATCGTTACGACTTCCCTAACTAAGTTTAAGTTTAAGGAAAGCCTGGATGGCTTCTCATACGTATGAGTTGGCAACCGGACTAGCTAGTGAGGGATCCCCGTGTATGTCAAAAGATTTAAGTAAAGTTTTGAGCTTTAAGAAGGGAGACTAACTTTAACTCCCGAAGAATTTTATGAGTTATAAGTTTTAAGAGTGTAAGTACAAAACAACTTCCACTAATAGAAGTTAAGTGTTTAGAGAAGAATACTAAAGTACTATAGATCTTATCGTAAGGGCGTAGACTGACCCCAACTCACTCACCAGATCGTAGAGGAGGAAATCCAAACCAGCCAGTCCGCGATCAGCAAGCTAGAGGAGTTCAACACTATCGTCGTTGAGAGATGTCGAGCCAGGGATCAGAGTAAGCTTCGAAGAACCTTTCAAGTTATTAAGACGTTATGGTTAAGAGTTAAAGACTGGAGATTCATTTCCTTTGGACAATTTGAGTTTTGCCCACATGTTCAGGGCTACGGTTTGAGATATTGAGATATTTGAATTTGGTATTTTTATATAAACTTGTGTTATTTGAGATTTTTTTTTAACTATACCCCGGGGTAGAAATGTCTTTTTCCAAATTCAAAGAGGAGGGATGTTTCATTTTGGTATCAGAGCCGGTCTTCCTCTGTTTCTTGATTCCCAAGAAATACTGGAATGTCGGTCTCAGTTTTGAAAGGTTTTGTTTTTCAAGATTTTAAGTCAAAGTTTGGCCAAACAAGTCAAGGATTTCTTTTAACAAATTTAGAATCTCCAGTCTACTCTAGACTATATTAAGGAAGAAAAAAAAAACTGAGCTCTAACGAGACCCTATGCGTCTATAGTGCAAGTGTTGGCCAGAACCCCACACCACCGGTGCCCCCACCACAGAGACGTCCACCAGACTATGTAGGTTTTCGGAAGAGAAACGTGGAAGATTTTAAGGGGGAGCGTTCAACGGACCCCATGGAAGTAGAGCAGTGGCTAGCAAAGGTCACTCGTACGCTGGTCGAGATGAGAGCTGATGACGAGGATAGAGTGCTGCTGACAGTGTCCTTGCTGCAGGACGCTGCATATAACTGGTGGACTAACCAGCCAGCTAGTCGAGAGGATCCACCGGCCATCACTTGGCCAGAGTTCGTGCAGTTGTTCAAAGACCACTTCATACCGGAGGCTTACCAGATTGGGAAGCAGAGGGAATTTCTGCTGATCAGGCAGAAGTGGGGCAATGAAGGCAGGGAAAGCGTGACCGAGTACACGGCCAGGTTTGACAAGCTACTTACCTATGGAGGGCCTCAATTTCAGGATGTAGCAGCTCAACGCACCCATTACCTGGAGAGCCTGAAGCCTGCTTTTCGCCGCCAGCTGAGTATACTGAATTGGAACAACAGGGAAGAGATCTACCAGGCGGCTCTTCAATTGGAGAGGGCGGATACCGCTCTATACGAGGAAGGGATGCAACGAGAAGGCAACAAGAGAAAGGCTGCTAGCCTGTCTGAGGGGCCAGGACAGCCGAGTCAGCAGAGAAGGAGACCATCTCAGAGCTACTATGGGGCCACCCAGAGTCAGGCCGGCTCATCCAGATCAGGGCCGACCTACATTCCTCGGGATCCATGCAACCAGTGTGGGAGAATCCACCCGGGAGAGTGTAAGGTGCATCTGGGAGGCATCTGTTATCACTGCAACGAGCCGGGCCACTATGCCAGAGATTGCCCTAGAAAAGGAGGACAGGGGAGAGCCCAGTCCGAGCAATCGGTCCGGGGCGGAGGAGGAAGAACTCAGACCGGACAGCAGTTTGGCAACCAGCCAAATCGGTCTAATCACCAGCAGGGAGGAAATGCAGGGCGGTTCAACCGCAATGAGCGAGATCGAGGGCAAGGATCTCAAGCATCTGGGCAACAAAGACTGTTTGCTATGAGGAGAGAAGAAGCTGATGCTGCACCTGAGGTGGTGACTGGTAGGATCTCGCTTTACTACCAGCCCGCTTTTGTGTTATTTGATTCCGGTTCCACGCACTCTTTCATTTCTACCAAGCTTGCTAGAACCTTAGGGATCCCATTTGTGAGATTGGGGCAGAATTTAGGGGTCAGGACCCCAGTGGGGGATACCCTTATAGTAGACACAGTCATTCGGGATTGTGCTATCACCGTGGCGGGGCACGAATTCGAGGCGAACCTAATTCTACTACCCTTCGACGAGTTTGATGTCATCTTGGGTATGGATTGGCTGTCAAAGAATAGAGCAAAGGTGGACTGCTACAAGAAGGAGGTTAGCCTGGAGGTGGAAGGAAAGGGCACTGCCTTGTTCAAAGGGACTAAGAAGCTTATCCCTGGGTGCTTAATCTCCGCGGTTAAGGCATTCTCATTAATTCAAGAAGGATGTGAGGCATATTTAGCTCATGTTAAGGAGGTGCAAGATAAGAAGATAGAAGATGTGCCTGTCGTCAGGGAATACCCCGAGGTATTTCCCGAAGATCTTCCGGGGCTACCGCCGCAGAGAGAGGTTGAGTTTGATATTGAAGTGATTCCTGGCACGGCACCGATATCTATTCCTCCTTACCGTATGGCACCAGTGGAGTTAAAGGAGTTGAAGGAGCAGTTGCAGGAGCTGTTGGAGAAGGGGTTCATACGCCCTAGTGTATCACCATGGGGAGCACCAGTGCTATTCGTCAAGAAGAAGGATGGCAGTATGAGACTGTGCATTGATTATAGGAAGTTGAACAAAGCTACCATCAAGAACCGCTATCCTTTGCCAAGGATAGATGATCTCTTCGACCAACTACAAGGAGCAAGGGTGTTCTCGAAGATCGATCTACGGTCAGGGTATCATCAATTGAGGGTGGCAGATGGTTCAGTACCCAAGACAGCTTTTCGCACCCGGTACGGCCACTACGAGTTCTTGGTCATGCCGTTCGGACTGACCAATGCACCAGCAGCTTTTATGGCACTAATGAACCGGGTTCTTCATGAGTACTTGGACAAGTTTGTTATCGTCTTCATAGATGACATACTCATCTACTCGAGAAGTAAGGAGGAGCACGAAGAACACCTTAGAGTGATTTTGCAGAAATTGAAAGAGGTGAAGCTATACGCCAAGTTCTCGAAGTGTGACTTTTGGTTGGAGGAGGTCTTGTTCTTGGGGCACATGATTTCGGGACGAGGAGTTGAAGTGGATCCCAAGAAAATTGAAGCAGTAACAAACTGGGCTCCACCAAAGAATGTTTCCGAAGTGCGGTGTTTTCTGGGTTTAGCTGGGTACTACCGGAGGTTCGTGGAAGGGTTCTCCAGCATTGCACGACCCATGACACAGCTATTGCAGAAGGGGAAAGCATTTGTTTGGGACGAGAAGTGTCAAACAGCGTTTGAGTTGCTGAAGAAGAAGCTGACCTCTGCACCAGTGCTAGCACTACCGACCAACGGTGGGGAGTATTCCATCTATAGCGATGCTTCCTACCAAGGCTTGGGTTGTGTACTGATGCAGGATAAGAAGGTGATCGCCTATGCCTCGAGACAGCTACGACCTCATGAGGTGAACTACCCCACCCATGACCTGGAGTTAGCAGCAGTGGTCTTTGCCTTGAAGTTATGGAGACACTACCTCTACGGCGAGACGTTCACCATCTTCACTGATCACAAGAGCCTCCAACACTTGACTGATCAGAAGGAGTTGAACATGAGGCAGAGAAGGTGGGTGGAGCTGTTGAGCGATTATGACTGCACCATTAAGTACCATCCGGGTAAAGCAAATGTGGTGGCTGACGCCTTGAGCAGGAAGAGGGAGAGCCCTTTACCGGAGTTGGTCTCTTTGAGGGCCATGAATGTGGAATTGGAGCTAGAGGAGGTAACAAAGTTGCTAGCAACTTTGAAAATTCGTCCTATGCTGCAGGAACGAATCAAGAAGAAGCAGAGTGAAGATTTGGAATTAGAAAAGTACAAGAAGCAAGTGTTAGAAGGGAAGGACACCAAATTTGGACTGGTAGATGGGGTATTGATGTATCAAGGACGGCTGTGTGTCCCAGATGTTGACAAGCTAAGGAAGGATATTCTGGATGAGGCTCACTCGGCACCCTATGCAATGCACCCTGGGGCTACTAAGATGTATCATACCCTCAAGGAGCATTTCTGGTGGCCAGGGTTGAAGAAGGATGTAGCTACACATGTCTACCAATGCTTGGAGTGCCAAATGATCAAGGCTGAACATCAAGCTCCAGTCATTGAGCACCTACCGTTGGAGATCCCGCAGTGGACTTGGGAGAAGATCACCATGGATTTTGTGTATGGTCTACCGAGGACCCCAAGGGGAAATGATGGAGTATGGGTGATTGTGGACCGCTTCTTGAAGGTGGCTCATTTCATACCCATCAAGTTCAAGCCAGGGCTGGAGGAGCTGGCTAAACTGTATGTGAGGGAGATAGTGAGATTGCATGGAGTTCCACTTAGTATCGTGTCTGATCGCGACCCTAGCTTCACTTCACGATTCTGGGGGAGTCTTCAGAAGGCAATGGGCACTAAAGTCCACTTCTCTACCGCATATCACCCTCAGACGGATGGGCAGTCAGAGAGGACGATTCAGACACTGGAAGACCTGTTGAGGGCGTGTGTCTTGACCATGGAGGGGGCTTGGGACGAGCATTTGCCTCTGATGGAATTTGCTTATAACAACTAGTATCACAGCTCGATACAAGCAGCTCCATATGAGGTATTGTATGGGAGGAAGTGTCGTACACCATTGTACTGGGATGCAGAGGGCGTGCGACAGCTAGAGGGACCAGAGATGGTACAGAAGGCAGTGGAGAAAGTTGAGGTGATTCGCCGGAACTTGAAGGCGGCTCAGGATCGGCAGAAGAGTAATGCTGAGAGGCCAGGGACCCCGCGAAGTTATGAAGTGGGTGAGATGGTCTTCCTAAGAGTGTCTCCTTGGAAGGGAGTGATGAGATTTGGTAAGAAGGGAAAACTTAGTCCAAGGTATATCGGTCCATATGAGGTGTTGGAGCGCATTGGACCCTTAGCCTATCGACTAGCCTTACCTCCCAGCCTATCTAGGATCCACGATGTTTTTCACGTCAGCATGCTAAGGGCGTATCGATCCAACCCAGAGCATGTGATCAGGCACGAGGACATCCAGTTGGAAGATGACTTGACCTATGAGGAGGTTCCAATCCAAATCGTGGATAGGCAGGAAAAGGAGTTGAGGAGGAAGAAGATTGCCATGGTGAAGGTGGTATGGAGAAACCAGGGCAGCGAAGCTGCGACTTGGGAGACAGAGAGTAGCATGAGAGAGAGGTACCCAGAGTTGTTTTAATGGTGTTTAGATCGTTAGTGGGTGAACTTCTCTGTACTATCACTTTTAGTACTCGTTTTAGTTCCCATTTCTCGATTTGTTTTTTTATAATAAGCCCAGGGGGTTCAGGCCGGGCTTACGATTGCTAGCAACCCAGTGCAACCTACAATTTCGAGGTCGAAATTTTTTTTAGGGAGAGGGAAAATGTTATATCCCAACAAGCATCGTTCCTGCGAGTACAGTGTTTAGTCGTTCAAGTGATTGCTCTACCGTTCAAATTTCGGGGACGAAATTTTTATAAGGGTGGAGGAAATGTAACACCCCGAATTTTGGATTATGGTTTGACCATGATACGTAATCGGTTGGGTTGACAGTTGCGTACTATGGGTTGCAATCGCGGATTAGTAGTAGTAATAATAATAATAATAATTATATTATTATTATTATTATTATACTATTATAAAAAAAAAAAAATAGTAAAGGGGACCTGGGGCCCAGCGGCCCCTTCAATTATCCCCAAACCCCCCAGCCCCGCCATTAACCCCAAACCCGACCCTCTCTATTCCCTCAAATTCCTTCGCCATAATTTCCCCACCCCGCCAGCATATTTTCCCCACGCCGCCTCGTCCATTATTCCCGAGAGCAAGGAAAGGAAACCCTCGGCCCCAAACTTTTCCCAAACCCCCGCCCTTTTGTTTTTCCCAAACAGCGACCACGCCGCCATCTCCAAACCCCTCTCCTAGCAAAGAATAATCATCGCCGCCCAATCCCCAGCCCCGCGCGGGCAAGAGGAGAAGAAAGAAGGTGTTGCACCCGATCCCGATATCGATCCCGATCCCATCCCTCTCGTATTTCTAGGTAAGGATCACGAAGCCCTTCGCGATTTCTAAACGCGATTTTTCGTTTGACTAATTCGAAGCTCGGTTATTATTAGCTGTGACGTTGAGGGTTCGATCAACGAGGAGATCAACGTCCCGGATCAGCCAATCTAGGCCTAGGCACGTTCTAGAGGTAAGGGAACTCGATTCCTTGGAGTTAGATCGATCGATTTGGTGTTTTTCTTGAGTGTGCAATTCTGTGGTTTTAGCAACAGGCGATCAGGCCTTTAGTGACAGGGTTTGGGTGGTCACTAAAGCTGCTGGGAATTTTCAGAAAAATTGGTTTTGGATGGTTTAATTTTTTTCGAGTCTCTGCGAGGGTTTATCCTTGCGTTTAAGAATTTTTATAAATTGAGGCAGGTCTAGGAGATGGCTGTAAATTAATTTGGGAATTTTTTGAAGATGTATTTATAATTTTAGAAATTGTTCGAACATTCGTTTTAATTAAATAAAAATAATTCCGATGAGTTTATAAGGGTTCGATAATTTTCCATGGTATAAGTACTCATGATAGATGTAGGAAAATTATGATCCGAATTTTTAAGAAGGTTCAAGTTAGGTGGAAAATTCGTTCAAGATTAAAATAATTAGGAAAAGTGGTTGGTTTTGAAGGGACTGTTTTTAGAAAAATTTTAACGGGGATTAGGAGACCTTGGGAGTGAGTCTCTAGGGCTGGATGTTGAGGAGAGGATGTTCGAGTGACCCAAAAGGGGTTTCCAAAGCGAGAAAGGTCGACTAAGGAGATGACTTTCTTATTAATAGGTTCACCGAGATAATTCGGCTAGGAGGGATTCTTCGAGTAAAGAACCGAGGAGTCAGCTTTTTAAGGTGAGTGTAAAGGGGGTAAATTCTACGCCTTACGTGTTCTTTCAAGAATTACAAGTTTTGGGTATTTTTGATGAGGTGAATGTCGTTGTTTGATTGTGCTTATGATTGATGATATGCGATTGTGTTGAGCTATGCTTGATGTGAATTTGCATGAGTTCTTATTTAAATTTAAGCTTTAAGTTTATAAGTTATCGTTAAAGTTAAGAAGAAAGTCCTTTTTAAGAAGTAACTCACCTTCAAGAAGGTGAAGTCGTTTTAAGTGTTTTTAGTCACTAGCGCCAGTCCGTTGCCTTTTGAGACAGTTTGAGATAGAGCAGCAGTTATGCTCTTGAGATTTTTAAGATGGGCAGCAGTATGCCCTTGAGAATCGTGGTGAAGAGCCACCACGATAAGTTTAAGATGTTAGGGGGATGAATCGTTACGACTTCCCTAACTAAGTTTAAGTTTAAGGAAAGCCTGGATGGCTTCTCATACGTATGAGTTGGCAACCGGACTAGCTAGTGAGGGATCCCCGTGTCTGTCAAAAGATTTAAGTAAAGTTTTGAGCTTTAAGAAGGGAGACTAACTTTAACTCCCGAAGAATTTTATGAGTTATAAGTTTTAAGAGTGTAAGTACAAAACAACTTCCACTAATAGAAGTTAAGTGTTTAGAGAAGAATACTAAAGTACTATAGATCTTATCGTAAGGGCGTAGACTGACCCCAACTCACTCACCAGATCGTAGAGGAGGAAATCCAAACCAGCCAGTCCGCGATCAGCAAGCTAGAGGAGTTCAACACTATCGTCGTTGAGAGATGTCGAGCCAGGGATCAGAGTAAGCTTCGAAGAACCTTTCAAGTTATTAAGACGTTATGGTTAAGAGTTAAAGACTGGAGATTCATTTCCTTTGGACAATTTGAGTTTTGCCCACATGTTCAGGGCTACGGTTTGAGATATTGACATATTTGAATTTGGTATTTTTATATAAAATTGTGTTATTTGAGATTTTTTTTTAACTATACCCCGGGGTAGAAATGTCTTTTTCCAAATTCAAAGAGGAGGGATGTTTCAAAGTGGACCGAAAGAGGGCTGCTCACACACTAGTTTCGTCATAAAACTTGCACCTTCAAAATCGACTCCAGTTTGTTCCAACTCCTTTGTAATACTCCAGGACTCGCTTTCCACACGAAAATTGGCAAAATCTGGACACAGAATCAAGTTTTGCACATTTAAGTGCGACGGCAAAATTTTCCCAGAAACCGGCGACTTGGTCGTTTCCGGCGAGAGCTTCGGATTTGGCCGTTTCTCGGTGAGGCCACCCCGATCAAATTCATGGCCCAAAAACGACTCGTCTCGAACCCACGAATTGATTCCAGATAATCCCGTGCGTCGAAAGTGTGCGAATCGCCTCCAATTAAGATTCCAGTGTTTCCTGCCGTCGGAAAATTTCAAATCCCCAGTTTCCGACGAAGACAACCCGGAAACCGGCGAGCTAGTTCCACAATTGGGCATTTTTTATTCTCGCCTCTCCGTGACAAATTCTCGACTCCTACAAATTCCTTGTAACTCCAGAAACTTGCCCATGGTCTCCGTTTCGATCGATTCGCTCCCAATCTCTGCAACCGATTCAGCCTTTTTGGATTCATTTTTCTTCACGTTCTGGTTTGGAATTCCCAAATTGGGTGTTTTCAATCCAGGCCTCTTCAAGTCGAATTGATGGACCCTGCATATACCTGGCATCTCTTTGAACGATTCTGTCACGCTGATTTGTCTCGATTCGTTTCCGATTTCTCCAACCAATTCGGGGTGAATTTGGTCGACATTCTGCACAAACAGAGGGCTTTTCGGGTGCTTTGATTCTTCCAACTCAGGCACAACCACTTTCAATAAATCGACTTTTGACGTTTCTGGTGTCGTAAGCAAGGTTTCGGCTTTGTTTGTTCGTCTCGACTCATCCCCTACAGCTCCAACTAACTCATTCTCTATCATGCTCTGTTTCGTCAGCGACGAATATTAGAGGTCTCCAACCACGCTTTCAACGCGCTGGAACTCCAGCTCCTGCAATGGCGGCTCCCAAGTCGAAGTTGCCAGTGCTGTAGCTCGCTCTTCTTCATCTTGGATTTGTTGCAGCAGGGTGGCTCGATCTGCCGCCGCTTCTTCCGGCAATAGAAGTTTTCAAGCAAAATTGTTTTCACAATGTCGCAATCGGACGTGGTTTGTTCTTCTGCTACGTCGAGCATTGCGATCATCGTGCCAAGGCTTTCCAAGCACGATATGAGTCAATTTTAGAGGCACCACGTCGCACCGAACCACGTCTTCGTATCTCCCAATTCTGAATGATAGGCTTACTTCCTCTGTTACGAAAATAGAGTCTTTTTCCTCCAACGATTGCAACGAATAAGGGATCGAAGTTTTCGAATTGGCAGCCCCAATTTAGCCACTGCTCGTGAGCTAATCAGGTTCGATTGGCTCTCACCATTGACGTACACAGAGCACACCTTCTCTCCCACCAAACAGCGCGTGTAAGATGTCAAATTTGCTTGTTCTAATTCGCCCACCATGGCTGCCCTGTTTCTCAACGATTCTGCTTGTACGAATCAATATGTTTCGCCTTCTTCTTCGCCCTTGTGTAGAACCGGGCTCTGATACCACTTAATACGCCCCTGGGAGGGTGTATATTATCAAAGTCATGCAGCTAACGACTCAATCGAAGAATCGATTGAGCTCGAATCAAGAACGAAGCGTTCTTAATACGAACTTCTGGACTTAGCCAGATTTTGGCAGTTTTCAGAATTCTTCATAGTATTTTTAGCCAGATTTCTGTCTTAGCCAGATTTTGGCAGTTTTCAGAATTCTTCATAGCATTTTTATACGTCTGGAAAGTGACCTTCTGGACTTCCTCTTGAGCCACCAATCATACCAACTTATAGATAATGTGTTTATCTTCAAAGCAAGTCATCAAACACCAATTTTCATTGATCCAATTAAGAGAACCAAATTCTGCCCTTCTTCTTTCCAACCTTGATAGCTTCTTTGGCAAGTAATTATGAATTGTGGATTGATCCAATTGGGATCATATCATCAAAAATTTCACAAATGACAGAAATATGTTGGGGCATCTCATCCCGGGAAGAGCGAGGGCCAATAGAAGCCCGAGTGTAGCACCTTCCGCGTCGTGCGGTTTCCTCCATGGCGACCTCCAGTAGGTCCCTCGTGGCATTGAGACGGGATGTTTCCCATCTCGTGCTCCATGACACAGTGCCGGATCACGCCATCCTGAAGAGGTAAGGATCCTCCCAGAAGTAATGCTTCAGGTCAGAGAAGAACTTGCGCTTTGCATGAGTGGTCATCCCCTTGGGTAACTGCTTGCCCACCAGATATTTGACAAAGTCAGAATACCAAGGGGCCACGCTGTCCACCAGTTTGATCGCCAGCAATCTCTCACCCGTGAAAGAGTCATCGATCTCTTCCACGAAGTTGTCCACCGGAGGGGCTTCCAACCGTGAAAGATGATCTGCAGCAACATTCTCGGCTCCCTTCTTGTCCCGAATCTCTATGTCGAATTCCTGCAGAAGCAGGATCCAACAGATGAGCCTAGGCTTTGCATTAGCCTTGCTCATTAGGTAATGAATCGCCAAGTGGTCTGTGTAGACCACCACATGAGAGAGCACCAGATATGGTCGGAACTTATCAAATACATACACTACAGCGAGGAGCTCCACTCAGTGGTGGTCTAATTCTCCTATGCATCGATCAAGGTCTTTGACACATAGTAGATGGGATGGAAGTGCTTCCCCCGTCTCTGAACCAGAACGGCTTCGACTGCATAGTCACTCGCATCGCACATTAGCTCAAATGGAAGAGACCAGTCAAGAGTCACCATGATGGCAACATGGGTGAACTTCTCCTTCAAAGTCTCGAATGCCGCTGTGCACTCAGGAGTGAACTGAAATGGCGCATCCTTCTCCAGCAGCTTGGTCAGAGGCAGGGAAATCTTCGATAAATCTTTAATGAAGTACCGGTAGAAGCCTGCATGACCCAGAATGCTGCGAATCCCCTTCACAGAAATAGGAGGAGGTAGCTGACTGATCGTCTCAATCTTCGCACGATCCACCTTAATCCCATGCTTGGAGATCTTGTGCCCGAGCATAATCCCCTCACAGACCATAAAATGGCACTTCTCCCAGCTGAGTGCCAGATTAGTCTCCTCGCACCTCTTCAGAACGAGTTCCAGGTTATGGAGACAATGAGTGAAGGAGTCTCCATAAACCGAGAAGTCATCCATGAAGACTTCCATAATCTCTCCAACCAGTCGGTCGAAGATCGCAAGCATGCATCACTAGAAGGTCGTCGGTGCATTACACAGCCCGAATGGAATCCTCCGGTAAGCAAATGTACCAAAGGGACAAGTGAATGCGGTCTTCGCCTGATCCGCCGGTGCGATAGGAATCTGGAAATAACCAGACATGCCATCCAGGAAGCAATAGAACTCATGGCCAGCCAACCGCTCCAGCATTTGATCAATGAACGATAGGGAAAATGATCTTTCCTGGTGGCGTCGTTCAGGCGTCGGTAGTCGATGCAGACTCTCCAGCCGGTCACGGTCCGCATCGGGATCAGCTCTTTCTTCTCATTCAGGACCACAGTCATCCCGCCTTTCTTCGGGTCTACCTGAGTGGGGCTGACCCACTTGCTATCCGATATAGCAAAGATAATCTATGCATCCATGAGCTTCACAATCTCTGCCCGGACCACTGCCTCCAAGTTGGGAGACAATCTCCGATGTGGCTTCCTGACTGGCTTAACCTCATCCTTCATCGGAATTATGTGGGAGCAGAAGGATGGGCTAATGCATCTGATATATGTAATCTTCCATGCCATGGCCCGGGCATATTTCTGCAGCAGAGCCACCAGCCTGATCTTCTGCTCGGGTGTAAGATCCGAGCTGATAATGACCAGGAGCTTATTCCCCTCTCAGAGAAATGCATACTCCAGGTGAGAGGGGAGGGGTTTGGGTTTTATTGTCAACCCGGGTCCTAGATGTGATGACTACTCGGTGAATTCTCGTTATCTAGCAGTGAACTTTTAGTGCGAACTCAAGCAAACAAAAACACAAGGCAAGTAAACGGTTGTTGTCAAGTCAAGAGAGGTCACCCGGATATGGTTCCCCCTAGACTGCAGTTAATTCGGATTGCAATTTACCAAGTTCAGTTTTCATGAAAGTTATACTGCGGAAGGTTCTTAATTAGCCTGAAGTCTCACTACCGAATGGAATTCGGTACAGAATAGCGAATTGGCTCCTCGACTAAAGTCACCAATTCGCTACCTTCGATTAAGGATACTCTATCAACCTAGGCAGATATTCTCATTCTAGGTCAAAGCAGAAACAACAGGAATTTGATCAGGATTCAAGTCATTCAATCATTCAAACCTCAATCGAATATAATCAATTCACAAACTCTGTACTTGGGTTCATACAATCAGACCTAACATACAAATCTAGGGTTCCCCATACCCAGATGAATGGGGGAACTACTCCATAGAGAAAGAAGCAAAAGCAGATTCAGACGCGGAAATCATACTGTGAAGACGGATTTCTGCTCCTGGACGGTTAATCGGCACTTCTCCAAGCTCAAGGCGGGCTCCAATGGTGATGAAGATCAAGCTATGGCACTTGGGAACTCTGGTTCGTCGCTTTCTCTCTCTAGGAATCGATTTCTCTCTCAAAAACTCGGAACCCTTCAATGTTGGCCTTCTTCTTCCTTTTATCAGCTGCCTGGTCGCGATACCCGGTCGAAATACCCGGTCATGTATTTTGGGTTTCGACCGGGTATTTACAAAACTCGCCGTTTCATTTAAGGGAAAATCCCCGGTCACTCTCCATAATCCCCGACCGGGGATTTTAGCCATTTTGCCCGGGCCCCCCTCAATTTCTCACGGGGCGCCCAAAGGAAAAATACCCGGCCGGGTATTTTCAGTCATGGCCGGGTATTTTCATGCATCAGCCGCCTTCGGCACAACTTCGCTCCTTTCGACCCAGAACTTGTTTCTCCGCCTCGATTCCAATGCCGGGACCTGTAATATGACATAAACACACACCCTAGCGTGAAATCGGCTTAAAACACTAGAATCCACATCTCAAACGGCTTCAGAATAGGGGTGAAAACATGTATAATTATCGGTCTATCAAACTCCCCCACACTTAACCGTTTGCTTGTCCCCAAGCAAACCTAACTCAAACCAATGCAGCTCTCCAGATCTCTATAGCGACAAACAACCTCGATCGTTGGTAGAGGACTTCCTAGATCATTTAGCAACTTACAAGGTCAACCGACGCACAAGTCGTCTCATAGCTTCTTCAGCGAGAGCACTAGTCTCGAGTCGGCATCATGGCAAATAGTGAACAGAGGACAAATGAATTGTGGATGAAGAGACTCTCAAAAACAAAAGATCATGGACTCACATTAATTCAAGATGCTCGATTTTCTTTTTGAAGATGGTTGGAACCCTTTTCTTTCTTCTTTTTGCTTGTTTTTCTGTTTTTCTTTGTTTTCTTTTTTCACGGGTTCCAACCTGATTCTGCAGAAAACGGGGGCTCCCACCTAGCACAGTTTTTGCGGGAGCCCGGCTCTTACCGGCCATGCCAGGAGCGGGTGTCTCGAGCCTCGTGCGGGGGAAAGACGTGTAAGGGGGCTGGAGGTAGTAGGTGGAAATTGGGAACGGATTCCCGTCTCCCCTTACACCCTTTCGCCCTATTCGCACGGGAGACGTTATTTTAAAGCACATTTCGAGCACCTGTTACCTTCAAAACATGATACAAGAGTCCATGACAGGCAGAGAGTCCACAACACCACACAATTCAAGGGTCCTAAGATCACTAATTCACTCAATCAACCAACACAATATGAAGAAGAAATGAGACTTCTTAAATGCATCAACATCCTCCATAGTGCTACACTACCTCCCTCGGTTGCAAATCACTACAGAGACTGTCAATTCAAAGCCTACTGAGCAGGCAATTGCAAGGAACACGTACTTGGAGCCCTCAAATTTAAAAATTTGGACAGTGGACTAGGCTCCAAGCACACAAACAGAGCTAATGCAGTCAAAAGATAAACATCCCCCCCCCCACACTTAAGATCGACATTGCCCTCAATGGAGAAGAGGGAAGGAAAGGGGAACGATGTTACCGGTGTGCACAGACTGCAGGAGACTGGAAATGGGCCAGTCGGCATGAAACGGACAGGAAAGAGAACCAGTCGGGAACACAGGCAGAGCTAAAAGAAACCAAAAAGCTCAAACACATACGTTAGGTCCAATGTTCAGCCCAATAGTACATCATCCAAAATGAAAAGAAAAAGAAACAAAAACCGACACAAAACAGTTTGCATGCGGACAAAGACCAAAAACACTCAAAACATGCCCCTAGGGCCCTCCAAGACCGGTGAAGTCGATCTGGTCCATGAGGTCGTCGACGCCATCCTCCGGTGGCTGCCGGGGCGGTGAATGCTCCCACCGGGTGGTCCAGTGGTGCTCCGCTGGAGGGTGACACGCCTGGAGCAGATGCTCGGAATACTCCATCAGACGGCGGCCTCGATCTCTATCCCGCTCGATGAGAGCAGTAGTGACTCCCATGCTGGTCTCCAAGCGGCCAAGGCGCTCATCAACTCCCGTCATCCTGGACTGGTACTCGGCCTGGTGGGCCGAATACTGATGGTCCATGAGCTGCTGGTTCTGAAGACCGAGCTGCTGGAACTGGAGCCCCATTTGCTGGAACTGCTCCGTGAAGAAGTCCATAGACGGGCCGGAGGCCATCGACGGAGCAGAAGGACCAGAGGAGGACTCACCTCTCACCGGTCTCCGTCGAGGCTGCAGGTCACCTGGGGGAGAGAGCTGGGGCTCCGGCTCATCGGCATCCATAGCGCCGTCATCATCATCATCCTCCTCCTCGGCGGAGTAATCATCATCCTCCTCGTCCTCATCAAGATCCACAACCTCCTCCGGAGGCAGAGAAAGCCCATCCACCCAGGTGCGGACGTCATCAGTGGCCAGGAGGCGTGCGCTGTGAAGCACGTCCCGGCTGAGGGGTGCGGAGCCGCCCTGTTCAGAAGCATCATGAAGCCCCTCGAAGCTGATCCCGAAATGGCGTGCCAACCGGGTGATCAGGGGACCACAGAAGAGGTGGGTGGGATTCCCGTGGCACCGGGAGAAGGTGGTGGCCACGAAAGATCCCAAGTGGAGCATGTGCTCCGGATCCCCCATCGAGTACATGGCGTACAGCACCCGCTTCGGAATCTTATGCGAGCCAGTGGCGTTGGGGACGATGGAGCGGGTGATCAGCAGGTTCAGAATGTGCCACTCCGGCCGGAGGGTGCTGACTACACGTCTGTAGAAATGATCCTGGTTCCAATCGGTCGGGTTCGGGATCTCGACCGTGTGGCCATCGAACGGGTGGTACTCGATTCCCAAGGCGAAGGCTAACCCGTCAATGGTCAGCTGTCGGGGGCGGCCACCCAACCGGAACGTCACTGAATAGGAGTCCCGAGGCTGCTTTTTGTCGTACTTGAACGTGGTGTAGAACTCCCACACCAGCTCCGTGTAGGTGGGCTCGTCTATGGTAAGCAGCGTCCGCCAATCGCGGTGACTGATGGCGGTGCTGAGCTCCTGCAAGCAGTGGAACTGCTCGAACACTGCCCACTCGAGGTGGTAGTGGCGCTCCAGTTTCCCCCGGATCACCTTGCGGAACTGGTCCGCGTACTCCCGGTGCAGGCGCAGACCCTGCCCAAATTGATGGTCGAGAGACATGATCCTGCACAATCAACAAACCAAAAGTGGAGCCAAGAAAAAATATTGTCAGGACCAACGGCATGGGGTCAGCACTTCCCCCACACTTAATCTCACCTAGGCTAACAGTTAAGCACAGCCGGTTGAATTGAAATCAACTCAACCGGAATTCCAGGCAAGACCACAGAATCAATCACAATAAGCACACGGGCAGCATATATACCACATATAAATCCATGCAAGCTCAATCATCCCTCACCCTACTCTAAATCAGGCAGGCAAACACAGTTCTCGGTCCTATAATCTACAGTTCGATTTTCCATGAAACTAGAAATGAACAAGAAACACACCTGGAAACACAAGGAGAACTGTAGCTAGGACGCGAGGGAAGGGTGAGGGACGCGACGGGAGCGGAAAAAAACGTCTGGGAGGCTCGCCGGAAAATGGCCGACGAGTCGCCGGAAAATGACCGGCGACGGTGGCGGCGGCCGGCGGCAGCGGCGGCGGCGGCTGCGGCGGCAGCGGTGGCCGGCGGCGGGCGGCGGGCGGAGGCGGCGGCGGCGGCAGCGGTGGCCGGCGGCGGGCGGAGGCGACGGCGGCGGCAGCGGTGGCCGGCGGCGGGCGGAGGCGGCGGCCGGTGGCAGTTAATGGCGGCCGGCGGCGGACAAAGAGGAGAGAGGGGAGAGGATTTGAGAGTAGAGAGAGGGGAAATTTTGAAAAAAATGAGGGTAGAGAGAGAAATGACCGGGGGTTTCCTTTAAATAGGAAAAATCCCCGGTCGGGTCTCACAAATACCCGGTCGGGTATTTGTGAATCCTCGACCGGGGGTTCGCTAAACGCAGCGTACCAGGTCTGTAAAACCCCCGGCCTCGAACCAAAAATACCCGGTCGGGTATGTTGTTAAAACGCTGCGTTCAGGGTCTGGGGAATCCCCGGCCGCGAACCAAAAATACTCGGTCGGGTATTTTTGGGACGAGGTCGGGTATTTCCCCCTTTTCCCCCCCGAGAGACAGAGGGGGCCCCGGGCGTGAGCCAAAAAATACCCGGTCGGGTATTTTGGCCCACGACCGGGTATTTCCCCCCAACTCGGCCAAAAACTCATTTTTCCCAAAATTGCAGCCTCTCCTGCACGAAAACACCAAATCGAGGCATCAACGACGACCAAACTTCACTACAGACATGCCACTGACTCGACACGACACAAAAACTCAGAAAAAGGGAAAAAGAAATGCAAACAGTGGTGGGGTTGCCTCCCCACAAGAGCTTCTTTACCGTCTTTTAGCTGGACGCCCATTGCGGAACTAAGGGTCCGCGAGAACAGGTGCCTCCAAGAGCGGATCCACATCGCTCTTGAGGTACATCTTCAGATGATGGCCATGCACCCGACGGGTACAACCACCGGCATTGGTCAACTCGACCTGGCCATCCGGCAGGATGCAAGCGAGTGAGTACTCGGATGGCCAGGGTGATCGTGATGCAGGAGGTGGGACCAGCTCATAGTGGTCTCCACCTTTCTTTCGAGTAGGCCTAGGCACCTGCTGCTTCGGCCGCCACTCCTCCTTGAGCTTTTTGTTCGGAGGCGAGGCTGGATGGAGTGGCGGCGAAGGAACGATAGGAGGGTCCTGCAAAATGGGAGATGCAGACGGATACACGACAGGCTCGTGTACCTGGTCAGAAATAGCATGCACAGGTGTGACAGCAATCATAGCACAGTGATCAAACTCAGTCACAGAAAAAGTAGCCTGTTCATTCCCAGCACGCAGGATCAGTTTACCATCATGCACGTCAATAAGTGCCTCGGCGGTGGCAAGAAATGGTCTTCCTAAAATCAAAGGCACATCCACATCATCATTTATATCCAGAATAACAAAATCAACAGGATATGTGAATGCACCCACTTTAACAAGCAGATCCTCTATGATACCCCTAGGATGCACAACGGATCGGTCAGCTAGTTGAATGCTCATCCTAGTAGGGCTAAGTTCACCTAGGTCTAGCTTTTTGAACAATTTGTATGGCATGACATTAATGCTAGCGCCTAGGTCCGCCAAGGACTTCCCTATATGCATGCTGCCAATAGTAAGAGGGATAGTAAAACTCCCTAGGTCCTTGCGCTTTTCGGGCAGCTTGTTCTGCAGGACAGCAGAACACTCCTCGCTCAGCAGCACTGTCGAGAGATCCCCAAGTTTCTTCTTGTTGGTGCAGAGATCTTTCATGAACTTCGCGTACTTGGGCATCTTCGACAGTGCCTCCACAAATGGTACGCTGATGTTGAGCTGCTTCAACATTGCCATAAACTTGGCAAACTCAGTCTCCAGCTTGTCTTTGTGTAGGCGAGTGGGGAAGGAAAGCTGGGGTACATGCTCCTTAACCACTGATTGTGGCTTGGGAGCAGAGGCTTCCTTCTCCACCCGCACTTCTGCATCATCGACTGGAAGTGCTGAAGCAGGTAGTGAGTCTTCCTGCCTGGTCGGGGCAGGATCAGCCGATGTGAGCCTGCCACTCCTGGTGAAGATGGCATCCAGCTGCTCGGGCGGCTCCCGTGGATTGGGGATGGTGGTGGCAGGTAGAGTCCCCGGGGCCCGGGCAGTAAGTTGGCGCGCTAGGGCACCGACTTGGTGCTGTAAATCTTGCAGAATAGCACCCTGGTTCCTATGTCCTGCCTCCAGAGAGGCTATGCTCTGGTCCACCCTCGTGAAATTCGCCTAGCTGGTGGTCATGAATGCCGCCAAAATATTCTTCAGATCGGTCATCTGGTTATCGGGAGCTGGGGCTGCTGCTGGCTCGGCATACTGTCGCTGGGGCTGCTGAAATGGCTGCCCCTGCTTGGGCTGGTAGAGCTGCTGCTGTGGTGGTGGCCCCTGCCTAGCCTGGAAGGGCTGCCTCTGCTGAAAACCACCCGCTGGTGCTGGGAAACCAGGGGGTTTGGTGTTGTTGCTGCCCCATGAGAAGTTGGGATGCTGACGCCATCCTTCATTGTAGGTGTTGCTGTATGGGTCCAGGCGCCGAGCATTGGCGATGAAGTCCACCTGTTCTTGGGGAGTAGAGGACTCCCTCATAGCCTGACAGTCCTCCACCCGGTGATTCGGGCTCTCACACCACTGCCACTGAGCTACTGGAGGCGTAGCTACACCTCGGCCCGGAAGGAGGCTGTTAGGCTGCTTCAATGTCTGCACCAACTCAGCCACCTGCTGCTCTAACCTGGACCTGGCCTCCATAGCGTGCACAACACGGTCGCGGGTCTGTCTGCCTCTGCTGCTCTGCCCCCAGGAGTGATCTCGGGCAGCCAAGGTACTGATCATCTGGTTCAGCTCGGGTGGAGTCTTAGTGAGAATATCCCCTCCTGGGCATAGAGACTCGATCACCCTCTGGCTGTCGGGGGTGAGGGCACTGTAGAAGTTCCCCACTGTGAATGCATCACTGAAGCCATGATGGGGACACTTCCAGAAATATCCCATGTACCGCTCCCATGCATCACGAAGGGACTCATCTGGCTCTTGGCGGAAGTGAGTGATCTCCCGCTGAATCTCTGTGGTCTTCGATGCCGGATAGTACCTGTGCACGAACTTGTCAGCCAGATCGTCCCAAGAGGTGATGGACAGTGGGCGCTGGGTCTCCAACCACCTCTTAGCATTCCCCGCCAGAGAATGGGGGAAGAGGTGAAGGCGGATTGCGTCATCCGGGACACCATTCAGCTTGAACCCGTTTGTCAGCTGCAGAAAACGGGAAAGATGTGCCCGGGCCTCCTCATCCTTCAGGCCATGGAACTGGATAGAGGATGTAATGAGTTGAATCCAGCATGGCTTGATCTCGAAGTTGTTTGCTGGAATCGGCGGATAGAGGATGACCGGGCGGATGTAAGCAATCCGCGGAGTGTAGTAATACTCCAAGGTGGGACCCGGTGGTGGTGGATGATGATGGGCCCCAGCTCCTTGGGGATTTGGGTCGTTCCCCAGGGTCTGGTTATGAGGAGGTGGATTCTGATCACCTTCCATCTCGTACTCGTCCTCGGATTCGCTGCTCAATTGGCCGTCTCTTCGCTCAACCGTAGCCAGTCTAGCTCGCTGTTGTCTCCGAAGTTGTTTGCAGGTGCGCTCGATCTCAGGATTCAACGGCAGTAAACCTCCCGACTGGCTATGGGTCATGCACTATCTGCACACAATCAAGCAATGCAAACCCGTGAAGGCACAAGTGGGAAAGAACAAACACTCAATGCGAAAATGAAAATGCTAAAGTAACAGAAATCACTTTTCTTCAACAACCTAGCCGTCCCCGGCAACGGCGCCAAAAACTTTACTCACTCCTACTGTCACTCTTGAAAATGGCCAAGTGTAACCACTTCCTAAAGCGTAGTATAGCGGGTTTGGGTTTTATTGTCAACCCGGGTCCTAGATGTGATGACTACTCGGTGAATTCTCGTTATCTAGCAGTGAACTTTTAGTGCAAACTCAAGCAAACAAAAACACAAGGCAAGTAAACGGTTGTTGTCAAGTCAAGAGAGGTCACCCGGATATGGTTCCCCCTATACTGCAGTTAATTCGGATTGCAATTTACCAAGTTCAGTTTTCATGAAAGTTATACTGCGGAAGGTTCTTAATTAGCCTGAAGTCTCGACTAAAGGTCTCCAGACCCTCTCAATCTGAGTCTCTAGCGGGCGACTAACCTCCACCGGAGTAAACAGATTGAGGCCCTAACGAACCAAACCTCCACTACCGAATGGAATTCGGTACAGAATAGCGAATTGGCTCCTCGACTAAAGTCACCAATTCGCTACCTTCGATTAAGGATACTCTATCAACCTAGGCAGATATTCTCATTCTAGGTCAAAGCAGAAACAACAGGAATTTGATCAGGATTCAAGTCATTCAATCATTCAAACCTCAATCGAATATAATCAATTCACAAACTCTGTACTTGGGTTCATACAATCAGACCTAACATACAAATCTAGGGTTCCCCATACCCAGATGAATAGGGGAACTACTCCATAGAGAAAGAAGCAAAAGCAGATTCAGACGCGAAAATCATACTGTGAAGACGGATTTCTGCTCCTGGACGGTTAATCGGCACTTCTCCAAGCTCAAGCCGGGCTCCAATGGTGATGAAGATCAAGCTATGGCACTTGGGAACTCTGGTTCGTCGCTTTCTCTCTCTAGGAATCGATTTCTCTCTCAAAAACTCGGAACCCTTCAATGTTGGCCTTCTTCTTCCTTTTATCAGCTGCCTGGTCGCGATACCCGGTCGAAATACCCAGTCGAGTATTTTGGGTTTCGACCGGGTATTTACAAAACTCGCCGTTTCATTTAAGGGAAAATCCCCGGTCACTCTCCATAATCCCCGACCGGGGATTTTAGCCATTTTGCCCGGGCCCCCCTCTGTTTCTCACGGGGCGCCCAAAGGAAAAATACCCGGCCGGGTATTTTCAGTCATGGCCGAGTATTTTCATGCATCAGCCTCCTTCGGCACAACTCCGCCTCGATTCCAACGCCGGGACCTGAAATATGACATAAACACACACCCTAGCGTGAAATCGGCTTAAAACACTAGAATCCACATCTCAAACGGCTTCAGAATAGGGGTGAAAACATGTATAATTATCGGTCTATCACCGCATCTGTGACTGAGGTTGAACTGGCCCCTGTCTAGGCGGGTAGAGTGGCTGCTGCGGCTGCTGAAATTGCCCTTGTCTGGGCTGGTAAGGAGGCCTCTAGAAGCCAGGTGGTCCCTGGGGGACTGGTGGTCTAGAATTAGCTCCAGCCTAGGAGAAGTTAGGATGCTAGCACCACCCCTCGTTGTAAGTGTTGCTGTAGGGGTCGAAGCACTTGGAATTGCCGATGAAGTCCACTTGGTCCTGGGGAGTAGACGACTCCCTCATCGCCTTGCAGTCCTCCACGGTGTGATGGGAGCTCTCACACCACTGGCAGTGCATCGCCTGCTGCTGTCCTGTACCTGCAATTATCCCAGAGCGATGGATGGTTGAAACCAGCTTCAATACCACTTGCACCAAATCAGATGACTCGGTGGCTACAGCATGCACACCCCGCCCTGGTGCTCGTCTCGATCTCCTGGAAGTTCCCCAATCATAGCCCTACTCCGCCATCTCTTCAAAAAGTTGATTATGCTGTGGCGGGGTCTTGGTAAGCATATTCCCACCACAAACCGAGTCAATCAGCTGCTTATCTTCCGGGAAGAGGGCATGATAGAAGGTGTCCACCTTGAAGGCGTCGGTAAAACCATGGTTGGGACACTTGAGGAAAAGACTGGTGCATCTTTCCCAAGCATCCCGGATGGTCTCATCTTCATCCTGCACAAAGTGAGTAATCTGCTTCTGCAGGTCCGCCGTCTTGGACGGGGTATGGCATCGGCTGGGACCCCATTTTTCTTGATTCCATCGATGAGCTCGTGGAATCGCCTCAGATGTGATCGGGGGCACTCCCCCTCTTTGCCACGGAATACTACCGAGCCGCGCAAAATAGTGATGACCGAGGTGCTAACCTCGAAGTTGTTGGCTGGGACTTGAGGGTGCTGAATGGGCGACCTCATGTCCGCGGCTATGGCGGTCCAGTAGTACCCCATGGTTTGCTCCTCGGGAAAGTCCACCTCATGGTTCTGTGGATCCCCCATCTCTTCTTCGTCGGCGATTTGTAGCTGTCCTAGCGCCTCCTCCGCAGCCAGTCGCGCCTTTAGAGCCCGCTTGAAGTTTCTACAGGTCCGTTCAAGCTCCTGGTCTAATGGTAGTAGTTCTCCCGACTGGCTACGGGTCATGCACTACCTGCACACAACCAGCAAAAGCAACCCGTGAAGGCACACAGGTGGAAGAGAGAAAATGCAGTAAAGAAAAAGCTAGAGTAAAAAACTTTCACGTTTCCCCAATAACCTAGAGGGTCCCCGGCAACGGCGCCAAAAACTTGACACGCTAAAACACAACACCAAACTGCGACCAAGTGTAATCACAGTCCGGAAATGCAGTAACAGGCAAGTTCTAATGTCAACCCGGGGTCTAGATCTACTGCCTACTTCGTGTATATTCGTTATCTAGCAAACTAATTCGATTGATTGTGATTTTAACTAAAAGCAGTAAGAAAGCAGGAAATGGTTCGGTTTTCTAAAGCAAAGGGAGAGACACTCGGGAATGAGTCCCCCTAGCTCCTCAGTTAGGTGTCAGTTGTAATTACCATGGGTTGGTTTACTGTTGATTAAACTGCGAAAGATCCGACAGTAGCTTGGAATCTCTTAAGCTGACCAAGCCCTCTCAGCCAGGTTAACCGGCAGGCGACTAACCTTCACCGGGATAGACTGTTGAGGCAATAAGCACAGAACTCCACTACTGGAATTGGGTTCCCGTACAAAGCAGTAGATTGATTAACTCTCGTATAACCAATCTACCACTACTGAATGATGAAGCTCTAACAACCTAATCAGATTCTATCTATCTCAGGTTGCAGCAGAAATCAAGAAAAGATGATCATACTTCAATTGATTCAATGAATCATGCATCATTCGATTAAAACCAAACAGTATAACAATCCCAAGTCATTACAATCAAATTCCTAACACATGGAACTAGGGTTCTTCATACCCAAGTTAGAGAAAGTTCTACTCCATAGAGAGAGAAAGAGGAAAACAGAATACAAAGCAGTCATACTCATAACAATGGGAAGAATCTGCTCTGGGATGTCAATCTTCACTCCTGTGATCATCTCCAAGCTCGATTGAAGAAACCCAGCTCCAAAATCACCTCTAGGATGTGTTCTTCGCACTTTCTCTCTCTAGGGTTATGTTTTTGCTCCAAAAAGTTGATTCCCTCACTTTTGGCCTGAAATGGAGTTAAAACCCAGAAATTCCCAACCACACGGTCGTGTGACTTTCCCAGCTGCCCGTGTGAGTGTGCAAAACGCGGCGTTTCGATTAGGTGGCTTTAGGGTTTGCTACACGGCCAAAACCACACGGCCGTGTGGATTTCCAAGCTGCCCATGTGAACTCCCTGGACTTTCCACACGGCCACAAAGGGTCCCCTACATGGCCAGTGTGGCTTGCCCGTGCAATTTGGTGCCACACGGTCGTGTGGGTTTTTAGGCTTGCCCGTGTGGCTTGCTCAGCCTCTTGCCAAACGTCCAATCTTCGTCCAATCGACCCCGAACTCGTTCCCAAACCTTCATTCACGTACTAGGACCTGAAATATCACAAACAAAAACAACCTAGCGTGAAATCGGCCTAAAACACGAGAAATAAGACTCAAACGGTATAAGAATGGTGGACAAAAACATGTGTATATATCAAGTCATCATATACCAATAATGCAAATGTGTGTATCCGCACATTGTGGGAATCAAATCACAGATAGCATATACAAATAAGAATATGGATACAGATATAGTTTCCAATGGTCTCGGATGACATAACCTAGTTTCAAATGCTCATCGTACTGTTCAAATAATCAAATCTAGAATCACCCCTTAAAAGATAAGTTTCTTTAATTACAAATCTTCCTTCAAAACCAAACCAAGCAAAATAAACGTTTGAAATCCAAACCACATTCATGCTTGGGTTTTTAAATCTTGGTGTCACAAGTTCTAACCATTACTCAACTGTCAAAAGGTGATAATCCTAGCTTCAATATGAAATTCACTAGAGATTGGGTAGCTATAGGGATGTCAACGAAACCTGGACGAATAAGGGGATAATTAAACAAAGTATATGCTAACCCAATTCAACTACACAGGGATTAAATAGGTCAATGCTTAAATCAATATAATAAAGGATTTTCAATCCCACCCAAGGACCACGTGACCAGTAGAACCCTCCAATTTCTAATCCATCACCTAGAGGATAAATCTGAATTTACATTCAATAAACAACCAACATGAAATCTTATTTCCATGAACTCCTGTCATATAAAAGCAATAAGCCACTAATATCGAGTAAAAGTTCACAGCCCCTTCTTACTTTATGAACTCGCGAACCCCTGAAGAAAGAGCACTAAATGCATACCTAAATCTAGTTTGACGTAGGATTTAACCAACATTGTATGTTCCCATCAACAAACACCAAGTCTTAATCCAAACTGCCAACCCTTTTCATCCATCAACTTGAGCACATAATCCTCTGACGAGTGCTTGGATCTAGGGTGGATGGTTGGTTTGTGAAGGTGAGTTCAAAGTGCGAATGGGGAGGTTTGGTCGTGTAAAATGTAAAGAATGGATTGAAATTGGTGTTTGTGGGATGGAACAGAAGGAGGGTTTGGGAAGTTGAGACGTGAGAAAGAAGAGAAGGGGAAAGAGGCTGATCGGCCAAGAGAGAAGAGGGGATTGAGAGTTTTGCGTTATTGTTTGTTTATTGATTGATAATTCCAATTAACAATACTACGTTGACTTATAGTCTCTTCTCCTAACAATTATCATAATAATTCTAAATCTCCCCAAATATTCCCCATAATCCCAAACCCCCTAAAATCTCAGTGAATATCCTCAAATAACAATAACAATAATAATAATGTTGTAATTAAAGTAATAAACTGGTGACACGCCATCAATCCGTGCCTCTATCAGTCCACGCCGCTTCAACACAACCTTGCCCTCAAGGTTGATCATCAGCGTTGGCTTTGCCCGCTTCTGCCGCCACTTCCTCTGCTTCATCTTCAAATGTCCCAACCAAGAGCATGAGATTGGCATTGGCACAGCGATGCCCGACGGTGTAACGCTCATCACAGTTGTTGCATTTCCCATTCCTCTTACGCTCCATCTCTACCGGAGTGAGACGCACGAAACCACCAGGTGGTAGACATGGTCCTCCCATAACCACCGCAGGTCCTCCTCCCGCCGGTGCTGACGGCCCGCCTCCATTTCCCACTCTACCGACAGCCGCAGCTCCCCCGGCTCCACCTTGCGCGATCGTGAATGCTCCGGTGGGTCTCGGTAGCCGTCCTAAGACCCCTTTCCACCCTATCAACTCCTATTCCTTCCTCTCCGCCACACGAAAGGTAACCCGCACCGAATTGGGTTCGAACACCTTGACAGTTGCTGCAATTTCTGGTTTCAACCCAGCTAAACACAAACCAACCAGGGTCTTCTCCGGAATGTCATAACACAAATTTCTCAATCGTTCAAACTCGAACAGAAAATCACTTACAGTGTCGGTCTGTTTGAGTTTGACCAACTGCTCGGAAGCTGACTCGTCCGTTCCTCCAAACCGATCAGCAAACTCCTCCTTGAACTGCTCCCAGGTGATCAATTTCCCTTTCTCGACATAGGTACGCTTTAGTCACTCCCACCATTTCTACGCTCTCGTTCCAGGCAGAATGATGCGAGGTAGGCCTGTCGTTCTTCCGGAATCTCATGATGCCGGAACCATCGCTCTGCTCGAGCCACCCATAACGACGCATCCTCTGTACCTGAAAACTTAGAAAACTCAATGGTTGGGATCTTAAGCCAGAACTAGCTATTCTTATCGCCATTGCCACCGTTCCAGCCTCCCTCGTGGCGAATCGGGTGGCGGCTCTCTCTGCCCCAACGCTCAGGTTCGATCATCTCCCAGTTATCCATTCGGTCATCTCCTCCTCAATCAATCTGTCTCTGGAATCGCTCTCCTGCACTCTGGCTACCTCCTCCTTTCAGGAACCCGTTGCTGCCAACCGGGCCCTCGAAACGACAAGCACCTTCCAGCTCCATCCTCGATCCGTGTTCCTGCCTTGCATAACCCGCTTTGCCTCGGCCTCCCTAGACCCGGTCGAACATCGGGTTGGACCTGACCTGGTGGTTTGGCTCGGTCCAACCAAATGCGGTTCGCCATGCCCCGGCCTGCCCCAGCTCTAGGCCTGGTGTCCGATGCCTCCAACCCCCGACTCGGTAGTTTGGCTTACTCTTGGTGCGGCCTCCAACAGTGACTCCCCTGCGCCGCCATCACTGCCGCCCACCTTCTCCTTCCCTCGGTCAGCCTGTCGCTCGATCTGCTTTGGGGAGGGCAGAGAGCCCCCTCGCTGTTCTCCGGACTCTTCAATCATCACCGGGATGTTGCTCTTGGGATAGGAGACTACCACAGCCTGGTAGTCGGCCACCCCATCATCACATCGAATCAGGGTGTTCATAACGTAGTAGCTCTGCGAACCCTTCCTTCATGACAATGGTGTTGGAGTTTTGGGCGTCAATCGCCTGACGGCGCTCCTCTCCCGCCATTGCTTCTTCTTGTTTCCCGTGCTGCAGCAGGTGATCTAGCATGGTAGCCAAAACTTCATGTCCTTCCGCCAGCTTCCCGAGTTTTGCATACACCATCTCGGTGTCGAGTTCCTCTTGCACGAAGGGCTTGTCTGACGATAGCTGCGATGCCTTTGCCTTGCTTATCTTTCTAGGTTATACTGTCATAAACTGTAGCCCTATCCTGGCTTTGATACCAACTGATGAGTGTCAGGATCTAGGGTGGATGGTTGGTTTGTGAAGGTGGGTTCAAAGTGGTGCGAATGAGGAGGTTTGGTCTTGTAAAATGGAAAGAATGGATTGAATTTGGTGTTTGTGGGATGGAAGAGAAGGAGGGTTTGGGAAGTTGAGACGTGAGAAAGAAGAGAAGGAGAAAGGGGCCGATCGGCCAAGAGAGAAGAGGGGATTGAGAGTTTTGCTTCATTGTTTGTTTATTGGTTGATAATTCCAATTAACAATACTACGTAGACTTATAGTCTCTTCTCCTGACAACTACCATAATAATCCCAAATCTCTCCAAATATTCCCCATAATCTCAAATCCTCTAAAATCTCAATGAATATCCTCAAATAACAATAATAATAATGTCGTAATTAAAGTAATAAACTGGTGACACGCCATCAATCCGTGCCTCCATCATCCTCTTGTAAGAGCATATAAACATGAAACCCATTGCGTCACCAAGCAAGGATGTGAAATAGTTCCTTGTACCCCCCCCTCCCCCTTCAGGAGAGAAGCATACATTTATATAACTAGGACAACCCAAAAGATGACCACCGGAAGATGAGCATTCACCACAGCAGGGAGGCACGAGATGGAGGGTCAACCAAAATGTTACCGCCAAGGACGTCCCTTCTCCCAAATTTCTAGCGTACCCTACTGTACCAAAAGCGGGTCTTCCTAAAGCTTAATCCATTTGTGCCGCAACCTTTAGCCTATTGGGTTTGGTTTGAACCTGATTGGGCTACTTATGACATTAACTGGAATATGTATTGGGCTCCCATCGGAAGGAAATCATAATTGCATAATAACAATGACACTAGTCATCACAATAACAATCTGCCCACTCCACTAGAAACAAAGTTGCATTTAAGCTTAGCCATTTTCCATTCCAATTCATCCTCTCAGAGATCGCTAGAAACTGTGGTGGTAAACCCATAAAAACTGCCGAAAAATCTTCTTATAAGTAGGACATGCTGCAAACAGATGAGTTCTGGATTACAGATCATGCCCACAAAAGACACAACTAACTGAACCAGTAAATCCCCACTGAAGTAACTTGTCACCAGTGGAGATAGAGTCCTTTATTATCAATCAGACAAGGAATTGATTGCGAGGAATAGAGGGAGCCTTCTAGACCAAAGAGTACCAGAGAGCTGGTTGCAATCTAGGTCTGAGCATTTGCCAAACTGATTTAATATTATACTTCTCTATTAACAACAGACAGCGAGGACTGCACCGTATCCCTGATCTAGAATAGCTTAACCCAGAGTTAAGAACCAGTTTTAGAGTTAATAGTACAGAAGTCCTTGTGTTTGATCTTACACATAACACAGTTATTCTGAACATTACAATGCATTTTTCATTCGAAAACCCAAAACCCTCAAACACAGTAAACTTCAGGAATAGGATTGAGACGTCCATGGAAAGTTCGAAGTGCAATGGAGAAGAAGAGGAGACGAATAAATCTTTGAGGATTTTGTGGGAACATATCGCCGGGAGAAAAGTAAGGGAGTTGTGATGAATGGGAAATAAAATTCCAACTGTAATTATTTTAAATTATTAAATGAATTTTTTTTTTAATTTTTTGATATTTTTAATAATAAGAAAATAAAATGATGAGAATTTAATTTTAGTTTTAAAATTAGGGTGATTATGCTAAAAATTAGGATGAAAATTAGCAATAATGGAGCCTACTGTAAATCAACTAATCATGGTTAACTTCCTTTTCACAATTTTTGGGGTGAACTCCATTCTTATGACCAGGTCGGCACCATATCTACACTACATAGATGGAAAGCAAGATCTTGATATTCTTTTTCAATCTATTCAAGTCACACTCAAGCCCACAGTTTCCATCTTTCCACACTCAAACCCAATTGTTCTTTTCTTCTTAGGCCGAGTAGAAATTTTCTTTTATTAAATGGATGCAAAGTTTCAAACACACCCTACCTTTCATTCAAAATCACTCAGGGTTCGGAGAGCCCCTGATCATTGTATAATCTAATTACAGAGAATAGGATCGGATAAAGTAAACATCTGCAAACCCAAAGGGACTAAATGACCACAACTGAATAGGTAATCAGCATACTTGTTACTCTCTCTCTCTCTCTCTCTCTATATATATATATATATATATATATATATATATATACTAGTTTTTTACCCGACCTGTTGGTCGGGGAATTTCATTTTTATTATTAATATTAATTAATTTAGCTTTATGCTTAATTTTTTGAATTTTATAGATATTTTATTTTCTTGCTTCATAAGTGAAGGTGGTATGCCTATATTAAAAATTCTTAATACTTAGTAGTTAGCACACTTACTTATGATGTTTTGATTCATAAATCATATTGTTGTGAAGGTTTGTCACGTCCTATTTAGTATCATATATTAATATTTTTCAACCAAGACACTCAAATTTATTATCTTATACAACATATATCAATACGTGATTCTCGAGTTTTGACACACTCTCAACAATTCATGAGTGTTCAGATTATTGTATAAAGATGCTTGATTCCCCGATAAATTATGTCTATATTAGAATGAAACTTGACACGCATCGTACACCCTTATGATGATCAAATGCTGCAATCATTGCTCATGTTCATTGTGGATGTTCATGAAGTCTCACTGTAGGATCTTATGATAAAATTTTTCTATCAAGACACTCAAATTTAGTGCAATATTTCGAACCTTTCCTGACGAAGATATTGTCCGCTTTGGGCCTCGACCTTCACGGTTTTCGACTTGGGTTACAATTCAAGGTGACTTCCCATAGGGTATCATATTATACCCTAACCTCTAATGGGTGATCCCCCGGTTCCTAAATTTCTAACCCAAACCATGAAATTTTGTTAATCTTAAAATGAAAATCAACGATAATTTCAATTAATCAGAATTTTTTATTTTCATTTCAAGATTAAATAAATCTTATGCTTTGGGATAGTGAATTGGGACTGAGGTTCACGCATTAGGGGTTAGGGTATAGTATCATGCACCAAACTCCGGTTAATTCGTTGTCTAAATAACAATACTCAACGGACGTATTGTAAGGTAAGTGTATGCCCAGGTGTATGCTAGCCTTTGTAGTATACATAGAGTTTAGTTTACTTTTAACACTAATCAATACCTTCGAACTCAACTCATTGGCTGAATACAAAAAGTTTGTGGCTAAGGTAACTCGATGTAAATACAAATTTCTTACTCTTACAAACTAAAATATTTTCATTTTGAAACTTTGATATCGGGTAATTGTTTTACTGCCAAAATTTGTATGGAGTCAGACTCACAACCATATAACTAAATGAGTTCTTACAATTGTCTTAATGAACTCGTCCATGTTAAAGATTCATCATATTAACCAAATGCCTCGGTTTAGACTATTGTTACTATATTATTTATATATATATATATATATCAAGTAACACAATGATAGTTTTGTCTCTCAAGACATTTTAAACAACAATTTCCAACCCTTATTTAATTATTGCAGGGTCAGGGGTTGACGAAACGTGATCCTTAACGTACATCCTCAACAAAGATTTCTAACTTTCACACATGTCATTCTCATCCTGGAAAATGAAGGCAAAGTACGTCAACAATCATACTTAAGTCATTTTGAAAATTTTAATTTATTATCCTCGATTATTAATGACTCGAGCTTGCTCAATGAATATGATCTAGAGCATTAATATATGATGTAAACTTAGGATAAATTATAAATTGTTGCACATGTGATTCCTAAGTTTTTCACTTGATCAGAATGAATAAGAAGATTTTTTAAGAAATTAATATGATTTTTTGGTCAAGTTTATAATTCAGATCTTTTTTTTCTCTCTTTCAATCATTATATTTTGTTCTATCGACAAAATATTATCATTATTATTACTATCGATTAATAAAAAAAATATTATTTATATGTGTTTGTTTAATTTTTCATCAAAATGTAGAAAATTTACATGATAAGATTTAAGTAGATATTTTTAGTTTAAAAAAGATAATATATGTCACTCTCTGTTTTCAATTTTATATTGTGTTTAATTGAAATAAGGTTATTAATTATGTGTGTTTTTTTAAATTGTTCATAAAAATGTAACTTATTATTAAGTTTTAGGTAAAAAAAGTATAAAACTTACTTAGTAAGATCTAATAATGTATTTTGGGTTCAAACAAATGTGATATATCATATATGTCACTCTTCAAACATTAGTCTACTACAATGTACATTGGTATAATTCAAAAGCACAAACAAAAAGGAATTATTGGATAAAAGAAAAGTAAATATTTAATGAAGAGAGAGATAGCTTCATAAATATATCAATAATTAATTTTTTGTTTGTAAGAGAATTGTCCATCTTGGCAACTTGTGAGTTCTCCAAGTGCTTGTGTGGCAAAAAATTACATTTGAATTGCCATAATATTATGTATAGATAGATAGATATATATGTGGGATATAGACACCTCCCACTGTCGATGAAGCAGTCAATATGCTCTATCCAAAATGGCTACATGGTGATGCTCACTAGAATCGAAAATCCGAAGCAACTGGCAAGCACATTCAGAGTCCAACTCCAGTCTAATGCGGCTGAAACCAGCATCCCAAGCTAACTGAAGTCCTTCCACAAAGCCCCTCAACTCTTTCTGGGTAATAGAGCATCTTCCCAGGTTCATATCAAATGCCCAAAGGCATCTTCTAGTGTTATCTTGAATCAGGCTACCAGCTGCGGCATGACCTGTAGTTGTGTGAACAGAGTCGTCCGTGTTGAGGGTGACCCACTCTGGAGGCAGCGGCTTCCAAGATATCTCCACCTCCGTTCTCATGGGCGAATTAGGCTGATGAATTAGCCTTTCCTTGTCCAATGCTTGCCTCACGATAGTTATCCATGCCTGGACGTGCTACAAAAAGGCTTCAGTCGTTAAGATCTTACTTGCGAAGACTCGATCATTCCTGGTCTTCCACGTTTGTCCTAAAAATATCCGGACTAATAAAAATTGTTAGTAAACAAAGGAATTTAAACAATTTATTATTTTATTGAAGGCTTAATAACACGTTTGGTCACTCGATCTACCTATTTACTTCAGGTTTGCCACCAACTAGTATCTAGTCTCTTTCTTTACCTTTCGAGTTCACGTATTCTCCTACTCTCTTTTCAGTCGAACAACTTCATTCCTTTAGTCTCACTTGGATTGAAACCTTGTTTCATCATTGGTCATTCACCATCCAATTCTATTAACTTCATTCTAAATAACAGTAAACCATAATTTTTTGTCGTTCAATAACTAATTTTAATATAATTTTGCACGTTGCCCACCCTCATTTCCCCCAATATTCCCTCCATTCAATCAAATGGATGATGCTCTTTGGTTCCCCGACTACAACACTGAGACTGCTTTCCTCTTGTTTCTAAAACTTCTCATCTTATTCTAGGCTTCCCCCGCCTGAAATTTGGGTCGTAGCCTTCAACTTGGGTTTTTTTTTTTTTTTTCCAATCACAATAATACTTTCTTCCTCCATCAGCTACTTGAACCTCAACGCCCACATCTCCGCCCTCTCAGAGCTCTTCCTCTACGCCTTCTAGATCCTTTACTTTCCAACCAATCACTTCCGCAGCTTGGCCAAATGCCATTCTCCGCCACCACCACCCTTTTCTTCACCGAAACGTTCTAAATCCCCAAGCAATTCTCGAAGTCGAAAACAAGTAGCCCGATCCCTAAACGGAGACATGAGTCAGTGAGGAAGGCGAGGTGGTAGAGAGCATCATCCGACGTCGAGCCTCCAAAGGCTTGGAATTTTATAAAATAGGCCCACAGTACTAAAGAGCATTCCACGACAAAACCAGAGAGTTGAAACAAAGTTGGATTGATTTTTTGGATCCAGGGCTTCATATTTTGAATGATCGTTCTAGAATAACAACCTTTTAAGATTGAGGATCAAAAGTGGTGGTTTGATTCATTTCAACATCAACTTATATAAGTGGCCAATTCACTTACAAACAGAATGGGAGAAGTAGACAAAGCTTGGGTCCTAAGACAGTACAATGCGGAAATGGAAAGAAACAGAAATAAGAATTTCAGGGACTGGATTGTAATTTTCCCGATACGACATCACTCTAGCTGCTCCGGTATTTGCCTTTTGGCGCAACCGCATTGTTCATTTCAACACTCGAGTCTTGACACAACGACATCATTTGGTTCAAAGGTAATCTTCTTCTTCAAAGACTCTGAATCCAATTTGGGGGGAAAACTTGTGTTTTTCTCTGATACCCCCCCCCCCCCCCCCGAGAGCTGGTGGCCACTAATTGAGCACACCAAGCTTGGAGAAGAGGGAGGTGAAGTTGGCTGGCGGGAGAGGCTTGGTGAGGATATCGACCAGCTGATGAAGTGTGGAAACATGAAGGATCTTGATGGTACCTGCAAGCAACTTCTCACGAACAAAGTGACAATCAAGCTCAATATGCTTGGTCCGTTCATGGAAGGTTGGATTTTCAGCGATGTAGACGGCAGATTGATTGTCGTAGAAGATTGTTGCATGTTGAGGATGACTAATACTGAAGTCTCGAAGCAAGTAGAGGAGTCATTGGACTTCGCAGGTTGTGTAGGCAAGAGCTTTGTACTCTGCCTCACAAGAGAAGCGAGAAATGGTGGTCAATTTCTTGATCTTCCTGGAAACAAGGGACTCACCCAAGTAGGCGTAATAGTCGGTGACAGAGCGGCGAGTGTCAATACAGCCCACCAAGTCAGAGTCACTAAAGGTGAAGTGAAGAAGAGGAAGAGAATAAAATGCCACTGAAAGGAGTTGTCTTGAGATAGCGTAGAAGTCGAAGCACAACTTTGAAATGAGTGTTTCTAAGGTTGTTCATGTATTGACTTACCTGCTGGGTGGCATAGCTGATATCAGGGCGAATGGTGGTGAGATAAATTATGAAAAATCTGATCTTTTTCGAAATCAAACCATAATTTAAGCCAAAAATCGGTTACTCAAGAGCAATCCAAACCACACTTGAAAGTCAAATCGAAAATCACCCCATTGTAATATTCAGAAATCTCAAACAAAAGCTCTAAACATTTGGGCAAATCTCAAACTAAAACACTTATTCATAAACCTTAAGTTTCCCATCATATACTTCTCCAACTATAATTTTTTTAGTTGGATTTGTTTTTAATTTGGAAATTTTATTTAGTATTTCTTGTAGATTTTTTTTTTTTTTTTTTTTGACAAACTAGTTTTTTCTTTCTTCTGAAAAAGTATAAAAAAAATTCTGCGTTCTTTAAAAATTCTTAAAATGCGAAAACTATACTCATAAGACATGAAGTAAAGACAATTACGATAAAAGGGGTTTTATCTCATTACCCCGAGCCTTTTGACATCTTCAAGCTTGCCGCGGCTGACCGCCTTGATTAACCTCCTCAGGCTGGTTACGCCTTCTTACCCTTTCCACACCTGGTGAGTGAGAAGGGGCCAGTCTCGTCTTTACTTACTAAGGTATTTTCTTTAAGTAAAAGCTTACTAATACATTACTAGAAATTTCTTCCCTCTTACATGAAAGTCGTTCTCGCTTTCATCCTTAATCCTTTTATTCCTCTATAATTATAGAAGTTCTCTACTTTTATCCTAACTTATATACTTAATACTAGGGTCCACCGCGTTACGTATCGTCATCTGGTGTCCCTATCCTCAAGGCAATAGTACTGCGTTACGTGTCACCGTCCAGTCCATGCCCGGTCAACTACATTACGTATCGCCGTCCAGTAGTGACATAATATCCTCGATCAACTGCTGTGTTATATATCACCGTCCAGCAGTGATCCGACCATCTACTGCGTCGAGTAGTGGCCCAACTACCCATGGGTTCATCATACCAAGATCCATACATCAACACACACATACATACATACATACATACATGCATACATACATACATAGAACAACGCATGCCTCCACCTTAAGTAGGCGGTGGAATGCCTCACACACATAATCGCCTATAACTCGTAAAATTAACGAAATTACTATAAGTCAAAACATAAACTAAAAGACCTCGACGGAGATTTTACCCCCTTTACACTCACCTCGAAAAGACGATTCTCCGATCCTTAGCCTGAAGAACTCCTTTCTCAACGTACTACATCGATACCCTATAGATCATACCACGCTATTAGACAGTCTACTCACCAGTTTAAACCCCCCCCCCCCCTTTTAGAAAATCCCCTTTTTCCTATATACTTTTACCTTCCGTAAATTTTTAGACTAAGCCCGACCTTCTGAAAATTCCAAATCATAATGTTCCCTAATTGGCCAGAAGTAATAAACCCTAGAAAAATTATCCAATTTTTCGAAAATGCTTTATAATTTTATTTAGTTAATATACATTCCTAAATAATTATTAAGAATAGAAATTTGTCTTTAAAAATTCCCAAATTAATATACAGGCATCACTAAATTTATTGAGCCTATAAAGGTGTTAAAAAATAAAAATTGGTTAAAATACTATTCTGGAAATTTTGATGTTTTAGCAACCACTATAGTTCGTCACGAAAACCCACAAAATCCGTCACTAAATCACCATATTTGAAACTACAAGAAAGCTCATACGAAAACTCAATCTAAATCAAAGGGAACGAGTTTCCTTACCTCCAGGACGTGCCTAGACCCCCCCAATGAATCGATTTGAACGAGGTCTTCTTGAATCAACTCTTCCAACTCTCTAGAAAGATCCTTAATCGCCTCCAACTTCAAGATTTAACGATCTAAAGTTACTACTAGCGGCTATCCGATCGTAGGAACGACTACGGACGAATATCCTTACCTTACTAAGACGTATGAAAGATTAGAAGTCGAGAGGGACGGCGAGTTGGAAAGATTTTTGTTGGTATCTCGGCTTGCCGGCGAACAGGAGGATAACCCCGCGGTTCTTCCTCTCTTTTCCTTCTTCCATCTTCTTGCTTGCTCCTCTCCTCTCCTTCCTTCGTTTCTACTCGTTCAGAGCATTTTGGTGGCTTTGGGAGATGGAAAAACGTAAATGGAGAGAGACCAGAAAATCTGATATCTTATATATCAGGCATTGTTATAAGAACCGAACCAGATCAATGGTTGGGCCAGTAGAACCGCCAAACCAGTTTCGATAGTGGTCCGGTTTAGTGCTTGGACGATTATTGATTGACCAAATGGTTTTTCACGGTTCAACATAAAACCAGATGAACCACCACGGTTTAACTGGTTCACTATTTTAACCACAAATATTTTTAAGAAAATATTTTAATGTAAACCAAGATCATCAATCCGTGATTATCAATTTTAAATATGCTTCTTCTACTCATTTCTCAACCTTGTTTCCGTTTTTATGTGGTCCACTACCAACTGGCACCATAATTTTTAACTTGAATTAAAAAAAAATGATTTCTTTTTTGAGACGGTTTGAATGATTTATTAGATATTTTGGTGATGATATGAATTTGAAATGGTTTATGGTCAATGATAACATCATTTTTAAATTAGTGTAACATACAAGTCCTATATGTTATATATCATGAACGGTTCTATCAAAGGTTGACCAACGGTTTTTGTAATTGATAGACCGTCATTTACACATGTTTTTACCACCGTTCTTACACCGTTTGAGGTGTTGATTCTCGTGTTTTAGGCCGATTTCATGCTAGGTTGTGCTTGTTTGTGATATTTCAGGTCCTAGTACGTGAATGAAGGCTTAGGAGCGAGTCAGGGGTCGATTGGACGAAGAACGGACGAATGGCGAGGTTTTTGGGGAGCTGCACGGGCAGACCAGGGAGACGCACGGCCGTGCACGTGAGCAATATGGCTGTGCGCTTTATGCCGAGGCCATGCACGGGCAGACCCTGAAGATTGCACGGCCGTGCACCCTGGCCGTGCGAGAAGCCTGAGGTCGAACTAATTGATACGCCGCGTTTTGGAGTGCACGGCCAAGTGGGTGATCTGCACGGCCGTGCACCCTGGCCGTGCGAGTCGGGAATTCCTGGTTTTAGAGCCTATTCCGAGCCAAAAGTGGGAGGATCGTGTTTTCAGAGCAAAAACAGAGCCCTAGAGAGAGAAAGTACGAAGAACACACCCTAGAAGCTGTCTTAGAGCTGGATTTCATCGAATCGAGCTTGGAGAACGTCATAGGAGTGGAAATCATCGTCCCGGAGCAGATTATCCTCATCGTTATGAGTATGACTAATCCGATTCTTGTTTTCTCTTCTCTCTCTATGGAGTAGAACCCTTCTCTCACTTGGGTATGAAGAACCCTAGTTCCTTGTGTTAGGGATTTGATTGTAATGACTTGGGATGATATTACTGTTTGATTTTAATCGAATGACGCATGTTTAATGAATTGATTTGAGTCTGATCAGCTTTTCTCAATTTCTGCTACAACCTGAGATACATAGAATCTGATTAGGTTGTTAGAGCCTCTTCATTCGATAGTAGGAGATTGGCTATACGAGAGTTAGCCAGTTTACTGCTTTGTACTGGTGTTCTTGGCGCCAGTAGTGGAGTTCTGTGTTCATAGCCTCAGCTTTCTATCCCGGTGAAGACTAGTCGTCTGCCGGGTAGTTAGACTGAGAGGGCTTGGTCAGCTTAAGAGATTCCAAGCTACTGTCGGATCTTCCGCAGTCTAATCAACAGTAAATCAACCCAGGGAATTGAAATTGAACCTAACTAAGGGGCTAGGGGGACTCAATCCCGAGTGACTCTTGCCTGCTTTAGAAACCGAACAATTTACTGCTTTCTTGTTGCTTTTACTTTTCACAACAATCACTCGAACTAGTTGCTAGATAATAGAGAATCACGGAGTAAGCAGTAGATCTAGACCCCGGGTTGATAATTAAACTTGCCTGTTACTGCATTCCCGGACTGCGATTACACTTGGTCGCAGTTTGGTGTTGTGTTTTGGCGTGTCAAGTTTTTGGCGCCGTTGCCGGGGACCCTCTAGGTTATTGGGGAAACGTGATAATTTGTTACTCTAGCTTTTTCTTTATTGCATTTTTCTTTTCCACCTGTGTGCCTTCACGGGTTGTTTCTGCGGACTGTGTGCTGGTAGTGCATGACCCGTAGCCAGTCGGGAGATCTACTACCGTTAGACCAGGAGCTTGAACGAACTTGCAGGAACTTCAATCGGGCTCTAAAGGCACGACTGGCTGCGGAGGAGGAGCTATCACAGCTGCAGTTAGAAGAAGAAGAAGGCGAGATGGCTGATCCAGAGAACCGTGATGTGATCCCGGAGGAGCAGACCATGGGATCCTACTGGACCGCCAGGGCTGCAGACATGAGGTCAGCCATTCAACACCCTCATGTCCCAGCTAACAACTTTGAGGTGAGCACCTCAGTGATCACCATGTTGCGCGGTTCAGTGGTGTTCCGTGGTAAGGAGGGAGAGTGCCCTCGATCACATCTCAGGCGATTCCACGAGCTCATCGATGGAATCAAGATCAATGGGGTACCAGCAGATGCCATCCAGCTGAGGTACTTCCCATTCACTTTGGAGGGACAGGCCAAGGAGTGGCTAGACACTCGACCTCCGGGCTCCATCACCACGTTCGCCAACCTGGCGGACAAGTTCCTCACCCGCTACCATCCTCCATCCAAGACAGCTGATCTCCAGAAGCAGATTACACATTTTTCTCAGGATGAGGATGAGACCATTAGGGATGCTTGGGAGAGGTACACCAGCCTCTTTCTCAGGTGTCCCAATCATGGTTTCAATGATGCGTTCAAGGTGGGAACCTTCTATCACGCCCTCTTCCCGGAGGACAAGCAGCTGATCGATTCGGTTTGTGGCGGGAACATGCTGACCAAAACCCCGCCACAGCTGAATCAACTCTTTGAGGAGATGGCGGAGAACGGGTACGACTGGGGCACTGCCAGGCGATCGAGACGAGCACCTGGACGGGGTGTGCATGCTGTGGGCACCCAGTCATCTGATTTGGTGCAGGTGGTATCGAAGCTGGTTTCAGCTATCGATCGTTCCGGGATGATTCCAGAGACCGGACAGCAGCAGGCGATGCTCTGCCAATGGTGCGAAAGCACCCATCATACGGTGGAGGACTGCCAGGCGATGAAGGAATCAACCACACCCCAGGAGCAGGTGAACTTCATCAACAATGTAAGGCGCAATGACCCCTACAGCAACACGTACAATGAGGGGTGGCGCCAGCATCCTAACTTCTCCTGGGCTGGGCCAAATCCCAAACCACCAGCTCCCCAGGGACCACCAGGCTTCCAGCGGCCACCATATCAGCCCAGACAGGGGCAATTCCAGCAGCAACAACAGTCTCTCTATCAGCCCATGCAGGGGCATGCTGCTCAATCACAGCCGAGGCCTTTCCAGCAGCCAGGTGCAGCCCCTGCTGCCCTAGTGCAGAATGATCAGATGGCTGAACTGCGGGACTTGGTAGGTTCTCTCGCCAGTGCTAGTGCTCAGAAATTCAGCACCTTTGAGCAGTTCATGGAGAAGGCCTCGGGTAAACTCCTGGCTCTTGAAGCTGGCCAGAGGAACACACAGGCCATTTTGCAGGATATCCAGACCCAGCTGGGGAGCGTGGCCCAGGCAGTGGCTCAAAGGGCTCCTGGTACTCTACCCGGGCAGACCATCCCTCATCCGCCGACCCCGGATGAGCGCTGCAATGCCATCATGACCAGGAGTGGCAAGCTGACTGTTGATCCCCCTGCTCGGGAACCGGAGAGAGAAAGCCCTGTTGCAGCATCTCCAACGGTTGAACAAGAAGTAGAGAAGGAGGTTGAGGTGCCTGCACCTAAACCGCAACCAGTAGTGAAGGAGTATGTCCCTAAACTCCCTTTCCCTACTCGGTTGCACAAAGACAGGCTGGAGGCAGAGTTCGAGAACTTCATGGCCATGCTTAAGAAGCTGAATGTCCAAGTGCCCTTCCTGGAGGCACTATCGCAAATGCCGAAGTATGCGAAGTTTCTGAAAGAGCTTCTCTCAAAGAAGCAGAAGCTGAGTGAGCTGGCCACTGTGGAGCTCAGCGAGGAGTGCTCGACTATTCTGCAGAACAAGCTTCCGCAGAAGAAAAAGGACCCAGGTAGTTTCACTATCCCGTGCTCTATTGATAAATTGCATGTAGAGAAGTCCTTGGCGGATTTAGGTGCTAGTATCAATGTTATTCCATATAAATTGTTCATGAAACTAGGCCTAGGTGAACCCCGTGCTGCTAGGATGACCCTTCAATTAGCTGACAGATCTGTAGTGCATCCTAGGGGTATAGTGGAAGACCTTCTGGTTAAGGTTGGCAAATTCACATATCCTGTGGATTTTGTTATCCTGGACATCAGTGAGGACACAGAAGTGCCTCTTATACTGGGAAGGCCTTTTCTGGCCACCGCCAAGGCTCTCATAGATGTGCATGATGGGACATTAGTTTTGAGGGATGGCGAGGAGCGAATAACGTTTTCAGTTGCTAACACTATACCTGCTTCGTTACCTCTGCATGCTGTATCTCACCAGGAGCACGAGTCTGTCATGTATCCTTCTGTGCTGCCTATTTTGCAGGACCCGCCTCCCACACCTTCGCCGCCACTCCTGACCACTCAATCACCAAAAATACAGATCAAGGAGGAGTGGACGGCCGAAACTGCAGGCAGCTAAGCCCGCTCGAACGAAAGCCGGAGACCACTATGAGCTGGTCCCGCCCCCACCTTGGCCATCCGAGTATTCACTCGCTTGCATCCTACCGGATGGCCAAGTCGAGCTGGCAAATGCAGGTGGCCACATTCGTCGCGTGCATGGCCACCATTTGAAGATGTACCTCAAGAGCGATGTGGATCCGCTCTTGAAGGCACCTGATCCTACACTTCCCTGAGCATCCATACTGGCGTCCAGCTAAAAGACGGTAAAGAAGCGCTTGTGGGGAGGCAACCCCACCGCGGTTTGCATTTTCTTACTCTTTTTCCTTTGATTTTGTGTGTTTTTGAGTCTTGAGACGTTGACCCATAGTCAAGTGTCGTTTTTGAGTGAAAACAGGTTGATTTTGGGGCTCTAGCATGTCGCACGGCCAGGACCTCACCTTGCACGGTCGTGTGCTCAGCCTCGCCTGGCCGTGCGAGCTCTCGGCCAAAAGCGCACGGCCAAAAGTGCATATTGCACGGCCGTGCGCTCAGCCTGGCTTGGCCGTGCGTCTTGCACGGGCATCAAATTGCCTTGCACGGCCGTGCGCTCAGCCTGGTCTGGCCGTGCGAGCTCTCGGTAATTATCGCATGGCCAAATGTGCCAGGTGCACGGCCGTGCGATGTCCTCGGCCAGGCCGTGTCGGCCTGCACGGGCAAAAACCAACCGTGCACGGCCGTGAGCCCCTGCCCGTGCTGCCGATGCACGGTCTATATAAATGGCCTGCACGGCCAGTATGGTCAGAAAACCCAAAATCCTTGCCGGAATCCTCTGCCCTCGCCGGAAAACCGCGACAAACCCACCTTTTTTCGATTTTTTCGGCCGCTTTGGGTCATTTTTTCACCAAACCAACACCAAACCCACTCCTTCTACACCCAAAGCAGCCTATCCCTCGAGTTTGAGCGAGTTTGGGCGCGTTTTGTCGCCGGAGGCGATTTCCGGCGAGAATCCGGCGAGGCTCCGACGAGCATTTCCGGCCAGTTTTTCGGCGTTTTGTCGATTCCATTGTCTTCCTCTCATCATCCCCTACACCTCTACTTGAGTCTCCAGGTTTGATTTTGCCCCTAACTATGTTAATTTTGGAGAATTGAGTGTGTAGGGTGTATGTTAGAGAACCTTATTGAATCATGTGATTTGTGTGAAATTGATTGAGGGGAATGCATGGGATGTGATTGAATTATGTTGGGCAAAGTCCCCTTTGCTTGTTTGAGCCCTTGTGTGCAAGAATTTGGCCAATTTCATGCTTAACTTAATAGTGCACACAAGGTGTTCGATGAAATGCCTGTTTTCCATGCCATGTTGTGGCCACCGGTTGGGGCCCTTAATGATGTAGTTTGAGTGTGTATTTGCTATGGATGTGAACCTTGAGTTGCCTATTTTCTTGTGAATGTGCACCCCCACCCAGATTATGCTTGATTTATCGAGATTTTGACCCCCGAACTATGGATGAAACCATGGTTAGGCTGTTTTCTGTTCTTAAGTGTGGGGGTGTGCTTGACCTTTTTCTTTGGCTCTTTTGGTTCCACTTTGGGTTGTTGTTTTGCAGGGCAATGGCGAAACCTAATTTCCAGCACCCGTTCATCCGAGATCTGAGGAGGGGCCCCACCGCAGAGCGCTTCAAGGAGGTCGTGGAAACCCCGTTTGGGTCACACCATTGCTGGTCCAAACGGGAGTTTCGGCGACTGCACTGCTACGAGCAGCTTTCCACCGCGGTCGCCAACACCGCATGGCGCCGTCTGCTCCAGATCTGCGAGAAGGTCTACTACGAGCCGGTGTGGGAGTTCTACACGACTTTCAAGCACAATTCCACGACCAGTTGCCAGGACAGTACAGCCGTCCAATTCAGGCTGGGCGGTGTCCCCCGGTCCTTGAGCTACCACGAGCTGGCCGAGGCTCTCGACCTCGACCTCGACGACAGTGAGGACTACGTCACTGAGGTAAATGAGCCTCCGGAGGTGGACTTCGGGAGGCTGTACACCAGCCTGGCTCGGCCAGGCCAGACACGTCCCTTCCGGTCCGGGAGGACGAAGGCATCTACCCTGCAGATCGACAACCAACTTCTCCACCACCTGCTGGCGAAGTCTTACACTCCTGCAGCTGACAGCGCCGGCGCCATCACGAAGAGGCCCCTGTACTTCCTCCATTCGATCCGCCAGCGCCGCCATCCTCTCCACCTGGGTTCGGTGGTGGCCAAGAACTTCGAGAAGACGGCCACAGAGCTGAAGAGCCTCCATTGCGCCCCCCTCATCACCCGTCTGGCCACCTTCTTTGGCCTCTCACTCCCGGGGTGCACCAAGGAGGGGGACACCCTCATCTTTGGCAGCAAGACGATCGGGAAGATGCTGCTGTTGCGAGAGAGGAACGGTGTTCAGTGGGTCGATGGATTCCCGGAGCCTCCGATACCCGCGGAGCCCGTACCAGAGGCCCAGGCCGAGGGCCAGGAGGAGGAGGCTGCCAATGAGGTGGATCCCGAGGAGGTGGATGCTGCTGCTGATGATCCACCACAGACTGACTTCCATTACGGGGGTAGCAGCTCCACTTTCCAGGGCCAGGATTACTTCGCCCAGCAGTTCGAGCAGCTGAGGATCCAGAACCAGCTGATCCTCGACCAGTAGATGCAGTTCCATCAGCAGTACGCGGCAGATCAGGCCGAGTACCGGAACAGGATGGATGCTTATGACGTGCGGCTGAACACGATCCAGACTCAGCAGGATGTGACTCTCGCCCACATTGAGCGGGAGAAGCGCCGTTCACGGCGCATGCAGGAGGTTCAGCAGCACCTGCTTCAGCTGATTCCGGGCGATCCACCTGTCTGGAGGACTCCCTGGGATGCCTCCCCTCCACATGACGGTGCTGCTGGCGCTGCTGATGATGATGCGTTCATGAACGACATCGACCTCGACGATCTTGGCGACGAGTAGGCTGTACTCGTTGCCCGTCTCAGTGTGTTTGTTTTTTTTTTTCTTTTTAGACTTTTGTGTGTTTGCTCCATGTGTGCGGAGCTTGAACTTAGAGTCGTTTGTTTTTGTTTTTGGTTTTTCCTTTGTGGTTTGATGTAGCCGTCTGGGCTAACACTTATCCCTAACGCACGGTGTGTTAGTGTGTTTCTGGTGTTCGATTTGTGCAGCATTGTCCACTCTCCCGTTCGTTTCTCGCTGACTGGTCCCCTTCCAGTCCCCCAGCAGTGTTCTTACCCGGTAACATCGTTCCCCTTATCTTTCCCTCTACTCCATTGAGGGCAATGTCGTGCTTAAGTGTGGGGGGGTGCTTTGTATCGGTTGGAATATTTATGATGGTGCTTGGAGCCTAGTCCGCTGTCCGAATCTTATGATTTGAGGGCTCCAAGTACTGCTGTTTGATCATATTGGCACTGTGTTTTGATGGATGAATTGATAGGTTTTCGGATTAATGCATGACAACTTGTTTGCGACTAGGACAACCTATGATGAGGACTGAGATGTGCAGTAGAACGATGTAGGGGTTCAGTTTTTCGACTGTTTGCTTGCCAACTGTGACTTGATCTGACTTGATCTGATTACTTGTTCTTGACAGTCGTTTATGCATCTAGTTCAGGATATCAGAATGTGAGATAGAGCATATAGGTAGCCATGTGAGATTTGAGCCTGCTCGTTTCTTTCTTGTGCGATAGATCCCTCTTCCATGATGTGTAGCATTCACGTTGTCACTAGCTAAGATGATGGGGGCATAGGATTAGCCCACGCCCAAAACTGACTGTCCTGATGTGTCATATCCCCTAGTCAGCCCCTTTGAGCCGTGTGTTATCCTTTCTTTTGGTCTATAATGGAAAAAAATCACCCTTGTTGCATCTTTTTGAAGGTTCCACAGAGTGGTTTTTATATATTCTCTGCTGTTTCTGCTAAAGTCTATGTGAGTGTTGGAGGTAGTGCTTAAAAGTTGGGCAGGTGTTTGAAGTTTATGCAGAAGTGGTGGCTCTCTTAGGAAATGAAAAGAAAAATGAAAGTGAAACAAAGAAACAAATTGAAAGCAAAAGAGAGCCACTACCAAAAATCTGAATAATGCCCAGTAAGTAGTGTTTCTTAGCAGTCTGGCTTGGAAATGCTGATGTTTATGCCTCCTTCGCTCTTGTGCTCTTAAGATATTGAGTAATGCAGAATAGCAGAAAGAAAATACCGGTTTGTTTGACGGTGATTGTGTGTTTGGAGAATGTGGAACCTTTTGCTATGAATACTTCCACCACCTAAAAGGCCTTTTCCCCATGTCCAAGACCCTAGCCAGTCATTTGAACCTGTGTCTAAGACCTCCTGATAAGTTAGTGGTGACACCCCATATGTGAACTCTAGCATTTAGAGGCTGCCATCATGGTGAAGAGATGATAGGGATTGAGAGAAATAGCATGCGCATCTTTCGCATCAAATTGTCCTGACCCCACTGGTCGAGAGTGAGTGATTCATTTTCATTTTCTATATGCTCTTGTACCCCGGTGAGGACCTAGATTGCTCGGTCTCTATTCTGATGTCTTGAGCTGGATGCATGAGTTGACTGTTTTGAGTAAGTGGTTGAATCAAGTCTAGGTTGGCCAGTGAACAGAAGGGAGACTCTTCCTTTACTCGATTTGCTGCACTCGAATGTCCTTTGTGGTGGTTGTCCAGGTTGTTATTGAGGTTGTGCATGTATTGATGTTTGAAAACCAGTGCGATTCACGTGTTCTGTGCCTTTATGACTTGTCCCCAATGTTGGTTGATTGAAATATGTAAGCTTACCTAGTGTCTGACTTGGTTTGCTTGGGGACAAGCAAACGGTTAAGTGTGGGGGAGTTTGATAGACCATCATTTACACATGTTTTTACCCCCGTTCTTACACCGTTTGAGGTGTTGATTCTCGTGTTTTAGGCCGATTTCACGCTAGGTTGTGCTTGTTTGTGATATTTCAGGTCCTAGTACGTGAATGAAGGCTTAGGAGCGAGTCTGGGGTCGATTGGACGAAGAACGGACGAATGGCGAGGTTTTTGGGGAGCTGCACGGGCAGACCAGGTAGACGCACGGCCGTGCACGTGAGCAATATGGCCGTGCGCTTTATGCCGAGGCCATGCACGGGCAGACCCTGAAGATTGCACGGCCGTGCACCCTGGCCGTGCGAGAAGCCTGAGGTCGAACTAATTGATACGCCGCGTTTTGGAGTGCACGGCCAAGTGGGTGATCTGCACGGCCGTGCACCCTGGCCGTGCGAGTCGAGAATTCCTGGTTTTAGAGCCTATTCCGAGCCAAAAGTGGGAGGATCGTGTTTTCAGAGCAAAAACAGAGCCCTAGAGAGAGAAAGTACGAAGAACACACCCTAGAAGCTGTCTTAGAGCTGGATTTCATCGAATCGAGCTTGGAGATCGTCATAGGAGTGGAAATCATCGTCCCGGAGCAGATTATCCTCATCGTTATGAGTATGACTAATCCGATTCTTGTTTTCTCTTCTCTCTCTATGGAGTAGAACCCTTCTCTCACTTGGGTATGAAGAACCCTAGTTCCTTGTGTTAGGGATTTGATTGTAATGACTTGGGATGATATTACTGTTTGATTTTAATCGAATGACGCATGTTTAATGAATTGATTTGAGTCTGATCAGCTTTTCTCAATTTCTGCTGCAACCTGAGATACATAGAATCTGATTAGGTTGTTAGAGCCTCTTCATTCGATAGTAGGAGATTGGCTATACGAGATTTAGCCAGTTTACTGCTTAGTACTGGTGTTCTTGGCGCCATTAGTGGAGTTCTGTGTTCATAGCCTCAGCTTTCTATCCCGGTGAAGACTAGTCGTCTGCCGGGTAGTTAGACTGAGTGGGCTTGGTCAGCTTAAGAGATTCCAAGCTACTGTCGGATCTTCCGCAGTCTAATCAACAGTAAATCAACCCAGGGAATTGCAATTGAACCTAACTAAGGGGCTAGGGGGACTCAATCCCGAGTGACTCTTGCCTGCTTTAGAAACCGAACAATTTACTACTTTCTTGTTGCTTTTACTTTTCACAACAATCACTCGAACTAGTTGCTAGATAATAGAGAATCACGGAGTAAGCAGTAGATCTAGACCCCGGGTTGATAATTAAACTTGCCTGTTACTGCATTCCCGGACTGCGATTACACTTGGTCGCAGTTTGGTGTTGTGTTTTGGCGTGTCAGTAATGGTTAACCACTAAACCCTAAAACACTAACTTTTCCAGTTCAGCCTTCGGTTCGGTTATAAAAACAGAGATATCAGGTCGAACACGGGCATGGGGCACGACCGTGTTCTGATTGTGCATCGACGTTTTATGGAACCTAAGTGACACGACCTTGCAACACGGGCGTGTCCAAGCCATGTTACGCTTCATCTTCATGTACACATCCTTGTCCAAATCGCCATGTAAGAAGGCGTTGTTGACGTCAAGATGATGAGCAAACTAGGATGGAGCGGCAGCAAGTGCTAAAAACATTCTAATGGTGCAATGGTGGTCATTTTGACCAATGGAGCAAAAGTTTTTTGGTAGTCCACACCTTCCTGCTGAGTGTAGCCTTTGGCTATAAGTCTGGCTTTTCTCCTTTCAAGGCTACCATCAGGGTTGAATTTAAACTTGTAAACCTACTTGTTGCCTATAACTCTGGCATCAGGAGGCCTCTCAACAATGTCCCAGGTATGGTTGGCTTCAAGCGCCTTAGCTTCTGACTTGATGGCTTCATTCCACTCATCGGATAAGAATGCCTCTTGATAAGTGACTGGTTCTTTCAAAGTGGAGATACTCAAGGCATAGTGTTGGTGAGATGATGAGATATTGGAATAGTCAATGATAGAAGAGAGAGGATAAGTAATACCTTAAGTATGTTTTCTTGGAAGATGATTGGTGGAAGAAATCTGCTGAAGCAAGTTGCAATGGTAAGACTGAAGGTGGTAAGGAGGTTGGGTTTGTCGATTGGATTTTCTGGTTGGTTGTGGTGGTGGTGATGGTGACGGTGATGGAGAGTGAGAGGAGGAGGGACTGTCATCAGTGCCTAAATCAAAGTGGAGGTCATTGATAAGTGGTTCTGGTTATGAAGGTGAATGGGAAGAAGTAGGAGGATAATATGAAGGGGTGAGATCATCAAAGAGGGCAGGATTAGAAGGGTTATGACAAGGTGCATTAGTGATGGGTGAGCTAGGAGGTTGATTCTTAAAAGGGAAGTGGTCTTCATAGAAATGATTGTCTCTAGAGGTGAAAACCTCGTGTGTAAGGAGATCATAAACTCTATAACCTTTAATACCTACTGTGAAACCAATAAAGAAACCTTTTATAGCTCTAGAATCAAATTTGGGTTTGTGGTCGTGAAGGGTACTGGCAAAACATAAACAACCAAAGACTCTTAAGTCTGTGAAATCTGGTGGTTTATGAAAAAGCTTTCTAAAGGGTGTTTGGTTCCCTAGAAAAAGTGTGGGAACCCTGTTGATAAGATATACATCATGCCTGACACAGTCTCCTCAAAAACCGGAAGGGATATTGGCCTAAAATTTTAAGGCTCGAGCTACAACAAGAATGTGGTGGTGTTTTTTCTCAACCTTGTTGTTTTGCTGGGGTGTTTCAACGCAAGAGAGTTCATGGAGTATTCCAGTATGATTAAAGCAATCATGCATTTAAAATTCTTTTCCTGGAAATTCTGAATTCTTTTAACATGAGTTCGAAATTGTCTTTCAACGTAGGCGCAAAAATGTTGTAGTTTGGTTATGGTTTCAGATTTGGCTCGAAGAAGAATAACCTAGGTCATTCTGGGGAAATCATCAATGATGGTTAAAATATATTTGAAACCATCATAACTAGGATTAGAGTTTGGACCCCAAAGGGCAACATGTATCAAATCAAAAGGTGAAGGGCAAATAGTGTTGCTACAAGGAAAGGGTAATCTCTTCTATTTGACAAAATGGCAGGTATCACAAGGAGTAGAGACATATGTTTCAATGGATGTACAAAATTTCCCCAAATTAGGTATCTTAGAATGAGAAACATGTCCTAGCCTATAGTGCCAGAGGTCAAAAGTTTGAGCACTAGTGGCAGCAAAGTGTTAAGGTTTACTATCTATTAAGATGTTATTAAAGAGGTAAAGGTCATGGTTGAGCTTAGCAGAACCAATCATCTTCCTCAACTGCATATCCTGTATGAGACAAACATTGGAAAAGAAGGTTAAGCAAAGGGCATAATTGGTTGTTAATTTGCCACAGATATGAGGTTAAAATTGAACTGAGGAACAAATAGGACATTTTCAAGGGTGAGATCAGCTACACATGTAACTATTCCAGTGTGTGTAGCTTGAACTTGATCTCTTGTGGAAAGGGTTATAGGTATGTTGGATACCTGCTTGGGATTAATAAAGGTACTCAAGGGAACATACAATATGATCCGAGGCACCAGTGTCAAGTATATAAACATGTTGAGATGATTCATTTCGTGGACTCAAAGTATATTTACCTGATAGGCTAGGACCTTTCTTGATCCATGTTGCATCAGAGAAAGAAGGATATGGACTATGTTGTGCCTTCCCAGTATCTGTGTCCTTCATTATGCTCAACAGTCTCTCATATTCATCCTTGCACAGCTTGATTTCTTCATGTTTAGTAACAGTTGAGGTTGCATTAACAGATGTCTTCCCCTTATATCCAATGCTCCTTATATCCACTGCTCCTGGGTGAATATCCCTCTTTTCTGGAAACACATGTCTTCAGTATGACCTTGTTTCTTAAATTAAGTGCATTCAATTGACCTTCAAGTGGAACTGCAAGATCTGGTATTGATCATCCCAGGTGGCCACCCATGTTTGTGATAGCAGGTATCCTCTGTATGACCTGGAAACTAGCAATAAGTGCAGAATGGTCTTGGTGATGCAACCCGGATCACCTCACAAGAAGTCCCTCGAGTTCGAGGAATAAACAACGATCGTAGTCCAAAGATGAAGGCTTTAGAGGCTCGAGAAGGCAAAGATAAGAGTCCAATTTACCAAGAGATGCTCTACGTATGAGCTAGAGCTGACCAAGAGGTCAATGTAATCAACGTCCAAGAGGAGAAGAAGGAAGATCTTGATGCCCAACTTGGTCACACATGGAAAGGTGAAGGAAAGAGGAGAAAGAAGGACATTCTTGATGCCCAAGTTGGCCAAACATGAAAAGGGAATAATTAGTGGCTAGGAATATTCCATTAGCATTAAAAACAATATGTTAGAATCTTTTGGATATTTGTTTCCTTCTTTAATTTCTAATTGTTTCCTTCTTAATTTTGTAACCTCTATAAATAGAGGGTGTTATACCCACGGGTTGAACAACTTTTGATTAATGAAAAACCCTTATTTGAGATTTCATTCTTGAAACTATTTTATCCTTCTTAGGCTGTTCGTGGAATCGAGCCATCTAGAAGAAACCAACAATATCAACTAGCTCATCACCCTAATTGTGGAGTCACTTTGTATACTTGGCCCTCTGCCCAATTGTGGCTTTGTTTGAGTTATTTTCTACCCCTTTTGCTCTTTCTTTTGCTAATCGATCTTTGATGGCGTAATCTGATTGTTTAAGTCCAGGAGTTAGAGACTTGACTTATATCAGGTGGTATCAGAGCTCCAGTTCAAACACAATGGCATATGTATCCTCCTTTCTTGTGTGCGAAGTATAAAAAACGGTATAAAAATAATTTGTTCATTAGCCACAAAGCTAAACGTGGATTGAAAAAATAGATATCTTGGATTTTAGTTTGTGTATTTCTGGTTCAAATCAGTAGACCAGAGAAGAAGATTACAAGCTTTCTACAATCTAAATTAATGGTAGAAGAGTTAGGGCAAGGTAATATGTTCTATACTCGTTGTTTGATTAAAGAGAAGTTGAGTTCTGTGCTTGTAAATGGAGGGACGAAATCAAATTTGGTCAGCACAAGAACAGTGGAGAAGTTAGGGCTACCAATGCAATTCCATCCCGCTGTACTCTACAGCTTTCTGGCGAACAGGTTCCCAATGTCGTGGATACACAAGTTCGTGTGAGATTCACCATTTGACGCTATGAAGATGAGGTCTTGTGCGAGGTGGTGTACAGGCTTACAAATCACCTTGTCCTAGGACAAACATGGTTCCATGATCGTGCAGTTCACCCAGTCATCAGAAGATCTAAAGGCTTTTGATTGACGCATCAGAAGAAGGTTTCATTTAGACGTCTTTATCTCCGGAGGAAGTTGCTAATGATTTGAGGACGCTACAACGATTACAGCGGGAGTATGAACAAGAAGAGATAACCTAATTCTCGCTGTCATTCACAACAAGCACAGGAACAACAATGAGTGGCCATGAGGTCGTACAAGAGGTGGCACATGAGGAGGAGCAGAAAGACGAGGAAGCAATAACACTTCCAGATCAAGAGGCAACCAAAGAAGAGAAGTGGTCGATCAATTCCCCATATCATAAGGAGGTAGAAGAATTTATAGTAAAGGAAAAGGGTGGAGCTGAAGTGGTGGAAATAGAACACATTGAATCAAGTTATCAAAATCCTTATTGTTTTTATTATGATCACAATTTGAGGTGACGAGCCTTCAAGCTTTAAACGTTGATAGCTTGCTCTGGATGACTGATTGCTTTGATGGCAAGAAGACAAATGTCGGTGGCTTGAGTCTAGTGAGGGATGAAGATTTTGGATGAGGAACTTCAAGTTTGGATGCCGCTAGAGCAACCAATTATGTTTGGAAATCAGGATGGACGGAAATATTCATGCTAACTTGATGTTTGAAACTCTTGATTTGCATACCATGTTTGATCGGTTGTTTGAGCTCTTGATTCCGTGGGATTGTGGAAAATGTTTGTTCTTTCTTGGTGCATGTTCCAGGTCGAGGGTGATGGTGTCATACAAGGGAGTCTATGTGCAGCCGCAAGATTTGAAGAAAAATCTTTTTGAAGAGGGAGGGAATGATGCAACCCGGATCACCTCACAAGATGTCCCTTAAGTTTGAGGAATATACAATGATCGTGGTCCGAAGATGAAGGCTTTAGCGACTCGATAAGGCAAAGAGAAGAATCCAATTGACCAAGAGATGCTCGACATTGGAGCTAGAGCTGACCAAGAGGTCAATATAATTCAAGTGCAAGAGGAGAAGAAGGAAGATCTTGATGCCCAAGTTTGTCACACATGGAAAGGCGAAGGAAATAGGAGAAAGAAAGACATTCTTGATTGCCAAGTTGGCCAAACATGGAGAGGAAATAATTAGTGGCTAAGAATCTTCCATTAGCATTAAAAAATATCTGTTAGAATCTTTGGGATATTTGTTTCCTTCTTTATTTACTAATTGTTTCCTTTTTAATTTTGTAACCTCTATAAATATAGGGTGTTATGCTTACGGTTTGAACAACTTTTGATCAATGAAAAACCCTTATTTGAGATTTCATTCTTGAAACTATTTTATCCTTCTTAGTCTGTTCGTGGAATCGAGCCGTCTAGAAGAAACCGACGTTATCAACTAGCTCATCACCCTAGTTGTGGATTCACTTTGTATACTTGGCCCTCTGCCGAATTGTGCCTTTGGTTTGAGTTATTTTCTGCCCCTTTTTCTCTTTCATCTACTAATCGATCTTTGCTACGTATTCTGATTGTTTAAGTTAGGAGTTAGAGCCACGACTTATATCAGGTGGTATCAGAGCTCCGATTCAAACACAGTGGCATACGTATCCTCATTTCTTGCGAGAGAATCTTACGAAGTATTAAAAAAAAGTATAAAAAAATATGTTCATCAGCCACAAAGCTGAACATGGATTGAAAAAAATAGATATCTTGGATTTTAGTTTGTGTATTTCTGGTTCAAATCAGTAGACAGGAGAAAGAAATTACAAGCTTTCTGCAAGCTCCGATAATGGTAGAATAGTTAGGGCAAGGTAATATGTTCTATACTTGTTGTTTGATTAAGGAGAAGTTGATTTCTGTGATTGTAGATGGAGGGACGAAATCAAATTTGGTCAGCGCAAGAACAGTGGAGAAGTTGGGGCTACCAACGCAATTCCATCCCGGTCCATATACTCTATAGCTTTCTGGCGAACAGGTTCCAAGCGTCGTGGATACACAGGTTCGTGTGAGATTCGCCATTGGACGCTATGAAGACGAGGTCATGTGCGACGTGGTGTACAGGCTTGCAAATCAGCTTGTCCTAGGACAAACATGGTTCCATGATTGTGGAGTTCATCCGGTCAACAGAAGATCCAAAGGCTTCCGATTGACTCATCAGAAGAAGGGTTTCATTTTGACACCTTTATCTTCGGAGGAAGTTGCTGATGATTTGAGGACGCTGCGACGATTACAGTGGGAGTATGTACAAGAGCATCTAGCCAAATTCTCGTTGTCATTCACAGCAATCACAGGAACAACAGCGAGTGCTCATGAGGTCGTACAAGAGGTGGCACATGAAGAGGAGCAGAAGGACGAGGAAGCAATAACATTTCCAGATCAGGAGGCAACCAAAGAAGAGAAGTTGTCAATCAATTCGCCATATCAGAAGGAGGTAAAAGAATTTGCAGTAAAGGAAAGTGGTAGAGGTGAAGTGGTTGATATAGAACCCATTGAATCAAGTTATCACGATCCTTTTTTGTTTTTATTCTGATCACAATTTGAGGTGACGAGTCTTCAAGCTTTGATCATTGACAGCTTGGTTTGGACGACTGATTGCTTTGATGCAAAGAAGACAAATGTCGGTGGCTTGAGTCTAGTGAGGGATGAAGATTTTGGATGAGGAACTTCAAGTTTGGATGCCGCTAGAGCAACCAATTATGTTTTGAAATCTTGATGGAGGTTTCACGGAAATATTCATGCTAACTTGAGCTTTGAAACTCTTGATTTGCAAGCCCATGTTTGATCGGTTGTTTGAGCTCTTTATTCCGTAGGATTGTGGAGAATGTTTGTTCTTTCTTGGTGCATGTTCCAGGTCGAGGGTGATGGAGTCATACAAGGGAGTCTATGTGCAGCCACAAGATTTGAGGACAAATCTTTTTTAAGAGGGAGGGAATGATGCAACTCGGATCACCTCACAAGACGTCCCTCGAGTTAGAGGAATATACAACGATCGTGGTCCGAAGATGAAGGCTTTAGAGGCTCGATAAGGCAAAAAGAAGAGTCCAATTGACCAAGAGATGACCGTCGTAGGAGCAAGAGCTGACCAAGAGGTCAATGCAATCCACGTCCAAGAGGAGAAGAAGGAAGATCTTGATGCCCAAGTTGGTCACATATGGAAATGCTAAGGAAAGAGGAGAAAGAATGACATTCTTGACGCCCAAGTTGGCCAAACATGGAAAGGGAATAATTAGTGGCTATGAATCTTCCATTAGTATTAAAAACAATCTGTTAGAATCTTTTGGATATTTATTTCCTTCTTTAATTAATAATTGTTTCCTTCTGAATTTTGTAACCTCTATAAATAGAGGGTGTTATGCCTAAGGGCTTAACAACTTTTGATCAATGAAAACCCCATATTTGAGAGTTGGATTCTTGAAACTCTTTTATCCTTCTTAGTCTGTTCGTGGAATCGAGTTGGATTATTTAAACTCTTTTACCCTTTTGCTCTTTGTTTTGCTAATCGATCTTTACTGTGTATTCTGATTATTTAAGTCTAGGAGTTAGAGCCTCGACTTATATCATTTGGCCTCCTCCCTTGATATTTTTTGTTTCCTTGTGTAGCAAAAGCCATGCCTTCAGTGGCAAGATTCTTACTTGGCTGAGTTCCAGATTGTTGCCTCTCATGTTGCAACATCCTTTGAAAAACACGATCTATTGGGGGCGAAGCTTCACCAAACAGAACTTGTGACCTCAAACTAGAGAAGTTATCATTCAGATCTCTTAAAAACTGGATGATATAGTTGGTATCCCTGTATTCTTGGACCAATAACATAGCTCTACAGGTGGTGTGACTGCTTGTGGTACACACACAAGGCTCAAGGGGCTGATAGTTGTCCAGTTCATCTCTTAAAGCTATGAGATTTCATAATACTCAGTAACACTTTGGTTACCTTGTTTGAGATTGCAGATGGATTCAATCAACTCTGCAATTATGACCATGTCTCCTTGCCCATACCTTTCTCTGAGGCTTCTCCATGCTTCTGTTGCAGTCTTGCAAGACATTATGGTCTTTCTTATCCCAGTATCTACTGCCTGTTGGATCCAGGAGAGCACCATTATGTTGTTTCTGTTCCAATCCTAAGCATTGGGGCTTGCTTGTCCAGGATATGGAATGGAACCATTTACAAAGCCGAGTTTGTTCTTTGCACCCAAGGCATTGTGAATAGCTTTGCTCCAATCATTTTAGTTCGTTGGTGTGAGCTTCTCTGCTACAAGTTGGGGACCTGACTACTCAGATCCATGGAGATAGAAAGGATCATACATTGGGTCGGCAATCTGGTTAGTTGTTGTTGTTTCTCCAGTCAGTGCTGTTGTAATTGCATCTTGAGTAGCATTGTTCTCCGCCATGGTTGCTTGTGGTAGCTAGGATTTAGCAACCAGGCTCTGATACCATAACAACATTTTAGGGTTGAGGATCAAAAACCTTGGTTTTATTCATTTCTACATCAGCTTATGTGGCTGGCCAATTCACATACAGATAGAATGGGAGCATAAGACAAAGCTTGGGCCCTAAGCAAGTACAATTCGAAAATGGAAAGAAACAGAAATAAGAACTTCATGGGCTGGATTGCAATTTGCCCGATACGACATCACTCCAGCTTCTCTGGCAATTGGCTCTTGGCGCAATGACATCGTTCGTTTCAACATTAACTAGTCTTGGCACAATGACATCGTTTGGTTCAACGATCATCTTCTTCTTCAAAAACTCTGAATCCAATTTTGGGGAAAACTAGTCTTTTCCCTGATATAGAACATTAACGAAGACTATGAATCCAATTTTGGGGGAAATTGGTCTTTTTCCCTGATATAGAACATTAACGGGAGATATTGAAAGTCATCATCAATACTCGAACACTCAACTACTAAAGTCGGAAACAACTAAATTAGTTTTAGACTTTGTTTGTGTTGTTATATTTTATCTTTGTAGTTTTTCTCAAAATGCAAATTTGCCCAGCTTGTCTTATAGCACCAAGATTTGCCTATTTAAAGCAAAGAATAAAAGAGAAACACCAAATTCTAGGATTTCATTTTACCTCACAAAACATTCATTGTGATACTAAATGCTAGCAAAGTGTTCTGTGTAGCTTTCGAACTAGCCTTATCCACCTTGATGTAACGTCCAACCGAGTTGCCAATGTTAGCAAGTAGTTCCTTGTTGTAGCAGTGATGACTCGGTATTTGCACATGTTTTCCCCTTTGTTTCTTGATTTTTTGAGCTTGAATTATTGTGTCTTTGGCCTATTTTACGCTAGGTTATGTTCCTTTGTCACATTTCAGGTCCTAGCACATAAAGTGAAGCATAGGCGCAAGTTTCAAGTCAATCAGAGATCAATTGACGATTTGGGAGAAGAAACTCGGGCATGACCTGAAGAAGAATGGATTTCTACCTCACTTTATGGACAAATAATCATGCAAGATTGTCATGAAAAGAAAGAGGACGAGACTACGAGCGTCTGGGATCAAACGGCGACTGATTCAGAGTTCGGACGAGGGAGAAACGAAGCATTAAACAGAGGCAGAGCAAGCCACACGGGCACAACCCACACGGCCGTGCAAGGGGCACTTTTGCCCGTGTGGAATTCACCGAGCCTTCACACGGGCAGCTGGGAAAGCCACACGGCCCTGTGGCCTGGCCGTGTGAGTCGGGAATTGCTGTTTAAAACCCGATTTTCAGCAAAAGGAAAGGGGGAGAGCTGGGTTTTGGATCCCAAACACCCAAGGGACGAACCCTAGAGAGAGAGAGAGCGACTTGGGAACATTCTTGGAGCTATTTTGGAGGATTTATTCGCCATTGGAGCTCGGGAATCAAGCTTGGAGATGGAGATTGAAGATCTAGATCATATTTCTGCAATCTCTCTTCTCTATGGAGTAACTTTCCTTCACTTAGGTTTTGAGGAACCCTAGTTCCATGTGTTAGGATCTTTCTTGTATGAAGTTTTGGATGCTATACTGTTTGATTATAATCGATTGAGGCATGATTTATTGAGTCAATTGAATCTTGATCAAATTCTCTTGATTTCTGCTTTAACCTATGATAGATATAATCTGATTAGGTTAAGAGAGCTTCCTTGATTGATAGTGGTGAATTGGTTGTGCGAGAGTCAATCAATTCACTGCTTTGTACTGGAATTCATTCCAGTAGTGGAGTTCTGTGTTCATAGCCTCAGCTTTCTATCCTGGTGAAGACTAGTCGTCTGCCGGGTAGTTGGACTGAGAGAGCTTGGTCAGCTTAAGAGATTCCAAGCTAATTTAGGATCTTCCGCAGTTTAATCAACAGTAGATCAACCAAAGGTAATTGCAACTTGGACCTAATTGAGAAGCTAGGGGGAATCATACCTAAGTGAGTTCCCAAACTGTAATTAGTAGTTTTACTTAGTTTAGTTAGTAGAGTAGTTTAGTTAATCAATCCTTAATCTAGTTTGCTAGATAATGAACTGAAGCTGAGTAATAGTAACTCTAGAGACCCGTGGATTCGATAATTATTACTTGTGCCATTATACTGCAGTCCCTTTCATTGGTTACACTTGGCCATTGTTAGGTGTTGTGTTTTAGCGTACCAAGTTTTTGGCGCCGTTGCCGGGGACTTTCTAGATTATTAGGAAAGGCAGAAGTTTGTTACTTTAGCGTTTTTCTTTTGTTTTCCGCCCTTGCTTTTCACTTAGGTGTTTTTGTTTTTGTTGGTGCAGATCTGAATCATGGACCCTCATGGCTTCTCCAATCCTTGGGGGTATCCACCACCATCCGAGTGGTATTACCCCGAGACTCCCTGGAGTAACCAAGGAGGAGAAGACTATGGAGTCGGGTTCCAGTACCAACCCCCTTTCTATGGAGAACAATCAGACCCCTGGGCATATCAAGAACAACCTCCTTATCGAGAAGAATTTCACCCACAACCAGAGGGGCCATTGGAGCTGGAGTTACCCATGGCGGCCTTCACGCGCCATTCTGCAGAGCCATGCTACACTCCACAGCTAGATCCAAACTATGAATTGAGGCTTCTCATGGAGCAGTTTGCTCGAGACTGTGAGAGATCATGCTCCAGGATGGATCATTGTGTCCAGGCCTATCGTGAAACAGAGGAGATCCTCCTGAGCCTTAAGAAGAGCGTCAATGATCTTGAGAGATCTTGTGCACAACCTGCTCCAGATCACCCTTATGTTACCATACTAGAAGAGGAGGAGGAAGAAGAAGGCTACAAGGACATTGTGGAGCACACTGAAGTTGTCACGGAGAGCTCTCGTGATGATCATGATCAGGAATGTCCTATCATAGCCGACCACACCTTCCCACATCCCACACCGAGCTTTGAAGAGGCGGGCATGAGTGAGGAGATGCAAGAAGATCTCATGAAAGAAATTGCTTGGCAACTTGCTCTCCAATCCGTGCTAGAAGAAGAAGAGCAAGAAAGGGTGCAGAAAGAAGTTATGGAGGATGACGAAAGTGAAGCAGGAGGAGTTCTTGATCATTTCCCAGGGGTGATACCACATGAAGAAGAAAGGGAGGTTGAAGAAGAAATTGGCGTCCAGGCTGAGGATGGAGTTAAGGTGGAAGAGGCCTGCACCGGCCATGAGTTACATGTGATATCTCCACCAAACTTCGAGGAGATGCTTGGCAAGGACCCATTTGCAGTGTCTCTTTGCCAGACCAAGGCCACATCGACATCGGTCCCTCTTGGTGGACGCGATGGTGGCCAATCAATGCTGTCTTATCTGGTTTGGGGCAATGAGACGAGAGAAGAGAAGAAGAGGTCTCGAGGGTGGAGACTTCATCTCCATCAAGTGCACGAGCCTTCATCACCTGCCACCCCACCTGCTTGTGACTTGAGACTCCACCTCATAGATGAGAACCTCAACTTCAAGGAGGTTCTAGCATGGACCGAAACTTAGGAGCCATCGTCCGGCTCACGACGTGAAAGAAGCGCTTGTTGGGAGGCAACCCAACCAGTCGGTTTGCATTTCTTTCTCTATTTCTCCTCGGTTGAGTCAGTTTTGTTAATTGATTTTAGAGTCAATAACTCAACCTTTGTGAGATTTTGTGTGGTGTTTGTGTTCTGATTACTCTCTCTTCCTGGAATGCACCGCCTGCCCCGTCCATCATCATTCACCCTTGATCTGGTAACTTCGTTCTACCCTCCTTATCTTTCCTCCATTGAGGACAATGTCGTGCTTAAGTGTGGGGGGGTGTTCGATTATGTATGCGGGTGAATGTTTGGCTGTTTGTGTGCTTGGAGCCTAGTCCACTGTCCAAATTTCGATTTGAGGGCTCCAAGTACGTGTTTCCTTGCAAATTGCCTGCTCAGTATGCTTTGAATTGACAGTCTCTATAGTAATGTGCAACCTAGGGAGGTAGTGTAGCACTATGGAGGATGTTGAAGTATAAGATTTTTCCTATCTAGCTCTCTGCTGTGTCAGTTGATTTTGTGAATTAGTGGAGCTAAGACCGTTGAATTCATGTGGTAATGTGCACTCTGTTTGAATTGTGTTATGACTCGTGTATCGAACAGGGTGCTCATGTGAGAAATGAAAAGCAGTTGGTCCTCCATGTCGAAATCATTGAAATCTTAAACATGGGGTAAGCCCAACGTGTGTGGCACCGTTCATTGCAAAAAATCGGGTTTTGGAAGAGATTTTAGTAATCCTTAGTGGGGTACTCCTACAAGGTGAAGCTAAGCTGTTTCTAGTACAAGTAAAATTTTCACCCGTTGAACGGTTTGCCTACTTGAGGATGTGTTTTTAAGGGCACGGATAGAGCTTCCGACCCCCCCTTAATTTCATTGACCCTCCACACGGGTTAAGGAAAAGGAGTTAAAAGAAGTACCCTGGCGAGCGCCAGGTGTACAGAAATTGCTCTTGCTCGACTAATAAGGGTCGACCGTGCAAAAGACTGCAGTTGGAACCCCTGCTAAGTGAAAGAAAAAAAAACAAGGAAAATGTGAATGAAAGTTCAAAAAGGGGTTCCAACAGTGAAATGAAGTGAAAGAGCACCCCGGTACAACGATTCCTTGGTTGTGAATGGTGTGAGTCCCTTTATCCATGAACTGACTGTCTTACTTCTACTTTTTCTCATGATCCTGGCTTGAGTCTAGCACTCGCATTGAGAGAGATAGGGAACGTCTTAGAAGACCAGTTGACCTCGTAAGCTGCTATATGATCTAAGAAATCCTCTACCGACGATCAGGGTTGTATGTTGCTATAGAGCTCTGGAGAGTTGCATTGGTTTGAGTTAGGTTTGCTTGGGGACAAGCAAACAGTTAAGTGTGGGGGGATTTGATAACTCGGTATTTGCACATGTTTTCCCCTTTGTTTCTTGATTGTTTGAGCTTGAATTATCGTGTCTTTGGCCTATTTTACGCTAGGTTGTGTTCCTTTGTCACATTTCAGGTCCTAGCACATAAAGTGAAGCATAGGCGCAAGTTTCAAGTCAATCAGAGATCAATTGACGATTTGGGAGAAGAAACTCGGGCATGACCTGAAGAAGAATGGATTTCTACCTCACTTTATGGACAAAGAATCATGCAAGCTTGTCATGAAAAGAAAGAGGACGAGACTACGAGCGTCTGGGATCAAACGGCGACTGATTCGGAGTCCGGACGAGGGAGAAACGAAGCATTAAACAGAGGCTGAGCAAGCCACACGGGCACAACCCACACGGCCGTGCAAGGGGCACTTTTGCCCGTGTGGAATTCACCGAGCCTTCACACGGGCAGCTGGGAAAGCCACACGGCCGTGTGGCCTGGCCGTGTGAGTCGGGAATTGCTGTTTAAAACCCGATTTTCAGCAAAAGGAAAGGGGGAGAGCTGGGTTTTGGATCACAAACACCCAAGGGACGAACCCTAGAGAGAGAGAGCGACTTGGGAACATTCTTGGAGCGATTTTGGAGGATTTCTTCGCCATTGGAGCTCGGGAATCAAGCTTGGAGATGGAGATTGAAGATCTAGATCAGATTTCTGCAGTCTCTCTCTTCTCTATGGAGTAACTTTCCTTCACTTAGGGTTTTAGGAACCCTAGTTCCATGTGTTAGGATCTTTCTTGTATGAAGTTTTGGATGCTATACTGTTTGATTATAATCGATTGAGGCATGATTTATTGAGTCAATTGAATCTTGATCAAATTCTCTTTATTTCTGCTTTAACCTATGATAGATATAATCTGATTAGGTTAAGAGAGCTTCCTTGATTGATAGTGATGAATTGGTTGTGCGAGAGTCAATCAATTCACTGCTTTGTACTGGAATTCATTCCAGTAGTGGAGTTCTGTGTTCACAGCCTCAGCTTTCTATCCTGGTGAAGACTAGTCGTCTGCCGGGTAGTTGGACTGAGAGGGCTTGGTCAGCTTAAGAGATTCCAAGCTAATTTAGGATCTTCCGCAGTTTAATCAACAGTAGATCAACCAAAGGTAATTGCAACTTGGACCTAATTGAGGAGCTAGGGGGAATCATACCTAAGTGAGTTCCCAAACTGTAATTAGTAGTTTTACTTAGTTTAGTTAGTAGAGTAGTTTAGTTAATCAATCCTTAATCTAGTTTGCTAGATAATGAACTGAAGCTGAGTAATAGTAACTCTAGAGACCCGTGGATTCGATAATTATTACTTGTGCCATTATACTGCAGTCCCTTTCATTGGTTACACTTGGCCACTGTTAGGTGTTTTGTTTTAGCGTACCAAGCAGTCCACAAGCAAATTAGACAACTCGCCCAAACAATTATGGTATGAGATAGCTTGTCTTCCTAGGTTCAAACCCTCTTTGCCATATTCTAATAAACATGTAGTGATCCTCCACCATCCAAAGCCCATGTCAGGGCTCTCGTAATCTTGTTCAGCGGTGAACTTGGACAAGCAGAACCCATGTCCTATTTTCTGTTTGTCACTATCATCACTAGCCTTGTTTTTCAACATATTTTGGAGGTGTCGTTGGAGAAATAGGAAGGGGAAGGAGTATCATAGTATTCTCACAATGAGAACAAGTCGCCAATGGTAGCAGTGAAAGTGATATATGTGAAACAGTGTGTGTTCATTTCGTATTTTGGTTATGATGTTTTACATTTTTTATGTATTTTTTTTGTTAATTGGCCCAAATTATTAGGAATGATAGAAATACAATTACATAAAAGTGACATGAGTACGTATTGGGGTATGTGTGAGCCTTTATTTCAAAAAATCAAATGCCAGCTGACATTTTTTTTTTTACAAAAGATAATCTTATATTGATTGGAAGAATAGGTAGTCACATCCTGGAATGAAGTCAGGCCTTAAAATCAATAAACGAATCATAGAAAGGTATAATGAAAGGCCTTTGTAGCCACCAAATAGGCTACCCTATTACTACGCCAACCAACAAACTGAACACTAAACCCAGTATGAATCACAAAATAATGTATGATTTCCTCTAGAATAACCTCCATCTGATTATCCTGGGTATCATCCTGATTAATCTTGTCGATGACAACTTTGGCATCACCCTCAAACCTCACCTCCGTAAAGCCTTGGGCCAGACACCAGAAAATAGCCTCCTGGAGAGCGAGTACCTCGACAACCATATGATCATCAATCAACGGAAATAGTAACCCTTTCGCCAAGAGGACTGCCCCAGCTTGGTTCGTGATAATCATCCCGCCTGCCGAATGTGACCCACTCCTCATTGCCCCATCCCACATACAAACAATCGAAGTTGCATCCATAGTATCCCCTTGATGTACAAGAGGAATGCAATACTGGAGCACTCGATCAACCGACAGATTAACCCATTCCTGATACTGCAGGTTGAACTGTTGCATTAAGGTAGGGATCCAATAATGCTCTCTCTCAAAGACCACCCAGTTCCATGATCGCCAAATCCTCCAAAGGACTGCAACAACCACCATGAACAGCGGAGGTTGATATATGAGTAACATCAACTTTTTGATAAATATAGGGAAAGTGTGATGAGGTAGCCATTGACCAATATATCCAAGCCTCGAATGATCCCATAGAGCTCGTGCCACCAGATAGTCACGAAACAAATATACCATTGTTTCTTAATTCACCCAACAAACGGTACACCTGGGAAACACAAGAACATCCTTCTCGATTAGGGCTTCCATCGTAGGTAGGATGCAGTTAAAGATTTGCCATGCAAACACCTTCAACTTGGGTGGGATATTCGACTCCCACAACCGAATCAGCTGGACCGATCCTTCCAACTATCCATGGATCTCCAATGTCCTCTCTGCTTATCTAATAAGACAGTAAAATGATAGGCCGATTTGACCGTGAAACCCCATCTATTGTGGCATGCCAGATCCGTGATGCGATATCGACTAGCGCGATATTCAATTCTCATGGTACCAAAATGAAGGTTCAAATTCAACGATTTAATGATCAACTGGGAGCATTCTTGATGGATAAAATGGAGAATGCATTATGATCCGTCCTACAATATTTCTTGGAGCCCAAAACGTCCATCCTTGCTGCCCAAGGCATCCAAATGTGAAAAGGACAACGAAAGAGATTGCTTAACCACTAAGGAGCTTCCTTAAGCATTAAAAACGTGTTTGGAGATTACTTAGCGGCTAAGGAGCTTCCTTTGGTCATAAAAACGAGTTATAGTCCTTATTTAAGTAGTATTATGTTTCCTAGTTAGTTTGGGATTTGTTTTCCTATTCCTTTTAGGTTAGTTTTATGTTTTTGTGACCTCTATAAATAGAGGGTGTAAGAGCTACGAATTTTGTACACAACATTTAAGTTATCAATTAAAGAGTTTTTACTCGTGTTCCTTTGTGAACGTTTGTGCAAGACTTCTGTCGAAGATTCCAAGAGATTGTATGTGTCTCTAATCAACTAAAGAACATGTCTAGTTGTGGCGAGCAAATACCCTATATCAATTGCCCCTTTCCACGAGTTGATTATGTTTGATTGGTTTCATATACCAATTGCCCTTTGTCACGAGTTGGGATTGTCCGATTGATTCCGCATCTATCTTTATTTTCGTATTCAAGAAAATCTTCGGAAATCCTTAAAAAGAAGGAAGGCTGCGTACTATGGTCATATCATCCGAGTTCGAGGGTTCTCTTCGGATTTGGATTATATCAAGTGATATCATAGTATGATTGATGTTAGAAAAGGCAAAGGAGGTGAAAGAATAAATTCTTGTTGGTGTTCCATATTTGAGTGCGCAAGAAGTTAAACAATACATTGAGGAATCATATATAAAGGCGGAGATGAATGCTTGGAAATTATGGAGCATTTACCAATAGTTCCTGAAGTTGCTCATATTGATTTTGTGATTGGTGATACAATGTTAGAAGAGGCAGCTCGCCGGGAGAATCAACAAGAAATTCAGCGCTACATAGAGAACTTTCATCACAATGGTGTCTCTACAATTTGAGGTCAAATTGTTTTTAAGAAGGGGGGCATGATAGAATCATCGCTACCAAGTCAATTTATTTCAAACAAAAAGAAGACGAGGGCTGATGAGCGATCAAGATTCTATAAAGATTCGAGGTCAAATCTTCTTCAAGAGAGAGGGAATAATGCGATATCGACTAGCGCGATATTCAATTCTCGTGGTCCCAAAATGAAGGTTCGAATTCAACGATTTAAGGATCAACTGGGAGCATTCTTGATGGATAAAATGGAGAATGCATTAAGGATCCGGCCTACAACATTTCTTGGAGCCCAAAACGTCCATCCTTGCTGCCCAAGGCGTCCAAATGTGAAAAGGACAAGGAAAGAGATTGCTTAACCAGTAAGGAGCTTCCTTAAGCATTTAAAACGTGTTTGGAGATTACTTAGCTGCTAAGGAGCTTCCTTTGGTCATAAAAACGAGTTATAGTCCTTATTTAAGTAGTATTATGTTTCCTAGTTAGTTTGGGATTTGTTTTCCTATTCCTTTTAGGTTAGTTTTATGTTTTTGTGACCTCAATAAATAGAGGGTGTAAGAGCTACGAATTTTGTACCCAACATTCAAGTTATCAATTAAAGAGTTTTTACTCGTGTTCCTTTGTGAACGTTTGTGCAAAACTCTGTTGAGGATTCCAGGAGATTGTACGTGTCTCTTAATAACTAGAGAACGTGTCTAGTTGTGGCGAACATCTACCCTATATCAATTGCCCCTTTCCACGAGTTGATTTTGTCCGATTGGTTTAATATACCAATTGCCCTTTGTCACGAGTTGGGATTGTCCATTTGACTCCGCATCTATCTTTATTTTTGTATTCAAGAAAAGCTTCAAAAATCCTCAAAAATAAGGAAGGTTGTGTACTTTGGTCGTATCATCCGAGTTCGAGGGTTCTCTTCGGATTTGGATCATATCAATCCGTCTATCCTCCACATTCTGACTAGGAAGAGGAGTAGCTTTGATGGTCGCGTAGGTCAAACCACTGGCTAAGTTTCAGGTCACACCAACTCCCACCCCTTAGAAAAGAACCTCTGCTACCATCGGGTCTCCACCATCAGGTAGCACCTGAGGGTTATACAGCGGGGTAAAGGGATGCGGCCGAGGAATCCAATTATAATGCAGCAGGGAAGCTTTCTGACCATTGCCAACCTACCATCTTAATCTCGGCACTAATAATTCCCGACCAAAGAGGATACTCTGTCATCCCCAAGCCGGGAGAGAACACGCAGTAACACTGAGGAAGGTCCAAATAGGGAAATACTTCCCTTTATAAACCTAGGCTAAGAGAGACTATGGTTCATTAAGGATACGCCAATTAATTTTGGCTAAGAGAGCCTGATTAAACTATTCATACCGGCGAAACCCACATACCCCGTCATGCTAGCTCATTATGTGGCATCCTTTTTTAGGATTTTTGGAAAAGGTTGCGAAATCAAGAAAAAGTCTTGAGTAAATAGGCGGTAGAAGCTGGCATGGCCAAGGAAACCTAGTATGGCATTCACTGAGGTGGGAGGAGGTAGAATGGAAATTTACTTCAATTGTTTCTCAAGCCACATCGATTCCCTTCTCCATCTTTATAGTTTAGATGAATTCTCTCTTCGTGGTTTTGACAAGGAATATTGTTCTCTATTAGATTATTTAAATCTCATCCAATTTCTTGCATGTACATAGTCATGTGTCAAAATCATTTTTTAAATTCACATTAAATTTGGACTTCTTTGTTACATGGTATATTGCATACTCAAAATTAGTAGCCCAAACACCAACTCTTCATGATTATTTTCGATGACTAAACTCTTATGTGAAACCTCAACCCTCAAGTTTTATTGGAACATCAGCTTTCACTCAACCTCACTCAAACTCACAATCAGTGAGAACTCTAAAGCTCCTATTACTCTAAAGTGTTTGAATGTTTATGGGTGTATTACAAATGTTTATGGATTGGGAACGCAAAATTGTTGATAACATTATGATTGAGCATGGAATCATGCATTATCTGAAAATCCAGATTAAGGGCAACAAAGGTTATATGGCTCTAAAATTTGATATGAAACAAAACATACGACATAGTCAAGTGGCCTTTTTTGTTTGCAATCTTACAATAGTTGGGTTTCAACCCACTTTGGATGTCTTGGTTCAAGAATCTGTGTCTTTGTCATGTTCTTAATGATGATGAATGAAAAACTGACAAAGTATTTTCCATACTCTCGGGGGCTTTGGAAGGGTGACTCGTTGCCACCTTTGTTATTTATCTTATGTACAGAGAGCATGCTCTATTAGAAAATGCAAGGAGAATGGCTCTCTTTTTCAATGCTACTTGAGCGCGACTCTTCACTGGGAAGGATTATGTGAATAGTGGCATTGTTGTGTAGATTATGGAAGTTTCCCAAAAAAAAATTCAAACAAACGATTTATCATTTTTGTTATATTATTTAAGATATTTCTAGCTAAGAAATCAAGAGATAAAATACTCCGAAACATAAAGTAACAAGACAAAAACCTCGTGTAGAAGCTCGCTTCTCATTCCAAAGTGGCATAGAGAAAGCAGAGCAACCGCATTCGCTCCTATACAAGCACTTATCTAACCCATTTCCCTGGATAAGTCATCCAATTAGGTGGATTGGATAGTATTGAGGTTAAACAACACAATATTAGTGTTGTAGCTTGTCAATTTACTACCAACGTAGAGAAGTGTTTGACGTAGCCCTCGTGGTGGTCAGGGTGCTCAACTTGCGAGTCTATTATACTCCTAGTGTAGGCGTGACAGGTAGGGCTGGGAAACGATGCAGTCTGGTCCAGACCAGACCATATATACGGTCTATGGTCCAGACCGAGAGGCTAAAGTATAGACCACAGACCAGACCACAGACTATACGGTCCGGTCCAGACCACGCATGTGGGGTCTGGTTCGGTCTGGTCTGGTCCAGATAGACCACACTCAACAAAAAATGAATAATTTGTTTAGTCAACCACACAAAAAATTGAACCAATAACCAAGAAAATAATTGTTATTTTCCTTAAAACATTAATCTTAACATGCATGAATAATTTTGATACTCTAAATCTTAGTACATAACAAATATACAAAGTAAAAACATCCCAGCTTGCACCATAACGTCATAAACATTAACATAATGTCAAATGGAGACACTATTATCTCTACTCTCTGGTTAAATGTGGTTGTGAATGAAGGAGGGAAGAGATTCACAAAATTAAGGTTGAGACTTGGGTGTCGTTGTGGGAGTTTGGAGAGTGGTCGAATGGGCTGTTAACACGTATTGACAAGTCAGTTGGGTCCACGGTCTGGTCCAGTAAACCGCGGTCTAGACCAGACCAGACCAAGAGATCAAATCATGAAATAATACAGACCATGGACCAGACCAGACCATACTTCACAGTCTACGGTCCGGACCAAACTGTGCGGTACGGTTTGGACCACGGTTTTTCTAACGGCCTGGTCTATTTTCCCAGCCCTAGTGACAGGGCAAGGGTACCAATTTGTGTACTCTTTTGATTTAGCAATTGCTCAGGGTTCGTATGCGACGACAGGGAGAGTGATGCGAGATTTGGTGGGTGAGATTATTTCGACTACAGACTTCATTATCCGAGCCATTAGGAACCATCTGGTGGTGAGGCCGGTAGCATTGCGTGACGCTGATGGATTTCGGTGGTGGGTCCAAATGTGTATTGTAGGTCATTCTGGAGGGGATTCGTTGGCTGCATAGAGCATATCCAGGTTTGAAGTTCGGTTTGTGGATATGAATAGCAATTGGGTAGCTCATGTGGTATTTAGGAAGACTATTTCTTCGTAATTCTTAACTTTTTCAATTATTATTAATTAAATGTCATTACTCATCACCAGTATAAAAAAAAATCCTATAACTCATACAAACCATTAACCTCCTAACTTGCATTGCCGCCACTCACACTTAGATACAAAGTTACAAACAGTTATATTGGTCATCTTTACATTTAAAAATTAATCTCATATCACATCAATTAGTTATAAAGGATTTAATGTGTTTTAATACCTCAACCATTACACATTCATCATTTGGGGTCTTGATTTGTGGTGGCATTTAACAAAAAGGTTTTGGTAAACAAGGAAATCGTAAACACCCAAGTCCCAACAACGGTGATGTGGATTCCTCCCAAATACAACTCGACACTTTTTCGCTTGGGAGTTAAAGCAACAACCGGCGGACTTCCGTGTGTAGGTTTTGATTGGTATGGTGGCTTACCCGTTGATTCCCACACCCTCACTTCGCTTAAGTACAACGGACTTCTCTTTCTTTCACCGCCGTTCTAGCTATCCGCTGCTTCCTTAAATTGGCCTCAATCTTTCCGCAACCCCTCCCTTCAAAAGTTGTCATCCTCCGATTCTTCCGACCTTTAGGACAGCCTTCAAAACTCCGTTAACAGAAATACTGCCAAATCTGATGGATGCATCTAGGGATTTTGTAATGTAATGTAGGTAAGCGAATAAGTAGAAGAGATACATATGGAATTTGTGTTTCACGTAAACCAAATATGGTGTGCTACCATTAATCCTACCATATATATTAACTTGATTTGCACCAAAAAAATATATATTAGCTTGATCTTAAATCATTTGGTGGAATAGTATTAGAGATGACAACGGGTCAGGGTCGGAGTTAGATAGTGCATTTCATTATCCTACTCTATATAATTTGAGTTTTATCTATAATCAAATTCATATATGAATCGGGTAGAATATCAAAACCATACACATACTTGTTTGGTTTCTACGGTTATCAATGAGTAATAATTTCTCTTTATAATTTCAACCAACATGCTAACAATTAGTCAATTACACAAATATAGTGACATTACATAAGTGAAAAATTAAAATAATAAATTACTAAAATGAATAAAAATAGTAAAAACAAAATAATTTCATAAAAATATTACATATGTATAATTAATATTAAATATGTTGAGAATAGAATGATCATTTTGAAACAAAATACAGATACATGTGTATATTCGGGCGGGCTTGGTTTATTTTGATCATTTCGAACTCGACATTTTATTAAGGGTTAATACTTTATTTTGGCCCAAACTATGACCATATAATCAACTTCATCTCGTGGTTTCAGAAATTAAGATCCTGGCCTCAACTATGCAGCATATAGACTCAATTTGCTTGACACATGGTTTGACCATCAATTTGGATGGTCAACACCATTGACCATTAGTAAACATGTCATGTCATTGCTTCGTCAGCCTAAAAATTTTTTAAAAAATTAAATTTAAATTATTTTACAAATTTCTATTATTAATCATTTTCAAATTAATCAAAACATATTTTTTATTTTTTATTTTTTGGGATATTTGAAAATGATAAATTTTATTAATTAACAAAAAATAATCAAATTAAAGTTTATAAATTTAAGAAATATGATAACAATTATATATTTTATTTTTGGGTAATGTTAAAAATATAAAATAACTTTATAATTCTTTTTTAATTTATAAAATTTATTATTTTCAAATTACCCAAAAATAAAAAATTTACTTTATTTTATTTAATTTATAAATTATTTTTGTTTGATTTGATAATAAATAATAAAAATTAAAAAAATGGTTTGAATTTGAATTTTTGTAATGGTTTTTAGGCTAACGAGACAATGACATGGCGTGTTGACTAACGGTCAATGGTGTTGACAATCCAAATTGATGATCAAACTAGGTGTCGAGCCAATTGAGTCTATATGTTACATAGTTGAGGCTAGAATGTTAATTTCTGAAACCACGGGCCAAAATTGATTATATAATCATAGTTCAGGCCAAATAAGGTATTAACCCTTTTATTAAATAACCCACAATATATGGATTCGACTTCTCTTCCCATATCAATTAAGAAAATGTCAGAGTTTGAATTTTACCGCACCTGATTGAATCGAATTTGAACTAGTATCCATGAGTATGGTTATTTTGTCATTCGCAAATAGTAAAGGTTTCATGCTTTTATTTTGTCTCTGCAACTAGGGATGGCAACAAAACCCGAACCCACGGGTACCCATCCGACCCAACCCGGTCAACGTGGGTAAAACCCGTGTTGACGGGTTTTGGGCCGGATTCGGGTTTAAACCCGCTACACTATTTACCGGGTTGGGTTGGGTTTGGGTTTAGGTAAACCCGCCCCACGGGTACCCGCCCACACACATATAATTACTTTCCCGGTATATTTAATATTCTAAATAATATATCTTCCTTAAACAACTAATATTCTATATGTTTGTGGAGACATGTATAATTTGTTCTTTCTAATTGTTTAGAATGAAGTTGATATTATGAAGTGGAGAGTGAAGAAACTTAGTTGACGAGGAAGAAGCTTTCAATTAATCTTCTTGTTTATATATGTTTATCTTTAATTTTGAACAATTTGTATTGATCATTTGCGGTTTGTTTGTATGCTCTAGATTGGTGTTTTTTGTATGATTAATTTGTATGAGAAAATTGATGTTAAACTTTTATTTTGAAAGAAACTTGTTATTGTAAATTTTTACCACAAAACCCACGGGCACCCATGAACCCGCGGATACCCAGCGGGTTGGGTTGGGTTTGAGTTTTTCAAACCCAACGGATTTTACCCCGGGTTTTTTTGGCGGATAAACCCATGGGTTTGGGTTTGACAAAACCCGCCCCAACCCGACCCATTGTCATCCCTATCTGCAACTTAACCATAAGAGGATGTATGATATACTCACTGGTTCAATTTTCTCAATGAAACAAGACAATTCTAAAGATATAGGGATGGCAATGGGCCCGCAGGCCCTATGCATTTGGCGGGCCCCGCCAGTGAGTATTGGGCTGAAACCTGCGAGCACGGTTGTTTGGCGGTGATGGGCCGGTTACGGTTTTACGCTTCTAGTTCACCAAAATGCTTTACGTTTTTACGCTTTTTAGTTCACTAAATGAGTATTCTTTTCATGAAATTAATTATAAAAATTATATTTTAAAAGTAAATCACCAATAATATGATACATTTGAGATTAGAAGATACATATCAGGTACTTGGATGCATTCTCAACTTCAATAGAGTAATCTAATTCACCAGCTAGACTTTTCCCAAATTCATTAGCATAGAGGGAAAAGTGGTTTATTGTTAAAATTTATGTTTACGAACTTATTATTATGATGCTATAAGTTGTTCTACTTTAGGCATGAATCGCATGTATTTATTAACTTATCTGTGCATTCATATTTTGCATAGCATATGTCCTACTTAATGGATTTTTAGTTATTTTTCAGTATGCGTCAAAAACTTACGTTTTTTCGCTTTGATTCTACGCTTTACGATTTTACCCCTTTTCCGCTTCTAGATAGAATCGCGCTTTTGACTGCATTGCTCATAATCAGATGGAACGTGAACAAATTGATAATTGATAACACCAAACTTGGTGTTATTTAACTTACATATCGAGGCATGTTTTGTACCAATTCATGTGCTTAAATGATTGAACATCGTCAAATATGTTCCTATTGCGTTCCTATTCGATTTCGATGTGATTTTAGGGTGTATTAGTCGATATGTGCAAATTAGGCACAAAACAAGGTCACAAGTGTAGAGAAGGGGCAGGAATTGAAGATCGTGGGCTAGAAGCAGAAGATCATGGCGGAGATCACAAGCCGCGAAGACCAGCTGAAGATCGCGGACCAGAAGCCATAGATCGCGACCGCGATCTTGCGAGGAAGGAGTCTTGGAGAAATAGAGAGTCTCTACAGTCAAGTCACGACAAACATTTATCTAGTTGATTTTGATGCCACCTTTTCCTAAATGGTGACGCTTGGGTAAGTCGCTCTAATCTTCCCTCTTAACATACTTTATGCTACCACGCTAGGTATTGAGTTCTAGAGTTGGACGGGTATGCGCCATCTGGCGAGTTTTGGTTAGATGTGTGAATGGGGGCCTATAGTGGTCGAGGCGACCGAACCCTGCTATAGGTAGCCTTCCATATGAAACCCGGGATGAAACCTCGGTGTGGACGGTGGATAGTGTCCATTGAAATGAGCCATAAGCTTAATGCCCTAGATACGATAGCCTAGATCGAGGTGACTGGAAGTCTGGAACATGGGTTTAGGGGAGGCGTACTCGGAGGCGTGTGGATAACCACGAAAGCCTAGGGAAAAGTGCTCACTCACCACATTCGATTACCCTAAGTATCTAGATATGCATAGTAACCCTAAACTAGGGGTAGGGATAGTTCCCTGAAGTACATACTTTTAGCTTTGATCAATCTCTAGACTAGTGTTTCTTCATATCCTCCACTCAAAACCTCAAAAACCGATTAACTAATTAGCAACTAGGTGGGAAGTAGGCTAGGGTACCAGGACCCGAGTAGAATACAACCTTGATTACCACTATACGGCAATGTCATTCTAGGTTAAACTTGGCCTAGGATGGGATAGTTGTTGATACGTGCTAACCCCTAAAAATAACCTGCATGGATTCAAGTGATCAAGAATGCACCAGTTTAGAATAACAATGGAGAAAATGTAATTCCTCCTCCTGGTAATCTTGAAAACCTTATGTTGTTCCCAAAATCCCTTAGGTGATAGTAGGTATTTAAAGTATGATGTGTGGCCTCAGTTCACCAGACTGTTAATTAATGGGGTTTTGAAAGCAAAATGCAACTACGATAAGAAGATTTTGGATGGAAAGTCAAGTAATGGTATTTCTCATCTTAGGACTCATAGGAACCGTTGTGTTCATAAAAAATTCACGATGGTAGTCAAAAGGTCCTTGGGTCTGACTACAGTGCCAAGCGAACAACTGATATGAGTACCAATCAGTTTAGTAGCGAGGTTTCTAGAAAGGTTTGATCTTGGTGCATGAGTATCCCCTTTCTATTGTTGACCACCTTTATTTCAAAAGGTTTGATGCACCTTGAATCCTCTGTTCAAAGTTCCAACCCAAAATACCATAAAAAATTATATAGTTACTATTTATGTTTTAGAGAGGTGTAAGATTCAAAAGGTCATTGATCAAAATCAAGGTCGGATAGCTGTCACCACTGACATGTGGACTGCCACAAACCAAAAAAGGTCTTACATGGCTTTCACTGCCCATTATATAGACAACTTTTGGAAGTTGCGAAACCAGCTGCTTATGTTTGGATATCTCCCAACTCCACACACTAGTGAGAAGTTGGCTACAAAGCTAGCTCAATGCCTCCAATCTTGGAACATTGATAGTACACTGTCAACAATTAGTCTTGACAATTGTACTACCAATGATTCCATGATAAATCTAATTAAACAAAGGCTAGTGTTATCGAATCTAATTAGAGATGGAACACTTCTTCATATGAGGTGCTCTGCTCACATCCTTAATCTGATTGTGAGGGATGGTCTTGATGTATTGAAAGATGGTATTGAGAAAATCAGGTATAGTGTAATCTTTTGGACATGCACACCTAGGAGAGTGGAGTTTTTCCATGCAACTACCCAACAACTTAAATTATCTGTTTCTAAGAAGTTGGTGTTAGATTGTACCACTCGTTGGAATTCCACCTACAAGATGCTTTCTGGTGCTATCCCGTATAAGGAAGTGTTCTCTATATTGAAAATAAGGGATCCTCAATACAACTCTCTGCCTACCAACAAGCAGTGGGACTTTGTTGTTGTTTTTGTTGACAAGCTTGATGTTTTCAAGGACATAACTTTAGTTTTTTCTGATTCAAACTACCTAACAACGAATTAGTTTTTTGCTAAAGTTTTTGACTTGAGGTTACGGTTGAAGGAATGGTTAAGTGATCCTAATCCGATGATTGTTTCTATGACTAAGAACATGTGGAATAAGTTTGTCAAGTATTGGGATGACATTCATTTATTGTTAGTTGTTCTTGTTATGTTGGATCCACGATATAAATTCGATCTGGTTGATTCCTATGCTGGAAAATTCGGTATCACTAGTACTAATCTAGTGACTGAAAGGATCAGATCAGTTGTTGCTAACTTGGTTGTTGAGTATCAAAGAAAATCCATGAAAAACATTATAGTATCGAATAGTATTCATCCTTCTTCTTCGGCCACAGATCTGGATTTCGATCTGTAAGTTAGCCAAAGAAAGAAAACCAGAACATTTGTAGTACCACCGAGTTATATCACTATCTAGCTGAGGATGTTCATCCTAGAACACCGGATTTCGATTTGTTGGATTGTTGGAAATTCAACGGTGCCAAGTATCCCATTTTGCAAGAAGAGGTTGTTATGTATCAGATGGAGCTGCAAGGAGATGAAGACGAGGTTGCTGCAGTCATCAACCTGCTGGACTAGCTATTAGTGTGTATTCTGTTACTTTTTTTACTGCTAAAGTCTTGCTTATGGTGAAAGTTGTTCGATAGTAATTTAAAGTTGTAAATGTTGTTGGATTTCAGGAACTTTAATCTCATTGAAAGTCTTTAAAAGATTATATGACAAGATGGATATTTAGATATTTATACTTGCCATGCTCAACGTTAAGAAAGATTGAAGTCATATAGTTTGATTAAGCGAACGTGTTATTATCAACTTTTCTTTTTTAGGCCGCTGTTGAGTCATAAATGTAAATGAAGGATGCTAAAAATTAATTTTTTTAGAGATTTGAATGAGGGAGGCGAGTTAAAGTCTGAATTTACATATAAATTTACACAAGTTTAAGAGTTGAGGGGACTAAAATACCTCCTACCAATAACCTAGCTCTGCCATTGTTTTAGGGTAAAGTTCACAATAAACATAGATTCTAAATAAGAAAGGAGAGGATGATATCAATGGTGATTTCAAGATAATCTTGTATTGGTTGATGGGTACAAGTACAACATCATAAACTAAGGGTATGCATACTATATAATAATATCGATTTTTAACAAAATGAGCAAGGACAAGATTTATACTCTGTTTCCGATGTTTCCGAAGAATGGAAGGAAGGAAGGAAGGAAGGAAAATGAAGGAGAAGGAAAACATGTTGGTTGTGGGTCAATTGGAAAGTATGTTGGGTGTTGACAAACGCAGACCCAACCTGCCAATTTTAGAAGACCCAAATCCAACTAGTTAATTTTACAATTGGACAAAACCTGCACATTGTCCATTAATTAATTTATCAAACTTTAATAAAAGGTACGATTAGCGGTAATCACAAATTTTGTTAATGGTTAATCGATAAGCGTATAAGATATGCAGCTCGACCATGGTGGTCGCTGATGGGGATTCATATTTGAATTTTGTGCTATAGATATGTGAAAATCTCAAATAATTAATTTTTATTTCTATTATTTTCTAATTTTGACACGTCAATTATTTAGTTGTCAAAACTTATACTTGACTACCTATGACGATTTTAGAAGAATTGGATAGTCAATGACTAGCAATGAAACAAAATGTTAAAATTAATGACTAAAAGCAATAATTTTTTTTTGAATGACAGTGATTGCTATTCGTCGTCCTAAAAATCTTTATTCGTTACCCTAATTATATTAAATTTACTCTAATACCTTTAGTATTTTTTTTTTTGTCTTTCAGTCTTAAACTCTAAAACAACACCATGTAGTAAAAAAAAAAAAACAATCACCACATACATTCACTCGGCATCGGTGCCGACCACCTCACCGGAGAAAAAAATATCAGTTTCGCCTATACGTCTTCGTCTTCCTTCTGGCGGCCGCCACCCAGCTTGCCGGCGATCGAGCCTCTTTCTCTCTCTCAGCTTAAGGGCAGCGCAAAATCCAACCTCGAAGCATCATCAAAAGCAACGAGTCGCACCTTCCCACCGAACTCGCCAGCGCATCCGTCCTGCTCAATCACGGGTAGAATCGAGAGCGAGAACTTGAAAGGGAAAGGATGAGCCAATTCTTTGAAATTTGTAGTTGTATTTGTGGAAATTTAGAAATTGGTTAGGGGGTTCTATCATCTATTATCAATTGGTTGATTTAACCTGTGTTGATCGAAATTGAGGGTTTATTCCTTACTCATTGGAGGAACTTAAGGTTATATCAGAAAATGCAATTGGAGTGTATGATAGGCGTGGTTATATTAGGTGGTATGTGCAGTCTTATTCCATCTGTTCAACTGCTAGATTTTTTCAATGTAAGGCGATCGAAGGGTCGGCGCCATATGGAGATAGAACGATGGTGGGTCAGGGAAATGAGAGTTGCAGCGAGTTTGGGGAACGACGGCGGTAGGACGACACTTAGGAATGGCAATGGGGCAGGTCCGGGGCGGGTTTCTTGGTACCCAGACCCGCTCCGTGGCAGGGCGGATCTAGGTTGGGTAATTGATCACGGGTCACGGGTCGGGGCAGGTCGACCCAATGGGTATGCAATTTATATGAAAAACATTAGAAATATTCGTTATTTTTATTATAAAACTAAGAAAACAAACAATATTATGACAATTGTAGCTAAATTATTGGAGAAACGGGTCAAACAGATCGGATAAAACGGGTCAAACAGATCGGGTAAAACGGGTCAGGTCGAAATTGTCATCCCTAACGACACTTGAAGTTAGAGATTAGGAAAATTGGAGTTAGGGTATAAACGTCAATTTAGTAGAGTTTAGAACAATTTCTTTTTAAAATTTACGATGACGAATAGCGATTCAGCATTTTAAAGGTATCCGATAAAATCATTATGGTTAATTAAATTTATTAACCTTTTGGCGGAAAAAACAGCCAAAATTGGAGTAATATTCAAAATAATTAAATAAGTAATCAAATTAGAAGGGGCAGAGATGATAAATGAAAAATTACCAAAAAGAAAACACGAAACAAAACAAAAAGAGAGCCAGAGAGAGAGAGAGAAAGAGAGGAGAGAACGCATTGGCAATTCGGCATGGGCAAACTGTCAACTGGACAAGTTTGTGACAGACAGGTTCATCCCTCCGCTGTGAAGACTGAAGACGTAGGAGACGAGAAGAAATAAAGAAGATAACCCCCACAAACAAACAAACTTCCAAAATTGTGTGAAGCCGTGAACGGATGAATGGTGGCGATTATGACTAAAATGCATTGAAAAGCGGGGAACAGGGAAACTTGCAGATTTCGTCTCTCTCTCTCTCTCTCCATCTCCATTGTCCAGCCAGCGCCATCAGTCCCAGATCTTTAGGCCCTTCCCACCCATCTCCCGACCTATATAAATAGCAGCAAACCGAAATAAATGGCCGCGCCATCTGTTATACCGGTTGGTTGTGGCTATTCCTCTCCTACCTTGTCCCGTCACGTTTCCAGGAATGGAGGAGCTTATTCACCTCTAGCTTCTTCGTCCTCCTCTTCTTTTCCGTCTTCTTGCTCCTCCTGCTCCTGTTCTTCCTCTCCGGGACTCAGCTTCTCTGCCGGTAAATTTTCTGGGTTTCCTTTCTCTGTCTTTAATTTGCTTTCGATCATGGTATAGTTTGTAAGTTTGCGTAGCAGATTGGCCTGGCGGGTAAGCTTTACCTCGCTGCCTGGTTGGATTTCTGGAGATGTTTGAAGTTTACCATGACGAATTTTGTGTTTCTGCCTTGAGAATTGGCTTTGCCGAGATTCATTATGTTTTGATCATAAGTTTCTAGATTGCTGTTGAAATGATGAAGCTTGTTAAAGATGGTAGTGATAGTGTGTTTCCTGCCGGCAAATTGTTGCAAGCTAGTTCAGGGTTAGGTCTGATGTGTAACTCGTATGACCAAGGATGGACGATTGGCCATGGACGAAAATGTTAGATTGATTGGCGTTGTTAAGGGTAAATGTATATAGCCGCTTGGAGAACCAGTCCCCTTAACCTAGCTTTTAAAACATTTTAAGATATATATGGCCTTGGGTTGATAAATAGCTAGAGCTTCTGATTACCAAGCTTTATTGCTTCCTATGGTTTTGTACAAAGGTGGTTGCTAAAGGAAGCTCAGAGGATCATGTAATTTGTTGGAACTTATTGGAACCGAAAAAGCATTATATCGTGTTCGTCGTTATGTTGCCATGGCATCAAGTTCCTCTAGCATACAGCTTGGACTATATAACTAGCCATCCTCCTTTGTTAATGAGGCTTGCTATTAGCTTTCAGATGATTTTCAGGAAGTGTTCTTCAGTTCTTGAAACATCAGACAATCTCTTGCAGGTGTAAATAGTAATTGGAAACATCAAGATTTTAGAGCCCAAGCAATGGATACGGCCTCTCAAGGAAGTTTTCAATCCTCCGATGTACTGACCAATGGAAGAAATGACCCTGATCATCTTCTTGTTCTTGTTCATGGCATCCTTGCTAGGTTTGTATCATCCAATTCCATTCACGATATGATTTCAGAAAGTTCAGAGATCGATTATAGTTTAACTTTTCTGCTGCTACAATTATTTGAGCAACTTACTGCACTGCGCACAGAAGCGACTAATTGATGCTTTTGGATTGACTATGATCAACAAAATTGCGTGACCTTAATCCTGCATTCTAAATAAGTTGATAAGCTTCATTTTCCATTGTGGACTATAAATATAAATAAGAATGTTTGTTTGCTTCTGCTGCAGCCCCAATGACTGGACTTATGTTCAAGCAGATTTGAAAAAGCGCCTTGGAAGAAATTTTATGTTATATGGTACGCTACTATCTCTCCTTTCTGTAACTTGTTCCGTGTGCTTGGAAAAGTTTTAGACACAATATAGTGGAAAGACAATATTTCCACTATGAACTGGTAATACGAATGGGCTGATGAGAAGGGCTCGGAAGCAGCAAGGTTTAATTAGATCTGTTCTTTCAAGTAGAACACAGTTCTCTTGGATAATTGGTTACAAGTTTGCTATATGGGAAGAATCTAATATCATGAGTGTCTGTTTGCAGCAAGTTCATCAAACACCTTCACAAAAACTTTTGGTGGCATAGATGAAGCTGGCAAACGACTAGCAGAAGAAGTAAGTTGTATTGCTCTAGTGGACATACAAGCAGCATCCACTAGTTACTTCTTTTTCTTTATGGATTTTGTGTATAGCAGGCAATCACCTGTATTGATCCTTGTAGATCTAATGTACAGGTCAAACAAGTTGTAAGCAAGACAGAGAGCCTGAGAAGGATTTCCTTTTTAGCTCATTCTCTTGGCGGTTTGTTTGCAAGATATGCGATTGCAGTCCTTTATTCAGAAAACACCGATAATCAGCTCAAACTTAATGACGATGTTGATTCTGCCACTCGTTCTCGAAAGGCAAGCTCTTCAAGAAGTGGTAGAATTGCTGGACTGGAGCCTGTCAATTTTATTACGTTAGCAACTCCTCATCTTGGAGTCAGAGGTAGAAACCAGGTTTGTTATATTGATGTCTATTTTTTGATCCAGTATGTTGTGGAGTAACTATCAAAATAATCAAGTTGAAAGATTTATTTGATAGTCACTTAGCAAACTTCCTTGATTCCGTATATTTGCTGGAAATAGCATTCTCTTACCTGTATCTGTGTAACGTATCTTAGGTTATGTGTGGGTGTACTGCTTTGATTGTAGTATATGCTTTTCTGCAGCTACCACTTCTCCTAGGAATTCCCTTCTTAGAGAAACTTGTTCCTCCAATCGCCCATATCTTTGTGGGCAAAACTGGTAAGGAGTTGTTTCTTACTGATGGCCAGCCCAACAAACCACCTCTGCTTCTAAGAATGACATCAGACTGTGAAGAAGGAAAATTTCTGTAAGTATAAATGAATAATAGAAGCATGCTTCCAGCAGAAATAACTTTACTCGAAGCAGTATTTCTTATTCGATTTCCATGTTTTTGGCTGCAGAGCTGCCCTTGGGGCATTCAGATGCCGCACAGTGTATGCAAATGTGTCTTATGACCGTATCCTATGCATCATATATAATTTTATAAGACATCTTGACTTTCTTCCTTCGCTGCGTGATTAGCTTCCTTGACACAACTAACCAAGACATGGTTGGGTGGCGCACTTCCTCCATTAGAAGAGAGACAGAACTAATGAACGTGAGGCTTGTTGCTTTAACTAAGCATCAGTTGTTCACAGGCAATTGACTAAAGGCATGTTTGGCTCTTTGCAGCCCCCTCGACGATCATTGGATGGTTACAAGCATGTTGTAGATGTCGAGTATTGCCCTCCAGTCTCTACCGACGGCCCCCATTTCCCTCCAGAAGCAGCAAAAGCCAAAGCAGCAGCACAGAATGATCCCAGCAACAAGAATACATCAGAGTATCATGAACTTATGGAAGGTAAAAAGAGAGAGACTTGACGCTTCCATCCTGTTCATCTTCTAACTCAACCATGACCTATCCCGGACCTCTATGACTGGTGACATAACGGCATTCTTTCACATTTACATTTGTTTTCTTCTTTCCCCTGGTTGGCAGAGGAAATGATACACGGTCTGCAGCAGTTGGGATGGAAAAAGGTGGATGTCAGCTTTCACTCAGCATTCTGGCCATTCTTTGCGCACAACAACATACACGTACCGTTCCCTTCCCTCTCTTCCATTTATCGATTTTTTCTTTACCCGACTCCAGTTCATCTAACAACAGTTGGACGGTACTTTTGACAGGTGAAAAACGAATGGTTCCATAATGCCGGGGCTGGAGTTATCGCTCACGTTGCAGAAAGCCTGAAGCAGCAAGAACCCTCTTCGTCCCACTTAACTGCTAGCTTGTAATCTGTTGAAGTATGGAATGGAAGTCAAAGAGATGAAAACCTCTTTCTTCTACTAGCACTAGGGGTGGAATACCAGAATTCCCCATTATACGACTATAGGATGAGCGTAGTATATAGAATAGAAGCGTCAACATATCTAGAGATCCTAGTGCAGGGGAAGGATGTAACTATTTGGATACCCTGAAATCATTATCATTGATTTGCAGCAAAACCTATTTGCGTTGCAATTGCAACTGCAACATCTATTACCGAAAGCAAATACGTCGCTTTCTTGCTGCCATGATAGCTCTGGATGTGAGACGAGGGTCATGGGACGTCAATCAATAATGAACCACTTGCAGTGCTCTCACCCAACACAGCCTTAGTTATTATATGGCATTTATCGTCTACTTGAGTCGCATGCTTGCGTGGTACATGACCTCAATATTTGTTTCCTTTTCCGTTTTTGACTATTTGTTTTGTCACTACTCACTAACATGTGTACAAAGTAAACAAATAAAAATTGCCCCCGAAGATCAACTCCAATACACCACTCACAATTCGATATTTGGAAATTTAGGTGGAAGCGGGTGTAAAACCATATCGTATCAATCGGTCCGACTACAAATATTGGATATCGAATTTAAAATGGTAGTTGGTTTTAGCGGTAAGAAACAGTTGAATCACGGTTTGACTACAAAATATCTTGTTACTGATTTTTACAGCATGAGCTACAGTACGGTATTCACAAACCTTGGTTTTAATCAATGAAAAAAATATTCGGTCGCTGTTCGGAGGCTGATCGAGATGGTTTTGGTCTTGAAGTTGGTTCGATTAACCGAAAACCAAGATAACCGAAGTCTAAATCTCTATTTCGTTCGATTGTCGGTACGAGGGACAGACAGTTTGATTAATCGATACCGATCGATCAGTTACCAGTTATAACCGAAACTAACCGACGGTAGGGGTGGGTATTGGTTTGACCAAACCGCTCCAAATCGCCCCAAACCGCTTATGCGGTCAATCCAAACCGCATCATTAAACTAACGGTTTCATTTGCGGTCTGATCGTTAACCCTTGGCGGTTCACGGTTCGGATTGACCCAAACCGCTCGGTAGCGGTTTGAAACCACAATCCGCTAATTCCTAATCTAGGTCAAACGCCTCTTCTCACCACACAACACACGACAGCAGCTATCCTCTGGGCGACGCCGACACGGCGCCATCTTCTCTCCGGCGGCACCATCTTCTCTCCGGCAGCACCAGATCTGACCATTCTCTCATTCCGCCATCTTCTCTCCACGGCGCCATCTTCCCCAGCTTTGGCGGACTGTCAAATACACCAAGAGGCGGGAGATTTCTAGGATCGAAGGCATCTCGATCTTTCCTATTCTCGGAGCTCCGGTGCTTTGGCCGACTGTCAAAAACACCATTACCGGCGAGATCAGGTATGCTTTTCTCCTTTGGTTCTATATTTGAAGTTACGAATATAGGGCAGCTCTGTTCGAGCGATCTCCCAATTGCAATCTCTCCCCGGAGGCGATATCAAGCTCTTGTGCGATATTGTGGTTGAGTGCGTTCGAGAGCTCACAGGCTACGACAGAGTCATGGTGTACAAGTTCCACGAGGATGAGCATGGAGAAGTAGTGGCGGAGAACAAAAGAGCCGATTTGGAGCCTTACATGGGTTTGCACTACCCTGCCACTGATATCCCTCAAGCTTCCCGCTTCTTGTTCAGGCAGAATAGGGTTAGGATGATAGTCGATTGCCATGCTTCCCCAGTCCATGTGTTTCAGGATGAAGGGCTGATGCAGCCATTGTGCTTAGTGTTAATGACAGTTCAATGTTTTAACTGTTTTATTTCATATGCTTGCAGGGCAAAATGAAATCAAAAGGCTCGAAGGGAAAACGAGCTCAAGCACCGATATCTAGCAGCAATGTGCTTAATGTCAGTGAGGTGAGTGTAGATGCATACACTGTCAAGTAGGGGAATGGGTTTTATCATTTAGCATCTAATTTCGTGAATCTATTCCCTACTGTCAGTGTGACCTTTTCTGGACCTTGTGATGAATGCATGCTTTGATCTCTGTACTCTAGTGCTAGGTTACAAAACTGTCTAGCCCTGAAGTCCAAAGAGGAATGCTACATATTTATCAAAAGCATATAGCAGCAGCATAATCATTCATGTCCATATATTTTAGATAGATGGGGATAGTAGTGCACTTAGTACCTATGGCAGCAGCATATAGCAGCAGCATAACCCCTATGGCATCCCAGAGCTATTGTCAGAGGATGGGGATAGTAGTGCACTTAGTACCTCAAGGGGTATGTTCATATTTTTTTATTTAATAGTCATGAATTTCTTAAACAAAATCAGTTCTTTATCTGACACAATGCTACAGGTGCCTTGACTATGTGATTGCTACTGATACAACTGGAAATTTTATAAGATTGCTTGAGAAGACCATGTAAGAAACACCACAAAAGACAATCCAGTGTATAGGCAATTCGTATTTACTGGCTGGCTGCCCTGCCCACTTCTAATAGGAGCATAGATCCAAAATTTGATTTCAGGTCTGGACAAATGTTGATTAGGTTGAGTTAAAAAATAACAGTAAACTATCCCAGGTTGAGTTAAACATTACAGAAGAGGGCAGAGCAATCCTTTCCCCAAAAGCAGGACCACCCTTTTCTTGTTGCTGCCAAAAAAGCCTTCAATTTGGCGCATATCATATCTGTTATGTTCTGTACTGTTGTGCTTCAATTTGGAAGGGCTTTATAATTTTATTCTTTATGTTCTTATGCCCTGTTCTCATTTACTCTATTATTGTTTAGGCCGAGTGTGATGATGTTGGAATGGATTCCTCAAGTGGGGAAGAGATGGAAATCGAAAATGATGCAAGTACGAGCAAGGTTCTTTGATCTTTATTTATGGATAATCTGTTCTTTTAGGTTGATGGAAACTACACGGAAGCCGTCAAAGCTGAAGTACTTGTTTTGTTTGGATCGATTCCTGAACTTGACCCTAAGAATGTGGAGACTACAATTCAGAATGGCTGCTGAAGTTTTGGACAAGCCATGTTGGATCGCTGATGTTGACTTTTTCACAAGCAGAATAATGTCTTAGTTTCGTAAGGTTCAAATTGTAGTGTTGATGGTACATAGTTGAAGTTTCTGAGTTGTTGCCTTCGGTTTCACAGAACTATGTGGGCTTGATCTTCAAACTGGAATGTTTGCTGAGGTGGTCTTTCGTGATGAATTTTGTTTTAGTTGATGGGATATATAGTTGCAGCAGCTTTAATATATACTCCCTAATGTATGTATGCATAACCATATAGAGTTATTAACAGTTCCAGGAAAATTAGCTTTCAAGTGAGAAAATTAGCTTTCAAGTTCGAAGCTGTAAGCCTGTAAGGGCTGAGTCAATGCTGCTCCCTGTGAGCTGGTGACAGGATGGGGAAGAGAAACCTTCATCTTTGCGGGGCTATTGTCATATGAATTGTTAAATGCAGCAGAGAGCTTTGTCTCGACATTATTAACATCACCAACCAGTTGAAAGCAGTTGGTTCAGTAAATAAGAGAAGAAACCATCTTTTCTGTATTCGTTCGTGATTTTTTCCTGCTTGATACAGAGCAGGGAAAAATGATGCTAAGGTGGCCAGGTTGATTCGATGGTGTCTTACTTTTGCTTGTGATATGCACATGTGCCTTCGAAACAGATTGTTCTTCATTTAACAGAATAGAATGAAACCTTCATCAACAGTTGCTTCATATCTCATTCCATTTGCAACTACTCTCCCATTCTTGCAGCGTCGAAACTCCAAGGCTTGATTCTTTGGCAGGACATGGAGGGTGCTGAAAAATGTGTGTGCAATGCAAGGTCTTTACGCAAGTTTGAGACTTTCCTGCTGGGGAAGGACCTGGTTCTGAAAATATGGGTTGTCCTCTTAAGTAACAGCACTAAAGGTATTGCGGTCAAGATGCGGTGCGGTTTAAACCGTATCAAACCGTTAATTTATGCGGTTTGGTTTGACCGCACCGATAACTTAGCGGTCTCAATGCGGTGCGGTTTATATCAATGCGGTGCGGTGCGGTTTATATCATTGCGGTGCGATGCGGTCCGAACCGCACCGATACCCACCCCTAACCGACGGCCAGCCTATCTGAATATGCGGGTATTCAATAATAAATCTGCAAATTGGGAAGCGAAGCGAGGAAGTTCGCTGTATTGTTGAGCATAAGGAATCCTATGGATACATGGAGAGTTTTTTTTTCCCCATAATAATAATAATTATTATTCCACTCGTACATATATCTGCAAATTAATTTCGTCCTTTTTGGTATTTCATTTTCCCTGTACTTTCTCCAAATAGTGGCTCGTTTAGGGAACTAAAGGCCACTTTGAATTTTTGATGCTTACAATGTCGTTCTTCCTTTTTCTATGATAATTTTGAAAAGGACAGATGATCATTCTTTGACATTTTCCTTCGCATTAGAGAAAGCTAGCTGTACACATTGAAAGCCACGACATTCGGCGATATCATTATTGCCATTGGGCGTGCTATATTACTTTTCTCCATTAATTTGTTCTTTTTAATTCTTGCCTCTCTTTTGTAAGTTCAGATTATTATAAGGTTTCTAAGAACAAAAAAATTATTATAAGGTTTCTAAGAACAAAAAAATTATTATAAGAGTTGCAGACTTGCAATGACCTCCAAATCCTGTTTAGTTTTATTTGAATGAAAATATAATCTTTTCTAATAAGAAATTATAAGAAGAAATCACTGATAACTAGTTTTGATTTTTATTCTCTCTTTAATTTTGATTTATTACAGGCCATGTTGACAATCACCAGAGTCCACCCTCTTTTCGGTACTTAATATTTTCCACGACGGGAGCAGGAGGGCGACAGCGACGCCGTTTGGCACTGCACGTGTTTCCCACGGTTCAGAACGCGAGTGGAGTAGCGCCTACTGCCACTGGGCCGGCGTCTCCCGCGGACCCGGGCCATTCTCCTCGGGTCGCGACTCCGTGTCTCATTCTTCGTCCTATTTCTTCTTACAATCAGCCCCTCTTTCTAGAGAGAGAAAAACAAAGCAGCAAAGCGAGCGAGGGGGAATCTAGAGCGAGAAAAGGAGAGTGAAGTCTCTGCACCTCTAGCTGATCCTTTCCTCCCCGGGAGAACACAGATCGATCATGGCGGCCACCAATGAACGAGACAGCTGCGTCTACACAGCAAAACTCGCTGAGCAAGCTGAGCGCTATGAAGGTATACTTATTGATTCTTCTCCCTTCACGTTCCATCTTTCCCCCCTCAAATGTCCTGTATTTCCGTTTGGTTGCCGAGAAAGATTTGAGCAGGTGGAAGTATGGCGAGTGGATATCACGATTCTGCGTTTAATCGTTTCGTTACTTTGTGTTCCCGTTCGCCTTGGACTGAGATTTAGAGGAAACGAACTAGCAGTATGATTCTTCAGTTCTTTCGCAAGATTCTTGACCACTTTGTCACCGTTCATACTGCCTGAATAATGCTGGATCGCTTCTCTTTTTGATAGTATACCTCCGTAGAAATCGTAGTTATCTTGAATGAGCGATTTGTCTCTACGCTGTGAGTGCCCATGAGTGAATCGGGTGAACTAATAAGCCGTTGACGAGAAGCGAGTGTGTTCGATATTATTGTCCTAATTCGTTGATAAAAGTTTGAGCAATCAAACGAGGCCTTACACCTAGGGTTTTGACTTTCTAACGAGCACTGTTTTGTGTGTTCCCGATCTCTGTAGAAATGGTCGATGCAATGAAGAAATTGGCCACGCTGAACGTAGAGCTGACTATAGAGGAGAGGAACCTACTCTCTGTTGGATACAAGAATGTGATTGGTGCTAGGAGAGCATCGTGGAGGATACTGTCATCCATTGAACAGAAAGAGGAAGGGAAAGGGAATGATCAGAACGTGAAGCGGATCAAAGGGTACAGACAGAAGGTCGAGACTGAGCTGTCCGATATTTGCACCGATGTGATGACTGTGATTGATGAACATCTGATTCCTTCTTGCTCTGGTGCAGAATCCACTGTCTTTTTCTACAAGATGTGAGTTCCTTTTCAATCTGTGTGGATGTTTTAGCATTGATTCATCCTCAAAGGCAAAATTTCTTTTTCTGAAACTAAGTCTTATTTCTTTGTGTAGTCTATAATGTTTACCTTTTTCTCGTATTTGCTCAATGGTTATTGTGATGCACCTTTTTTGTTTATAGTTTCCTACTTTGATGGGCTTTTTGTGTCACAGAGGTTTTGTAACAACATCGTATGCTATAGTTCATACTTTGATGGGCTTTTATGTTGCTTGCTGCAGGAAAGGAGATTATTACCGGTACCTAGCAGAATTTAAGGCCGGTGATGAGAGGAAAGAGGTTGCTGATCAGTCCATGAAGGCATATCAGGTTTGATCTCTTACTGATAGATCTCCACTGTAGTTACATGCTTGTTTGCTTACCAAGACTCTAAAACTCTAATTTTATCTCTCCATTGCCTTATTTCCCGTTGCAGGCGGCTTCTACTGCTGCAGAGGCTGATCTGCCTCCTACACACCCCATCAGGCTGGGTTTGGCCTTGAACTATTCAGTGTTTTACTATGAAATTCTCAACTCTCCTGAAAGGTTTGCCTCGACCTACTCAGCATTTTACTACAAAAATGTCTTGGGGTGCTTAGTATTTTCTTTCTTTTGGTAGCAAAATTTTTGGAACTTCCTCATGATAATATCTTACTTTTTTCCAGGGCTTGTCACCTCGCAAAGCAAGCTTTTGATGAAGCAATCCATGAACTGGACACTCTCAGCGAGGAATCTTACAAGGATAGCACATTGATCATGCAGCTCTTAAGGGATAACCTGACTTTGTGGACTTCTGACATCCCAGACGATGGTGGTAAGCTGTCTGCTTTCTGCTGTTAAATTTGTCGGCCTCTGCCTCATTAGCACAGTGGAACCATTTCCGCTCCTCATTGTGTTGGCTCTTAAATTCTTTGCAATACCATTGCAATCAATCGGTTGTCTATCTAATACACACTGAATGTAAGCTCATGGATATAGCTAGTAAACTTGCTAAGTACCTAGCTGCCTCCTTAAAAGAATATCCCTGTTCTTTATTGAACATGTTTTGTGGGTGATTTGTTTGTGTTAATGTTGGTCTTACTGATGGCAGAAGAAGGTAAGCTCGAAAAGGGCGGTGGGGGTGAAGATGCTGAGGTTAGTTATCTGTTGAGCTCGTGATGATCGATTTCTTTCCCTTTCCATTAGCATGTCAAACATTTCATTCTCATTGCTATCATGTTGTCCCTTCCTTTGCAGTGAGAGAAGTAAATGGATGGAGGAGCTGGGGTAGTGCGCGGTGTTGGCCATCATATGACTTGGGAGAATGGTTTGTGTCCCTTGTGTGGGTGTTGTTAGTAGTCTGTAGCTCGATTATTCTTTGTTTCTAGAGAAATTGAAGTTCCAAAAGTTTGCACTTTTTTTTCTGTATTTTCTTCTTAATGCTTGGTTTGATGTGTGGGGAGGGGACTACTACTACTCTTTAGGGTTTTAAGCAGCAGCAGCAGCAGCAGCAATTGCTTCTTGTTAAATGCCATTAATTAACCAACTAAAAGATTCGTGTCCAGTTGCTGAAAGTATATTTCTTGTCGTGATTGCTAACTTTAGCATCTACAGTTCTTCTCATTCTCAAACATCCAAACGGATTGTGTATTAGGAAGAATTGTTTTAAAAAGGAAGAAAGAGAGAAGAGCGGGTCAAAATGTTTTACAACCACAGATGAAAAAAAGTTTGTAAGCCAGTGTCTGTAATTTCCTTGTCCTTATATAAACGGAAGCCTCTTCTTCCATCCCAAACAGCCAAGATAATATAATACAATACTTGAACAAAACAATGGAGAAGGTTTTCATTGTAGCATCAGCCCTGATCTGCTTGTTAGGCCTGCTGGGCACGGGCACTGCCGATACCTTCACCGTGGAAGGCAAGGTCTACTGCGACACCTGCCGCACCCAGTTCATCACCAGGATCACCGAGTTCATGCCAGATGCAGTGGTGCGGCTGGAGTGCAAGGATCGCGAGGGCGGGTCGATCACCTTCAGCGCGGACGCGATCTCCGACACGCACGGTGTGTACCACATTCCGGTGCAGGGAGACCACGAGGACGAGATCTGCGAGGTGTTCTTGGTGAAGTCCCCCAGGCCAGACTGCAGCGGGATCCCCAAGCCGGAGAAGAACAAGGAGGATTCGGCCAGGGTCAGCATCACCAAGAACAACGGCATGATCTCCGGGGTCAGGAGGGTCAGCCCCATGGGCTTCTTGATCACCAAGGCTAAGCCCGAGTGCGCGGAGGTCCTCAGGGAACTTGGCATCACCCCTCAAGGCCTCGTCCCATAACTACCTAGTCCATTCCATTAACAAGTAAATCTAAAACTTACGTTACGTATGACGCCAAAACCAAAATGGCTAAAACACACAACCTTTCTTCATTCAATTTCATGTTTCATTTCTGTTTTTATTCGTCGTGATTAAATGTGTTTGTACAAGGAGGATCTGGTATGGTTAATTTCACCGCTGCCTCTCTCAATTACGTACTCTGGATTCATCTCCCTAGTATATATATTCATTCATTCATAAGGAAATTCTTGCTTCTTGTGATGATGACGACGAAGGTGTAAGGAAGTGGTTAAGTGCCATACACGGGCCTGTATAAGATCCAGCATAACCTTCTAATCTAGCCAAATGGTCGTGTGTTCGAATCTTCATGACTCCCAATATTAACAGTTGATTAAGGAACAAGGTATGGTGGGCCTGTGCAAACTTCAAGCCCATGGGTTGGCTTTCGTTTGAGGGGGCCTGTTAGAGAGTAGTATAAGATCCAGCAGAACTTTCTCCCAACAACTCGAGTTATTGGGAGCAACAGGTTTATGACATGGTATCAGAGTCTGGTTTGTCCTTGAGGTCACGTGTTCAAGTCCTCACGACCCCCAATATTAACTGTTGTCTTTCAAGCACATGGTATGGCGGACCTGTGCAAACTTCAAGCCCATGAGTCGGCTTTCGTTTGAGGGGGCGTGTAAGGAAAGCATAACCTTCTCCCAACAACTCGAGTTATTGGGATCAACTGGTTCTTGACATGGTATCAGAGCCTTCTGTGACCGAGAGGTCTTGTCTTCGATTCCCGGTGACCCCCATTCGTTAAGCACATGGTATTCTTGTCTTCAGACCTGTGCAAACTTCAAGCCCTTGTGAGTGGCTTTCCTTAGAGGGGGCGTGTTAGTGTTGTGGTATATGATCCAAGAAGCAACGCACTGTTGCCCGCTCTAGCACTGAGGCTGAATATCGTGCTCTTGCACTGGCTGCCTCTGAGACTGTCTGGCTTCAGAATCTACTCACCGAACTTCATTACACTCTCCCTCAGGCACCGACCATCTTCTGTGATAATCTGGGGGCGATTCACTTCAGCTCCAATCCCGTTTTCCATTCTCGTATGAAGCATCTTGCTCTCGACTATCATTTTGTGAGACAACTGGTCACTTCGAAGGCTCTTCACCTCCGTCACGTGCCTACTGCATCTCAGTTAGCTGATGTTCTCACCAAAGCACTTCCCTCTACTCGATTTTGTCTGTTGCGTTCCAAGATTGGTCTTGCTGACGCGTCGTCCATCTTGCGGGGGCGTATTAGGGAGAATTCCCGATAGTTGTTGTATTACTTGTCCAACAAGTTATCCTTCTCCTACTTGTACTTGTATTCTACAACTCTGTACACATGTATAAATATTTGTCTCCTCAATAATACAATATACAGCTCATTGCAAACCTTACATGGTATCAGAGCCTTCTGTGACCGAGAGGTCTTGTGTTCGATTCCCGGTGACCCCCATTTGTTAAGCACATGGTATTCTTGTCTTCAGACCTGTGCAAACTTCAAGCCCTTGTGAGTGGCTTTCGTTTGAGGGGGCGTGTTAGTGTTGTGGTATATGATCCACGATTGAACCTCTCCCAACAATTCGAGTTATTTGGACCAACTGGTTTATGACACGGTATCAGAGCCTTCTATAACCGAGAGGTCTTGTGTTCAATTCACGGTGACCCCCATTTGTTAAGCACATCGTATTCTTGTCTTCAGACCTGTGCAAACTTCAAGTTCTTGTGAGTGGCTTTCGTTTGAGGGGGCGTGTTAGTGTTGCGGTATATGATCCACGATTGAACCTCTTCCAACAGCTCGAGTTATTGGGATCAACTGGTTCTTGACATGGTATCAGAGCTGGTTTGTCCTTGAGGTCACGTGTTCAAGTCCTCATGACCCCCAATATTAACCGTTGTCTTCAAGCACATGGTATGGCGGGCCTGTGCAAACTTCAAGCCCATGAGTCGGCTTTCGTTTGAGGGGGCGTGTAAGGAAGTGGTTAAGTGCCATACACGGGCCTGTATAAGATCCAGCATAACCTTCTCCCAACAACTCGAGTTATTGGGAGCAACTGGTTCTTGACATGGTATCAGAGCCTCGAACCGAAAGGTCATGTGTTCGAATCTCCACGACCCCCAATATTAACAGTTGTCTTTCAAGCACATGGTATGGTGGGCCTGTGCAAACTTCAAGCCCGTGGGTTAGCTTTCGTTTGAGGGGGCGTGTTAGAGAGTGGTATAAGATCCACGATTGAACCTCTCCCAACAACTCGAGTTATTGGGATCAACTGGTTCTTGACAGAAGGCGGTGAAGATGTGATCATTGTTATTGAATCAAATTAGATTTGAGTCATCGACACACACTAACAAAAATTGCAGTTTGTTTTCATTAACATTTTCGATATCAGCTCATCATGATGAACTCATTCAGAACCTGTTCATAATTTCAAAAAACTTCATTTCGTAATATCCTAACTCTAAGAACGTTGAATCGCCATTGCTTCTTTGAATGAAGGATGTTGTATTGAACCACTAAATGGTAGTGGCATGTCAATGAAGGATGTTGTTCCCCCACTCTTTTCACGATATAAAGATACACAAGGAAAAATGGGCTGGTCAATGAATTCACTTAGGGGTCGTTTGGAAGTTGTGATTGTTAGAGTAGTGTTTGTTGAATACATGTATTGTGCACAGTACAATGTTTGGAAGTGCCAAAATGTAAAACAATGCATAGGTAGGTCCCACCAACAATCACAAAAAATGATGCATTATACAATCTCAACTAAAAGTTGAGATTGTTGTGATTGTTGATTTTAGATTTGTGTCAACTTTTTCTTTCCATTTATATCCCTAATAGTTTTTGTCTTATTCTAAAAGTTGAGGGTAAATGTGACATTTTTCCATAAAAGTAATTTATGTAAATTAATGCATAAAGTAGAATCTCAACAACCAAACATTGTATTGTTAAAATGCATCCATTGTATCAATACATGCATAATGCATTTATATTATGGTGATTCATTACAATGCAACGATTTAACATTCGCAACTTCCAAACAACCCTAGATCACGATTTTGAGTTAGAGTGCAACAAATACAGTGATAAATTATTAACTAACGAGCAAGCTCCACTACAATAAGTAGAAATCATATATGTGGTCAAGACAATCAACCACCATGTCATGTATTCTCAAGCATTTACAAATTATTTTACCTCATGCCATTTAATATCGGGAGCCTGGAGGTAAAAAAAGGCCTAATGGGAGAATGGGCTTTCGTAGCCCAATTTATGAGCCCAATGTTTGTATAGCCCCAAAACGATGTGTAACTGCCTAAACCAAATAAAAGAAGAGAGAATTCTAATTCCAAAGACCGCTTCCAGTCCCCAGGCCCCAGCTATTTGCCGTTAGCCACGCGTCAAGCATCCCGCGTCGATAGGAAATAATTGAACGGCAGCGATCATTCAAGAAACAGACGATTAAAGCAGCCTAAGCTCGAACAGAAGCCGTTAAGCTATTATAAAGGGTGGGCCAATCGATATTCAGTTTTTTTTTTTCACATTCACCAATCCATCTCTCCGGTTTACGATTGGGTTAATTCTCTAAATACAGATAAAATTAAACCAAATTCCTAAACTACCACACTTTTAAAAAAAATTCCCAAAATACCTAAGTTTGGAGTGGTTCGAGTTTGAGGAACTCGAACTACTAACCGGTTCGAGTTTAGGAGACTCGATCTAGTCGTAGATTGATGATATAAGCCTCGAACCATGTGGAGCTGAAGTGGTTCGAGTTCAGTGGACTCGAACCACTCCTTTGAAATTTCCAACAACCTTAACTTTGTGCTCGGTTATCCGATCGTAGCAAACTTTTTTTTCATTTCGCATAACTTTTTGAGGACTACAACTTTTATAATAGAAATATTTTCAAAATATATGTGAAAAGTGAAAAATAAAGTTAAATGTACTCCCAAACCACCTTATATTAAAAACTATTCCTATTTTGAAAATTTATTCCTAGTAAATGTTGTAGTACTCAAAAAATTATGCAAAACAAAAAAAAACTTTGCGACGTTCGGATTGCGGAGCACAAAATTATGATCCTCCAAAGTTTGACAAATTCGAAAATTTGCTCGTTTATGGGTAGCAAATGACGTTTTCTAGGAAGATAGCCATCCAAAAAATTTCTCGTTTGGAAAAATATTGCTCTTTTGGCAGAAATTCCCTATATATAAAAAATTTCCCGTGCATTCGCCCCGAGAAAATGTCATTTGTTACCCCTAAATGAGCAAATTTTCAATTTTGCCAAACTTTAGAGGATCATAACTTTGTGCTCCGCAATCCGAACGTCGCAAATTTTTATTTTGTTTTGCATAATTTTTTGAGTACTACAACATTTACTAGGAATAAATTTTCAAAATAGGAATAGTTTTTAATATAAGGTGGTTTGGGAGTACATTTAACTTTATTTTTCACTTTTTACATATATTTTGAAAATATTTCTATTATAAAAGTTGTAGTCCTCGAAAAGTTATGCGAAATGAAAAAAAAGTTTGCTACGATCGGATAACCGAGCACAAAGTTAAGGTTGTTGGAAATTTCAATGGAGTGGTTCGAGTCCACTGAACTCGAACCACTTCAGCTCCACATGGTTCGAGGCTTATATCATCGATCTACGACTAGATCGAGTCTCCTAAACTCGAACCGGTTAGTAGTTCGAGTTCCTCAAACTCGAACCACTCCAAACTTAGGTATTTTGGGAATTTTTTTTAAAAGTGTGGTAGTTTAGGAATTTGGTTTAATTTTATCTGTTTTTAGGGAATTAATCCTTTACGATTCCCCTCAATTCAAAGAAGAAACAAGAAAAAGGAAAAAAGAAAAACCTCTGAGAAATTGTCCCTGCTCTGCTCCTCCCCACCAGTCCAAAGAAGGCATGTGCTACGCCTTGAACGAGACGGTGGAGATTTGCAAGAAGGCGGAGCGCTTCGCCGGGGCGTACTACAGAGCCACCGTGGCCGCCGCCATCGGATACACGCGCTACCTTGTCCGGTACGAAACCCGCTACTCCCTCAAGACCGACACCGACACAGTGTACCTGATGGAGGCCGTCGACCCCGACGAGATGCGCCCATTGCCGCCCCAATTCTCCTACGAGAACCGCAAGCTCAACGACCGGGTCGACGCATTCATCGACGGCGCCTGGCGGGTCGGCAGAGTCACCCGCTTCGTCGACCCCAATTTCTACGTCCGGCTCGATCACGACGCCCGCCGGGTGGAGCATCATTGCCCCTTCTACAAAGTCCGCCTCCATCTCGAGTGGCGAAACGAACAGTGGTTCTACTGCCACGACGACTGGTACGCCTGCCCAATTGAATCAATTAATCAACCCCCCCCCCCCCCCCCCTAATCTAATGATTAGCGAATTGATTAGAATGGATTCTTGCATTGATCATCTGCCTTTGATTTGAGCGATTGGGGATTGGAATTTTGGGGGGAAGGATAATTATTAGTCAATTCTTGGTCAGTTCTTTAGGGAGCCATTGGCATTTGGCATGGGCATGGGCATGGCGCTTGTTAGTTTCCCAGTTGACCAGTAGTTTACTTTGTTTCTTTTCTTTTCTTTTTTCTTTTCCTGCCGAGGGAGTCCGTCAGTCAGGGTACAGAAACCAGAAAAGGTCGAGTCAGATCAGAACCCTCGAAGGACGGGTCGTTAGCCCGCCTGCCTCGAGACTCGAGACTCTAACTTTCTGTTAAGAAGGGCCCAAATCTTTGATTTGAGGTCCAGCCCAGTTTCGGAGCTGATGGGCTAATTTCATTGTGTGTTTTTCAAATATCGGGGCAGGCCTCAGGTCCAGAATCAGAATCAGGATGGGAATCCGGATCCGCCACAGGCTGACCAGAGTCAAAATAAAAATCAGGGTGGGAATCCAGAACACGAGCAGATTCAGGATCGGACAGATGAAATGTTCCGCTCTGCAGTGGGCCTGCCGGACTATATGATTGGGGGGAGTCTGGATGAGCTTCGCGATCCATCTGGATCTGATGGCGAGGAAGGAAAAAAGCAGCAGCCCACTGACTAACAGAAGGCCCATCCGAGGGGTACATATGGGCTAGTATGAGATAGGGCCCAATTAGATAGATATGAGGAATTTGGTATATAGCTGTAGTATAGCTCCATCTCCTCATGCCATGTGGGGTTTTTGGTATTGATGGTGATGATTCTGTTTTTGCATCTGGGTCTGGGAGCATATAATTCCACATCTACACTTTTTGAGAGCAACAATGTTCAATATACAAAAAAGAAAACTTCTTTTCCAGGTAGTTGAGAGATTGGAATGAGATGTCTAGCTAGCTTATCATCTAGAAGAATAATGTTTCCTTATTGTACAGTTTCTCTTTCTTTTGCCTTTTCTTGTAGGTTTTATGTCCAATTCATTGAATGTTTGCATCTGCTTCGAATACGATTCTTTTTTTGTTGCATCTAATTCTGTAATTAGAAGAGAATGGACAAGAAGCTTTTGGAAAATTAATAATAAGAAGAAGAGCGAGGTTTGGTTGGGAATTAGATGGTACACGGCAACTCTTCTGTCTTTATAAACTAACTAACTAATAGCAGGGGGATGATTAGTGATAATTGGAGTTGAATGTTTCAAATTTGTTTAATTTCCCTAAACATTATTATTGCTTTTCATTTGTTTTTAATAATAATGATAATGAAGTCTTACTCGAAGACTTTGTCGCTCATTTGTTGTTGGTGAGCAGGGGAAATTAAGGGGAACCCAACCTCTCAATTGTAAAATATACATATAGGGATAACAAATGATATCATAACGTGCAAGCTTTTTTATTTATAAAAAGGGTATAATGAGCTTGAACTGAAGATGTTTTTTTCCCCTTTTTCGGTCTGAACGCACTGGTTGTATGCTTTTTCAGTTAAACTTTTTGCGCCGTGGAATATGGAAATGTCACATTTTTTTTCTTCTTCCATGACTTATTAATTTTTTGTTTCCAACCAAAAAATATTCTTCTGTTTCCGTTTGATTTGCAGGAGTCAAGTGTCCATCCTATGAACACTTCCGTCCCTACTGTTAGAAGGAAAACTTCTCCTAGTCACCAACAGGACAAAAAACTTGAATATAATAATTCTTTGCTTTCATGGATTTTTCAGATATTTGTGTGCGTTATAAGATAAATTCGAACAAGTTGTAAACTGGAAATTGTGAATTGTTCATTTTAACAAGTTTTTATGTACTTTATGAGAGTTGTGATAGAGTTGCTCATATGTATAAAATTGAGATGAATATAACGCTTTATTCTATTAAAGTTTTTGGAGCATATTGAGATTGGTGTCACTCCCAGATAGGATTAGGAAGGCAAGAGGCCATCGCTGGATAAAAGAAAATGGAAATTTAGTTTGGTTTGGTTGACAAGAGATGGTATGAAAGGGAATTGCAGCCTAATAGGTCTTTCTGTCATATTTACACTTTATAGTATTCGCGTTCATATTAAAACATCAAGTTTTTCTAATAAAAAAAACATAGAAACAAACAGTCTCTTCTTTGATTTTCTTGGTATCATTTTCTTCATAAACGCCAAAATATGGTTGAAACTTGAAGCCCAGAAAAGGAAGGAAGGGCTCCTTTGTATATATTTGTACGTAACCCACTTGGTTAGATTAGAGAAACGCTCCCAACTTTTATCGTTGATCACTTAAGCCTTTTTTGTAGTGTGTACAACTGTACATATACATAAAGACAAACGATCGAGTACGTACAAAAACAAAAGTTGATTAGTAGTCTGTCAAGAATTTTACACAACCTGCTCAGCTTTGTTAACTCCTTAATTAATTACTGATAAATAAAATCTTACCTCTTACCAAGTCTCCATCAAAGTGCGAAGTTCAAACTCCCACATCGTTTATCCTACTAAGATTTCGTTGCAGTAAAGGGTTTGAAGCGTAGATTTATCAAAATTTTCATAATAAGAGAGTATCTACATCTTCATTTATGAAATTATTTTTTCCTATTTTATCCATTTGTTTACTTATTCCACTAAATATAAAATAAATTATCAATATTTTTTTGAGCCCCTCTGATTTTTTTTATTGAATGTAAACAATCGCAATTACCAAACAATTATACTTTTAAATTTTTTACCAACAATTGGTATTAGCTAGAATCTTTTAATTGTTTGTAATCTAAAGATTTAGACTTCAGTTTCCCAGCCTAAGAGATTAGGTAATTTAAGTTCGTGATTCTGAACTTTAAATTCAAAATTCCAAACCCTCATTTTCTGCCTTCTCCATTCATATTGAGGGCTGATAAAATAGTGAAAATGTCATCATAGTTATCATCACTGCCAGCTTAATTTCGTTGTGATTTGGCTGATTAATTAGGTATATCTAATACGAAACAGAACAAACTTGGATATGGTTAGATTTGTACATCTTTTATAATAATTTGATTAATTTCTTTCCGATATACATGTGATTATGATATGATCACATACATAATAATTTCTAAGCGGAGAATTCAAAGAGAGCGAGGGAGGAAGGAGGGGGGCAAAAAGGGGAATCAATAATTAGTAAGAAACCAAAACTAGCTAATTTACACACGGTTGACCACCTGAGTCGCACCGCCGCCGCTTGATCGGGAAAACATCCCGAAACCCACCAGCCGCCGCCGCCAATTGCCACTCCTCCACCACCGCCTGAAACGGATGATGAACCCCGCCGGCGGGAGGACTGATCCGGGCGCCGGGGGGCTTGTTCTTGCGGCGGCCGGCGCCGACGGGAACGTTGCGGAGGGCCCCGCCGGCGGTCCAGTAGCGCTGGCAGCCTTTGCAGAAGTGGCGGGGCTGGTTGACATTGTAGTTGTTGAAGTAGCAGAATTTGGTCTCGAGGCTCTTGCACCTAGGGCACGGGATTATCTTGTCTGGCTTCTTGTCCAAGCTCGGCGAATCGCCGTCGCCGTCGCTGCCGCCGTCATCGTGATCCTCCTTTTCGTCGCCGACGTGATGGCTCTCTTCCTTGATGGTTGCTTTTACCGCCGGCACGGCGATGGTCTTTCCAAACAACTTGATCCCCTCTTCTTGGCTAGCCATGTGTTTTGTTGTTTCCTTTTGGAGTTGGGGTTTGGTTATATGGTTTTGTACATGGAAGAGCAAATGGAAGGAAGAGTGAGATGTGTATATATATAGTGAGAGGGAAAAAGGTTGTGTGGAAAGGAGGGAGGAGTAGTTTAAGAACATAAGGAGGAGGGAGTTAGCTTTGTTTTATTCTTTTATTTTGAAAATAAGAAATGTATATTGTTTTGATATTACTAATATTAAGGAAGTAAGGATTTTATTTCTTATTTAATTTATTGAGAAGGGTTCATGACTAGTTGTTACTTGTTATACAATTTTCTTATAGCTTCCATGATTCAAGCTCAAAATTTATAAAGAAAATTTTATATGTGATGTTTTGAAAAATTGTATTATATATTAAATCGATCAGGTCTCAAATTTAAACCTTCTATCTATTCATGAATGAGACCCATTATCATAGGTTCTAGGCTAGCTTCATACCCTACAAAATTTATGAAATCGACGAATTTATATTTCTAATTGTACTAATAAGTGCTACAAAATTCCCTCAAATTAATATGTGGCGAGAATTAAATTTGGAAAACACAGTTGCATCTCCTACCCCGTGAATCACTCATCGATGAAACAACTTAACATTTAATGGTTAGACTCAAAATTTGACGGATTGTGTGAACGAGGTAGTGATTGAGTGGTAATGCTGATGGTTTTCAGAATGAAACTCCCCCTCATCCACTTCTTTAGTAGCACTTTGTTACAGATTTCTGTAAAAAAAGTAAGATAAATTATGATCGACAGTCTCACGAAAAAATGATTGATAGGGGTTTCTCTTCTTTTACATGATGATTGATAGGGTTTGGTTCGGTAAAGTGCTTCTAAGGTTTCTTTTTTCTCCCTTTGTTTGGGGAGAGATAAGCCGCCAGGGAGAAGGGAAACCGGAAAAAGGAGTAGGTGGCGTGGAAAAGCTGATGATTGAGCTTTTCTTGTCCACATCATTACTCTACTCCACGACGCTCAAAAAAAAAAAAGAAAAATTACTCTACTCCACATCATCATCGTCCTCTTCTTTAAACTATTATTAACAATAGCCATTCTCCCCTCTTCCTCTTCCTGCAGTTTTGGCTTTGTTGTTTTGCTTCATTAGCAAGGGATATTGGGTAAAAGTCTAATCCGTGGGCTCCATTTTCTACGTGTATGTCGCGTTACAAAGTGTCAAAGGGCACTTGGAGTATCGCAAAAGGGGAAATGGGGAAAAGGTTAGGAAAGGAATAAGGAAGAGAACAACATCTACACACTGCCCTTAGCTAAGCTAGCTGGTTTATACACTGTTCTTTTTTTTTGGTTTGGGTTAGAATCAAAGTAGAACCTTGTGCAGTTGTGCTCACACTTTTCCCTTTCCGACACTGTTGCACTCAACTGATACCCTCAAAGTTGTGAGTTCTACTAGTACCACTTACTTATTACAAGAGCGATTTCGTTGTTCATTCAGACTTGATTATAAATTTTTCTTTTCAATTTAGATGTTTTGTACTTATAAGAAAGGACGACCTCTAGAAGGAAAAGTATGAAGTGTAGACACCACATTTTGTCCGGGCAATTTACTAATTCGAACTACTGATTAAGAGTAGTTGAGTATTCGGTATGTTTTAAATTGACAATAGTCACTCGTAAACATCTCTATATATGATTAACATTTAGTAAAACTAAGGATGCTGAGACATCAGAGTTTGTTTTGGACATGGGTCGAGTTGTTAAAATTTGGGCGATTAAACAAATTTAGCGATAGCTAACTCTATTTGCTAAAAAATAAAAATTGATTAGTGGATTTGGGACTTAACTTCGAGAACAATTAAAGATAAGGAAATAAGTAATGGTCTTATTAAAATAAATTACAATTTACAAACACATTACTAAATAAAATTACAAAACTACAAATACAACATTGTTAAGCCCAAGTCAATGATAATTATATACAAATAAGATTCAACGATAAAATAAAGTCAACTCTGAAAGTCATACCCAAAATCAATTGTTCTAATTCAATCAAACCGGTTGAACCCAGCCTGAACCAACTCGACCCATACCATCTGAACCAAGCCGGTTCGATCCAACCCAATCTACAACCTACTTACCACTAGAGGGCGGCTCCTACATACCCTCAAAGCCAATTACATGGTGCCACCTCTGCAGTTTTTTACTATAAAAAGAGCCCTTCAGCTCTTGGGAAAAGAGGAGGAAAAAAAACATTCCCTGAACCCTCCTTCTGACAACCGATTCCTTCTGCTCTGCTCCTTCTCCTTCTTCCTCAAAAATTCCAGACAGAAAAGACAGGCCAAAAAAACAAACTAAAGAACAAAAATTCCACCAACTCTCCTTGTTTTCCCCTGACACCTTCTTCCATCCGTCCTTCCTTCTCCTTCTCCTTCTCCTTCTCCTTCTCCTCTCTTTTTCTTTTCTTTCTTTTTCCATCTCTTACTCGAAACCAGAACACAAACAGAGGACCAAAAGGCCAAAAGGGACTTAGAGATCCCTCGCCACAAAGCATCCTACCACTACCGCCAATATCAGCAAAAAACAGCAAAGGAGGGGTCAGAAATATCATCAAACAACAAGTGTAACGGTTGGTACCAAACTAAATTCCAATGATCATCTTTATCATTCATCATCTTAAATCATCTTACTAAGTTATTTTCAAAACCAAAACTCAATCAGCCTCAATCAAATTACAACTTTGACCTGTAAACTCCAAAATAAATCAAGCTCTAATGAACTTCAAGCAAATTACAAGATGGCTAATCCCATCATAATAGGAAAATAAATCAACGAAAAAGATTTAGTTGCTCTCTTTATAAGTTCATCATATTTATGTTCACATATATTTTAGCCTTTGTCATTTACTTCAGTATTTCAATTTAAATGTCTTCTGGTTCTTATCATTCAAGCATATCACGAGTAAAACTATATTTGTTTACTTTCTTTGTCTCATGTTACTTGCTTTCCTTCATTTAGTATACTAAAAAACACATACACCACGCTATCGTCCAAACCATAAGCAATCAAAATCAGTTTTGATATTCACTTTTAACTAACTAAACCCACAAGTTTCCATATCTCTAACATACGACATAAAACCACACATGTATCCATCACCAAAACCCGCATATTTTCACAATCCAGACTTTAAATTTAAAGGATGGTCTCAAAACCATTTCAGACTCAGTTTGTTAGTTTACAACTCCTGCAAAATTTTAGGTTCAAAAATTGAAACATACCCCAATCTAATCACATTTAACTCATTTTTAATCAATCACCATGAGTACCCTAAATCAAATCCACTAAACACACACCACAAAATTTCAGTTCCAAACCAAATAAACTTACCATAGCCGAATTCTCAGAATCAACACCCCAATATAACCGCCAGACTAGGGCCCAAACAATTTCAAATCTCAAGTATTCAAATCAATCAAGAAATTCGCAAAGCTTCTAAAAATCTCAAGCACTAGCAGGGATTTTTAGGTTACCACCGAGTTTTTATTACTAAACACAAAATCTGGGTTTTTGAACCACAACACTAAATCAATCAATCCCAAATTCCACATACTATCAATACCATAAATACACGGAATTTTCCAATACTGAAGCGGAGCATCAGCAAACCAAGCATCGCTTTAAACCCACAATAAAATCAGTTTTCTGGGTTTTAAAATCCCTAACCAGTCTAATTCGAGTTTGGAAAGATAATACAATAATCCCTTCAGAGCATGAAATCTAACAAAAACAACTAATCATAGTCAAAATCTAAAAAATCAAGAAAACGCCTAAAACTTAGCACGGTTTACCAATTTCAAAAGCTTACCTCATTTCCGTCGTCGCCGGCGAAACCTAGATCTGCCGGCAGCGACCATCTTCTACCTTTCGTTCCTCTGCTTCCTTCCTCACCCATGATTAAAACCCAAACCTTCAAGAGATAGAACAAAGTCAGATTAGCAATAGACAAAACAAAAATCAAAATCTCAAAACCAAAAACACCCTCAACGCTTACCGTTGGGTTCCACTTTGGTTTTGTCGACACCGGCCAGAGTTACTCCACTCTGTCGCCGGAGGTTTTTTTTTCTCTCCGCACCCTGCAAATTCTGACCGCTAGTCATCCCCGTTTCCTATCATGAACAAAAACCCCCAAAATTCAAATCAAAACAGAAAAGTGAAAACATTCAGAACCCTAAAACCAAAATCAAACCCTTAAAATTCGACATGCAAGTGAGAGAACTTGATCTCACCTTCTTCCACCGTCGCCTACCATCGTCCTGCCCGCTCCGCCGCCGTCCTGGCATTCTTCCATTCTCCTCGGTTTGTTATTAGGAGTGAAGAGATGAGACGTTTCGTTTGGTTTCAAGGGTTGAGGTAGAGAGAAGCGACGATTTGGGTCGATTTAGGGGAGCTAGGTTGATTTGTCGTTCTTTGGGAGGTGAGGGACGAACACAATTGAGAAAGAGAAGGTTCGAGATTGAGAGAGAGGGGAGTTCAGGATTAGGGTTTCTTTCTTCAGATAAGGAAAGGGCGATAGAGAGGGGTGAATAAGGGTGAGCGGCTAGGGTTAGGATTTTCACCATAAAAAACCCCTTAAATACCCAACCCCACTCCTTTAAAACGACCCGAATTGACCCTCAAAACGACCCAGGCGTCGTTTTTATCACCAAAACGACTCGAGAAGTTCAAAATGTCAAACAAAAAATTTAAGTGGCTGCTAGGATTCGATCGGTTAACCTTAGCGTTGTCACATAACACTAGTCAAGGGCTCAAGGCTTTAACCACTTAAGCCACTGCTTATCTTTCTAACACAATTACATTTCGGTTAAATTTTTACATACGTAATGTACATGTTAAATATATCAGTTCCGTCACTTTTGTTTATCTCGTAGAATTCCATTAAATCCTAGTGCACTATTAATACCTAAACTATAGGAAGGACTTGCTCAATTGCAGAAAAGTTCGTCAACCATATTCATTTCACAAATTTCCTTAATACGAAAGTCATATTCAATAGAACGTGACAATCGTGTAACCAATAAATGATTAAGTCAACACACTAAAAGTATCTTCAAAGAAGAAATGCTATACCTAAACTTACACAATCAATAGAACGTGTAAAGTTTTCTCTTTTAAAAACCGATCAACATTTAAAATATATCAATTTCGAACGAACTACGTGGACTTTGATCCCGATTAACTCGGGTACGTAGGCAACCAATAGGTTTCGAGTCCAACTAATAAAAAATATTTTCTTTACTTTCTAGATTTTGCGTCAATAGACGGATAATCGAATCATAATAATAAACACCAAACTATTTGAATTCTTTAATTAAATACATAATAATTCGCAAATAATAATACACCCAACTCTTAAAAACTTATCGATTTAAGCAGTACCCATTTGGGGCGTTGTGGGGTGTGAATACACTTCCCCACACGTAACCGTACTCCCGAACGTAGAACAATCTAAAATTCGCAGACCAGAATTCTGGTTTTAATCAAAAAAATTAAAACCGGAAAAGGGTGTTCGACCCACCCTGGAAGCGCGGCCGATGGCGACTCCAAATCGATTCGCGAGCGATACCCCGATCTCGGAAGGGCGGTTGCGACAGTGGCGACTCCGCTGGGGACTATAAAGAGTCGAGCTACGGTAACAAATCGATAAGTCTTTCTTTCCTTCGCTTATGGGTGTTCATATATTGTCTATGCTTTTAATTTATCTTGTATTTAATTATTTGCATTCATTCATAAAGCTCTATACCCGAGCTATCCCTTTAGAAAGTGAAAGGAGTAGCGTGACTTCTACAATAGTAGGGGAATAACGTGAAACTTTCTAACCAAGTTGAACTCAAATCCGAGGTTGATTTGAGGTATCTGGCTAACTCGAAAGAGTTATAGTTGGGTACAACTTGGGAGCCAATTCTTAGGAACTTCTCACCCAGCATATAGTCACCTTATAAAGCCGTCCAAACTTATCCAAGAGCCCACCTTAAACCTCATAGTTAAATCATCCACCAACCCTAGGTTTATCTAATCGGTGGTCATGTTTCTTATACTTTTGATGTATGTTTGCTTATAACATGATAAATTATGCTTTATCAGTTATTCATAAATTATGTGGGTCAATTATACGCAAATTTTTTTTTCTTCTAATCTTTGATTATCATTCTCCATTTATCCATTGAGTAATTATCAATGGAATTTCACAAATATTCATGCATCTGCCAGAAAACATCTTGCATAGGCATATTCACACCATTTCGCATGATTATCATATATTCATCTCATTTATCAACATGGCAGAATTTAACCATAATAAATCAAGAATTCTCTAAAATTGTTCATCCACGAGGATAAAGTCAACCCCTTTGTACCAGATCCAAGGTTGTGCTAATTCTAGAAGAAATTCGATGACAGCAAAGAAGTCAACGATACCTGGAAACAAATGAACTGAAAAGTTGCTATGATCACAAGGAATCTATCAGAAATTTCGAAGAAATTATTCGTTCAAACATCAATAACCCATGCCCAATCACGGAGTTCAGTAAGCCTTTAGAGCTTGATTTGAAGATGATGTAGCCCCGCATAATCAAATAAATGCGAGAAACTTCACCATATTGAAGAAATGTACCAGCACTTGCTTCATACTAAGGAATAAAGAGTTATTTGTATTTCCATATGTTTGGGACATTGTGTAATTGTTACCAATCTTGATTTAGTACCTTGCATTAATGATTCGTCTTTTTCAAATGATGATAATCTCTTCCAAATATTTAAAATAGACTTTTCTTCTAAAAAATGGAACACTTAAAATGCATTCATGTTTTCGAGTTAAGCCATGAGATTTTCATATTAAGTCAATATAAGCACCCCACTGGTGTCAAGTGATTATAAATACTTGTCGGTGTCAAGAATTTTTGCAACCCACAAATATTCAGAGAGTGCACACCCTACTAGTGTCGAGATTTTGAGCACCCCACTAGTATTGAGAGTGTAAACACCCCACTAGTGTCCACAAATTATATGAGCTAAATAGTTGAAGGGTGTAATGAGGATACGACATCAGGCTACTCGTAGAAAGCTTGTCACAACCAGATCCGATCTTCTCCATCAAAGCATGGCTCAACCAGAAAGGAGGTTGAGTAGCCAAATCATGGTCCATAAGCATCGATATGCCGACATCATAATAGCCAATTTCTCTCAAAGCCCTAACGGCCATAAGATTGAGGAGGTTGGATGATCTAATTAGACAAACTCACATCATCACTTGAGTTTGTAGGATACAAATAGCCTCGTTGTCGTCCAAATGCTTAATTCCTAAATCCGATTTGTTAGATATTCAAGTAGAGAAAGCATCCGAACAATACATTGTCGGCATAAGATATCTCTCTTCTTCAAGAAAGGAATGACCAATTTTGCCTAGTCAACAAGGAATACTCACAAAGATCGATATATCGACCAAATATCCTAAATCATTGGTGCTCGTGCACAAAAATAGAAGAGTCAAAATGACAACATGTAGGGGGCATTACAAAGCCAAGTAAGTCCCACACACAAAGAAAAAGAGCAAAAAAAATTTCAAAAGGAAAGAAAAGAAAATCAAGATAAAAGAAAAAGCTCGTGGGACTTACACGTTAGATACCCCCTCACAAGCACTTTGAAGTCATAATTACTCAAACTAGTCCGAGTGGGAGGTTATTTACTACCTTTTCTAAAAAGGCCAAAAGGATGATTTTGAGTCTACCGTCGACATGGTCACAAGAGCGATGTAGATTCATTCTCTCAATCAACCTTATCTACACACTCATGGCGGGCTAGTCATCAAATTAATCACCTCTCGAAATGAAGGGTATTCTTCTGCCAAGCCTGAAGAAATGACTCAAGTAAACTCGAAATAGGACGGGGCTCCCAAAACAGAATGTCTGCCTAGTCTAAATTCTACCCATAATCATCCTCATTATCCATCAACTGAACTTTCACTTGAAGATAAACAAAGAACCACCATGATAACAAAGACTTCAACATCCATGCTTGCGCCACACAAGTGTCTTCAACATTCATTATTTGGATTACCAATGAGATGTCGAAGCTTGTATCATACCAAGATCTCCTTATCCATCCTTTCGAGGTCAAGCAAGGATCTCGACAAGTGAGAAGATTTTCATAATCCAGCTTCTACTAAAAATGACCTCAGTTACTTCGCTACTCAAGCTTACCCCTCAAAAACCAAAAGTCCAAGACATTGGGGGCAACATGTTCCAAATATACCCACAAATATTCCCAAGAAGAACCACCATTTTCATGGAAAATGAGACTTCATCAACGTATATTTCTTTATCCCTCAGTTAACGTCATACTTTGGGGGCAAGCCAGATCTCTCAGCAAAAACCTTACACGAGACCTCTTACCATTAGAGTCATACTAGGACAAGAGCTCCTTTCATGACATTCGAGAACTTTACCACAGGACCATACAAAGATCACCCATTCTCTCTATGATCAGTCTCTACCTCAAGCACATTTAACCATCAACATTGTGACCAGAAATCTTGATAGCAGTCGAAGTGTCGTATACTCGGAGCACCCATAGGAATGAGTGTGAGCGAAATTGAGCGTGAGAGTGAATGAAAGTGAGGGCTTATGAATATCTCATGGCATGGCTTATAAAAAACAAATTTTAAACAATGTGGCAATAACCACATGATAAATTATTTTCTCAAAATTGCACACACTTCCCTCAATCGAGGCTTTGGTTTCTAAAAATCAGGTTCCCATTATACATTTTTCAAACAAGATTTTCAAACATTGTTTGCATTCGTCTTAAATCAAGATTGGCAAAAGTTACGCTTTATTTCAAAGAGTGGAAAGCAAGTAACATCTTCCCGGGGGCAAATGGGTGTGACCCAACAAAAGAAAGAAGTTCAAATGCTCATAGTGGGTTTCCTTACTCTCCAAATCATGAGTAAACAAGAAATCTCAGAGATCTTGAATCACTCTGTTCAAGCTATCCTGCTATTAAGTCAACTCATCCTTAAAGCAACTTTCCTATAAGGAGCTCATGACTACCAATTTACCATGATTACTCAAGAGTGAGACGATATGTGGAACCCTAGCTTGAGAAACAAGCAACCCAACAGTTGGCACCAATGGGACATACCACAAGATGAAAGTGCACAACAGATCATGGGATACAACTTGATGTGGCCTTGAAGATGGATAATTTGAAATTCTCACAAGTCCAATACTCAATCTTCTCACTAATTCGTTGTGAGATTCCATATACTCTTCACCAATTGGAGGAACGGGTCGATCGACTATCCTCTCATGGCCTATTATGTGGCTCACACCTTCCAGCGAAGTCAATCAAACATATCTTTGTAAAACCGACATCAACAAGACAATACCCAGAGATGATAAATTCCTCTTAGCCAAGCACAACGTACTCGCCTAGCAAGAATATCAATCAAACTAAATGAGCACATTATCGCGACACCACCATGGTACAAAAGCCTCCTACAAATCACCTACCAAACACAACTCATGAACAAGAAGATCATACGACTAACACATCAGCCACTCAAGCACCGATGTCTAAGGTGGAGAAAAGTAGAGGACCAACCTTTCAGTAGTCCCCCAAAATGACATGCCTTAGGATCAGTGAGGAGACAAAGAGGAGATACTAGATGGCAAACCCAATACCTTGCGATAATGGCTCACACCGAAGGGAGAAAGTACCCACCGGCGACACCCATGCTACTCCAGCACCACCAAAACTATAGATCACGTTCACTAAAAGGGACAATGACATAGTTCTTTGTGGATGATCGATTTAAGAGAATCCTCGATGTAAATAGATAAACCATGAGGAGCAATCGTACTCTTTCATACGCATACTCTTCAAAACATCATCATATGACTTATCATACAACATTTTATCGAATGCACTTCATATCATATCATTCATTAAATGACTAGCTTCAAGGAATTCACAGCCAAAGTAAATATCAATCAGGCAAACCCTTTCAACAACATTTCGAATCACGACATTACATCATGTCATACAACATCTTGCATTTTCCCGCCATTCGATGCTCCAACTCAGGTCCTACCGCCAAGAATAACTAAAAAAAACCAACTCAGGCCCTACCGCCACGATACCTAAATACCAACTCAGGTCTTGCCGCCAAAATACATAATACCAACACAGGCCCTACTGCCAAGATACCTAGAAGCTAACTTAGGCCCTGCCGCCATGAAAAACAAACCAGATTATACCGCCGCGAAAAAATTCCAAGTCAGTCTACACCTCATAAAAATAGAAATCCAAATTAGGCTATATCACACTCTTTCTCTCACATGTTTTTCATAACACGACATTATCATTCATTAACATTACTCATGATTATCTCACAAAACACTCTCATACTCATTATCACCATGCATTAAAATGTCTAGCATGTCATATCCCGGACAACCCCAGAGCTTTGCAGTCAATAATATTTAGCATGTCTTACCCCGAACAATTTGATTGCCTTGTCAGTACAAATGTCTAGCGTGTCATATCCCGGACAACCCTATCGCATTGCCATCAACAAATGTTCAGCCCGTCATATCCCGAACAACTTGATTGCATTGTAAGAAAATGTCTAGCGTGTCATATCCCGGACAACCCATCGCATTGCCATCAACAATTGTTCAGCCCGTCATACCCTGAACAACGTGATTGCATTTTTCATTCAATTTGTTCAACGTATTATATCTCGAACAACTTGAGTGCTTTCTTATACCATCTTTCAATTTGTTTAGCTAGTTTTACCCCAAACAACTTGAATGTGTCGTCATCATCAAACAATCAACCCATCCCTAACACTGTCAAAATTTGGTGTCCTAAAAATGAACTTTGTATACCTCTCAAATACCGAGAGATATACAAAGGGGGGCAACTGTAGACACCACATTTTGTCCGGGCAATTTACTAATTCGAACTACTGATTAAGAGTAGTTGAGTATTCGGTATGTTTTAAATTGACAATAGTCACTCGTAAACATCTCTATATATGATTAACATTTAGTAAAACTAAGGATGCTGAGACATCAGAGTTTGTTTTGGACATGGGTCGAGTTGTTAAAATTTGGGCGATTAAACAAATTTAGCGATAGCTAACTCTATTTGCTAAAAAATAAAAATTGATTAGTGGATTTGGGACTTAACTTCGAGAACAATTAAAGATAAGGAAATAAGTAATGGTCTTATTAAAATAAATTACAATTTACAAACACATTACTAAATAAAATTACAAAACTACAAATACAACATTGTTAAGCCCAAGTCAATGATAATTATATACAAATAAGATTCAACGATAAAATAAAGTCAACTCTGAAAGTCATACCCAAAATCAATTGTTCTAATTCAATCAAACCGGTTGAACCCAGCCTGAACCAACTCGACCCATACCATCTGAACCAAGCCGGTTCGATCCAACCCAATCTACAACCTACTTACCACTAGAGGGCGGCTCCTACATACCCTCAAAGCCAATTACATGGTGCCACCTCTGCAGTTTTTTACTATAAAAGAGCCCTTCAGCTCTTGGGAAAAGAGGAGGAAAAAAAACATTCCCTGAACCCTCCTTCTGACAACCGATTCCTTCTGCTCTGCTCCTTCTCCTTCTTCCTCAAAAATTCCAGACAGAAAAGACAGGCCAAAAAAACAAACTAAAGAACAAAAATTCCACCAACTCTCCTTGTTTTCCCCTGACACCTTCTTCCATCCGTCCTTCCTTCTCCTTCTCCTTCTCCTTCTCCTTCTCCTCTCTTTTTCTTTTCTTCTTTTTCCATCTCTTACTCCGAACGAATACCAGACAGAAGAACACAAACAGAGGACCAAAAGGCCAAAAGGGACTTAGAGATCCCTCGCCACAAGCATCCTACCACTACCGCCAATATCAGCAAAAACAGCAAAGGAGGGTCAGAAATATCATCAAACAACAAGTGTAACGGTTGGTACCAAACTAAATTCCAATGATCATCTTTATCATTCATCATCTTAAATCATCTTACTAAGTTATTTTCAAAACCAAAACTCAATCAGCCTCAATCAAATTACAACTTTGACCTGTAACTCCAAAATAAATCAAGCTCTAATGAACTTCAAGCAAATTACAAGATGGCTAATCCCATCATAATAGGAAAATAAATCAACGAAAAAGATTTAGTTGCTCTCTTTATAAGTTCATCATATTTATGTTCACATATATTTTAGCCTTTGTCATTTACTTCAGTATTTCAATTTAAATGTCTTCTGGTTCTTATCATTCAAGCATATCACGAGTAAAACTATATTTGTTTACTTTCTTTGTCTCATGTTACTTGCTTTCCTTCATTTAGTATACTAAAAAACACATACACCACGCTATCGTCCAAACCATAAGCAATCAAAATCAGTTTTGATATTCACTTTTAACTAACTAAACCCACAAGTTTCCATATCTCTAACATACGACATAAAACCACACATGTATCCATCACCAAAACCCCATATTTTCACAATCCAGACTTTAAATTTAAAGGATGGTCTCAAAACCATTTCAGACTCAGTTTGTTAGTTTACAACTCCTGCAAAATTTTAGGTTCAAAAATTGAAACATACCCCAATCTAATCACATTTAACTCATTTTTAATCAATCACCATGAGTACCCTAAATCAAATCCACTAAACACACACCACAAAATTTCAGTTCCAAAACCAAATAAACTTACCATAGCCGAATTCTCAGAATCAACACCCCAATATAACCGCCAGACTAGGGCCCAAACAATTTCAAATCTCAAGTATTCAAATCAATCAAGAAATTCGCAAAGCTTCTAAAAATCTCAAGCACTAGCAGGGATTTTTAGGTTACCACCGAGTTTTTATTACTAAACACAAAATCTGGGTTTTTGAACCACAACACTAAATCAATCAATCCCAAATTCCACATACTATCAAATACCATAAATACACGGAATTTTCCAATACTGAAGCGGAGCATCAGCAAACCAAGCATCGCTTTAAACCCACAATAAAATCAGTTTTCTGGGTTTTAAAATCCCTAACCAGTCTAATTCGAGTTTGGGAAAGATAATACAATAATCCCTTCAGAGCATGAAATCTACAACAAAAACACTAATCATAGTCAAAATCTAAAAAATCAAGAAAACGCCTAAAACTTAGCACGGTTTACCAATTTCAAAAGCTTACCTCATTTCCGTCGTCGCCGGCGAAACCTAGATCTGCCGGCAGCGACCATCTTCTACCTTTCGTTCCTCTGCTTCCTTCCCTCACCCATGATTAAACCCCAAACCTTCAAGAGATAGAACAAAGTCAGATTAGCAATAGACAAAACAAAAATCAAAATCTCAAAACCAAAAACACCCTCAACGCTTACCGTTGGGTTCCACTTTGGTTTTGTCGACACCGGCCAGAGTTACTCCACTCTGTCGCCGGAGGTTTTTTTTTCTCTCCGCACCCTGCAAATTCTGACCGCTAGTCATCCCCGTTTCCTATCATGAACAAAACCCCCAAAATTCAAATCAAAACAGAAAAGTGAAAACATTCAGAACCCTAAAACCAAAATCAAACCCTTAAAATTCGACATGCAAGTGAGAGAACTTGATCTCACCTTCTTCCACCGTCGCCTACCATCGTCCTGCCCGCTCCGCCGCCGTCCTGGCATTCTTCCATTCTCCTCGGTTTGTTATTAGGAGTGAAGAGATGAGACGTTTCGTTTGGTTTCAAGGGTTGAGGTAGAGAGAAGCGACGATTTGGGTCGATTTAGGGGAGCTAGGTTGATTTGTCGTTCTTTGGGAGGTGAGGGACGAACACAATTGAGAAAGAGAAGGTTCGAGATTGAGAGAGAGGGGAGTTCAGGATTAGGGTTTCTTTCTTCAGATAAGGAAAGGGCGATAGAGAGGGGTGAATAAGGGGAGCGGCTAGGTTAGGATTTTCACCATAAAAAACCCCTTAAATACCCAACCCCACTCCTTTAAAACGACCCGAATTGACCCTCAAAACGACCCAGGCGTCGTTTTTATCACCAAAACGACTCGAGAAGTTCAAAATGTCAAACAAAAAATTTAAGTGGCTGCTAGGATTCGATCGGTTAACCTTAGCGTTGTCACATAACACTAGTCAAGGGCTCAAGGCTTTAACCACTTAAGCCACTGCTTATCTTTCTAACACAATTACATTTCGGTTAAATTTTTACATACGTAATGTACATGTTAAATATATCAGTTCCGTCACTTTTGTTTATCTCGTAGAATTCCATTAAATCCTAGTGCACTATTAATACCTAAACTATAGGAAGGACTTGCTCAATTGCAGAAAAGTTCGTCAACCATATTCATTTCACAAATTTCCTTAATACGAAAGTCATATTCAATAGAACGTGACAATCGTGTAACCAATAAATGATTAAGTCAACACACTAAAAGTATCTTCAAAGAAGAAATGCTATACCTAAACTTACACAATCAATAGAACGTGTAAAGTTTTCTCTTTTAAAAACCGATCAACATTTAAAAATATCAATTTCGAACGAACTACGTGGACTTTGATCCCGATTAACTCGGGTACGTAGGCAACCAATAGGTTCGAGTCCAACTAATAAAAAATATTTTCTTTACTTTCTAGATTTTGCGTCAATAGACGGATAATCGAATCATAATAATAAACACCAAACTATTTGAATTCTTTAATTAAATACATAATAATTCGCAAATAATAATACACCCAACTCTTAAAAACTTATCGATTTAAGCAGTACCCATTTGGGGCGTTGTGGGGTGTGAATACACTTCCCCACACGTAACCGTACTCCCGAACGTAGAACAATCTAAAATTCGCAGACCAGAATTCTGGTTTTAATCAAAAAAATTAAAACCGGAAAAGGGTGTTCGACCCACCCTGGAAGCGCGGCCGATGGCGACTCCAAATCGATTCGCGAGCGATACCCCGATCTCGGAAGGGCGGTTGCGACATGAAGGTTTCATCAAGTACTCTTTTCCCATCATCAAGTACTTTTGATCGAAAAGTATATAATTTTTGTATCTTTCTTTCCCATTCGTTTATAGGGATCAAATCCTATAAGATCAAATCTACTATGTGGACTTAAAACGAACAATTCGATCTTTAGAAATGATAATTAACTCTGTCATTGCGTATTTTTATGCTTCAGAGATAACAAGTTGAGCTAGTATTACCAAGTAACAACCTCATTCGAAAAAAAAAAAATCTATTTCTAGGCGAACGTAACAGAGCATCAAGTTATGCCATTAGTCAGTAATAGTCGACACATGCTCACTGCATATGATTAACAAATATTTCAAAAAGTACATTTGATTTTCACCCAGCGAAAATTTTATTTTCTAGCTTCATTTATTTATTTATCCATTCATAAATGAAAATATATGTGTTATCCAGTCCTCGTGGCCATGAACATAAAAGCAAAGCCACTAGTGAGATAAAATGAAAGCTAAGTTGAGATGAAGAAAGTGATTAAAAAGCCATGAGATATGCCTTTTGTGGGGAGAAAAAATGAGCACTTTCCCACTTTCCTTATTTATATGCCTTTTAAAGTGGATTATTTTTGCCTTTATACTTTATACTTTTTGCTTTTCCTTCCTTTTTCTTCCCCCAATCTTTCATGGGTGTATTATGCCTTCTTCTGGTAAGCAATCTTTTTAGCAGCATAACATCATAATCGTGACTTACAGGGGAGAATTAGAATCTAATAGTATTTACTCGAACTGATGAAATATATCTATTTGGACTTTTAGATTAATGGAATTGAGTTTGAGAATCTTTTACACGCTCTGATTTAATTCGATTGGATAAGTGTAACTAACTTTGTTCCATTCATACCCAGCTTTGCATCGGTGTTTTATGCCAAAAGCAATTAATTAAATTGTTTTATGACTGCCAAAGAAAGTGGACGAAAAATGTAAAGGAAAAAGTCTATGAGGGTCATTGGTCGACATTAAATAGTTGGCGGCAATGTTTGTGGGTCGGACCCTTTCGTTCTTTTCCAAAAGTTGGATACAATGGGATGGGATGGGATTAGGATGGCAATGGGTAGGGTCGGGTGCGGGTTTACCCTATACCAATTCCTAACCCGTCGGGTAGAGTCTTCTAAAATATCCGACCAAATAACTACTGGGTATGAAAATTATATAACCATACCCTATCCAGTATCCACCTGGTAACCATGGGGTATTCGGGTAACCATGGGTACAAATCCTAAACTATGAACTTATACACATATATGCACATACATATTGTTGTCCATTAAAAATTCTCAATACTTGTAACTGTTATAGTTTCAACAATCCACACAAATAAAAACAGCAAACACATAATAATTGTTCTTGCTTCTAGTCTTCTACAATCCACACAAACATTATAATCGTCTACATCTTCATCATCAATAATGGTAGTTAACAAAATTTCTCAAGGGAAATTTATCCTATGATTAGCGGGGCGGGTATAACGGGGCATGTATTATCGATTACCATACCCGTACCCTACCCTTTATTTTGAAATCGGGTATTACCCGTACCCGCCCCTTAACCCGTCAAAGCGGGTAATTATCCTCGTTGACCGGTTATGCTCGGGTAGAGTACCCATGGTTACGGGTTGGATTGACATCCCTAGATGGGATGGGATGAGATGGGATACTTACTTACAAGGTTAATGTGCCTTCCTTTGTTGTTAACTTTATTAAGAAAATGATGACAACTTTTGGACGAAAATTCAAATTAATGGATTTCAATTATTTTTATTAAGAAAATGATGGCAACTTTAGTTGCTTAATGGTTACTTTTTTTGGTTAATGTGGTATTCCAAAACAGCTCTTTGGGTTGGGTGTTTTCCTTTTTCTATTGCTTTCCCTTTCTTTATTTGACCGGCTTTTAAGTTTTAATAGCCTTTTCCAAATGTATGTAGGGTTACAAATGAACAAATTGCTATCAATTAGTTTGGTGTTTTTATAAGGAAAAAGACGTTCGATTGGTAGTTTAACAAGTTGATTTGCAAGTTAGCTCGTCAGTTGTAAATGAGTCAATCTTGATCTAGATCTTATCAAGCTGCAAGTCGTGCAAGCTAACTTGATTTGCTGGCTTGTTTGAGTTTATCTCGTGAAGTAGGTTGACTTTGTGACTCGTTGAGAGCAGCTCTCCAGCGAAATCTTTTATAGGTTACGAGTTGACTGATAGTGTAGCTAAAAGAGCTTAACTCGATAGAGCTTCCAATTTTCTTACTATGACTCGTAAATTAATTAGATTATTTTATAGTTCACACAATAACTTGATTTGATTATTTATAAGAATAGCATTTGTGTAATAAATTGAATAAGTTTTAAAAGCTATTAGTAAGCCCCAACTAGGAAGCTCCAATTAATCTCGTGAAGTAGGTTGACTTTTTGTCTCGTTGAGAGTAGCTCTCCAGCGAAATCTTGTATCGGTTACGAGTTGACTGATAGTGTAGCTAAAAGCTTAACTCGATAGAGCTTCCAATTTTCTTACTATGACTCGTAAATTAATTAGATTATTTTATAGTTCACACAATATCTTGATTTGATTATTTATAAGAATAGCATTTGTGTAATAAATTGAATAAATTTTAAAAGCTATAAGAAGCCCCAACTAGGAAGCTCCAATTAATTTCGGGAAGTAGGTTGACTTTGGGACTCGTTGAGAGCAGCTCTCCAGCGAAATCTTTTATAGGTTACGAGTTGACTGATAGTGTAGCTAAAAGAGCTTAACTTGATAGAGCTTCCAATTTTCTTACTATGACTCGTAAATTAATTAGATTATTTTATAGTTCACACAATAACTTGATTTGATTATTAATAAGAATAGCATTTGTGTAATAAATTGAATAAGTTTTAAAAGCTATTAGTAAGCCCCAACTAGGAAGCTCCAATTAATCTCGTGAAGTAGGTTGACTTTGTGACTCGCTGAGAGCAGCTCTTTAGCGAAATCTTTTATAGGTTACGAGTTGACTGATAGTGTAGCTAAAAGAGCTTAACTCGATAGAGCTTCCAGTTTTCTTACTATGACTCGTAAATTAATTAGATTATTTTATCGTTCACACAATAACTTGATTTGATTATTTATAAGAATAGCATTTGTGTAATAAATTGAATAAGTTTTAAAAGCTATTAGTAAGCCCCAACTAGGAAGCTCCAATTAATCTCGTGAAGTAGGTTGACTTTGTGACTCGTTGAGAGCAGCTCTCTCGCGAAATCTTGTATAGGTTACGAGTTGACTGATAGTGTAGCTAAAAGAGCTTAACTCGATAGAGCTTCCAATTTTCTTACTATGACTCGTAAATTAATTAGATTATTTTATAGTTCACACAATATCTTGATTTGATTATTTATAAGAATTGCATTTGTGTAATAAATTGAATAAGTTTTAAAAGCTATTAGAAGCCCCAACTAGGAAGCTCCAATTAATTTCGTGAAGTACGTTGACTTTGGGAGGGACTCATTGAGAGCAGCTCTCCAGCGAAATCTTTTATAGGTTACGAGTTGACTGATAGTGTAGCTAAAAGAGCTTAACTCGATAGAGCTTCCAATTTTCTTACTATGACTCGTAAATTAATTAGATTTTTTTTATAGTTCACACAATAACTTGATTTAACTATTTATAAGAATAGCATTTGTGTAATAAATTGAATAAGTTTTAAAAGCTATTAGTAAGCCCCAACTTCGAAGCTCCAATTAATCTCGTGAAGTAGGTTGACTTTGTGACTCGTTGAGAGCAGCTCTCCAACGAAATCTTTTATAGGTTACGAGTTGACTGATAGTGTAGCTAAAAGAGCTTAACTCGATAGAGCTTCCAATTTTCTTACTATGACTCGTAAATTAATTAGATTATTTTATAGTTGACATAATATATTGATTTGATTATTTATAAGAATAGCATTTGTGTAATAAATTGAATAAGTTTTAAAAGCAATTAGAAGCCCCAACTAGGAAGCTCCAATTAATTTCGTGAAGTAGGTTGACTTTGTGACTCGTTGAGAGCAGCTCTCCAGCGAAATCTTTTATAGGTTAAGAGTTGACTGATAGTGTAGCTAAAAGAGCTTAACTCGATAGAGCTTCCAATTTTCTTACTATGACTCGTAAATTAATTAGATTATTTTATCGTTCACACAATAACTTGTTTTGATTATTTATAAGAATAGCATTTGTGTAATAAATTGAATAAGTTTTAAAAGCTATTAGTAAGCCCCAACTAGGAAGCTCCAATTATCATAAAATTGTCATTTGTGGCATGAACTAGTCAATATAACAAATATGGCCAGACTATTTTTCCGTCATCGTTGACCGCAATAGGCCGTTGTAACTTAACGGTTTGATAGTTTACTGCGTATGTGGCGGCCGACGTGGCTTTTGCCTCATTTGTTTATTAACGAAAATATCCATGTCATTTAATAAAATCAGAAAAAGGAGTGCAAAGTTAAACCCGAACCGCGGTAAGTGAGAAACATTATCGACTTTCCCTTTCTTATTCTTAGAGAGAGAAACACCATCGACTATAAGAACCATAATCGGCGATTTGGCGAAATTGATATGCTCCAACACCGGGTTCCTCGATTCGCAGCGGACGAATGATGTCAGAAACCCGAACCATGGGCGGTGGCATTCATCGCTGGCGGGCACTGCATCTTCTTCGCATGACCAAGCTCAAGCACCGACCTCCATCGCCATCGTCGAACCGATCGAGAATCAACTCTAGGAGCTTTCTGTGTGGTGGAATCGTCGTCGTGGAGGGAGTCCAGCATGCCTTGTCAAGTAGGAGCAGCCATCAATGGGAAATTTCTAGGGTTACATTTGCGAAGGTAATGTTCTGTTATAGGTGGGTAGGAGGTATATGAAGGGCGAATGGTTGGTGGAGAGTAAATGGGAAGTAAATGTGGTTTTGAAAGGTTGAATTCAATAGTGTGAATCATACAGAGGGTAAAGGAGCAGCTACTAGTGGGGATTGTAGGTACTTCAAGGACCACGAAGATTCCCTGGAAAAGGTCAAACTTCAAGGACCACGAAGCTGTTGTGAAGACGAGTTTGACCTTCTAGGTACTCTAAAACAAAGGTGAAACACCCTGATCCTTTTAAACAACCGAAATAATCATGGCCCCGGAGCCGGTTAAAAACAAAGCTTAAAATTCAAATACAACTTAAACATTCCCAAGAAAAACGTCAAATGCAATGCACTAAACACGTGGGCAAAACTCAAATGCATAGTTAATAAACCTCAACCTTTGAAACTCCAGTTATACTCATAATCATAAACACAACTGACTAAACAAACTATAACTCCTTGCTTAGCTCCTTGACATCTCGTCAATGCTGGTGCGCTGCTCGCCTTGTCCTGCCTCTTCTCGAAAACTACGTCGGATAACCCTTCCTCAACCTGGTGAGTGAGAAGGGGTCAGTCTCGTCGTTACTTCCTAAGGTCTTGCCCTAAGCAACCTCCTTACTAAAACACATTATTAGCGTTTCCTTTCCTTAGATGAAAGCCGTTCTCACTTTCATCCTTAATAACTCATTTCAACTTTAACTCATAGATGTTCTCAACTTTTATCCTTAAATCATAGAAGTTCTCTGCTACTACCTTAACTTATATACTTATTACTAGGGAATCACCGCGTTACATATCGCCGTCCGGTGTCCCTATCCTCAAGGCAATGGTACTGCGCTACGTATCGCCGTCCAGTCCATGCCCGGTCAACTACTGCGTTACGTATCGCCGTCCAATAGTGACCCGACCATCTACCGCGTTCAGTAGTGGCCCAACCGTCCGGGGGTTCAGTTACCATACATCCACACATTATAACATACATTCACATTCACAAGCACAACGCGTGCCTCCACCTGAAATAGGCGGTGGGATGCCTCGCACACATAATCGTGCATAACTCAAAAATTAACTAGCATAACTTGAAATTAACGACATAAACTAAAAGACCTCGACGGAGATTTTATCCCCTTTACACTCACCTCGAATCCATCGAACCCGACTCTGATTCTGCTCTAAAAATTCCATGACCCACTCTCATTAAATTCTCCTTGTTCCCACGATTCCATAGACGCCGACGGTACCTCATTTGTACACCAAATTATCGAGTTATGGCCAAAATAAACCTTCTGTCAGTTCTCAAAATACCATGTATCGGTTTCGTGATTTTCTAGTCAACACCATGAACTCTGACCTCTATGGAAAATTACAATTATGGTCCAAAAACTTTTTGATTTGCCAACAATGGTACCTGAACTATCCGATTTGCGTCATAAACTTTCGAGGCTTGTATCTTCCTCGTCGGTCGTCCAAAGTCGATTCCGTCAAGACCGGGATACTCCTGAGATCGTACTCTTCGCAACCGTACCCATCTTTTCAAGAATGGCCGGACTCGACTATTCCGGTACCGCCGACGTACTTTCCGACGAGGCGCCCAATTCCTTTCCGTCAACACCATGATTAGCTATACAGACAAATACCAGCTTGGAATCGCAATGAAGTCATCGTTTCTTACCTCTAGAGCGTCCGTTGAGCAATATTTGCGTTGTCGGGGCTGCTTGGCGCCCGTCTATGCCGGGTCTGGGTGGGAACGAATCGCTGCTCTACTGGTCGCTGTTTTGCATCGCTGCTGACTGCTCTGTTGCGCCTAGGAGGGAGAAACAAGAGTGAGGGAAATGGGTCGGGTGAGGACTGTTGAGGCTTCCTTACGTTGCTGATCTTATTAAAAGGGAGAGGAATGTTATGGGGAAATAACGTACAGGGTCGATGCTGGGGGATTTAAAGCGGAGTACGTTGGGAGGTTTTCGTTTAATTTTTCTTTTATCCTTTTCATGTTGCTGAAAACGTTCGGACGATAATGATAATGATAATGATAATGATAATAATGGATTGGTAAGGAGTCGTTTGGTGATGGAGGAATGGAATGGTTTTGGGGATGATGACAATACTAATACTAATAATAATGTTAAGTTGAATGGGGACGTGAAGATGATGATAATAATAAATTATTATTATTATTATTATTATTATTATTATTATTATTCTTAATTCACGGTTTCATCCTTTCGTACGTAATCGTCGATCCAGCAATTCAGTCAAACCTAGACCTAAATGTCGGGGTGTTACATTTCCTCACCCCTTAAAACAATTTTGTTCCCGAAATTGGAACTATGAAATCGGCTTATGGGCTTAAAACCTTGCATTTGGTAGCGGTTGCCTCAACTGGAATATCACATTTCCCCCCTCTTTAAGAAAAATTTCGACCTCGAAATTTGTTCATTGATGATAACCTAAAGTCTCACTTGAGATAATCCTTCCGCTACAGGGACTTATACTTACTTATACGAATTGAATCTATGAATTCGTCCCTCCAATTCGTGTGGTTTTTGGTAGTCAATAGCTCATCCATTTCTCCTAAACCACTTACTTAGCTGGCTGCTTGCTCAAAGCGACCATGACACTGTGGCACTCTCCCTGGAATCACCTTGAACTTTCTCTTACCTTCTCACTCTCTTTTGGTATGTTATGTAAGTCCTCCTTATCAGGTTCATTGAAACTCCTCCTCGAAGATTCTGCTTGCTTTCTCTGACCTTTATTAGAACTTCCCTCGAACATCCTTCTTTCTTGTCTATCCTCAGCTGGCTTGATGACTTTTCTTATGCGAGTTTCGAGATTCTAACTCTTAACCTAGCTTGGTCCGACGATCCTTCTTGGGATTGTAACCCTAAATTCGATCCTCGTGAACTCAATGGACCTTCCTTGCATACTTTCCTCTAGATATTGGCCGTCATTTGCCGCAACTCATTGGCTACTGCCTATCTATGTACTAAATACTTGGCTCCTTCCTGAACCTTATTCTGATCAGCTCACATCCCCATAGGATAATGAGCTCCCTTGACCTCCTCTTCCCACGTTCAAACGGGTTTTCACTAAACGATCCCTCTAAGAACCTGCTCCTTCTCCTTCCCGAGACGTATCATAGCCGCGTAAGGGCCTCCTAAAGTTATTATCCTAATCATGATTAGAGTATACTGGATATTATAAAAATCCTCAAAAGACCCTTGACTCCTTTGTCCAAACCTTAAACCTGACACCCCTTTTTCCTTTCCTTAAAAAAAAAAAAAATAGAAACCTTGAAAACTCATATCGTCACTCCAGTATTCCTCAGAGACCAAGAAATAGAGGAGTGCCGGCTCTGATACCAAAATGAAACACCCTGAGCCTTTTAAACAACCAAAATTATCATGGCTCCGGAGCCGGTTAAAAACAAATCTTAAAATTCAAATACAACTTAAACATTCCCTAGAAAAACGTCAAATGCAATGCCCTAAACACGTGGGCAAAAATCAAATGCATAGTTAATAAACCTCAACCTTTGAACCTCCAGTTATACTCATAATCATAAACAAAACTGACTAAAAAATATAACTCCTCGCTTAGCTCCTTGACATCTCGTCAATGCTGGTGCGGCTACTCGCCTTGTCCTGCCTCTTCTCGAAAAACACGTCGGATACCTTCCTCAACCTAGTGAGTGAGAAGGGGTCAGTCTCGTCGTTACTTCCTAAGGTCTTGCCCTAAGCAACCTCCTTAATAAAATACATTATTAGCATTTCCTTTCCTTAGATGAAAGCCGTTTTCACTTTTATCCTTAATAACTCATTTCAACTTTAACTCATAGAGATTCTCAACTTTTATCCTTAAATCGTAGAAGTTCTCTACTACTACCTTAACTTATATACTTATTACTAGGGAATCACCGCGTTACGTATCGCCGTCCGGTGTCCCTATCCTCAAGCCAATGGTACTGCGTTACGTATCACCGTCCTGTCCATGCCCGGTCAACTACTACTGCGTTACGTATCGCCGTCCAGTAATGACCTGACCATCTACCGCGTCCAGTAGTGGCCCAACCACCCGGGGTTCAGTTACCATACATCCACACATTATACATACATTCACATTCACAAGCACAACGCGTGCCTCCACCTTAAGTAGGCGGTGAGATGCCTCACACACATAATCGTGCATAACTCAAAAATTAACTAGCATAACTTGAAATTATCGACATAAACTAATAGACCTCGACGGAGATTTTACCCCCTTAACACTCACCTCGAATCCATCGAATCCGACTCTGATTCTGCTCTAAAAATTTCTTGACTCACTATCATTAAATTCTCCTTGTTCCCACGATTTCATAGGCGTCGGCGGTTCCTCATTTGGACACCAAATCATCGAGTTATGACCAAAATAAACCTTCTGTCAGTTCTCAAAATACCATGTACCGGTTTAGTAATTTTCCAGTCAACACCATGAACTCTGACCTCTATGGAAAATTACAATTATGGTCCAAAACTTTTCGAATTTCCATCATTGGTACCTGAACTATCCGATTTGCGTCATAAACTTTCGAGGCTTGTATCTCCCTCGTCGGTCGTCCAAATTCGATTCCGTCAAGACCGGGATACTCCTGAGATCGTACTCTTCGCAACCGTACTCATCTTTTCAAGAATGGCCGGACTCGACTATTCCGGTACCGCTGATGTACTTTCCGACGAGGCGCCCAATTCCTTTCCTTCAACACCATGATTAGCTTTACATACGAATACCAGCTTGGAATCGCAATGAAGTCTTTGTTTCTTACCTCTAGAGCGTCCGACTTTGAGCAAGATTTGCGTTGTCGGGGCTGCTTGGCGCCCGTCTATGTCGGGTCTGAGTGGGAACGAATCTCTGCTCTACTGGTTGCTGACTGCTCTTTTGCGTTAAGGAGGGAGAAACAAGAGTGAGGGAAATGGGTCGGGTGAGGACTGTTGAGGCTTCCTTGCGTTGCTGGTCTTATTAAAAGGGAGAGGAATGTTATGGGGAAATAACGTACTGTGTGAAATTGTAAAGAAAAAGCAAGAAGACACTTGGTTTATAGTGGTTCTTCCTCACGTCAGTGAGGCTTACATCCACTGTGGAAGTTTGATCTCTTATTTCATCGTTTGGCCAGAGGCCATACATTGATTTATATACCCTAATACATCAGAGTCACCTAGGGTATACATGGGGCTACATTTACGTGAAGGAGAAGGAATATGCTGATTCCTCTCTACGTGGACTGCATGGGCCGAGGATGATCGCTTGGATCGCATGGGCTGTGGTGAAGTCTGGCCCAATACTCCCCCGCAAGATGACACGTGAAGATCCCGAACGTTCAGCTTGGAGAGTAGAAATTGGAAGCGATCAGCACCAAGGCCCTTTGTTAATATATCCGCCAATTGCAGGTCACCAGGAACCTTGACCGGTTGGATATCTCCAGATTGCACCCTCTCGCGTACAAAGTGACAATCTATTTCCACATGTTTGGTGCGTTCATGGAAAACGGGATTGTTGGCGATGTGCAGTGCAGCCTGGTTGTCGCAGTGAAGCGGGGTAGGAGCTGTTTGGGGAACACCGAGCTCCTGGAGCAACCAACGAAGCCAATCAGCTCACTAACTGTACTAGCCATCGCACGATACTCTGCTTCAGCGGATGAACGAGCCACAACCCGCTGTTTCTTGGTTCACCAGGAAATAGGTGCTCCACCAAGGCTAATGAAGTAGCCAGTGGTCGATCGACGTGTCATTTCACAGCCACCCCAATCTGCATCACAGTAGGCAGTAAGACGTAAAGGGTTATCTTTGGGAAAGAACAAACCTTGACCTGGTGATGACTTGAGGTAGCGCAGAATCCGAAATACGACATCAAGATGTTGTTGAGTAGGTGCATGGACAAACTGGCTTAACAGATTGACTGCGTAGGTGATATCAGGACGTGTGATGGTGAGTTAGAGGAGACGACCCACCAGACGTCGATAGACTGTAGGATCGGGGAGAGGATCACTATCCACTCGTGTCAAGTGATAATTTTGTTCAATGGGAAATGCACTGGGACGAGTTCCTTGGACGCCAGCATCTTCAAGTATGTCAAGAACGTACTTTCGTTGACTAAGAACCAATCCCGTAGCAATACGTGCTAGCTCTATGCCCCGAAAGTATTGAAGCTGACCAAGATCTTTGATGCTGAAGCGATCGTCTAAAAACTTCTTCACTCGCTGTATGAAATCCAGGTCATTACGCGCTAAAATGACGTCATCGACAATGCCGTGACAAAAGTAGCATCACGAATGTAGATAAACAACGAGGCATCGGCAAGGGAGGCATGGAAACCGAAATCACAAAGTGCTGAGGTGAATTTCTGGTACCAATTTCGTGATGCTTGGCGAAGTCCATAGATTGACTTGTGCAGACGACATACTCGCGTATCACCAGGTTTGCGAAAGCCTTCTGGAATTTCCATATACACCTCCTCATCGAGGTCTCCATGGAGGAAAGCATTGTTGACATCCAATTGGTGAAGGTGCAAACCACGACTGACTGCTACGGCGATGAGGCATCGAACTGTGACAAGCTTAGCAACAGGTGCGAATGTGTCATGGAAGTCTTGACCTTCAATCTGTGTGTAACCTTTTGCTACAAGACGCGCTTTGTAGCGCTCAATGGTTCCGTCAAGGAAAAACTTGATCTTGTATACCCACTTGCAGGCTATGGTACGTTTCCCAGGAGGGAGGAAAACTAGACTCCACGTACCATTCTTCTCAAGAGCATCAACTTCGCGTGTCATGGCCTCGCGCCAACAAGCTTCACGGACTGTGGATTTAAAGGCCCTTACCTCTCTTTTCTTGCAGCACAAACACGCCTGGATGAGCCTCGATTTTTCTATCAAGCAGTCCGTGAAGCTTGTTGGCACGAGGCCATGACACGCGAAGTTGATGCTCTTGAGAAGAATGGTACGTGGAGTCTAGTTTTCCTCCCTCCTGGGAAACGTACCATAGCCTGCAAGTGGGTATACAAGATCAAGTTTTTCCTTGACGGAACCATTGAGCGCTACAAAGCGCGTCTTGTAGCAAAAGGTTACACACAGATTGAAGGTCAAGACTTCCATGACACATTCGCACCTGTTGCTAAGCTTGTCACAGTTCGATGCCTCATCGCCGTAGCAGTCAGTCGTGGTTTGCACCTTCACCAATTGGATGTCAACAATGCTTTCCTCCATGGAGACCTCGATGAGGAGGTGTATATGGAAATTCCAGAAGGCTTTCGCAAACCTGGTGATACGCGAGTATGTCGTCTGCACAAGTCAATCTATGGACTTCGCCAAGCATCACGAAATTGGTACCAGAAATTCACCTCAGCACTTTGTGATTTCGGTTTCCATGCCTCCCTTGCCGATGCCTCGTTGTTTATCTACATTCGTGATGCTACTTTTGTCACGGCATTGTCGATGACGTCATTTTAGCGCGTAATGACCTGGATTTCATACAGCGAGTGAAGAAGTTTTTAGACGATCGCTTCAGCATCAAAGATCTTGGTCAGCTTCAATACTTTCTGGGCATAGAGCTAGCACGTATTGCTACGGGAGTGGTTCTTAGTCAACGAAAGTACGTTCTTGACATACTTGAAGATGCTGGCGTCCAAGGAACTCGTCCCAGTGCATTTCCCATTGAACAAAATTATCACTTGACACGAGTGGATAGTGATCCTCTCCCCGATCCTACAGTCTATCGACGTCTGGTGGGTCGTCTCCTCTACCTCACCATCACACGTCCTGATATCACCTACGCAGTCAATCTGTTAAGCCAGTTTGTCCATGCACCTACTCAACAACATCTTGATGTCGTATTTCGGATTCTGCGCTACCTCAAGTCATCACCAGGTCAAGGTTTGTTCTTTCCCAAATATAACCCTTTAAGTCTTATCGACCACTGGCTACTTCATTAGCCTTGGTGGAGCACCTATTTCCTGGCGAACCAAGAAACAGCGGGTTGTGGCTCGTTCATCCGCTGAAGCAGAGTATCGTGCGATGGCTAGTACAGTTAGTGAGCTGATTTGGCTTCGTTGGTTGCTCCAGGAGCTCGGTGTTCCCCAAACAGCTCCTACCCCGCTTCACTGCGACAACCAGGCTGCACTGCACATCGCCAACAATCCCGTTTTCCATGAACGCACCAAAAATGTGGAAATGGATGGTCACTTTGTACGCGAGAGGGTGCAATCTGGAGATATCCGACCAGTCACGGTTCCTGGTGACCTGCAATTGGCGGATATATTTACAAAGGGCCTTGGTGCTGATCGCTTCCAATTTCTACTCTCCAAGCTGAACGTTCGGGATCTTCACGTGTCATCTTGCGGGGGAGTATTGGGCCAGACTTCACCACAGCCCATGCGATCCAAGCGATCGTCCTCGGCCCATGCAGTCTACGTAGAGGACGCGGCTGCATCAGAGAGGAATCAGCATATTCCTTCTCCTTTACTTAAATGTAGCCCCATGTATACCCTAGTTGACTCTGATGTATTAGGGTATATAATAAGAGATCAAACTTCCACATGGAAGTTTGATCTCTTATTTCATCGTTTGGCCGGAGGCCATACATTGATTTATATACCCTAATACATCAGAGTCACCTAGGGTATACATGGGGCTACATTTACGTAAAGGAGAAGGAATATGTTGATTCCTCTTTGATGTGGCCGCGTCCTCCACGTGGACTGCATGGGCCGAGGACGATCGCTTGGATCGCATGGGCTGTGGTGAAGTCTGGCCCAATATACTGGGTCGATGCTGGGGGATTTAAAGCGGTGTACGTTGGGAGGTTTTCCTTAAATATTTCTTTTATCCTTTTCATGTTGCTGAAAACGTTCAGAAGATGATGATAATGATAATAATGGATTGTTAAGGAGTCGTTTGGTGATGGAGGAATGGACTGGTTTTGGTGATGATGACAATACTAATACTAATAATAATGTTAAGTTGAATGGGGATGTGAAGATGATGATGATAATAATAAATTATTATTATTATTATTATTATTCCTAATTCACGGTTGCACCCTTTCATACGTAATCGTCGATCCAGCCGTTCGGTCAAACCTAGACCTAAATGTCGGGGTGTTACAAAAGGTATGACTTCGATGGCCAGATCACGTTTTTGGTATTTTCCTTCTCTGATTTTATTCAATTCAGAGTGGAATCTTGGGTTTGTTGCATTGTGGACTCCAAAGTTGTCTTCTAGCATGTCTTGGAATTGGCTATTGCAATAGAAATTGAAGTTAGTTGGATTATGATTAGTTTAGTAAAACTGATTAAAGTAGAGAATGGGAAACATGAGGATTAAAGTACACTGATTAGTTGAAATTGGTCCACCACCTGTGGATTTTAAATTGTTTGATAACCATGCAGGATAGGTGATTTGCTAAAGTTGGTGGTGCATCATGGTGGCAAGATGGACTTTTTAGGAGGTGTTTCTAGGTGCTTAAATGGGAAATCTGAGGCTGTGGACATGGACATCGACCATGTCTCCTTTTTTAAGCTTCAACTAATGAGGACTATACACCTTAAATATGGAAGGGTTGATCGGATGTGTTATATGTCCCCCTTCGACACTATAGATACGGGACTCCATGAGATTAAGTCAGGCACTGATGTGATGAATGACATGCTTCCTGTTGTCCAAGGTAGAAGCATTGTTATTTTCATGGAGGCAATGAAGACTCAAGTAGGGGATAATGAAGACTTTGCTGATGACTCTGCCGAAGATGGTGATGAAGAAGATAGTGACCACTCTCAATGTCGAGACATCATCCACCTTATGGATGATGATATTCGAACATCAGACGATGAGTTCATTGCTGCCATGGCCAATCAAGGCATCAAAAGACGAGCTAGGGATGTTCGTACCCGTATCGATGCAACCTGTGAGGAGGTTGTGCAAGAATCTGACACGGAGGACTATGTTGGTGGTGATGACACTGCCAGAAATTTTGGAGGAGATTCCTGTGAAGAGGAAGGCAATGAGGAAGGTGGTGATGCACACCATTCAATAGAGTAATCGGCCTATAGGGCATCTGTTGACTCTTGGCATGTTCGAGGCAATCACTATGATAAGGAGGCAGTTGATCCACTTGCAGATATGCCTCATTATGACCCAAATTGTGACCATTCGAAGCTAGCTTTGACGGTGGAATTGACATTTGAATCCCCTTAACAATTCAGGGAAGCAGATACTCAACATTTCATTGCAACTGGCGTTGACATTGATGGACTAGGAGCTCGAAGTTGAAGAAGCGTACTGGATGTTAATATTTGTGCGGGTGATATGTCTACGCTAGCTGGCATGTTCGATCTGTGTTCAGGATTAAGAATGTTGGAAAGGACCATAGATGTCCAAGCAATGTAAGAATGAAGGGTGCAAATGCAACGTGAGCTGCCAAGAAATATCTAGAGCATTTCAGGAGGGAGCCCAATTGGAAAGTGAAGTACATGATAGGGAGATAAGGTAGACTCATAATGTGGTTATTTTAGGAGGCAGTACTATAGGGCAAGGGCTTATGTGAAGGGGATACTGGGTGGATCTTTAGTGGAAGAGTTTAATAAGGTTCCTTCCTATGTGGCTGAGTTGAAGAATAAGGATCCTAAGGGTACCTTTGTTTTGGAGGTGGATCCATCTCCCATCCCGACCGTGTTATGTTCAAGCATCTTTACATTGGGTTTAGTGGATTGAAGAAGGGATTTGTGAGAGCTTGCCAAAACATGTTTGCATTAGATGGGTGTTTTCTGAAGGGTGAAGTCAAAGGAATGCTATTGAGTGCGATTGGGAAGGATGGAGACAACAGGATGTTTTTGCTCGCTTGGGTTAATATAGAAGGGGAGAATAATGACAAATGGAAGTGGTTTGTCACTATACTGCAGCAAGACCCGAGGAAGGTTGATGGTCGTGGTTGGACCATCATTTCAAACCAACAGAAGGTGGGTGCTTTATTCATTTTTAGGGTAATATAAGCTCCATTTAATAGTAACATCTAACACTTTTGTTTTTCTGGTTCTTTGTAGGGATTGATGTAGGCCGTTGCAACTTGCCTACCACATGTGTTGCAGCGGAAGTGTGCACGCCATGTGTTTTCAAACAGGAAGGTGAACCACAAAGTGAAGCCACATAGGGACTTATACTGGGCAGCACTATATGCAACTAACATATCTGAATACAAGAATGTTCTGAAGGTCATGGAAGGCATTCAACATAGTGGAGTTTACTCGAGTCTTTTAAAGTAATTCTTGGATAATGAGCTAGAGACATTTGGCATGCGTGTTATTTTAGAGATTGGAGGTCGATGTGATTGTTAGTCATTTCTACAGAGTTGAGGTGTACTAGCAGGCATAAAAGCATGGCATCCCCACTTTGGAAGGTCAGTAAGCTTGGCCAAATGCTGAAGAGTATCCTGTCTAGCCTCCCAAGTTCAAAATATAATTTGGCTGACCCAAAAAATAGCAAAAAAAGTTCCCGGCGAAATTGAGATAGTGAACCATGGTCCTGGTGGTGTTTCTGTAAGAAAGAAGAGGGTTGTGATGTATTGCAGCAAGTTTCAATCACCGGATCATAATGATAGAACTTGTCTGAATGTTCAAAACCAAGAGGTAACTATTCGTTCCAATGTTAACAAATATGTTTTGAGCAAAATTTTGGTATTATATGTGCTTTTTTGGATGGGCCAGTATACTGGTGGAAGAAATGGGGATGAAAGAAGGACTGGAGATGAAGGAATAACTGCAGATGAGGGAAGAAGGGTTCGACATAGGGGTTCTGCTCCAGCCGAGGAAGGGAAGGCCTCACAAGTAAGAAGGGGTAGGATGTTATGCTTCAAGTGTGTAGGAGATGATCACAATGCCGGAATGTGCCATCTGGTCGGGGGAATTCAGGTATGCAAATGTTTGGTTAAGGTTGAGAATGGCTAAATGGATGAAAGGTTGTCCTGAACTTAGTTCATCTCCATGTTTAGGAAGCTCAAGTTAAACAGGCAGTGACCAATAGACGTGTTTTAGCCACATAGATAAGGATGGTATGTGTTGATTTTAGGTTATTTAGATGATGTTATTCTGATGCCGAGAATAGTAAAGTGATGAATTTATATTTTGCAGGCTAACTAAGGAGTTAGTTTGCTTCACACTGACCTTAGTAGCACCTATGTCGTACTCAATGGTCCTACTGGAGGAGGCAGGACGCTGCGAAGTGGAAGGACTTGACCAAATTTAGTGGCAGCGGCCCCTCCAATAGAGATTGATCAAGGTGGATCACAATCACCAAGGACATAGTCATTGCAGCAACAGTAGAATGAAGTGTCAACTCGTAGTAGTCGTAGTAGTATGTGGCCAAAGGTAACACTTTTTTATGCCACTGCATGCTTATTTGATGCCATTAGAACAAGGAAAAATTTAATTTTTCTAGACATTGGTTCTACCTTTTGGGCACGGATATGAAATGGCTACTAGTGTTATGTAAAGGAAAGGATGTTGAAAATTATGTATTCAGAATGTTAGGCAAAGGATGTTGAAAATGGTGTTGTCGAATATAAACTTTTAGGTAAACCTGTGTTGTTCGTTTTAGTCAATGATGATTTTATCCGGTTTTGCAGTTGAGATAATAAGCAAGAATAGCATACTAACGTGTGAAATAAACAAACGGATTGTCAAATAAACTGATACAACGGTGAAGTTACACAGAGAGATTGTCAACTAAACAAATACAATGGTCAAGTTACACAAATAGTTTGTCAAATAAACAGATACAATGGTTTACACAAACGACCACTAATCCAACTGAATCGAGTAACACAAACGATAACCACTAATACCTCATCCTGAAAATGCCAACACCAACCACTAATCCAACTGAAACGAGTAACACAAACCACAATCGTGTTTTAGCCAACCTCAAATCAGCAACCAACCTAGCATTGTCCTCCCTAACCCTAACTACATCATCATACAACAAATTTTTTTTTTGCCTTCTTCCTTCGTTCAGCCTTATTTTGAGCACATATCAAGCTCTCCTTTGAGCTTCCGACTTACAGTTCAAGTGAAGACAGTTTCGACTTTATGTCTTGGCTCTCTTCCAAAGCTCCATTAAACCAAGTAGTTCCCTCATCATCAGACTGACCATCAACCCAACGGAAGAAATGACAATTGTTGCGTGCATATTATAATATGATAATGAGTGTCAAGGTAAGAAAGAAGCCAAAATCTACCTATACAGCAGAGGGTTCTTATAACTTCCAATGGAGGCAGCAATAGAAAGACCTACCCAGATTCAACTCAGTTTCAAAAATATAAACCATAGCTGGTATATTGTGCACACATTTCACTACACGAGAGTTTGTGGAACTTGACTCAGAATTGCTTCGTTGACCTCTTCTAGCAAACATGTCAAAATCCCTGCACGCCACCACCACATTACCCTCAACACTAAAACAACGATGATGAAAAAAAAACAAAAGATCCCTAGTTTCTGTTAAGTGCAACCCTAATCTGTCACCAAGCGCCCTAATTTCTTTGAGCCATTACCTCGAAACTGTCGAGCCTTAATCTGTCTCCCAACATAGACGAAACTATCGGTCCTCGCCGCTGTACCTAATGCCACCGCAACTATCGCTGTACTTGCTCCCCACCACACCTATGACCTAACGCCACCGCAGCTATCGCCGTAGTTCCTTCGCAATCGCAGACTTGGTTTTGAGATAATGTTTGGGAGGAAAGAAGGTGAGTTCAATCACCTTGATGGGGTGATATAAAGTTAAAAAATTTAAACCATTTATTTTTTACCCACAATCTGATGTGTCGGTCCACGTGGATATAAAGTTGTAGGCACATCACTTTTAGTTTGACGTCGTTTTAACAATCATTTGGTCAATCGTTATGTCTAACGACCAACTAAATTGTCAGGACACAAATGTCACACAATCAGAAAGTTCGGGCCATGTTTGTCATATTGAATAGTTTAGACCACAAAAGACACTTTTATGATAGTTAGGGCTTCCTAAAGGAATTAGCCCAAAATTTATTTGGAGTAGTTGGAAACTAATTAAAATGTTAGGAACTAAAAGATATGATATCAACATAATATAAAAAAATAGATAAAGTAACTCATATCTTATTTTGGCTTTACCATGGTGCGGTGGCCGTAGATGTGTTTTGGATCATCATGTGTAGGCATATTTGTTATGCGACAAAAGTTGATATTATATGTAATTTTGCTTGATTGAGTGAATTAATGGGTTTATAGAAAGATTAATTAGGTAAAAAACATAATATAAATAAAAAAGTGATGTATTTTTTCATGTTATGGTTCATCATCATTCACGAGTTAAGTAGAAAGTTAGAAGAGCACATAAAATAATTGAGCAAATGTAATAAAATTTGCCTCGATGGAAGGACTGATTTGAATGGTGAATACTTCGTCATGTTGCTCAAAACCCATCAATTGTTAAATCGAGAAGCTTGTTCGAAATAGTGCACTGAAAAACGCATCAAAGTTATTTTCACCAAAGAAAATCAAAGACGGCCAAAGGATGTGAGTACAAAATATCAATTTTTCATAGTTCGGATTTATGGTATTTATCAAATTTGAGAAGCGCATAGCGGAACATGAAAATAACAACATAACAATTTTTTTCCTTCCAATGAAGAAGACAAAGTGTACAGTTAAACACTCTACATACGACCAAGATCTATTGTGTTCTTAAATGAAGAGCCCATCATAAAGACCCTCAAATGTCAAGATGAAGATGCATATTTTTCATGTTTGAACAAATGGTTAAACTGCTTGGAAGAAAACCACATTTTTTTCAAGGAGATGGACTTTATTGATTAATGTTGGTTCTCAAATCAAGAAGTGTATCCAAATAAAACATTTAATAAGAAAATGAAAAAGGAGTAAGAATGACTATGTAGGGATCATCTCCGTTTAATGAATTGAGAAACAAATATGAAAATATATGCAATAGAGGTCAGAAAATTAATTAGAAAAAGATGATGTTACAAATAATGAGTCATAGACTTAAGATAATTTTTGCAATGGAGATGAACATTATGGATCAACCTTCATTTTCAAATCGAGAAATTCTTAAAGAACTCTAAACTAATGGTCAACAGAGTAATAATTGAGGATAAGTAAATAACTATGATATGAATCATCGCCATTTTCGTATCAAGAAGTACATGAGGAAATATATATGCAACAATGAATTAGAAAATATTTTTCCTAACAAATGTTGGATGGCTTTGAGTGTTAGAGTTTACAAAAGTAAAATAAGCATAACCACACTAAATACTTGCTCAAGAACATTTTTTGTATTTTGGTTTATATATATAGATATTTAGCATAATTTGAAGTTTAGTTTTCAAGCGTGCATTTTCCTAGGAAATGAGTGTTTAAGGGTTCCATGTTTAGTTTAGGGCCTCATTTAGGATCAGAGTTTACATGTGTTTTAAAGTTTCACTAGATCATATACGCCACCCTTTGTTGTGGCAACCACTACAAAAAAGGCAGATAGTTGTGACGAAAACTTACTGACGACTTAGAAATTGTGTAAAAAAATATACATAATTCCGACGAACAACAGTTTTCGTCAGTAATAATTGTACCATTACTGACATAGGTGAATTTTCGTCAATAATTGTATTTTTTTCGTCAGTAACATGTATTTTGGGTCGTTTTCCAACTCCCACACTCATTATTTTTGACGATTTCATTTTCCGCGTTAGAAATAATCATCATTACTGACCAATACAAAAATGTCGTGACAAAAAATAATTATTATTGATGACAAAATATCAATTGTCAAAAAAATTATTAATTTTGATGAAATAAACAGTGCGTCAACACTAAATGGTCAGGAAAAAAGTTCGTAAGTAATATTTGCTCAGAAAAAAAACCATTTTTTATGCCAAAAACAGTTCATCGGTATTTTTGGTCAGGAAAAAATCATTTTTGACGCCATAAACAGTTCATCAGCATTATATGGTTAGGAAAAAAAATTTGACACCATTGAAATTTTGTAAGTACTATTTGGTGAGAGAAAAAAAACCCATTTTTGATGCCACAGAAGGTTCGTCATCACGAATTGGTCAAGAAAAATTATTTGTGATACAATAAAAAGTTGGTAAGTACTATTATGGTCAGAACAAATCATTTTTTACGCCATACACAGCTCTTCAGTACTGTTTGGTTAGAAAATTGAAACCTTTCTTACAAAATTATTTACCGTTGACACTTTTTTTCTTCACCAGAAATGATTGGGAGGCAGTTATGAAAATCAAACATTTCTAACTATATCCCAATCCACAAGCATGACATTTTATAGAAATGATTATTGAATCGATAAAAAAACACATCTTCTTTAAGTAATCATAATAAGCACGGTTCTGTAAAAAATAGAAATTAGGTAATATATCCCGATCTAGAACGACCAAATTAGTCCTAATCTTCAAACCCTGCTCTAGTCCAGTTTATGAGATCATCTCCCTCAGTTTGGAGAACCCCAGGATCATCAATTAAAATATTGTCTTCTTGATAGGCTTCTTCTAATGCTCCTTCTCCTTCTCCTTCTCCTTCTGTATTATAAGGCATCTAAAACAAATTTCTTGGTCGCGTTTCAACCACAATTTTCCAATTTGGACCTCTCAAAGACTGCACATAATAAACTTGAATTGCTTGACTAGCTAGAACAAATGGCTCATCTATTCTAAGCCTTCGTGTTGTGTTGATGGTAATAGTGTCGTGTCAAACCTGACACTATATCATTGTGCTCTCAAAGTAAGGATAACAAAGAAGGATTCAAAACTAAAAATTAAGTAATATATCCTGATCTACAATTCGAACATCAATAAATTAGTCCTCATCTTTAAACCTTGGTCTAATCCAATTTATTTGAAAAATTCCCTCATTTTGGAGAACCTCAGGATCATTAATTAAAATATTATCTTTTTTGTAGACTCCGTGTTCTTCATCTGATTCTCGTTCTCCTTCTTCATTAGAATGCATCTGAAACAAATGATATCGATCTTCTTGGCAGAGCTCATTTGTCTGGTTCTCGAGGTACACATAATAAAGAAGGATTCATTCAAGCATTCATTGTCATTGTGAATTCATATAATTTGTATTAATTATAAGAAAAAAATAATCACTTATAAAAAGATTTACAATTTTAATTATATATGATGGCAGCGGGTAATCCTATGTATAATGAAAGTCAAGTAGTAAATCATGTTTAATTTAGTTTACCTATTAAAAAATTTTCAAATTTTAAAACTAAAAATTGATTGAGAGATTAAAAAAAAAAGTGGTTGAGATAAAGATGGCAGCGGGTTATTGAAAAAGTGGGCAAATGAAAGGGCAAATGGCCATTTAATGGGGACGGGTATATAAATCAACCTAATCTCATTTTCTAACCCTAGCCGCACTATACCTCTCTCTCTCTTCTCGCCTTCTTCAAATCTGTTGCCCCTTTTCCCCTCTTACTTCTTCATTCCTCTCGTCTCTCTCTCAAACAAGAAGCCAGAATAAACCCCAAACAATGACCTCCTTCTCCTTTCTTTCATCTTCCCTTGTCAAAGTTGTTAGTGTCTGAGACCTGCTTTTTCATATGACGATATAATCAGATAGCAAACTTTTCAATTCCTTACATTGTTGTGGTCATGCTTTGATCCTTGATTGACCCAGGCTCATGAAAATCATCCTAAATCATATTAGCTATCTTGATGATATCGGATTGCTGCTGCATCTATTGTTTTTTAAAGTAAAGATTGGATTTTGCCTATATATGTTAAACTATAATCTATAGATGTTATTATGGGAAGGAGATGATGTTTCTCTGTATATGACCAATTATCTGACCAATTTGGCTGCAGAAAAATTGCTTGAAGCAATAAGACAGGAAGATTGGTTACTCATATAGACAAAGAACATAAAAAGAGTAATTGCATACCGAGTGAAAGGGATTTGGATATCTCTGCACAAAGAAAAGTCGGTATCACTTATTGGTTATTCATTTGATATTAAGTTCACTGTTTTTTTTGTAGTTAGAATCTTATCAGCATCGAATAGTTAATTCTTAGATATTTTGTTTTTATGGTAGTGTGCTCTAATCCATTCCATTAGGCTGAGACTGTTTTGATTCGAGTTGACCTGAAGGAATCAGTAGCGAGCTTCCAATTGGGGTTAATGATTTTGAGATACTGAGCATTATTGATTGAGTCAATATTCATAGATGCCTTAACCTAAGGTTTTTGTGTGATTCTAGCCTATGTTCTTTTCAGCTGCTGCTTCTTCTGTAAGTTCTTACACAACACAATTAGTATTTCTAAAATGTTGATCCCAAAAAAGTTAAGAAAAAGAACACTGAAATGCTTGATAATTTGTCTTTGATGGCAGACTATAGTTTCCAAATCATCTTCTTCTATCAACTGATTGTATAATCCCACCTTTTGCCTCTATTGCAAGAATCAACAAGGGAAACCAGAGCTACAGTATTTCCATTACATCACCCTTTGAGGCTGGGCAAGTGTTTCAACTCCTGGATTGGGGTAATTAATTGGTTCAAGGTTGCTGCTGGTTGTTTATTTAGTTCGTTCTTAAATTCATTATCAAGTTCCTTTTGGGGGCATTCACTTGCAAATTTCATTTAGCCTTTGAGTCAAATGATATTTAAACTCTTTTAACACAAAATTATGTTCTGGTATGTCTAAAATTACATGTTGTTTGGAGGCAAAAATTCCTACAGATCTTTATTGTCATGGGTCTGAAGTTTTAGTATAGGTGTGGAAGTTGTAGGAACATAGATCTATGTTGTGATGGTCCTCAAAGGGAGGGGAAGGAGTTGTTGCATCTGATGTCTAAAAAATAGTACAGCCATTGCTTTCGCTATCACTTTTTGTTTAAGGTTGAATACCATCAAATTGCGGACACTACGAAGTAAGTTTCATTTATCTACGGTAGACATCTAATATGTGGGTAGCGAATGTCTTCTGGGATTAAGAAATATGACCGTCATTTGTTGCTTCTTTAATCACGTAAGTTAAGGGGTTGCATCGAGGGGTTTATTAAGACACATGCATAGTTTTGATAGCAAGTACTTATTGTGTGATATTATCTAAACGGAGTTCCCAATAAGTAAAGGGTGCTAAGGCTATAAATATAGTGCATTAGCTAAAGTGCTCTTTGAATTGAATCATTATTTGAGAATTAAAAAGTACCCAAATAATGAAAATATGAAATCATCTAGATAATGACATAAATGAAGGGAAGGAAATAATAACTATAAAATGAACCAATTAGAGGATAATCGCTTTGCATATATGTATGTGTTAAAATATTTTGCAATTCGTCTTCGGTGAGTGGGGTTCTTGGTTAAGTTGTCGTTTTGAGATCATGAATTGTTGTGTGTGTTCTTGATTAGTTCTCCGTCATATTTTGCTAATGCATTCTTTGGTAACGCTGCTATATTTTTTAAAATTAGAAGCAAGAACAATTAGTGAAAGTTTAAATATTCCTAATGCTAGCATATACTAATTACTTGAAGCCCCCTTTCTTTTCTTCATGTAGTTGTTGTTGATGGTGAAATTCGTTGTTTTAGTAGATGATTCGGGCTAGGATTTCATTACAAGATGGATGGGGACAAGAAAATTTGTTTTCAATGCAACATCAGATAATAGTACGAAAATAGCTTACCATGCATTCTCACACGACATTGTTTATGTTGGTGATAACATATTCTTAAAACAACAGCTACGTCGATGACTATGTTCTGTGCTAATATGGATTTACTTCCTGATCCGTTGGACATTTAATAACTCACTTTTGTGCATATACCTTATAACTATGCCACATGCTAGCTCATTTTGTTATGGGTTGTTAATTGCAAGGACCAACATAGGCGAAAAGATAATTGTGACCAGATCACATACAGATTTCTCATATTGGGAATCGCGTTTTAATCAATAAACCATGAGATTGCCAGAGAATCTTGAAGATGGCATGTTTTTAATCAACTACTAATAATGTATTGTATGTTGGCTAATATGGCACCATGATAATTCTTCCCAGGTTTGTTGTTTGGATGGTTTTACTGTTTTCTTTACTTTTATGTCTTTCCCATCGGTCTCTTTGAATGCTCGATTTACAAATCTAATTTATGGAAGTCACTTATTCCAAATTAATGGGGACCAACAAATTTCAAATTCGATAGCAAAACTTTCCATCCTTGACCTTTGATTTGATTAGAGTTTTAGCACCTACTTCCAAATTTAGGAGTTAGACAAATCTCGCATGTGTTGAATTTAGATACCATATACATAACTGAAATATATGGTCCAAACGATGTTCACATTTTTTATTGAATATCAAATTGGTTTTCTTTCTTTATGAAGTCATGAATCTTTTTTCATAAAATCCCATTTTCACGACAAACGATTGTATATTTGAATCAACAAGTGTTTTATTTAATAAAATTTCAAATAAATACTTAAAATATTTGAGATTTTGGTCAATATAATAGCTTGGACTATCCTTTTACATCATTGTCAACTCTTAAAACCACAAATATTTTTCGTGAATCATTTAAAATTAAAGATCCAAATCAAGTAAATAATAAATATTGATAAAATAAATTATACGAAATAGAATGAAATTGATCCGACCAACGGGTCGTGTAAAAGCTAGTACATAGTAGTAGTAGTTCATGTCACACACACAAATAATGAAAACAGAAATAAAACAAGTTTAGGGTTACAAGTAGAGAAGTGGGGCGAAAGGACTCCGCTCTGCCACATGTCTCTCTCGTCAGCTACCTCTCTCTGGTGGATGGACCCTCACCAGACTCAGGTAGGATACCCTGGTGTCGAGCCATGCGTTCGAGGATGTCGGACTATCGCTCGTGGCGGGATGAGAATCCCAAGAAGCCCGTCTCAAGGCGATCTACCCTCTCGACGAGGGGATCGCCTGCTCCTAGTGGTGGTGGCTGCTGTGCAAGGCGCGGGAGCACTAGACGCCGGTGGCGGCCGGGTGCACGAGCAGGCGCCTAATCTGCTGGTGGCGGGACCTCAGGGTCGGGACTCAATCCCTCGATGTACCGCATTGGGCCAAAGGTGCGCAATAATCGCATGGAGTGCAGAGTGCCTTCGTCAAATCTCTGAGTGCCTTCCTCTTTTGAGCACCCTGAGAGGCTGACATCGAAGTATCTGGCAAGGCGTTTGATGTACGGACCCATGGACGTGACGTAACGACATGCCCCCCCTTTGGCCCTGGCAAAAGATGTGGCAATGACTAAACCCAGGTGCAATGTACTTGAGCGGTCCGCCATGCAAGCACACGCCAGAAAGATTCTCTCTGCAATCTTGTTTGGATTGTGGTAAGCCGGGCAGAGGGAACGAGCTAGGAGTGCAACCATGACACTCCGCTGGGGCTGGAGTGTAGATGCCGTTGTGAGGGCCGACTTGAACTTCGTCCTTCGATACTTTGGAAGACACATCTTCAGAAACGCGGCATTCGCGTCAAAACTTCGAATTATGTCTTCCTCCCACTCTTCCCTTCGGTTGACTTCCACTCCGAGGGCTCTGTCTAACTCGTCATAGCTCAAGTAACGAGATTCCCCTCCCAATCGAAACTCGACCCAACGTACCGGATGACCGAGTAGGCATAGGCTCTTGCATATGGCAAAGGTGCTGAAAAATTCGACGCAAAGCTCCCCGTAAGTGTCATCTTCAAGATCAAGTGCTTGGCACCATTGGGGGTGCACCACTGACTCTCTCATAGCATCACCACAATGAAGCCTATCGAACTGGGTGAAGTCGAGTTTCCAATGGTTGCCGACTCTTGAGGTTGCCCAGAAAACGCCTCTTGCTCCATTTAGGGGCTGCTCCTTAGCGCCACAAGGTATGGGTATTCCGTGTTAACCATTCTGCACAAACACAAAACACACACCATACTTGGAAACAATCGCCATATCCCGCTCATTGGGAGGAAAAGAGATTCCCCCCACACTTGTTTTTCCACCATGGCTAAAACATTTAAGCTCAAACCATCGTGGCATGGTTGTTGGTATTTCACGGTTCAAGCACATAAAGATTAGAAGTGGCTACCATCCATCAATCAAAAACAAACCCCACTTGTATTCATAACATAGCACTTGGTGGGCAAATTCTAAAAATAAACACAATTCGGTTAAAACACGCCCACCAAGGCTCACAAAGCTCATGCAATAATCAATCCATCAATCACACGACCTAATTCACTTAATTCCTTGCCCTAACTAGATTCAATCATGTCAAGCACAAAAATTCAACCTCACTTCACTACCTAATCTGATTCTCCACAATTCACAAAGGTAAAGATGAAAAACAAACCCGGAGACTCAAGTAGGATGAGGGAGGAAGCGAGGTGCGGGCGAGGACGGTGAAAAACAGGTCTGAAAACTGACCATAGAGGGGTTGCCGGTGCTTCGTCGGAAGCTCGCAGAAGACTCGCCGATGGTGACTTGGCCGGAAAAAAATATGCTCCAAATCTCCCCAAAATCTCAGCACAGGCCGGTTTTGAGGAGAGGAGGTTGGGTATGACGTTGGTTTTGGGTTTTGCTCGCCGGATTTGGGGGAAAAGTCGATAAAGCGACGGGATTTCGTGTTTCCCGGCGAAAATTCAAAAATTTTCGGCGAGTTTTTGGTCGTGAAGTGAAGGGTCGCCGTTCACGCCACTTTTATAGGAAAAGCTCTGAGTTCACAGACGTGTTGCCCAATTCACGGTCTTAGCGACCGTGAACTCGTGAATGCGTCCATGAACACGAAGTGGTTGACAGGTGGTGAACATGCATCAGCACCCAGATCACGGGCGCGTTTGCCTATTCACGGTTTTAGCGACCGTGAACTCAGCAATCCGTCCGTGAGCTCAAGTTAAAACAGGGCATTTCTGCAAAAATTTTGACTCCACCTATTCCTTCGTGCCTCCTAAACGATCACAACACAACCATAAACTGCAAAAACACAACACTCGGCACGGGGGCACCACTTCACCACTCGAACCCTTGACAAGACATTAAAACGAAAAACTAAGGAAAAGAGAACAAACCTCCGTTGGGTTGCCTCCCAACAAGTACTTGTTTATCGTCATTAGCTTGACGGTTGGGGATCAATCTCGAGTTCAAACGTGATGCCATCGAGAGCGGATCCACCACACTCCCGGGGCGAGGCTTGTAGCCTCCCATCTTAGGCTCATTGAGTTGGCCCTCTTGGTTGGCCAACCTTGCTTTGGCCCCCCCGTCTTCCAGGTCAAAGCTCCCTTCATCATTATTCTCCAAGCATTCAATCTTGGTCCTTTTGGCTTAGGACCCTTCTTAACTTCCTGCTCAACATCATCAAAGACAACACACGTAATGTTGGGGGTTTCCTTAGGAGGCTCTCCTCCACTCTCATTCAAATCATCTGAGACTACCCCCTTCACTTCATCACTCCTCACCCTAGGATCAATTTCAAGCTTGATTCTCTCCTTACCATCCCTCAAAATTAGGGTTCCCTCATAAACATCTATCAATGCCTTGGCGGTTGCAAGAAAGGGATGACTGAGGATGAGGGGCATATCCGAGTCCTCACTTATGTCGAGAATCACGAAATCGGTCGAATAGCAAAACTTGCCCACTCTCACCATCATGCCCTCCACTATACCTCTCGAGCTAATGACCGAACGGTCGGCTAAGGTGATGCTAAGCTTGGAGGTCTTAAGTTCACCTACCTCTAAATTTTTGAAAAGCTTGTAAGGCATCACATTCACACTAGCTCCTAGGTCCGCCAAGGCATTGTCTATATGGTGATCATCAATATCAAGAGGGATAGTAAAGCTACCTGGGTCGGACCGCTCTTTGGGAAAGCGATCGAGGAGGAAAGCCGAGCACTCCTCGCCAAGAGTCGTGTTGTCCAGGCCTTCAAGCCTTGGCTTCTTGATGAGGAATCCTTTGTGGTACTTAGCATATCTTGGCATTTGCGCCATGGCTTCGAGGAATGGAATGTTGAGGTGGAGGTTGCGTAGCATTTCCATGAACCCTCCACACTCATTTTCCAACCTCTCCTTGTACATCCTTGTGGGATAAGGAAGAGGTGACACATATCCATCCTCTGGCAATGCCTGCCTTGTCGCCTTCCTCTCATTCCTCGAAGGCTTCTTCTCTCTTCTATTCGGAGTGGTCTCTTCTTTGTTGGACTCTTCCTTCTCTATTTCTTCTTCCGTGGCGACCTCCGGAAACACCTTCACACTCCTCACTTGAAGTGCATTCACCCCGGCTTGATCCTAGGGTTCACCACAGTTTGGGAAGGTAAGGCTCCATTGGGTCTCTCGGTGAGGATACCGGCAAGGTTGCTGATTTGCGGTTCCAAGCTTTGAAGACTCGCTTGATGGCTTCGGAGACCCGCCTCAACCGAGGTAAACTTGGTAGTCGCCACATCCATAAATTGCTCAATCTTCTCGAACTTTTGGCTACTCGTACTCACAAAGGCGTTCACTAGGTCCTCAAGCTTGGATAACTTGTCGGGTTGATGTTGTTGTTGAAACCCTAGGGCACCTTGTGGTTGGTACGGTTGTTGAAAGTTTGAGCCTTGGAGTGGGGGCCTTTGTTGGATGAAGGTTAGCCGATGTTGGAAGTTCCCCGTGGGGCCTTGGAAACCTGGGGTCCTTGGATTAGCCGGTGATGCCCATGCAAAGTTAGGGTGGTTCCTCCATCCAGGGTTATAAGTATTCTATACGGGTTGTTGACCCTAGCATTTGCCACAAAGTTGACTTGCTCCTCCGGAGTGGTTGCCTCCTTCATTGCTTGGCACTCCGCTATCTCGTGGCTAGTACTCGAGCACCAGTCGCACGACATTACCATCCGTTTTCCTTGCCTTTTATCTTCAAGCATAACCTCAAGCAGCTTATCCAACTTTGCCTCAACCGGAGCACTCGCTCCCACGCTTCTCACTCCCCTTTCATTTCTTCTTATTCCACTTCTAGTCAACCCCCAATCATACCCCCTAAGGGCCATATCTTCAAGTATCTCGGTTATTTGGGGTGGAGCCATATTCATCAACTTTCCTTGGCACAAGGAATCGAAGAGGATTTTATCCTCTTGCATTAGGCCTCCATAGAAGGTTTCAATCCGGAACTGCTCTTCAAACCCATGGTGAGGGCATTGAAGAAAGTAGTCGGAGTACCTCTCCCAAGCATCCCTCAAGGTCTCGTCTTCTTCTTGCTCGAAATGTGTAATCTTCTTTCTTCACTCAAAGGCAGCCAATAACGAGCCATAGAGGAGGTCGTACCATGAGGTGATAGACCGAGGTGGGAGGTTGTTTAGCCACCTAAGTGCCTTTCCCGAGAGTGAGTATGGGAGTTGCAAAGCCTCGCCCGACACACCATTAATCTTCAAGCTCCTCGTGAGCTCCAAGAATCTCTGCACGTGCTCTCTTGGTGACTCGCTTTCATGGTCGTGGAAGAGAGCACTCGGGAGTGAACTGGAATGGTGCATCCTTCTCTAGCAGCTTGGTCAAAGGCAGTGCAATCTTCGAGAAATCTTTGATGAAGCGCCGGTAAAAGCCTGCATGACCCAGAAAGCTGCGAATCCCCTTCACAGAAACAGGAGGAGATAGCTGACTGATCGTCTCAATCTTCGCGCGATCCACCTCAATCCCCTGCTTGGAGATCTTGTGCCCGAGCACAATACCCTCATGAACCATAAAATGACACTTCTCTCAGCTGAGTGCCAGATTAGTCTCCTCGCACCTCTTCAGAATGAGTTCCAGGTTATGGAGACAGTGAGTGAAGGAGTCTCCATATACCGAGAAATCATCCATGAAGACTTCCATGATCTCTCCAACCAGTCGGTCGAAGATCGCCAGCATGCATCTCTGGAAGGTCGCCGATGCATTACACAGCCCAAATGGAATCCTCCGGTAAGCAAAAGTACCGAAGGGGCAAGTGAATGTGGTCTTCGCCTGATCCTCCGGTGCAATAGGAATCTGGAAGTAACTAGACATGCCATCCAGGAAGCAATAAAACTCATGGCCAGCCAACCTCTCCAGCATCTGATCAATGTAAGGTAGGGGGAAATGATCTTTCCTGGTGGCGTCATTCAGGCGCCGGTAATCGATGCAGACCTCCAGCCAGTCACGGTCCGCATCGGGATCAACTCCTTCTTCTCATTTGGGACCACAGTCATCCCGCCTTTCTTCGGGACCACCTGAGTGGGGCTGACCCACTTGCTATCAGATATAGCAAAGATGATCCCTGCATCCATGAGCTTCACAAATCTCTGCCCGGAACACTGCCTCCAAGTTAGGAGACAATCTCCTCTGTGGCTGCCTGACTGGCTTAACCTCATCCTCCATCAAAATTCTGTGGGAGCAGAAGGATGGGCTAATGCCTCTGATGTTTGTGATCTTCCATGCCATGGCCCGGGCATACTTCTGCAGCAGAGCCACCAGCCTGCTCTTCTGCTCGGGTGTCAGATCCGAGCTAATAATAACAGAGAGCTTATTCCCCTCCCGGAGAAATGCATACTCCAGGTGAGATGGGAGGGGTTTAAGCTCCAACTCTGGTGGCTCCACCAATGATGTAGCGATCCGGGGCGAGATGGGGATTGGCTTGAATGGTATCTCTCGCCCCTCGATCGCAGCCTCGTCCAGCTCCGCAAGCTGCTCCTCCAGCTGCACATCCTGTGATGCCTGTTCCCCTAGCAAAAGACAACGCTCAAGGAAATCATCAGTACCCGCACTCGTGATGGCGAGTGCGGTGGCGAGTGCGGTCTCAAAATCAGCAACAACATCACAGTAATCTAGATCATCATGGAGCTGGGGGTTCTTCATATTATCAGTAACAGAGAAGGTGATTTGTTCACCCCCAACTCTCAAAATCAGTTTTCCATCATTCACATCAATAAGCGCCTTGGCGGTGGTGAGAAAAGGTCTACCCAGTATCAATGGCACATCAACATCCTCATTTATGTCCAAAATCACAAAATCAACAGGATATGAAAATGGCCCTACTGCGACTATCAAGTCCTCTGCTATACCCCTAGGATGCACAATGGATCTATCAGCAAGCTGGATGTTCATCCTAGTATCACTGGGTTCGCCTAGGCCTAGCTTTTTAAACAGTTTATATGGCATGACATTTACGCTAGCGCCTAAATCCGCCAAGGACTTCCCTACATGCAAACTACCAATCATGCAAGGGATAGTGAAACTCCCTGGGTCTTTTCGCTTCTCTGGTAGTTTGTTCTGCAGGATGGCAGAACATTCCTCGTTGAGCATCACCGTTGACAGCTCCCCAAGCTTCCTCTTGTTGGTGAGGAGATCCTTCATGAATTTGGCATACTTGGGCATCTTCGATAATGCCTCTACGAAGGGCATGCTAATGTTTACCTGCTTCAGCATTGCCATGAATTTGGCAAACTCAGTCTCCAGTCGGTCCTTGTGCAACCGAGTAGGAAAGGGAAGCTGTGGTACATACTCCTTCACCACTGGTTGCGGTTTAGGAGCAGGCACCTCAACCTCCTTCTCCATTTCTTCCTGATAAGCTGGAAGTGCTGAAGCAGGGGTCTCTCTCTCCACTGCCCGAACAGGTGGATCGGCAGTCACCTTGCCACTCCTGGTTGTGATGCCACTGCAGTTGGCATTCGGGTCATGCGGGTGAGGAATGGTCTGACCAGGCAAGGTACCAGGAGTCGTCTGAGCTACAGCCTGGGCAACACTCCCAAGCTGGGTCTGTATATCCCGAAGCACAGCCTGCGTGTTTCTCTGACAAGCTTCTAGCTCCAAGAATTTGCCTGAAGCTTTCTCCATGAATTGCTCAATGTTATTGAACTTATTTGCACTGGAGGTGGCTAGAGAACCCACCAAATCTCTCAATTCCGCCATCTGGTCACTCTGCACTGGGGCTGCAGGTGCTGCCCCTATCTGCTGAAATGGTCGCACCTGTGACTGAGGTGGAACTGGCCCCTGTCTGGGCTGGTAGAGTGGCTGTTGTGGCTGCTGAAATTGCCCTTGTCTGGGCTGGTACGGAGGCCTCTTGAAACCAGGTGGTCCCTGGGGAGCTGGTGGTTTTGGATTTGCCCCAGCCCAAGAAAAGTTAGGATGATGGCGCCACCCCTCGTTATAGGTGTTGCTGTAGGGGTCGAAGCGCCTGGAATTATTGATAAAGTCCACCTGCTCCTGGGGAGTAGACGATTCCCTCATCGCCTGACAGTCCTCTACGGTGTGATGGGAGCTCTCACACCACTGGCAGTGCATCGCCTGCGGCTGTCCTGTACCTGCAATCAAACCAGAACGATCGATAGCTGAAACCAGCTTCGATACCACCTGCACCAGATCAGATGACTGGGTGCCTACAGCATGCACACCCCTTCCTGGTGCTCGTCTCGATCTCCTGGCAGTGCCCCAATCGTACCCGTTCTCCGCCATCTCCTCACAGAGTTGATTCAGCTGTGGCGGTGTTTTGGTCAGCATGTTCCCGCCACAAACCGAGACAATCAGCTGCTTGTCCTCCGGGAAGATGGCGTGATAGAAGGTGCCCACCTTGAACGCATCGTTGAAACCATGATTGGGACACCTGAGGAAAAGACTGGTGTATCTCTCCCAAGCATCCCTGATGGTCTCATCCTCATCCTGAGCAAAATGGGTAATCTGCTTCCGAAGATCAGCCGTCTTGGATGGAGGATGGTAGCGGGTGAGGAACTTGTCCGCCAGGTTGGCGAACGTGGTGATAGAGCCCGGAGGTCGAGTGTCTAGCCACTCCTTGGCTTGCCCCTCCAGAGTAAATGGGAAGTACCTCAGCTGGATGGCATCTGCTGGTACCCCATTGATCTTGATTCCATCAATGAGCTCGTGGAATCGCCTGAGATGTGATCGGGGGCACTCCCCCTCCTTACCACGGAACACTACTGAACCGCGCAGCATGGTGATTACTGAGGTGCTCACCTCAAAATTGTTGGCTGAAACATTAGGGTGTTGAATGGGTGACCTCATATCCGCAGCTCTAGCGGTCCAGTAGGATCCCATGGTCTGCTCCTCTGGATTGATCACATCATGGTTCTGTGGATCAGCCATCTCTTCTTCTTCTTCTTCGATCTGCAGCTGTGATAGCGCCTCCTCCGCAGCCAGTCGCGCCTTTAGAGCCCGCTTGAAGTTCCTGCAGGTTTGTTCAAGCTCCTGGTCTAATGGTAGTAGTTCTCCTGACTGGCTACGGGTCATGCACTACTGATAACGTCATATTTGCACATGTTTGCACCCTCGTTTCTTGATCATTTTGGCTTGAGTTTTCGCTTTCTTGGACTATTTTATGCTAGTTTGTGTTCCTTTGTCACATTTCAGGTCCTATCATTTAAATTGAAGCAAAGGCGCAAGTTTCAAGTCAATCGGAGATCATTTTACAATTCGGGAGAAGAAACACGAGCATGACCTGAGGAATAATGGATTTCTACCTCATATTATGGACAAATTATCATGGAAGTTTTTTATGAAAAGAAAGAGGACGAGACTATGAGCGTCTGGGTTCAAACGGCGACTGATTTGGAGTCCGGACGAGGGAGAAACGAAGCTTTGAACAGGAGCGGAGGAAGAATTACGGGCAGGAGAATTACGACCGTAATTTGGCCTCCCATGCCCGTATTTTCACTGCCGAGAGGAGCTTTGGGTGCGCTGAAACTTAACCAAAATGCGTGTTTTGGGCAAAATACGGGCATGGAAGAATTACGACCGTAATTCAGCCCGTAATTCGCCCAGAATCGGGTTTTTGAGGCAGATTCGAGTCAAAGGAAAGGGAGAGCTGGGTTTTTGGTTCCCAAACACCCAAGGGACGAACCCTAGAGAGAGAGAGAGCGACTTGGGAACATTCTTGGAGCTATTTTGGAGGATTTCTTCTCCATTGGAGCTCGCGAATCAAGCTTGGAGATGGAGATTGAAGATCTAGATCAGATTTCTGCAGTCTCTCTCTTCTCTATGGAGTAACTTCCCTTCACTTAGGTTTTGAGGAACCCTAGTTCCATGTGTTAGGATCTTTCTTGTATGAAGTTTTGGATGCTATATTGTTTGATTATAATCGATTGAGGCATGATTTATTGAGTCAATTGAATCTTGATCAAATTCTCTTGATTTCTGCTTTAACCTATGATAGATAGAATCTGATTAGGTTAAGAGAGCTTCCTTGATTGATAGTGGTGAATTGGTTGTGCGAGAGTCAATCAATTCACTGCTTTGTACTGGAATTCATTCTAGTAGTGGAGTTCTGTGTTCATAGCCTCAGCTTTCTATCCAGGTGAAGACTAGTCGTCTGCCGGGTAGTTGGACTGAGAGGGCTTGGTCAGCTTAAGAGATTCCAAGCTAATTTAGGATCTTCCGCAGTTTAATCAATAGTAGATCAACCAAAGGTAATTGCAACTTGGACCTAATTGAGGAGCTAGGGGGAATCCTACCTAAGTGAGTTCCCAACTTGTAATTAGTAGAGTAGTTAGTAGAGTAGTTTAGTTAATCAATCCTTAATCTAGTTTGCTAGATAATGAACTGAAGCTGAGTAATAGTAACTCTAGAGACCCGTGGATTCGATATTTATTACTTGTGCCACTATACTGCAGTCTCTTTCATTGGTTACACTTGGCCATTGTTAGGTGTTGTGTTTTAGCGTGTCAAGTTTTTGGCGTCGTTGCCGGGGACTTCTAGATTATTAGGAAAGTCAGAAGTTTGTTACTTTAGCTTTTTTTCTTTTCTTTTCTTTTCCACCCTTGCTTTTCACTTGGGTGTTTTTGTTTTTGTTGGTGCAGATCTGAATCATGGATCCTCATGGCTTCTCCAACCATTGGAGGTATCCACCACCATCCGAGTGGTATTACCCCGAGACCCCCTGGAGCAATCAAGGAGGAGAAGATGATGGATTCGGGTTCCTGTACCAACCCCCTTACTACGGAGAACAACCAGACCACTGGGCATATCAAGAACAACCTCATTACCAAGAAGACTTTCTCCCACAACTAGAAGGGTCATCGGAGCTGGAGTTACCCATGGCAGCCTTCACGGGCCATTCTGCAGAGCCATGCTACACTCCACAACCAGATCCAAATTATGAGTTGAGTCTTCTCATGGAGCAGTTTGCTCGAGACAGTGAGAGATCATTGTCTAGGATGGATCTTTGTACCCAGGCCTATCGTGAAACAGAGGAGATCCTCCTGAGCCTTAAGAAGAGCGTCGATGATCTTGAGCGATCTTGTGCACAACCTGCTCCAGATCACCCTTCTGCTACCATACTAGAAGAGGAGGAGGAAGAAGAAGGCTGCAAGGACATTGTGGAGCAAGCAGAAGTTATCACGGAGAGCTCCCGTGAAGATCATGATCAAGAATGTCCCGTCGTAGCCAACCACCCCTTCCCACATCCCACACCGAGCTTTGAAGAGGTGGGCATGAGTGAGGAGATGCAAGAAGATCTCATGAAAGAAATTGCTTGGCAACTTGCTCTCCAATCCGTGCTAGAAGAAGAAGAGCAAGAAAGGGTGCTGAAAGAAGTTGTGGAGGATGACGAAAGTGAAGCAGAAGGAGTTCTTGATCATTTCCCAGGGGTGATACCACATGAAGAAGAAAGGGGGGTTGAAGAAGCAATTGGCGTCCAGACTGAGGATGGAGTTGAGGTGGAAGAGGTCTGCACCGGCCATGAGTTACATTTGATATCTCCACCAAACTTCGAGGAACTACTTATCAAGGACCCATTTGCAGTGTCTCTTTGCCAGACCAAGGCCACATCGACATCGGTCCCTCTTGGTGGACGTGATGGTGGCCAATCGATGCTGTCATATCTGGTTTGGGGCAATGAGATGAGAGAAGAGAAGAAGAGGTCTCGAGGGTGGAGACTTCATCTGCATCAAGTGCATGAGCCTTCATCACCCGCCACACCACATGCTCGTGACTTGAGACTCCACCTCATCGACGAGAACCTCAACTTCAAAGAGGTTCTGGGGTGGACCGAAACTTAGGAGCCATCGTCCGGCTCACAACGTGAAAGAAGCGCTTGTTGGGAGGCAACCCAACCAGTCGGTTTGCATTTCTTTCTCTATTTCTCCTCGGTTGAGTCAGTTTTGTTCTTTGATTTTAGAGTCAATAACTCAACCTTTGTGAGATTTTGTGGGGTGTTTGTGTTCCGACTACGCTCTCCTCCTAGAATGCACCGCCTGCCCCATCCACCATCATTCACCCTTGATCTGGTAACTTCGTTCTACCCTCCTTATCTTTCCTCCATTGAGGACAATGTCGTGCTTAATGGGGACAATGTCGTGGGGGGGTGTTCGATTATGTATGCGTGTGAATGTTTGGCTGTATGTGTGTGCTTGGAGCCTAGTCCGCTGTCCAAATCTCGAGATTTGAGGGCTCCAAGTACTGTTGTTTGCTTGTTCGTATTGGCACTGTGGATTTGATTGGTGAATCGAATGGCTTTGGAATTAATGCATGACAACCTGATTATAACTAGGACAGCCTATAATGATGACTGAGACGTGTAGTAGAGTTGTGTAGGGGTTCAGTTTTTCAACTGTTTGCTTACTAACTGTGACTTGGATTGATCACTTTTTCTTGACAGTCGTTTATGCATCTAGTTCAGGGAATCAGAATGAGAGATAGAGCATATAGGTAGCCATGTGAGATTTGAGCCTGCTCGTTTCTTTCTTGTGCGATAGATCCCTCTTCCATGATGTGTAGCATTCACGTTGTCACTAGCTAAGATGATGGAGGCATAGGATTAAACCACGACCAAATTGACTGTCCTGATGTGTCATATCCCCTAGTCAGCCCCTTTGAGCCGTGTGTTATCCTTTCTTTCGGTCTACATTGAAAAATCACCCTTTTGCATCTTTTAGAAGGTTCCACAGAGTGGTTTTTACATGTTTTCTGCTGTTTCTGCTAAATGTAATGTGAGGGTTAGAGGCGGTGCTTAAAAGTTGGGTATTTGCTTGAAAAATGTGCAGAGGTGGTGGTTCTCTTAAGGAATGAAAAAAATGAAAGAAAAACAAAGAAAAATTGAAAGCAAAAGAGAGCCACTACCAAAAATCTAAATAGTGCCCATTAAGTAGTGTTTCTTAGCAGTCTGGCTTGGAAATACTAACAGTATTGTGACCTCCTTCGCTCTTATGCTCTAAAAGAATTTGAGTAATGCAGAATGGCAGAAAGAAAGTAAGTGGTTTGATTGATTGTGATTGTGTTGGGTTTGGAATTGTGGAACCTTGTGCTATGAATACTTCCACCACCTAAAAGGCCTTTTCCCCATGTCCAAGACCCTAGTCAGTCATCTGAACCTGTGTCTAAGACCTCTGGATTAGTTAGTGGTGACATCCCATATGCGAAATCTAACATTTAGAGGCTGCCTTCATGGTGAAGAGACGTTAGGGATTGAGAGAATAAGCATGCACATTTTTCGCATCAAATTGTCCTGACGCCACTGGTCGAGAGTGAGCGATTCATTTTCTCATATTATCTATGATCTTTACCCCGGTGAGGACCTAGATTGCTCGGTCTCAATTATGATATCTTGAGTTTTGTGCATGAGGTGACTGTCTTGAGTAAGTGGTTGAGTCAAGTCTATGTTGGTTGATAAACAGAAGGGAGACTCCTCCTTTACTCGATTTTGCTGCACTCGAATGTTGTCTGTGGTGGTTGTCCAGGTTGCGGTTGAAGCTGTTCATGTGTTGATGTCTAAAAGCAGTATGATTCACGTGTTTTGTGCCGATATGATATGTCCCCAAGAGTTGCATGATTGAAATGTGTTGAGCTTTCCTTGTATCTGACTTGGTTTTCTTGGGGACAAGCAAACGGTTAAGTGTGGGGGACTTTGATAACGTCGTATTTGCACATGTTTGCACCCTCGTTTCTTGATCATTTTGGCTTGAGTTTTCGCTTTCTTGGTCTATTTTATGCTAGTTTGTGTTCCTTTGTCACATTTCAGGTCCTATCATGTAAATTGAAGCAAAGGCGCAAGTTTCAAGTCAATCGGAGATCATTTTGCAATTCTGGAGAAGAAACACGAGCATGACCTGAGGAATAATGGATTTCTACCTCATATTATGGACAAATTATCATGGAAGTTTGTTATGAAAAGAAAGAGGACGAGACTATGAGCGTCTGGGTTCAAACGGCGACTGATTTGGAGTCCGGACGAGGGAGAAACGAAGCTTTGAACAGGAGCGGAGGAAGAATTACGGGCAGGAGAATTACGACCGTAATTTGGCCTCCCATGCCCGTATTTTCACTGCCGAGAGGAGCTTTGGGTGCGCTGAAACTTAACCAAAATGCGTGTTTTGGGCAAAATACGGGCATGGAAGAATTACGACCGTAATTCAGCCCGTAATTCGCCCAGAATCGGGTTTTTGAGGCAGATTCGAGTCAAAGGAAAGGGAGAGCTAGGTTTTTGGTTCCCAAACACCCAAGGGACGAACCCTAGAGAGAGAGAGAGCGACTTGGGAACATTCTTGGAGCTATTTTGGAGGATTTCTTCGCCATTGGAGCTCGCGAATCAAGCTTGGAGATGGAGATTGAAGATCTAGATCAGATTTCTGCAGTCTCTCTCTTCTCTATGGAGTAACTTCCCTTCACTTAGGTTTTGAGGAACCCTAGTTCCATGTGTTAGGATCTTTCTTGTATGAAGTTTTGGATGCTATATTGTTTGATTATAATCGATTGAGGCATGATTTATTGAGTCAATTGAATCTTGATCAAATTCTCTTGATTTCTACTTTAGCCTATGATAGATAGAATCTGATTAGGTTAAGAGAGCTTCCTTGATTGATAGTGGTGAATTGGTTGTGCGAGAGTCAATCAATTCACTGCTTTGTACTGGAATTCATTCTAGTAGTGGAGTTCTATGTTCATAGCCTCAGCTTTCTATCCTGGTGAAGACTAGTCGTCTGCCGGGTAGTTGGACTGAGAGGGCTTGGTCAGCTTAAGAGATTCCAAGCTAATTTAGGATCTTCCGCAGTTTAATCAACAGTAGATCAACCAAAGGTAATTGCAACTTGGACCTAATTGAGGAGCTAGGGGGAATCCTACCTAAGTGAGTTCCCAACTTGTAATTAGTAGAGTAGTTAGTAGAGTAGTTTAGTTAATCAATCCTTAATCTAGATTGCTAGATAATGAACTGAAGCTGAGTAATAGTAACTCTAGAGACCCGTGGATTCGATATTTATTACTTGCCACACTATACTGCAGTCCCTTTCATTGGTTACACTTGGCTATTGTTAGGTGCTGTGTTTTAGCGTGTCAACTACCTGCACACAATCAGCAGAAGCAACCCGTGAAGGCACACAGGTGGAAGAGAAAAAATGCAATAAAGAAAAAGCTAGAGTAAAAAATTCTCACGTTTCCCCAATAACCTAGAGGATCCCCGGCAACGGCGCCAAAAACTTGACACGCCAAAACACAACACCAAACTGCGACCAAGTGTAATCGAAGCCCGGGAATGCAGTAACAAGCAAGTTCTATTATCAACCCGGGGTCTAGATCTACTGCTTACTCCGTGATTATCTATTATCTAGCCAACTAAGTCGAGTGATTGTTGTTTAACGCAAAAGCAGTAAGAAAGTAGGAAATTATTCGGTTTTCTCAAGCAGGAAAGAGTCACTCGGGAATGAGTCCCCCTAGCTCCTTAGTTAGGTTCAATTGTAATTACCCTGGGTTGATTTACTGTTGATTAGACTGCGGAAGATCCGACAGTAGCTTGGAATCTCTTAAGCTGACCAAGCCCTCTCAGTCTAACTACCCGGCAGACGACTAGTCTTCACCGGGATAGAAAGCTGAAGCAATAAGCACAGAACTCCACTACTGGAGTTGAATTCCAGTACAAAGCAGTAAACTGGCTAACTCTCGTATAACCAATCTCTTGCTATCGAATGAAGAGGCTCTAACAACCTAATCAGATTCTATCTATCTCAGGTTGCAGCATAAATCAAGAAAAGCTGATCAGACTTCAATCAATTCAATAAACATGCATCATTCAATTTAAACCAAACAGTATAATCATCCCAAGTCATTACAATCAAGTCCCTAACACCAGGAACTAGGGTTCTTCATACCCAAGTGAGAGAAGGGTTCTACTCCATAGAGAGAGAGAAGAAAACAGTAATCAGAGTAGTCATACTCATAAAGATGAGGAAAATTTGCTCTGGGATGATGATTTCCACTCCTATGACGATCTCCAAGCTCGATTTGATGAAACCCAGCTCCAAGATAGCTTCTAGGATGTGTTCTTCGCACTTTCTCTCTCTAGGGCTCTGTTTTTGCTCTGAAAATCCGATTCTTTCACTTTTGGCTCGGAATTGGCTGAAAAACCAAGATTTTACGACTCACACGGGCAAGCCACACGGCCGTGTTGCTCACCCAGTTGCTCGTGTGAGTCAAAACGCGCCGTATCAATTAAGTCGAAAATCAGGCTTCCCACACGGCCAGGGTCGCACGGCCGTGTGGGATTTCCATCCTGCCCGTGTTTGCTTTCTGTGAAAATCACACGGCCACAAATGTGAGTTGCACGGCCGTTTGATGTCCAGGAATGCCCGTGCGGCTTCCTTAGCACCTCGCCACGCGTTCGATCTTCGTCCAATTGACCCCAAACTCGCTCCCAAGCCTCCATTCACGTACTAGGACCTGAAATATCACAAACAAGCACAACCTAGCGTGAAATCAGCCTAAAACACGAAAATCAACACCTCAAACGGCTCAAGAATAGGGGTGAAAACATGTGTAATTAACGGTCTATCACATAGTCACCAGAACCGGCTTGATCTCGAAATTGTTTGCCGCCACCGGAGGATGTAGGATCGGCGATTGAATGTCCATCAGCCTTGGGGCCATGTAGTACCCCATCTTCCTCGGGGCTCCATCTTATCCCACCTCCTCATTCATATGGCGGACTTGAGCGGCTCCATCTTGCCTGTGGTTCCCCGGCCATTTCCTCTTCAATGACGGGTTCAACTTCCACTTCTTCAACTACTTCTCCACTAACACCGGGACCAAATTGTTGTCCCCCTCTTTCACTCCTTCTCCTTGCCTCGACTATCTCTCTCTCCCTTGCTAGGAGTTGGAGACTTCGGTTTATGTCCTCATCAAGTGGTAGCAAGGGCTCTAGGTTGCTCCGGGTCATGCACCTCCTACACACAATCGGAAAACACCAAGTCTAGAACAAGCAAAGAACACACACACTTGCAAAATTGGAAATTAAAAGCATGACTAAAAACCAGCAACTTTTTCAGAATGAAAGACCGTGTTCCCCGGCAACTGCGCCGAAAACTTGACTCGCACGAAACTACACCACAATTAAACCCCAATTAGAGCCCAAGTTTTTAAACTCTAATCGGGTGCAGTATAGGGCAAGTATTTATATTGACTCGGGCCGGTCCGTCTATCCCTACTTCGGTTTTTGAAATCATTATCTAGCGATAAAACTTTGGCTTAAAGGTCTGATAATTGAAATGAAAGAAAGCAAAGGAAATTTGGGTTGAAAACTCTTTTGTGGGAAAGTCACTCGGGTTTCGCTTCCCCTTAACTGCTACCATGCTACATGGATTGGAAAGATTGCCTTGGGCACGTTAATCGTAAACCACAGAGGAAAGCGTATGTGGTCGGAGACCACAATCTCAATTGCTAAACAGAGGTGAGGATGAAAGGCCGTGTCACTCGACCCTCTCGGTTTAGACAATCGGCAATCGGCTCACTCCCTCCCTCAACTCTAGGGTCGGACGGTTGAACCACAATTAATCGACTTGTTCAATTCAATATTGAGGGTTTCCCTAAGTCAACCTAGTTTAGGTGGCTTAGAAAGTGGAAGGAAAACCAACTCGATTGAGTCTCCCTTGAAAGGGGGATTTTCCTCTCTCAACTAGGCTAAGGTGGCAAATTAGATTACTAGCATCTAAATGCACAAACTAAGGGGTGCTAAGCACAATTATGCACAATCTCTAGGATGCTAAACACAAAATATGCACAAACCCTAAGTTGCTAATCACAAGCATGCATAATCATGGTGAATAATGCCCCAAACATCAAATTGAACAATACCCAATATCAATCATCCAAACCACATACAAAAAACTATATGGTAGAATTAGGGTTTCACTACACCCAAGTGAAAGGAGGACTACTCCATGGAATAAGTGGGAAGAAGGGAAAAAGGTGGAAACCCTCTTTTGGGGATGCGTCCTCTCTTCTTAACCCTTCGGCTAAGATTTCCTTGGGGAAATCTTCCCAAAATCTTTCTTGAAGCCAAACCCTAACATCTTCTTCTCCTTGGTTCTGTTTCTCTCACTAAAATGCTGAAGAAGGTGTTTCTCTCACAAAAATGGGCTCTCCTCTCATTCGTCCTTGCAGCTCAGCTTTTAAACCCGAGAAGAGCTGAGTTCACGGCCTGAGTTCACGGTCGTGAACCATCAAACGCGTCCGTGAACTCAAGCTGCGCGCCAAAACGCTCCGCATCGCTCTCGTCAGTTCACGGGCAACTGCTTGTGTTCACGGTCTTGGTGACCGAGAACTCACCTTGCGTCAGTAACCTTCAATTTGGCTCTGGATGCCTTGCGCTTCACGGTCAACTCCCCTTCTTCACGGTCTTGCATGACCGTGAACTTCTTCCTTTATCCGTGAATGGGCGCTTTTTCCACTCTTCTCCCGGTTTTCGATCCTTTTCGCCAATCCTTCGACTCCGAGGCTAGTTTGACCTGTTAAATCCTGAAATACACTCAAACGGGAAGAACCTAGCGTAAACCCAACCTTTAAGGAGCGAATTTGGCACAAACATCTAAGCAAAAGGGGGGGGGGGCAAAAACATGTGTAATTAGCCCCGAATCACAACCGTATCACATCGTAGCATAAACAGGCTTTTCCTCTTCTATTTACATCTACACAATATATTATGCACTTCACTCTATGTCATTGGTGCCTCCTTGCACTTTGATTGGTTCTCTTTATTTGGTGGAAGGGCAATTTTGTCCATTTTTCAAAATTTGATGTACTAAGGGTGACTCATTATTATTGGACTTTTGGTTTTCTTTTTGTAAATGAGATCAGGATTAAGGGAAACGAATATTTGCTTTAAGATAAATACTGTTATAATAATTATTTAGACTTTGCTATGTGTAGATTTATTTTGTGTGGTTAAAGAAAAATCAATGATTATCTAAGGTTGTTTAGCTCCACAATGAGATAATGATAGCGAATTGAATTTCGAGATGGCGAAGATGATATATTGTTGTGGCGTGGAAGTTTTCAAAGAGGTTCCTTCTAATAGATTTTTCGCATCAGATTTTTACGTTAAATAGATAAACCAAGTATCAACCCTCAAAAGCTTTAAAATCTTAATTTCAAAATGACTTCGGAAAACATGAAGAGGAAGAAAAATGGGAAACTTGGCAAAATACAATCAATTCTGATTGTTTTTAATTTTTTTAATTTTCAAATAAGCATGTCTAATTTTTTACTATAAATTTCGGAAGGTACGATTACGATCATGTTTTTTCTTAGGTTAAATAATAATTCCATTCACATCGTATCGACTCGATATTTGCGTCGAATGAGATCAAACAAAAAATAATTGAATTTTTTTAATGTATGTAATTGCTTAAAGTCGAAGACAAATGAATGAATCGTAACCATAAAAATGTTCTTTTGACTTTCATCTTTAAATTTCACTTATTTTTAGTTTCTTTCTATCATGATTCATTGGGATCGTGGACCATAACAAACCCGCCCATACGAGAACAACATAAAAACTTCTTCAACCTAAATATGATACTATTTACATCTATACTATTTACATGAATGAATAGTTCCATTAACGATTCCAAAATAGTTATACGATAAACCATTAATCTTGAGTCATTGACATTTTCCATCCACAACTGCTTCGCTTTTGAAAACATAGGTAATAAACATTTGAAAATATGAGCATATTGTTAAAGGTTCACTTTGAATTATGATAACTGAAATTCAAATGGATGAATAAACTACCAAGGTCATTTCAAGTCAAAATATTCTTCATTTTCGTCTCCTTTAAATATACAAATTTAATACATCTATACTAATATTTTTGGAGCTTAGTTGATTTACATCAGGGCTGACCAAGAGGGTGCACTAGCCCGCCCTCCGGCATAGGGCCTCCGAATATTAGGAGCCTCCAGTTATATCCGTTAACTACCGATCGGATATTGTAGGATGTATTTTTAGTGTATGATTAATTGATTACAAGTATGATGAAGAGTTTAATAGATAATTTTATCTATAATAACAATTGAAAAGGATCTCATGGAGAATACGAAATCATAGAGATAATAGATAATTTTAATTTAAACAATATAGAAAAATATTACATTTTGAATAATGGTATTATAATCATTTTAGTTTTATTATAGTTAAAAGTCAATTTTTTTGTCAAACTTAATCTGAAAAAATCTAAGATTTGGTGACATTTCAGCTTCAAGGTCATCACGACATGGATGATGTGATATGATATCTAATCCATCATTCTTTACGTCCCAATTAATTGTCCGAAGATCGATTCAAGTCAACAAGAACAAAACTGGAATTTTTCTAAGTGTGGAAACAGTTTTGGGAAGCCCACTTTGGAGGGTTGTATCTCTCAATTGGCTCAGGAGAAATTCGAGAATAAGCAAGCTTGGATGTTTTTATACACTTTGGAGTGCTTGGATCGACAAGGGGAAGCTAGGAAGGTGGTGTTTCAAGTCCTTCAAAATGCCATCCAACAACTTGAATCTGTCAGTTTTGGACTAAGGCGGAATGGGTGTTCAAGATGCCAACTTGGGAGCTCAGTTTCAGGAGCATGGAGGAGAATCGAGTTCAAAGCATCATACCACACGAAAGTACGTTTGTTACTCTACAAAGACATGGCATTGGCTAAGGGAGAGAATACCTGAAAGGCTTCCATCGAAGGGCATGAAGATAGGAGGAAGAGCTGTTTCTGGCAGCTTGCTTGGAGAAGAAAAAGTGTTGCTCGGTTTACAAGTTTCATTGTTTAAGCCGAATTCTTTTCCTTGTTTAGTTGTAGTTTATTTCCTTGTTCTTTTAGAATTAGGATAGGTTATCTCAATTATAAATAGCGTAGTTTAGTGCTTGTAAATAAGACGTTTGAGTTTTAATCAAAGTACTTCGAGGAGTTCTCCAGCTTGCGAGCTTTTGTTCTTGGTAGTCTTAGCCGAGAATTGCAGACCTAGAGATCGAGTAATTCACTCTCGATCTTGTGGTAAGTTCTACCCTAACTAGTCTCTTCCCCTCGTGTTGAAGTTACTTGTTCGGTTTGCCCCATTCATCAATCCATTCCCTCTGTTTACCACCCCGCCAAAACACCTATGTTTTTCCCTGTCGAAAACCAATCCATCCCATAATTTCATTCTGATTCGAGGCTGAGCTAGGTCTCATCAAGTGGAATCAGAGCCTATGTTCAAACACAGTGGACACGACGCGTTGGACGAGGTCCAAAGGACCTGTTTCGGAAGATCCTCCCGTTCGAAAGAAAACAAAAGAAGAGACCGATTCCGACAAGGGAATCAGGAATCCGAAGTTGCAATGGCGGGCCAATTCAACACAACCGAATTCTTACAAACCATCATAGCTCAGATTAGAGCGCCAGTTGGAGCAGCAGGGACAAAGGCTCGACGCTCTGACTCCGGCCGAGAATGTTTGAAAACAGACTGGGGAGCGTGACCATGGCGAAACCGATGAAGCTAATCAAGAATTGTTTGCTCGCATCGAAGAGTTAGAGCAGCATCTGATCATGGAAGACCCTGATCAAGGATGGCGGAGACGAGAACATCGCGGAAGGGCACCTGAAACTGAGTCGGCGATTCATCTAGGAATCAAGCTTGCCGTCCTGCAATTTCAGGGAACACTCAACCCGGAAGCGTACTTGGATTGGGAGAGTAAAATAATCCTCTTCTTCCAATGTGGCCAGTTCATGGAGCAGCAAAAGGTTGCGATGGCCGCCTACGAGTTCTCCGAACATGCAGCCCAATGGTGTGAACAATTGCAGACGCGGTGGGGACGAAATTTGCAAGCCCCTGTGGAAACGTGGGATGAACTGTGAGGATTAATGCGGGAGAAGTTTGTTCCTAGTTACTACCAACGCGGATTACACTGCAAGGAATTCGACATGGCTCACGAAGTGTGGAGGAATACGTTCGAGAATTAGAGTTGCCTATGCTGAGGGCCGATGTCAGGGAAGAAAAGGATGCCACAATTGCACGCTTCCTCCACGGATTAAATCGGGATATTCGTAACTAGGTAGAACTTCGATCATTTGTTGTCTGGGAGGAAGTAGTTCACCTTGCTATTAAGGTGGAGAAGCAGCTCAAGCAATCAACCAAGAAATTCACAGCGAACAATCCAAAGTTGCTGCTTGAGCCCGAATCAAAACCAAAGTTGCCCCAAAATTCGGCCAAAGGTTCGACATCGGCTGTGCACGAGAAGGCGTCGTCTTCCAGTGGCTCTATACGTTGTTTCAAATTCCATGGGTATGGGCATAAGGCACATCAGTGTGCAAACCAAAAGACCCTGATCCTCAGGGAAGGAGACTACTACTCGGAAGAAGAAGAAGAAGAAGAAGAAGAAGAAGAAGAGGACTGTTGATATGACTTGAATCGGATTATCAGCCGCTACCACTGGTAATCGGGGGTCTCGCTGTTATTTGGGTTCGGGTTCTGGGCCTGGTCTGTAACGTTTCCTTTGTCAGATTGGATTAGGTTTAGACCCACATGGAGAAGTACTATAAATACTTCTCATACTCCTCTGTAATCTGTAATCTCCTTGATATAGTGAAATCGGCTCTCTCTCTCGCCCGTGGACGTAGCTAACACACATCGTGTTAGTGAACCATGTAAATCGTCTGTCGTGTTTTCGATTCTCGCTTTCGTATTCTTGCTTTGTCGATTCTGGCGATTTCCCGATCCGTAGCAGCGCGTTTATAACAAGTGGTATCAGAGCCGCGGCTGGAAATCAGGCTAGGGTTTTCGATTCAGAAGAATGACGTCGGTGAACATGAAGATCGAAAAGTTCACGCGGAAGAACAGCTTCGCTATATGGCAGATCAAGATGCAGGCTTTATTAAAACAGCAAGGGCTGTGGGGGCCGCTGTCTGCGAAACAGAAGAAGGCAGCGGTCGATGACGATGAGTGGAATACCCTGGAGGAGAAGGCCCACTCGACCATCATGCTATCGTTGTCTGATGACGTCATCATTGAAGTCGCTGCTGAGAAGACTGCCGCGGGCTTGTGGTTGAAACTAGAGAGTCTGTACATGACTAAGTCTCTAACCAACAAGCTGCATCTCAAGCAACGGTTGTTCAGCTTGAGGATGCAAGAAGGTACGCCTTTGAGGGAACATCTCGAACAACTTAACTCTATTTTGCTGGATCTGCGTAATATAGATGTTCAAGTTGATGACGAGGATGCTGCCCTAATCCTGCTGGTTTCTTTGCCGAGTTCATATGAGAATTTCGTTGATTCTTTTATTGCGGTAAAGAAAGCGTGTCGTTGGAGGATGTCAGGTCTGCTCTTCATACGAGAGAGATCAGACATAAGGCGTCCGGATCTGGTACAGGTGGTGAGGCATCGGGTTTGGCTGTTACAGGTGGAAAGGGAAAGAAGAAATCTGGTAAAGGGAATTCGAGCAAGAATTCCAAGGGTCCCGGTCCACAGCCAGGTGATGCTTGTCACAACTGTAAGGAAGTGGGGCATTGGAAGTACAACTGTCCCAAGAGAAGAGGGCAACAGAAGAAACAAGGTTCAGTTGCCGTGGCAGAAGTGGACAACAGTTCTGAAGACGATCTCGCCTTGGCTGTAGATGAGAAGGCACATCGTGGTGATGTGTGGTTTCTGGATACTGCAGCCTCATACCATATGTCTCCGAACAGGGATTGCTTCACAACCTACGAGCAGATAGATGGTGGTAACGTGGTCATGGCTAATGGAGCTGTCTGCAAGGTTGTTGGAATCGGGTCCATAAAGGTTCGGACACATGATGGTTCGTTCTGTACCGTGAATGATGTCAGGCATGTTCCACGAATGACAAAGAACCTGATCTCCTTGAGTCTACTCGACAGCAAGGGTTTCAGCTTCAAAGGAAAAGGTGGAGTTGTGTATGTCTGCAAGGTTCAAGGAAGGTACTGAAGGGCGTGAAGCGTGGGACCTTGTATGCATTACAAGGGTCTGTGTTGTCTGGTTCTGCTGCAGTTGCATCGTCTCAGGTTCAACAGGAAGATATGACCACTCTCTGGCACATGAGACTGGGGCATATGAGTGAACGGGGGATGCAAGTTCTATTGTTGAGGGATCTTCTTTGCGGGCACAAGGTGCAGAATTTGGAATTCTGGGAGCATTGTGTGTTTGGGAAGCTACATCGCAGCAAGTTTCCCAAGAAGGGTATCCACCGGACGAAGGGGATACTGGATTACCTCCACTCCGACTGTTGGGGTCCTTCACGAGTTGAATCCATTGGAGGCAGCAGGTATTTTCTGTCTATTATTGATGATTATTCGAGATTTACTTGGATTTTCATGATGAAGCAGAAAAGTGAGGCTTTCACGAAGTTCAAGCAGTGGAAGACATTGGTGGAGAATCAGACCGGAAGAAGATCAAGAAGCTGCGAACGGACAATGGTCTGGAGTTCTGCAGTTCTGAGTTCAACGAATTCTGCAAGGATGAAGGGATTGCCCGTCATCGGACTGTTAGAGATACACCCAGCAGAATGGCGTTGCAGAAAGGATGAACCAGACATTGTTGGAGAGAGCACGGTGCATGCTCTCTAATGCTGGACTAGAGAGAAGATTCTGGGCAGAAGCAGTAAACATGGCGTGCTTCTGATCAACCGTGGACCCACACACAGGTATCGAGTAGACTCCTAGATGAAGTGTGGTATGGTAAGCCTGCTGATTACTCTTCACTGACAATTTTTGGGTGTCCTGTTTATTATCATGTGGATGAGGGTAAACTAAACCCAAGGGCAAAGAAGGGTGTATTTGTGGGTTACGGAGATGGAGTTAAGGGATTTCGAGTCTGGTCACCTTCTGAGCATCGAGTTATACTTAGTAGAAATGTGATATTTGATGAGAAGTCTATGTTTAACCCCATGTTGAAGGTTACTGTTGTTGAAGGTAGCAGGAATGTTGATAAGCAGGTGGAGCTGCAAACTCTCAATGAGAGTGAGTTTGAGCACCAAGGTGGAGAAGATCAACATGATGAGGATGTCTCTGCAGAGCTAGAAACTTCAGAGTCCAGTGCACGAGCTCAACAGTCTATTGCTTCCGGTAGACCGAAGAGAGCGACTGCAGGAGTACCTCCACAAAGGTATGGCTTCGAGGACATGGTGGCGTATTCATTTCAAGTTGCTGAGGAAGTGGATGCAGGAGAGCCACAGTCCTATAGAGAAGCAGTTTCGGGTGGTGAAGCCGATCAGTGGCTTGCCGCAATGGGAGATGAGATGGAATCCCATGACAGGAATCAGACTTGGGAGCTAGTCAAACGACCACAGGGAAGGAAGATTGTTACAAATAAGTGGATCTACAAGAAGAAGGATGGAATCACTTCTAAAGAGGGAATGAAATTTAAAGCTCGGGTGGTTGCACGAGGCTTCTCGCAGAGGGAAGGAGTTGACTACAATGAGATTTTCTCACCAGTGGTCAGACATACGTCGATCAGAGTGCTACTAGCAATAGTGGCACATTATGACTTGGAGCTCGAGCAGCTAGACGTGAAGACAGCTTTCCTACATGGAGAGTTGGAGGAAGAAATTTACATGACTCAGCCAGAAGGATTCGAGGTTCCGGGAAAAGAAAACTATGTTTGTAAGCTGAAGAAGTCCTTGTATGGACTTAAGCAATCTCCGAGGCAGTGGTACAAGAGATTTGACAGTTACATGCTTGAGTTGGGCTACAGCAGAAGTCCATATGATTGTTGTGTATATCACAGCAAGGCAGAGGATGGTTCGATGATATATCTAGTTCTGTATGTGGATGATATGCTCATAGCTGCGAGGTCAAAGTCTGATATCCAGGAGTTAAAGGGGCTTCTCAGTGCTGAGTTTGAGATGAAGGATTTGGGAGCTGCTCAGAAGATCTTGGGTATGGAGATTTACAGGGACAGGTCGAAGAAGAAGCTTTTCTTGTCACAGAAGAGCTACATCCAGAAGATACTGTCGAGGTTTGGCATGTCTTCAGCAAAGCCCTTAAATACTCCTAGTGCTTCAAATGTTCATCTATCCTCAGCTTATGCACCGCAGTCAGAGGCTGAGAAGGAGTACATGTCGAGAGTCCCATATGCTAGTGCAGTAGGTAGCTTGATGTACGCTATGGTATGCACTAGACCTGATCTTGCACATGCTGTTAGTGTTGTCAGCAGGTTTATGATACAACCTGGGAAGGAGCATTGGCAGGCTGTGAAGAGGATCTTCCGGTACCTTAAGGGTACACCTGATGTGGGGATTAGCTTCGGAAGTGATGCAGAGTGCTTGGTGTCTGGGTATTCTGACTCGGGCTATGCTGGAGATGTTGACACGAGGAGATCGATGACCGGTTATGTATTCACTCTTGGGAGTTCTATAGTGAGCTGGAAGGCAACTTTGCAGTCGGCGGTGACATTGTCTACTACTGAGGCAGAGTATATGGCGTTGACAGAAGCTGCTAAGGAGGGAATATGGTTGAAGGGACTGGTTGGTGATCTGGGTCTACATCATGATCAGGCAGTGGTGTATTGCGACAGTTTGAGTGCAATATGCTTGGCCAAGGATCAAGTCCACCATGAGAGGACTAAGCACATCGATGTGAGGTATCATTTCTTGAGGACAGAGAAGAGGATTAAGGTGAAGAAGGTTGGCACTGCGGATAATCCTGCTGATATGTTCACGAAGCCGGTTCCACATGGCAAGTTCCAACACTGCTTGGACTTGCTGAATGTCTTGAGTGGGTGACTCCTCCCTACGGGGCATTGATGGCGGGAGAGAGAGAAGGAGCAGAGTACATCAGAGATTTAAGAGGAAGAGGATTCAAGTCAAGGTGGAGATTTGTTGATATGACTTGAATCGGATTATCAGCCGCTACGACTGGTAATCGGGGGTCTCGCTGCCCGGTCAGCGAGTGGGGTCCAGGGGCAACGCCCCCGGCCCACGGTGTATGGGCTCAATGTTATTTGGGTTCGGGTTCTGGGCCTGGTCTGTAACCGTTTCCTTTGTCAGATTGGATTAGGTTTAGACCCACATGGAGAAGTACTATAAATACTTCTCATACTCCTCTGTAATCTGTAATCTCCTTGATATAGTGAAATCGGCTCTCTCTCTCGCCCGTGGACGTAGCTAACACATCGTGTTAGTGAACCACGTAAATCGTGTGTCGTGTTTTCGATTCTCGCTTTCGTATTCTTGCTTTGTCGATTCCGGCGATTTCCCGATCCGTAGCAGCGCGTTTATAACAAGGACAAAAGGAGAAAGAAGAAGAATCTGACTCTGAAATTGGAGCAGTTAAGGGCCCTCTATTTGTACTTCGACGTGCATTGACAATTGAGGAACAAGAGCCGTTGGACGAAGATCAACGAAGTACACTCTTTCACACCAGGGGCCAAGTTAATGGAAAAATCCTGACGATAATCATTGACGGGGGGAGTTGTACCAATGTGGCCACCCTCGACATCGTAAAATGCTTAGGTTTAGCCATGATTCCACGACCTGAACCGTACTTTCTGCACTGGCTCAGTGATCATGTTGTGATCAAAATAAATAAGCAGGTACGAATTCTGTTTTCTATCGAGACATATCAAGACGAGCTGCTTTTCGATGTCATTCCAATGCAGGCTGCGCATTTGGTGTTAGCCGGACTTGACAATTTGACTGAAAGGTTTCTCACCATGGTCAACCAACTGCTACACATTCGAGCACGGAGGAGGGAACCTCACTCTTAAGCCCCTATCGTTGGAAGAAATTCGCGCCGATCAAGAGCATATGTCGCGAAGTCGAGCTAGGAACAACGAGGGAATAGGGAAAAACTCTCACGGGACTCAGCTCATGGCTAGGCGATACTTACTAACTGTCCTAGCATGTAAGAAGGTTCCCCGGAGAAGCAGAGCTCGTCGGTTGCCTTGAAGAGCACCGAATGGGGTGGAACAACTGGGGTCGCGTCGGGACCAATGGCCAACGTCGACACGTCACAAATTTACCCAACAACGAGTGATGATGATGAAACCCAGCCGAAGCTTGCTCGGTCGAAGAATCCCAAAGTTGGAAATTCGCATTCCTACGAGACAAACAACGAACAAAAATCGGCCGAATCGGTTGTAGCGATTGGGGAAGTTTCGATTCGATCCAATGCTTGGGAAGTCTCGCCAAAACACCTATGTTTTTCCCTGTCGAAAACCAATCCATCCCATAATTCGATTTAAGCTGCGTCATTCTGATTCGAGGCCGAACTAGGTCTCATCATGATGAGCCAGAACCTCAGGCTAAATGAAGACCAAACTCAAGAGCAAGATCAATATGAGGATATGGATTCTAAAGAAGATGATCAGAGTGATCATGATTATGAAAACTATGATCATGTGCCTGTAAGAGGGAACATTGGCTAATGTATATGAGAGATGCAACATGACCATGGAAGAACCTGAATCTTTTCAGGAAGCTTTGAAACATGATGGGTGGAACTGAGCAATGAAAGAAGAATGCATAATGAATGACAAAAATGAAACCTGGATTCTGGTTAAAAGGCGTGTTGGAAGAAAAGTGATTGGAACTAAATGGGTTTATAAGATTAAGTTGAACTCAGATGCTTCATTCAACATTCTACAAGTTCAAGGCAAGAGTTGTGGTTAAAGGGTATGCTGAACCGTTTGGGATTAACTATGATGAAACTTTTGCACCACTTCCAAAGTTGGACACTATAAGACTCTTACTGGCTACTGCTGCTCAGAAGAACTGGAAAGTGCATCAGCTACATGTGAATCTTCTTGTCTAAATGGCTATCTTCAGGAGGATATATATGTTAAGCAACCTGAAGAATTTGAGATTCCAAGGAAATAAGATAATGTCTATCTACTAAAGAAAGCTCTCTATGGACTTAAAAAAGCTCCAAGAGCCTGGTACTCCAGAATTGATGATTATCTGGTACAACTAGGTTTGCTAAGAGTCCAATCAAACCAACTCTCTCTGTGAGAACAGATGAGGTTGGAACTTTGATAATTTCTCTGTATGTGGATGATCTTTTGATCACAAGAAGCAATGTGGAGCAGATAGAAGACTTCAAAACCGGTTGATGAATGAGTTTGAAATTACTTATCTGGGTTTGACGACTTACTTTCTTAGCATTCAAGTTGAGCAAACTGAGAAGGGCATTTTCGTAAGCTAGAAGAAGTATGCAAATGAAGTTTTGAAAATATTAGGAATGGAGAATGCCAAGGTTACCTCCACGCCACTTCCAGTGAGAATCCAACTGACAAAAGAGGATGGATCATGTTCATTTGAATGTAAAGTTTACATGAGTCTGATTGGTAGCTATCTTTATCTGTCTACTACTAGACCAGATATAATTTTTGCCTCTGATTTGCTGGCAAGATTTATGCAAGCTCCAACTCAGATCCATTATAACACAAGTAAAAGACTGCTAAGGTACATCAAAGGTACCACTAATCTCGGATTGAAGTTTGAAGGAGGTAAGGGAGTGTGTTTGAAAGGGTTCTGTAACAGTGATTGGGCAGGATCTTCAGAAGACATGAAAAACACCTCTGGTTTTGCTTTCTTACTGGGATAAACAATTTTTTGTTGGTGTTCTATGAAACAAAGCATTGTAGGTAAGTCAACAGCTGAAGCTGAGTACATTACTGGTTCAGAAGCTGTCAACCATGCTGTTTGGTTGAGAAAAATCATGGCAGACTTGGGTTTTGAGCAAACTAAACCAACTGTCATTTGGTGTGATAACCAATCTGGTGTGGCTATGTCCAAAAACCCTATTTTCTATGGAAGAATGAAGCACATCAAGATCAAGTATCATGTATTTAGAGAGGCTGAAGCTGAAGGATTGGTTTCTATGAAACACTGTTCACCACAAGATCAGTGCTGACACTTTTACCAAGTCAGTAAGCAAACCAAGGTTAGAAGATCTGAAGAACATGATTGGGATGGTTGGTGGCATTGTCAAGGAGGAGTGTTGAAATTCATCAGCTAGTAGTGCCATCTCAACTTATCTGTGTCTTGGAGCACAAGAAATGAAGCGTGCAGCTGAAGAAACAGAGAAAGCAGAGGAAGCTTGCAGGAAAGAGATGAAGATGACGATTGATCTAGCTGGAAGACGTTTTGGAATAACTCCATCTCTCAATTGAAGCTAAGGAAGTTGAGGGACTACTGTGAAGGGAATGTTTGCCAATGCCTCTTCTTGTTTTGTCTTGGGGAACACTGAAAGTGACCCTTGTACTTGCTTAAGCTTTTATATGTTTGTCTTCTTGTTTTTGGAGGTAGAAGATCGACCTAGGGTTTGAGTTTGAGCCTTTAAAAGGTTTTTGTCTCTTCATTTTGATGTAATGTAAGAGAACATATCAAAAATCAATATGTGAAAGTGGATCTGAAGCACATGATCTCAGCTACCATTTTGGGTTCAAATTGTTCTTCTTTCATTCTATTTTTCCAGTTTTGCACTGTTACATTGCTTTTCTGCAGTTTTGTGTCGCTGGAATTTAAAATATCCTATTTTTGGCAAATTGAAAACTTGGCGATCATCTTTCCTGATGTCTTGCGTCTCAGGGACAATGACTGTAATGCATAGTTGCCAAAAAATTACATGTCAACCAATCGACAACGGGGAAACTATCTGAGGAACGTCTACGACTAAAAACTATAGGGACAATCTCACAAAACTTCTGCCAGAAAATGTGTCACGGGAAGAGTAACCTATGTTTTGTTCTAGCAATAAAGAATGGGGAAGAGTAAATCTTCCCTTTTTAATTGCTCGAGAGGGGCCTTAACGACACCATTTATAAGCATGTCCAGTTTCTTCAGCCGCTCGACAAAAGCCAAATTTATCCAAAATGATAATAAATTGTTCATATGAAAAACAATGGCTTCGCCCAGGTTCGAACCGGAGACCTTCAGCGTGTTAGACTGTTATGATAACCAACTACACCACGAAACCAGATGCTTACTGAAGATTTGCATGTGCTTATTATTTCTTCCTGATATTGGGATTGTTCAATCTACTCGGCACATGTTCAGATACTTATTGGACAAGTTAGAGTGCTAACCACTTTCATCACCATTCATTACTTTTATGTTCAATCAGATAGTGGAGAGCGAAGATGGGCATATTTGGTACTTTAGCAAAAAAATTTGATAAACTAATTAATTTTACAAAATAAGATTTATAAAATATCTGTCTCCTCCATTATAAAGATTTTTTCGTGAAGAACAACTACCTCACTTAGTAGTGATTTAACAAAGATGTCGTAGCAATTTTATGCCCGTCGATAGTGATTTTATTATCATTAGTAGTCTTTTTTAATTAGTAGTAGTGATGACTGGATGTTTACACATGTTTTTGTCCATCATTCTTATACTGTTTGAGACTCGAATCTCGGGTTTTAAGCCGATTTTATGCTAGGTTGTTCTTGTTTACGATATTTCAGGTCCTTATGCATGAATGAAGGTTTGAGCACGAGTTCAGGGTAATCGAGAAGAGCGAGGGAGAGAAGATGAGTTGCACGGCCAGGACGGGACGACGCACGGCCGTGCATGGTGGCCGTGCAAGCGAAGAAGCGCGCGGCCAAGGTTTGCACGACCTTGCACGACATAATTTCTGGCCGTGATGAATTGTGAGAGAATCTGCACGGCCTGACCCTGTTTTGCACGGCCGTGCGCATCTTATTTTCTGGCCGTGGTGAATTATGCGATAAGCTGCACGGCCAGGCGCTCGGATTTCACGGGCCGTGCAATGGTCGTGCACTCCCCTCGTGGAACTAATTGAAACTATGCATTATGGGGTGCACGGGCACACTAGGAGGTTGCACGGACGTGCGGTCTGGCCGGGCAATCGCGAGCAGCTGCATCTTAACCCAATTTCGGGTTTTCGAGAAGGGGATTCGACTTTTTGAGCAACAAACAGAGTTCTGTAGCGAGAAAGTGCGATGAACAAACCCTAGGAGCTATTTGGAGTAGATTTCTCTCCATTGAAGCCCAGATTACATCCTCGGGAGTGAATATTGACATCCCACAGCAGATTATTCCCCATCTTTATGAGTATGACTGCTTTGATTTCTGTTTTCCTCTCCCTTTATGGAGTAGACATTACTCTCACTTGGGTACGAAGAACCCTAGTTCCATGTGTTAGGGATTTGAGTAGTAAATTTTTGATTGATATACTGTTTGATTATAATCGATTGAAGTCTGTTTATTGAGTAAATTGAATCCTGATCAACTTCTTTTGATTTCTGCTGCAACCTGTGATAGATATAATCTGAATAGGTTGTTAGAGCTTCTTCAATTGATAGTAGTGAATTGATTATACGAGAGTTAGTCGATTCACTGCTTTGTAATGGAATCCAATTCTAGTAGTGGAGTTCTGTGTTAATTGCCTCAGCAGTCTATCCTGGTGAAGGCTAGTCGCCTGCAAGTTAGTTTGTCTGAGAGGGCTTGGTCAGCTTAAGAGATTCCAAGCTATTATCGGATCTTCCGCAGTTGAATCAATAGTAAATCAACCTAAGGGAATTACAACTTGGACCTAACTAAGGAGCTGGGTGGACTCATTCCCGAGTGACTCTTCTCTTGCTTTGGAAAATCAGACAATTTACTGCTTTCTTTATTCTTTACTTTGAATTCAACTTCACTCACTTAGTCCCGCTAGATAATAGATAATCACGGAGTAGGCAGTAGATCTAGACCCCGGGATGATAAATTAAACTTACCACTATTCTGCATTTTCGGACTGCGATTATACTTGGTCGTAGTCTGGTGTTGTCATAGCGTGTCAAGTTTTTGGCGCCGTTGCCGGGGATCTTTAGGTTATTGTAGAAACGTGAAAGTCTGTTACTTTAACATTTCCTTTATTGAATTCTCTCTCTTCCATCTGTGTGCCCTCACAGGTTGTGTTTGCAGACTGTGTGCACGTTGTGCATGACCCGTAGCCAGTCGGGAGATCTATTGCCGTTGGACCAAGACCTTGAACGGACTTGTAGGAACTTCAAGCGAGCTTTGAAGGCGTGAGTGGCTGTGAAGGAAGCTTTGGAGCAGCTGCACATCACCGAGGAGGAGAAAATGGGTAACCCATAGAACAATGATGTGGTCTATTACTGGACCGCCCGAGCCGCAGACATGAGATCCCCCATCCAACACCCTCAAGTTGCTGCCAACAACTTTGAGGTGAGTACCTCTGTCATCACCATGCTGCGCGGCTCAGTGGTATTCCATGGAAAGGAGGGGGAGTGGCCCAAATCGCACCTACAACGATTCCACGAGCTAATCGATGGGATCAAGATAAATGGGGTCCCTGCCGATGCCATCCAGCTGAGATACTTCCCATTCACTCCGGAGGGGCAGGCCAAGGAGTGACTGGACACTCGCCCTCCGGGATCGATCACTACGTTTGCCAACCTGGCGGAGAAGTTCCTCGCCCGCTATCATCCTCCATCAAAGACGGCGGACCTGAACAAGCAGATCTCTCATTTTTCACAGGAGGAAGATGAAACCGTTCGGGATGCTTGGGAGAGATATACAAGTCTCTTTCTGAAGTGTCCCAATCATGGTTTCAATGAGGCCTTCAAGGTGGGCACCTTCTACCACGCCCTCTTCGCAAAAGACAAGTAGCTTATTGACTCGGTTTGTGGCGGGAACATGCTGACTAAGACGCCACCGCAGTTAAATCGACTCTTTGATTAGATGGCAGAGCAAGGATATGATTGGGATACAACTAGGAGGTCGAGGCGAGTACCAGGCGGGGGTGTACATGCTATGGACACCCAATCATCTGATTCGGTGCAGGTTGTGTCTAAGCTGGTCTCGGCCATCGATCGTACTGAGATGGTTCCAGGGATAGGACACCAGTAGGTAATGCGTTGCTAGTGGTGCGAGAGCTCCCACCATACTCTAGAAGCCTGTCAAGCGATGAGGGAGTCGACTACACCCTAGGAGCAGTTGGAATTCATCGGCAATGGCAGACGTTTCAACCCCTACAGCAACACATACAATGAGGGGTGGCTCCAGCAGTAGTCTCTCTACCAGCCCAGACCGGGGTAGGCTTCTCAGCTGCAGCCGATACCTTTTCAGCATCTAGGTGCAGCTCCTACAACTCTAGTGCAGAATGATCTAATGGCAAAGCTGCGGGATCTGGTGGGTTCTCTAGCTAGCTCGAGTGCTACTAAATTCAACAACATTGAGAAGTTCATGGATAGAGCTTCCACTAAGTTCATGGAGCTTGAAGCTGGCCAGAGGAACACTCAGGTTGTTCTGAGGGAAATCCAGACCCAGCTTGGAGGTGTGGCTCAAGATGTTCCGCAGAGGGAGTCGAGCACTTTACCGGGTCATACCATTTCTAATCCAAAGGACCCAAATGCCCACTGTAATGTTGTCACTACATGAAGCGGCAGAGTAACTGCAGACCCACCTGTCCAGGCTAGACAGGAGAGAGAGAAATCTGCTTCAGCACTTCCAGCTAATGAAGAAGAAATGGATAAGGAGATTGAGGCGCCTGCTCCTAAGCCACAACTAGTGGTGAAAGAGTATGTCCCTCAACTTCCCTTTCCTACTCGGTTGCACAAAGAGCGATTGGAGACTGAGTATGACAAGTTTATGGCAATGCTGAAGCAGGTGAACATCAGTATGCCATTCGTAGAGGCATTGTCGAAGATGCCCAAGTATGCTAAATGCATGAAGGGTATCCTCACCAACAAGAGGAAGCTTGGGGAGCTGTCGACGGTGATGCTCAACGAGGAGTGTTCTACCATCCTGCAGAACAAGCTACTAGAGAAGCGAAAAGACCCAGGGAGTTTTACTATCCCTTGCATGATTTGTAGTTTGCATGTAGGGAAGTCCTTGGCGGATTTAGGAGCTAGCATAAACGTAATGCCATATAAATTGTTTAAAAATCTAGGCTTAGGTGAACCCAGTAATACTAGGATGAGCATTCAACTAGCTGATAGGTCCATTGTGCATCCTAGGGGCATTGCAGAGGACTTGATAGTCGCAGTAGGGCCATTTTCATATCCTGTTGATTTTCTTATTCTTGATATAAATGAGGATATGGATGTGCCTATAATTCTAGGTAGACCTTTTCTCGCCCCCGCTAAGGCTCTTATTGATGTGAATGATGGAAAGCTGATTTTGAGGGTTGGAGGTGAGCAAATCACTTTATCTATTTATGATAATATGAAACACCCCCCCCCCCCCCAGCTCCATGATGATCTATATTACTGTGATGTTATTGCTGATTTTGAGACCGCACTCGCCATCACGAGTGCGGGTACTAACGATTTCCTTGAGCGTTTTCTTTTGCTAGGGGATCAGGCATCGCAGGAGTTGCAGCTGGAGGAGTAGCTCGCAGAGCTAGAAGAAGCTGCGATCGAGGAGAGAGAGAAGCCATTCAAGCTGATCCCTATCTCGCCCTGGATCACCACATCATTGGAGGAGCCACCAGAGCTGGAGCTTAACCCCCTCCCTTCTCACCTGGAGTATGCATTTCTCCGGGAGGGGGAATAAGCTCCCAGTTATTATCCGCTCGGATCTGACACCCAAGCAGAAGAGCGTACTAGTGGCCCTATTGAAGAAGTATGCCCGAGCCATGGCATGGAAGATAACTGACATCAGAGGCATTTGCCCATCCTTCTGCTCCTACAGAATTCTGATGGAGGATGAGGTTAAACCAGTCAGGCAGCCGCAACGGAGATTGACTTCTAACTTGGAGGCAGTCGTCCGGGTAGAGATTGTGAAGTTGATGGTTGTAGGGATCATCTTTGATATATCTTGTAGAAAGTGGATCAGTCCCACCCAGGTGGTCCCGAAGAAAGGCGGGATGACTGTGGTCCCAAATGAGAAGAACGAGCTGATATCCGATGCGGACCGTGACTGGCTGGAGAGTCTGCATTGATTAGCGGCGCCTGAACGACACCACCAGGAAGGACCATTTTCCCCCTACCTTTCATTGATCAGATACTGAAGAGGTTGGCTAGCCATGAGTTCTACTGCTTCCTGGATGGCATGTCCAGATATTTCCAGATTCCCATCGCGCTAGAGGATCAGGCGAAGACCACATTCACTTGCCCCTTTGGTACTTTTGCTTTCCTAAGGATTCCATTTGGGCTATGTAATGCACCAGCGACCTTCCAACAGTGTATGCTGGCGATCTTCGACCGACTGGTTGGAGAGACCATGGAAGTCTTCATGGACGACTTCTCGGCTTATGGACACTCGTTCACTCATTATCTTGAAGAGGTGCGAGTAGACTAACTTGGCACTCAGCTGGGAGAATTGCCATTTTATGGTTCGTGAGGGGATTGTGCTCGGGCGAAAGATATCCAAGAAGGGGATTGAGGTGGATCGCGCGATAATTAAGACGATCAGTAAGCTACCTCCTCCCGTTTCTGTGAAAGGGATCTGCAACTTTTTTTGTCATGCAAGTTTCTACCAGCGTTTCATTAAGGACTTCTCGAAGATTTTCCTGCCTTTGACCAAGCTGCTGGAGAAGAATGCACCATTTCATTTCACTCCCGAGTGCACAGTTGCGTTCGAGACCTTGAAGGAGAAGCTTACCCATGCACACATCATGGTGACTCCTGATTGGTCTCTTTCCTTTGAGCTGATGTGTGATGCGAGTGACTATGCAGTCGAAGCTGTTCTGGGTCAGAGATGCGAGAAAAACTTCCAGCCTATCTACTACGCGTCGAAGACCCTGAACGATGCACAGGAGAACTACACCACCACTGAAAAGGAGCTACTCGTTGTGGTGTATGCATTCGACAAGTGTGGCTGTCCGAGGAAGGAGAGATGGGTTCTTTTGGGGGGGGGGGGGGTTATCCAAGAGGATGTTTTCTACAACAGTTATCTCCCCATGACTATAAATAGGATGACGGTTAGACAGAGAGAAGGATTTCCAAAACCACACAACTGATGCCTACGCCAAGTTTTATCTTCTCTTTGCAAATGTAGCCATAATCATAGATCGAAAATCTCGGTGAACCTTCACAGGAGTAGAAGTAACTTAATTTAGTTATTGTTTCCTATACTATCGATTAAACACCCTCATTCGAACATTGTGTTGAAGAGGTGTGAACTATGTTTTAGCAATCGTTGTCAAAAGAAATTAAGGCATTTATTTCATTTCAAGGAAAGTTTTCTTCCCACAAGAAACAGGCAGAACTTAATCGAGCTCATATAAGCTTTCTTTGACTTGCAGAAACTTTTTGAAAGTTCTTCAAGTGAGCTCATGTTAATTCAAACCGGTTGGAGGGGACTTGTATTTAGCACAAAGGAGCTGATGGTAGCTAATTGAGAGTTTTTTTCCAGAAATAGCACCTTTTTAAAAAAAATTACAAAACTAGCACCCTTCCAAAAATATTTACAAAACTAGCACTCTTTTTTATGGACCGCACCCTAGAGGTGCGTTTTACATATAAACCGCATCCTCCAGGTGCATTTTGTATATAAACCGCACCTCTAGGGTGCGGTCCATTTTCCTGGGCCGAAATCGCATCTTGGCCATGCGGTTTCGACTCTGCCCTACACAAACCGCACGGCCGAGGTGCGGTTTTGGCCTGACCTAGCCAAACCGCATCTTAGAGATGCGGTTTGTTCCTCCAAAACCAAACCGCATCTCTAAGGTGCGGTTTAGCCACACAGAACGCACCACCCCAGTGCGGTCTGTGTGTCAATTATTCTCCGACACCCGACAATAGCCCATGCATAATTATAGATGTAGGGCTACATGGCAGACCAAAACCGCACCTTAGAGGTGCGGTTTTCCTCATTTTTTTCCTATATAAGACTGCCCGGAAAACCTCTACTCTTCACACCTCTCCTTCTCCCATTTCAATTTTCTGTTGTATCTCTATATTTCTTTAGTGTTTTTGCCATTAAGATTAACTCGTAAGTTTATTTTGTGTTACTTTTTATTGTTATTTGTGATTTGTGATTTTTATGATATTAACTGGACTACGGTTTTTTTTTTTTTGTGCAGATGGCATTCCGCCAGTTCACGCTTGGCTTACGGTGGAATGGTTACACAGAAGAGACCGGAAAAGGGGCCACCTACGTCGGTGGCAATTTTCAGAAAATAAAGGTCGCTACCAGACCGAAGCTTGAAGACCTCCATCAAATATGCACTAACGTTACTTGCATGGATGGCACGAGAAGAGTAGATCGTATGGTGTACCGATATCCAAACAGAGAAAGTGGGTCATTGTGGCATGAGGAATATACCATAACCACTCAAGATGAAGTGGATTCCATGCTCGAATTCTTGAGGTCCAACAAATTGGCCAAAGCCGAGATGTTCGTTTACACTGAGCCAGCCGTTGGCGTTGGAGGTCATTCTGGACACGGTCAAACATCTAGTATCCATGGTGGAGGTGAATTATATAGCGATCATCCCTACCAAAGTTACCATGATCCTCATTCCTATTTTCAGTACCAAGAGCAAGGTGAAGGCCATCATCAATCTTTCCCGTCATATGAAGAAGAAGTTCAACCGGACCTCGGCAACCAACCCCAGTACAACTTCCAATCAGGCAGCGGTAGTTTTCACAACTACCATTATGGAGCTGATGAAGGTGCCTTTCATGAGCTGGATCAGATGGAAGCTCCCATGCCAGCACCAGTCAGCGACCCCTCCGATGAAGAAGGAGAGAACAATGTTAGTGCAGACACCTCCGACCCTCTTGAAGGTGCTGATGATTCAGGACCAGAGTCAGATTCAGATAATGATCATGATGTGGCTCCTGACCGTGTACCAGTCCCCTACTACAATCACATTCCAGACGACAATTGGATGGTCGACAGCGACATGGAGCCCCCAGAGGTCCCAATATGGGGCCCACTCACTGGGTTTACGAAGGGCCAACAATTTGGCTCGAAGAAGGCGGTGCGGCACGCCATTGAGACTGAAGCAATGACTCGGCATTTTGAATGGCACACAACTCATTCCAACACCAAAAGGGTCATAGTCAGATGTCGTAATCATCACGAGGGGTGCAATGTTAGGATTCGGGCCATCAACAGCAAGAGACACGGCCACTGGGTCATATCCCGTGCGGTGAACACACACACATGTGTGTCATCCATAACTTCCCAAGGCCATCGACAGCTGAAATCCAGGGTGGTTGCTGCGGCTATCAAGCATCTGATTGAGGCCGAACCGGATCTGAAGGTGAAAGTCATAATCGCTGACATTGCAAGTCGTTATGGTTATATGATTAACTATAAGAAGGCGTGGCATGGAAAGCAGAAAGCTCTGGCCGCCGTCTTTGGTGATTGGGAAGAATCATATGCATTCCTTCCCAGGTTAATACTGGCATTGGAGGCGTCTAACCCTGACACTGTTTTCTCCCCTCGATACCAAGATGAAGAGATACAACCCCCAGAGCCAGGTAACGAACGCCATTTCAGGCGACTGTTTTGGGCATTCAAGCCATCTATTGATGGTTTTGGCTTTTGTATCCCTGTGATTACTGTGGATGGTACATTCCTTACCGGCAAGTACAAGGGCACTCTCCTGATCGCCAGTGGGGGATGATCACTCACGCACACCGGTTTGCCGTCGATGGGCAGATGGGTTAGGATGGCGACATCCTTTAGCGTGATGGTGGCCTCTCCTTCTCTAAAGTTGAAACAATGGGTCTCCTTTCTCCATCTCTCGACTAATGCGGTGATGAGTTGGCGATCGACTTTGATGCCGTTAAAATGCCTAATCGAGTCTAACCGTGCCCTTTTGAGAAAGGGCAAGATAGCTGGGTGGAATGGGAGCACATTGGTGGTACCCCTGTAGCGGATTATTGTTTGTGCCTCCTAGCGAAAATTTACACGTTAATTATTATATATTAGTAAGGGTTTTTTTCTTATAACTAAATTAAATAAATTAAATTATGCAACATCAAGCAGAATTTTATTATCATAAAAAGACATTTCATATTATCATAAAACAAACATCCTAAATTAATTAACATAATAACATTGTAAATGAATAATAATTTAGAGAGGTACATACATATTATCGTAAAACAAACATACTAAATTAATTAACATAAATAACATTGTTAATGAATAATAATTTAAATAGAAACATACATATTCAAATTTTTGAAATTAATAAAATTCTTTTTGTGCACATAAAAATAAATCGTATTGGTTGTTTGGTAAATAATTTAATCGTATTGGTTGTTTTAAATAATTTAATCGAATACAAAGCAACACTCGTTAGACTCTTAGAAGAGGTATACATCTTCTTAGAAACGCAGTCTTTTTGACAGAAAAAGGGGGGATCCGAGGATCTCTTAATACCCGATTTTTCCAGGTAATGGGAGGGGAGGGTTTAGAGAGATAAATTATAGAGAGAGAAGGAAGAATGGGTTGTGGTGTGAAGAAATGAGAGGGGAAGGGGGGGTATTTATACCCATCAGACCGCACCCTCCAAGGGCGGTCTGGTAAATTTGCCCTAAGCGAAACCGCTCCCTCCCGACGCGTTTTGCGTTTCCCTAGGGTTGACCGCATCTCGGGCGTGCGATCTGTTGTGGTTGGCGCGGATCGCTCCGCTGGCAAGCGTTCAGCCGCCCGCTCCGCCATCCAACGGTCTTGAAGACCGTTCCGCAGCAGCAGTAAACCGCATCGCCCTAGTGCGTTTTGCGAACTGGAACGCACCCCTAAGATGCATTTTATAAACAAAACGCACCCTTCTGGTGCGGTATACTTATAAAACGCACCTTAGGGGTGCGTTCCAAATAAATTGGTGCTATTTCTATCAATTTTTTCATATGGGTGCTAGTTTTGTAAATTTTTTTTAAAGGTGCTATTATTGAAAAAATCTCGCTAATTGAGGTTTACATTAAGCTAATGGAAGCTCATTTTAATTAGGCATAGCTCAATCCAACTTGAAAGTAGCTTACACTAGGGGTGAATATTATTAATTCGGAACCAACCCAATTTGTCAACCCGAACCAACCTTGTCGGAGAAACCATGAGTTATAATATTTCTGGGTGGATACGGGTTTGTTTATTGTTCACATTGAAAAATTGATGTTCCCGGATTAGTCCAATTTTTAGGTGGTTAAATCACAAAAATCCGACCCGACCCACAACTTAATGTTATGCATCTATATCTCGCTACCACGTAAACAATTTTCTTTAATTTTTTGCATAGGTCCCATTTGTTTGACCCAAATGAAGACCTCTCTCTAGCTCTGTTCTGTCCATTTATTAGGTTAGGGTGACCTTTTATAATTTACATTGCTTTTTCCATTTGTCAGGTTTGTGGCTTTACCCTCTGTTTCCGAAAGAAGGGAGGAAAATGGAGGGGAGGGGAAGGGAATTAGGAGGAGAGGGATGATTAGGAGGTTAAGGAAATTGGAAAGAAAATGATGTTTTATGGAGGAAAGTGGGAAGGAAAATATGTATTGGAAATTGTAATGGATATATTATTTTATTGGGTATGTAAGAATTAAATAATTTGATTATATTTTTATATTATTTTGATGGGTTATGAACTGTGAGGATGGTGGAGGGAAAGATGATGCAGGAGAGAGATAACAAAAAGAAAAATAAAAAGGGTCAGCTTTTTCTTCTTCTCTCTTCTTTCCCTCCAATTTGGAGGGATTGGTGAAACAGTGTCCGGCCCCTCTCTTTTCCCTCACCTAGATACTGTTTAATGTTTGGGAAACGGGGGAAAGTTTATTGGAACCCGCACTCTCCCCCTTTCCCTTTCCTTTCCGTCCTTTTCCCTTGCAAAAAAACAGGGGGTTATGAATGGCGTGCATTTTTACAGGTACATATAGGTGTCGTTTGCTTGTTGAATTTGAAAAATGAGGGTTTTGGCCAACAAAAACCTTGGGATTTATGTTGGATTTATTGGATTATGGATTTGAAGAGTCTAATGTTTGCATGATATATTTGATGATGGATTTGTGATGGATTTGTTAAATAAATAACTAATCATCAAGGATTTGCAAATTCCAAATCAATATGTGGGATTTACAAGTCTGTGGGGTCCACGGATTTGGTTCCAAAATAAAGACCAAATCCGTGGACCCCACGGATTTAGCACCCTTCAACAAACAATGGACTTATGTTAAATCCATCAAGCTTGGGATTTGGGTACCAAATCCATGACCCAAATTCAACAAGCAAACGACCCATATATTCTATGTAACGGTTCGTTATATACAACATAAGCTACTGCCTAAGAAATATTATGTTTTATTTGAATTAGGCAAAATACACTTGTATAGCCAAAATTTTGATGGTTTGGCCAAATATAGCCACTTTTGACGAAATACCAAAAATAGTCACTTCCGTCCAATTGTTTGACGGTGTTAGTGAATGTGCTGACTGGGCTAATGGCAGTGGCGGGTCCAGGAATTCTACGTCGGGGTGTCCTCTATAAAAAAGTAAATTAAATATTAGTATTAAATTATGTAATTATTAAATATGAAAATATCTAACTAATAAAAGTTTCTTTAAAATTTCAGACGTGTTTCATCAAATGATAAAATGCATTCGGTGTTTATACTGCTCAACAAATATCTTTCTACATATCTTACTAGACAAGGATATCCTGTAATTGAGTTTAATCGTTAGGTTTTGAAAATAATTTGAGATAAGAATAACATTTTACTATTATATTTGGATCTAAAACACAATAACAAATGAGTTGTAGCGTAATTGAAAATATATTAACTAATAGTGATAATGTCCCAAATTTAAATCACATAAACTACTACTTAAATATTATTTATACCAATACGCAAACTACTACGGGAGATTGGATAATCATTTTCCCAAATTTTAAAGGTGTCCCACACTTCCAGTTAAACATTTTTTCTCATACGCAAATTACTATCGTAGGTTGAATAATCGTGTTTCCAAATTTTAGGGGTGTCCCGGGACACCACTAACCATGCATGTATCCGCCACTGGCTAACGGTAAGGCTGATGTGGCAAAAATTTCGTAAGTAACAATGCCAGGTGAAAAACCATCATAATTTTATCTTTTTATTTTAATGAGCTTAAATAAAACAAAATTACCAAAAGAAATACATAAAAATCAATCTCTCAACAGTTAAAAAAAAATCTCTCACCCTTCGTCCCTTCCCCTACCTCTGCTTCTCGTTCATCTTCTCTTCCCCACTCCACCTCCATGTCTCCACCACTTATCCTAAAACCACTTTTCTTTTCTTACCACACAAAATAGAGGAGAAGCTTTGAATATGATTGTCACCGCAGCTGGTCCATAAGAAACTGTACCCCAGATTCGGATTTGGAAACCCCCCAAATTCAAGAACCCTAGTTCTTCCTCCCAAATTCGCTAGATTCTTGAATGCAGGCCTGGGGGATAGTGATGTTGATCGTTGACGGCAATAGGAGAGAGTTGGTAGCGGTGATACCCGACTGCGAGCACTAGAAACGGCCAACGTGAGTTCGTCGGCGGGAGTTGATGTAGAGGCGCGACCCGCTGCTGTCATCATCGTCGAAGCATCTCTGTCTTGAGGAGGCAAATCGAGTTCCCTAGAGCCTCCAGCCCCGAATCATACATCCAAACCATGGAATTCATCTATTCATATTCCCAAATTTCATCGGCAATCTCCTCCATCCCTAATTCAATCCGTAACCTCCGCGCATTGGCCGACTTCTGTTGCTGGTGGTGGAGTTTCTGATGGATTACATCAACAACCCAATCTTCTCCTCTTTATTTCTGATGGATGTCTCAATTACGAGGGATCGGTGGAGGTGGAGATTGTGCGACAGAGGGAGGAGGCGGCATCACTGAGGGGGCGAAGGAGGCGATTGGATCAGTGAGAGAGGAAAAGTTGGAGAGAAGGGCGGCGGTGTTATTGAGTTTTATTTTATTTTATTTATTATTTACTTTATTTTTTTAGTTGATTTTTTATTTATTTTTAAATTAAAATATGACATGGCATCCTTGTGACAAGTGTTGTTGAGTTGTCGATGATGTGTCCGGTGAGTTGGCAGCCACATAAGCGTTCAGTTAATTTGACTAACGGTGTCAATGACGTCGTCAAATTATGTAACGGAAATGGCTATATATGTCATCAAACTTTCAAAATTCTGGCTAATATTGGTATTTACCCAAAAGTGACTATTATTGTCACAAACGTCAAAGTTTTGGCTACACAGATGAATTTTGCCTTTGAACTACTTAATCCACTCCGACCCGTAACCAATCGCACTTGTAGGATTTCAATTTTTACGATTGGGTTTGGTTTCTTTAGTTCTCAAATCGTAAATATGGGTCGGTTGATTAAGAATGCCTAAAACATGCCCATCCGGCCACATCGGATTTTTTCTCCCTAAATACACTAGATCTTAAAAAAAATCCAAAATATAGTTATTCATAAAATTTTTTAAACCACACATGTTTTCACTAAATCGCTGGTGGCAGAAGCGATCAACATAAAGATCGTTGGCGAGGAAGGCCATCAACCAAAAATCGCTTTTAAGAACCACGATGAAGCTTAAATTGCTTCCTAGATAAGCGATAAAGCACTAGTCACCTCCGAGAAGTAGGGATGGCAATGGATCGGGTCGAACGCAGATAGTGCATATCCGTTACCCTACCCATAATAGTTTGGGTTTTACCCATACCCATACCCACATGTGAAATGTGTAGAAAATCAAAACCAGGCCCATACCCGTTCGTGTTTCGGGTATCCACAGTTATCCATGGGTAATAATTTCTCTTCATAACTCCAACCAATATGTTAACATTCACACGTATTCTCACATTACGTAAAAGGAAAAGTACGACAATAATTCACTAGAATGAAGAAAATTAATTAAAACTACACAATTTCATGAAAATATTATATTTATATGTTAAATATAAAATATGCTAGAGAAAAATAATGATTATTTCTAGACAAAATACATATGCATGCGTATAATCGGGCGGGTTCGGTTTGGATAGTGAGAAACCAATGCCCACCCATTACCCGCAATATTCGGGTTCGGATTTTACCAGTACCCACTAAATGTCCTTCGGGTTCGGGTTTTACCCTACGCGATTAGGCTGGATTTGGGCGGATATCCACGGTTACAGATATTTTTGCCATCCCTACTGAGAAGCGCGATTGATATCAAAATTGCAGGCTAGAATAGCGATCAAATAAATCATTGAGATAAAATTTGATCAAGCATGAATCTATATTCTCTAACACGATTTCATTTCAACACGAGGTTAGGATTGGTGCTTATGTTTTTTCCACGAGGCCGGGGTTGGTGTACCGGTTTCCGGTTGATAGCTTTTGTCGCAAGTCATCAAAGTTTGAGCATCAAACTAAATCGTTGTGGACAGACGCAATCAATATTTACATGTAGCTAGGGTTAGGTGCATCAACCAAAGAATGATCACTTTAGTCAAAAGCTGTCTTACCTTGATCGCTTTAGTGAAAAGTGATCTTGGCTTGATTAATTCCTGCATAAATGATAACCCCCTGAATGGGAGGTTTGATTCAGAATTGTGCAGCCCAACCGTCAATCCAAACTTTGAATCGAGGCCTGGCCAGAAGTACATGAAAACATAGTTTTGGTTTCAGTTTTCGGAAGGAACTTTCGTGCAGCCTTCACGAAGGGAAGGAAGCTCGAAAAGTATCAGTCGATGCTTGGCCACAACTAGGGTGAATACCTAGATGATAAAAGCTCAAGATCCAACCCTGAATCGACTAGGTTGATCTCTCATCTCACAAGTCAAAACCTTATGAACGCAAACTTGATGTTTGTTATTCAATTGAACAAAAACCTAACTATTACATTGCAAACTTCAGTTTAAATAGGTTAACAAAACTTACAAAGCAAGTAATCAACCTCCTAAACTAGTTACAATTCAAAAAGGAAAACAAATCCAAGTCCAAAAGGGTAACAAATCAAACTGGTCACTAATCCTAATCCGAATAGGATTCGGATTTCTTGTTCTTCCATGCAGCATCATCAGCGTCGACACGAACTTCAGCCTCTTTGTTCGAGCCTTTCCAAGCATCAATCCGATCACCCAATTTCACGTCATTGTAGTAGAGAATGCACACTTTCATGAGGTATGAACGTTGAAGCTCGACTATCTTTTCATCCCTTCGAGCGAAGCTTCCAAAACTCCTTCCCGAACTTGCTCCAAAGCACATCAATGGCAAGATAAACTCTCCATCTTAAAAACAAGACCTTAAACTCGAATTTTCATTAAGCCAATAAAAGTTCCAGACATGCAAACCTGGTACCTTGAAACTGCCAAATGACTTAGCCAAATTTCAGGGTTCTTTTCCATGGTTGAGTTTCCTTCTTGGACAAGCAATTGGAACCTCCTGACTGATCCTATTGGGATCATATCAAGCCCCCCTATTGAAAAAAAAATTTCCCTCAAAACTTTGGTCCTCCTTTCCTCAAATGCAGTGCAAAATCGATCCCAAATTGGGTCGACAACGGTAGTCCCAAACTGGCACTTCTGGAAAATCGAAGCAATGTTCTTCGTGCCTAGAATTGGGGCTTTTTTATTCACGCATGCCCAGTCTAATTCAGTGTACCCATGATCTCTGTCATGGTCCCAATTAAGTTTCTAACTCATCCATCCATCTCGATTCATCAATATTGTCGTCGAATCGATGATTTGAGATTTCCCGCCATCGACGACTTTCTAATTTCCGGAACCCAGGAGGGCCAAATTCGATTTGGTCGTTTTCAATTCAGTCATCTCCGGGCAAATCAGCTCGTTCCTACAGCTTCCTGGGGTCATTCTCAACGGTTTTGCATTAGTCGTTTGTGTCGAATCACTCCCAGTTGTTCCAACCAATAGACTCAATTTTTGGTCGTGTTTCTGCATCGGAGCAACATCAAATAACAGCTCGTCACGATACTCTCCGATTGCGAAATCCACCTTGGCTTCCTTTGTTACTCGTATGGCTACGTAATCGTTGAGCCAACAAAGATTATATGGCTCGAGATGTTTTATTTTGTCAAGGCCAAGCTTCTAAACCACGTCTTGGCCCACGACATTGGTGCAACTGCCTCCGTCGACGATTACATATGGGATTTCTCCAGCTACCTCACATCGAGAATGGAACAAATTGTTCCACTAGTCATAATCTGGTGAGTCCTCGTCGGTCAGGGCTCGTCTACTGAAGGCAATGAGTTTTCCAAGAGCAGCATCCATTTCAAGTTCCTCGTCAGTCCTATCTTCATCGCCTGAATCCACTTGCTTGTCGGCAGTGAGAAATTAGTCGTCTTTGATCACCAATGTTTTCAGGTTGTAACACTGATTGCCCTTATGGCCTCGTCCGCGGCATTTGAAGCACTGGATTCCTCAAGAATGCTTAGATGAGCTGGGATTTGAGTTTCTGGGAGCCACTTTGGTGATCTCCTACCTTGCCGGAGTTGAATTGAGGTTAGAGCTCGTTTTTAGTGCGACCCTTACTGCCGCTGAAATTCTTCGACCTGGCGCAATCTTTTGCTGCTTTTCTATCTTGACGGCGAGGTGGAAGGCTTCGTCAAGGTCGACAAAGGCTCTCAGCTCGACTTCTTGCCGGATTTCACGATTTAATCCGTGCAAAAATCGCGAGATCGTCGCATCCCTGTCTTCATGGACATCGACTCTCATTAGCATCAACTCGGATGGTTCATTCAACAAGTTCAAGGAAAGAGTTGTTGTTAAAGGGTATGCTCAACAGTATGTGATTGACTATCGTGAAAATTTTGCACCAGAGGCAGGCTGGACACTATAAGACTCTTACTGGCTATTTATACTGAGAAGAACTGGAAAGTGCATCAGCTAGATGTGAAATCTGCTTTTCTGAATAGCTATCTCCAGGAGGATATATATATATATATATGTTGAGCAATCTGAAGACTTTGAGATTCCAGGGAAAGAAGATCATGTCTATCGACAGAGAAAAGCTCTCTATGGACTAAAAAAAGCTCCAAGAGCCTGGTACTACAGAATTTATGATTATCTGGTGCAATTGGGGTTTGCTAAGAGTCCAAGTGAACCAAATCTCTACATGAGAACAGATGAGGTTGGATCTATGATGATTTCTCTGTATGTGGATGATCTTTTGGTCACAGGAAGCAATGTGAAGCAGATAGAAGACTTCAAAACAACTATGATGAAGGATTTTGAAATGACTGATCTGGGTTTGATTACTTACTTTCTTGGAATTCAAGTTGAGAAAACTGAGAATGGAATTTTCATAAGCTAGAAAAAGTATGCAAATGAAGTTTTGAAAAGATTTGGAATGGAGAATGCCAAGGCTGCTTCCACACCACTTACCGTGAGAATCCAACTGACAAAAGAAGATAGATAAGGCTCATTTGAACCTAAAGTTTACAGGTGTCTGATTGGAAGCTTGCTTTATCTGTCTGCAAGATTTATGCAAGCTCCAACTCAGATCCACTATAACACAGTTAAAAGACTGCTAAGGTACATCAAAAGTACCACTGATCTCGGATTGAGGTTTGAAGGAGGTAAAGAAGTGTGTTTGGAAGGGTTCTGTAACAGTGATTGGGCAGGTTCTTCATAAGACATGAAAAGCACGTCTAGTTTTGCTCTCTCACTGGGATCAACAGTTTTTTGCTAGAGCTCTAAGAAACAATGCATTGTTGGTTCAGAAGCTGTAAACCATGCTATTTGGTTGAGAAAAATCATTGCAGACTTCGGTTTTGAGCAAACTTAACCAACTGTCGTTTGGTGTGATAACCAATCAGCCGTGGCTATGGCCTAAAACCCTGTTTTCTACGGAAGAACTAAGCACATCAAGATCAATTATCAGGGAGAATGACTATAATGCATAAGTTGCCAAACAAGTACATGTCAGCCAAATGACAAGGGGGAAACTACTTTGGGGACTGTCTATGAATAAAAACTATGGGGAAAATCTCACAAAAATTCTGCCCAAAAATGTCTCACTGGAAGAGTAAACTATGTTTTGTTGTAGCAGTAAAGAACAAAGAGTCTAAATCTTCTTGTCTTAATTCCTCGAGTGGGGGCATGTGCAATTTCTTCAGCTAGTTAACAAAAGCCAAATGTAGCCATAATGATAATAAATTGTTCATATGAAAAATAATGGCTTCGCCCGGGTTCGAACAAGAGACCTTCAGTGTGTTAGACTGACGTGATGACCAACTACACCACAAAACCGGATGCTTTCCCATGATTTGCATGCAATGATGATTTCTTCCTGATATTAGGATTGTTCAATCTATTCGGCACATGTTCAAGTACTTATTGAACAAGTTAGAGTGCTAACCACTTTCATCACCATTCATTACTTTTAGGTTCAATCATATGGTGGAGAGTTACGATGGGCATATTTGGTATTTTAGCCAAAAATTTTAATAAACCAATTAATTTTAGAAAATAAGATTTATTAAATATCTCTCTCCTCCATTATAAAGACTTTTTTACGTGAAAAACAACTACTGAAAAACTACTACCTCACTTAGTAGTGATTTAACAAAGATGTCGTAGCAATTTTATGCTCGTCGATAGTGATTTTATTATCATTAGTAGTGTTTTTTAATTAGTAGTAGTTTATGATTTTTAAAGGAAATACTATTGAAAACGAAGACAGTACTGAGAATGAACAAATATTACTATAATTATTCGAAACACTACTAATAGTTAACATATATCACTACTTACCATACAAATTACTACGAATACATTAAAAAACACTACAACAAAGTCACGAATAAAAACCAAACAAGGGAAAGATCCCCCACTTAGCAATATATGTGTGGGAATAGGAGCGCTTCAAGGCGCCTCACCATTGGTAGGGAAGATCTTGGCTTTTTTAGGTCGACGTGGGAAGATGGCATTGGGTGGAGTATTACAGGGCGATCGACTATGTATTTGTCCATAAAAGGGTGGATGTCGAAAAGGCGGAGGAAAGAAGTGGCGGAACGAGGAATGTGTGGTCGATGCGAGCAATGGCGAAGCCGACGTGGGGGTTGGCAAAGCCGTTACGAGTGAGGCCTGTATGCGTGGGACCGATGCATGTGAGGTCGTTGCGGGCGAGGCCGAGGCCGGCGCAGTTGTAGTCCAGCGGAATGGTGGCCGACGATGGGAATTACTTTGCTTCAGGGAGAGAGAAGATGGTATGAGTTATGAGAGAGAGAGAGGGGGGTAGGGAGGGAGAGACGTGAGCGGCTGAGAGAGATGAAGGATAGTTGATAGCAAAATTAGTATTTATATTAGGGTTTGAAATGATATTTACTAGATTATCCTCCAATAAATTCTGACCCTCGGATTATTTTTTAATCTAATGGTTATTAGTTTAGTTAGTATCGTGCTAACTCTAACTAATCCTATTTTGTACTTATTAGGTTGGGTTAATAGAATTTTTTACCCCTCTACTATTGCAAATTAACAAATTCTTGCGCCAGGAGAGGAGGATTAGCGATGTTTCCCGGGAACGAATCGAATCGGTTGGGAGCAATCATGGAGACGATTGATTTATATAATGATCAGGCAGACGTTAGAGTAGGGGACAACAGCGGAGGCTTCTTAGGATTATGGTTAAATTCTCTGCACATGGACGACTTGAACATCATAATCTGAAAGTCTAAAACTGTCCCATTGAACACAAATCACAGAACTAAATGGTAAATCTCATACGAAGATGACAACAGGGTTATAGAAGCATAACTAGAGTAATGCGAGAAACATGTGACCTAAACTAAAGATAAAAGTGCAAAAAAAATAAAGGGAAAGCAAAGGCAGAGGACAAAATTGAGTTTGAGATGGATTAATCGTCGGAAAATGACTATTAATTTGGGAAGCAAACGGAGATAGGGAGAAGCAAATGGCTATGGATTTGGAAAATTGGGAACTTGTTGGAAAATTGAAGCATCAAAAGCTCCATGTGTGGGTGATAGGTGGGAGAGAAGAGGGAGATGGAGAACTAATTTTTCTGACTTCCAAGATTGAGCGAGTATCGAAGATTTACAGATGGGTATGGAGAGAGTAGATGCGGGGCGGGGTGGGGACATGTCGGGTTGGGTTTAGTATCCGGACTTGGCCTGAACTGTGACGGTTCGAGCCAAGTCCCGCCCCGTTTGTGTAATGGTCGAGTATAACCTGCCCCAAAACGGGGCGGGCCGGTTTTCCCATCCTTATAGGGAATATGGTTGAAGGGACTGGTTGGTGATCTGTGTCTACATCATGATCAGGAAGTGGTGTATTGCGATAGCTTGAGTGCAATATGTTTGGCCAAGGATCAAGTCCACCATGAAAGGACTAAGCACATCGACGTTAGGTATCACTTATTGAGGACAAAGAAGAGGATTAAGGTGAATATGGTTGGCACCGCGGATAATCCTGTTTAGGACAGACTATCAGCCGAAACGCCCCCGGCGTATGGTGTATGGGCTTAATGTTATTTGGGTTCGGGTTTTGGGCTTGGTTTGTAACTACTTTTCCTTTACCATATTGGATTAGGGTTAGATCTTGGAGAAGTACTATAAATACTTCTCATACTCCTATCTAATGTGTGTCTCCTCAAAGTATAGTGAAACTGGTTCTCTCCTGCCTTGGAATAGCTAACACACATTGTGTTAGTAAACCACGTAAATAGTGTGTCGTGTGTTTGCATTGTTGAATCCTCCAATTACCCAATTGGCAGAGAAACAATCATGACATTTGCAGCTAGGGCTGGAAGTTTGGTACCGGTATTTGAGATATACCGAATACCATACCGAATTTGTCTATATTTGGTATTACCGAATACACGTATAATTTCTTGGGATTGGGATTGAATTTCAATTGTTATTCTATATTAGCGATTACGGGATTGGGATCGGTATATACCGAATTTTGCCATTTTGTTCATATCCCTACTTATAATTTATGATTTTTCTTCTATGCCATCTGTTGGGTTTCAGACCCCCAAAACTTGTCTTCTCCAACATTCAGATTGGGTGCCATCTACAAATGGCTCTTGCACCGATTTTCCGACCTAGAAACTTTAGGATGGAGCAGGGATCTAGATTTTGGCGGTTGCATGCTTGATTGTTGGCTGAAATGGTTACTTTTTGGGAAATTCCGGCGAGGAAAGAGACTACACAACCCAGTGAATATCGACGGCAAAAACATAGAAGAGGCACAAACAACATTGATTGTTATAAAACTGAATGCAGAGGCCAAAAATGATTCAAAGAAGCAACCGGGAAACCATGTAAACGTGTTGAGAATCGTGATTTGGAGAAGGAATCTAGGGGAAAGAAACTGGAAAAAATAAGAAATTACAGAGGTGATAATGGAGAAACAGGGAAGAGAGGCCGAGTCAAGCGCAGAAAAGATCGAGGTGATAATGGAGAAACAGTCGTCGTCGGTGGTTGTTTGAGATCGAGACTAATCAGAGAGAAAGAGAGAGATAAGGGTATCTGAAGGTAAAAAGGAGGAGATGGGGAGTCAGGGATAAACATTCATCGTCGGTAGCTGGAGATGAACATCCATCGATGAGAAAGAGAAAGAAGCAACTGAAAAGGCGTGCGGTTTAGGGATTTTTTTGAAAGATTTGGCGGTAGTGTGGCTTCATGATTCATAAAACTTAAAGATGGACCTCATGATTGAATCCAAAATTATAGTAGGATTTTGGGAACCAAATATAACTGATGGGCCATTCTCTTTCATCACCCGCTGGTTAGCGTGGCTTTCTTTCTCACTAGTAATAATAATTTGTACGAAAGAAAAGTGAACTCATTTGCAAGTGTTATGGTTGGGCTTTCGGACTTGTTTCTCGGTGTAGTGACGATGTAGGGAAACAAAGAATTGGGCCAGTTTCTATTTTTTTAGTATTTGAGCCCACTCCAAGCCTACCAAGCTATTTCTGATTGTGATTCTTTTATATGAGACTCAATTGTCAATGGGGCTGGCTCAAGTAGAAGTAAAAGAAGGAAGTCGAAGGACAACTATGAATCTATTCCTTCTTCCTAATCCCTCCTTCATTTGACAAAGATATCTTACGACCAAGAACTGGATCCAGTGACATACTTAGGATTTTAACGAGTGTGGATCTATTTAGAAAAAAATACATACGATATGTGTCAAACAATTATTAATGATTTAGCTAGAAATTTTCTTTTGAAAGTTGTTCTTTGTTAAGACCATTTAGTACACTAACGGGAGCAGTTGGGAAGACTTAATAATAGATCTTATGCAGGGAAGAGGGTGGGAAGACTTAATGATAGATCTTATGCTATTAAGTTTTCACGAACACTTTCCCGCTAAGAATTTCACAAATTCAAATATCATGAGCTTAACAAAATGGGCAACCAAGATTCGAAAACATGATCTCTCGGTCAACCATTCTCAATCGGAATTGCCCTAAATTTCATTCTCAATTAAATATTACACTAATTTACTAATTTTCGTCCTTAGGAGTCATTCGTTACACTCTCCCGCCCTTTTATAAATAAAATTATTTTTACAAATTAGCTATGATGTGGATGGATCATATGCACCATTTTCATTTGCACATAGCTCATTATAAAAATTGAATATGCCAATACACAACTTATAAATCATACATTAACTATTTGAAAGGTCAACCATTTTTATTTAAATACGTGTTATTTTTCATATCCGATTAACTATTATACATAATTTATCATTTTCCATCACAATCCCGAGACCCACCTTCTAACCATCTCCCTCCGCCCCTGACTGGACCAACAGTGAATTCAGTTCCCTTTTATTTGATTTGGTTCGGTTAAAATATCTATTCGATCTATTTTTATTTAGTATTTATAAAATTCATAGGAACAAGGATTGGGTCATATTGTATTCCGTTCAGTGTGATCCAATCCAATTATCACTTTGGTCCCTTAAAGGCAAACCTGTTGCATAGCCCTAAAAATAGCTGAGATCCATGGGATGTTTGTGTAATAGTTACGAACCAACGAATAACCATATAAATTATGTTTATTGGTTGTCTCTTCATCTACAATATTTTATTAGAATGATATTAGTTGAATTTTATTGTTACAAGCGTCATAAGAATTCCAACTTGGAACCTCAAAGTTGAATACGAGCAACATATCTGCAAGATCAAGTGATATAATTTTTTTTTTATGAAGCGGTTGGGATTTCATTTCATCAAAAAGAGCCAAGTACACTGCTGGCAACATATCTGCCAGCTGAGAAAAGGGGAAAAACAGACCCCTGTACACTAAAAAACCAAAGAACTCACTCAATCAACTGCTCAAAAGAACAGGCACACGACTGAAGGATCTACAACCACCCTAATATCACCTTGGACCCTTCTGAACCAGAGCATGGAACTCAGCTTTCTTCCCTGCAAGTTTAATCAATAATCTTTCTCTCCAAATTGATGCAATGAGAGCATGCCAAATCAGCTTTCCAGTTTGTGCTAAAACATTGGAACCTTTGAAAGCAGTTAAGGCCCACTGAAGCTCACCATCCCATTGATCACCAGGGACTCGATCTGCAAAATTACCAAACAAAGCTGCAAACAGCTGTTTAAACCTAGAGCATTCAGCAAAAAGATGTAATCTTGTTTCCAGGCTACAAGAGCAGAAAGCACATCCAAAGTCACCAGAACCACCCCACCTTTGAACCTTCTGTCCAGTTACAATACAATCATTAATGACTAGCCAAACCAGGAATTGATTCTTCGGGATGCTAGTTCCTTTCCAAACCAGTTTCCCCCAAGATACAATACCCTGTTTTGGACGAAGCCCCTCCCAAATCTTCCTTATGCAGAATTTTTCCATAAGAGCACCCTTCCTCCATCAGCAGCAACAGAGAGCAGCCCCCTGAGTTTATCCCTGATTTTCAAGACTTTCTACCATAACCAAGACCCTGCTTTAGAGGTAAGAGTCCAGAAATTGCCCCCTTGTATACGATACTCCCAAAGCCAAGCAACCCATAATGACCCTTGCCTAATCAACACAGCCCAGATATGCCTAACCACACAAGCAAGATTCCAAATATGCATGTCTTTGAGACCAAGCCCCCCTTCATGTTTAGGATAAGTGATTCGAGACCAAGCCACCACTGCCTTTCTCCTGGCACCCTCTCCTACTCCCCATAAAAAGTCACTGCACATTTTCTCAATAGCCTTAATGATAGCCTTAGGCAAAATGAAAATTGACATCCAGAAGTGAGCAAGACTCAACAGCACAGACATCACCAGTTGAAGTTTGCCAGCATAAGAAAGTGTTTTTGACTTCCAACTACTGATTCTACTCATAACTTTATCAATGAGAGGCTTACAAGCCTTAATGGAAAGTTTACCAAGGAGCAAGGGAAGACCTAAGTATCGAACTGGCAGTGACCCCAACTTATACCCTGAATGCTGAGACATCAGCTCCTGCCATTGATCATCAATACCTCCACAATAAAGCTCACACTTGGAAGGGTTTGACTTCAAACCAGACATGTATCTAAACTCATTCAATACCTTCTGGATACACTGAATTCCAAAATTTGATCCATCAGAGAATAATAAGAGATCATCCGCAAACATTAAATGAGTAATCTTCAATCTTTTGCACAAGGGGTGGAAGGGCATGACATTTTGATCAACAGCTTTATGCATCAAGCAAGAAAAGACCTCCATGGCCACAGCAAAGAGGTAGGGAGAAAGGGGATCCCTCTGCCTCAAACCCTTCTTGGCTGGGAAGAAACCTACTGACCCACCATTAAACCCAATACTGAACTTTGGTGTGGTAACACACATTCTCAACCAGTCAAGAAATTTAGATGGAAAGCCCATAGCTTCAAGCACTCTAAACAGAAAAGCCCAATTTAGAGAGTCAAAGGCTTTCATTAAGTCATCTTTAACTAAAGCTCTTGAGGAGATGTTTTTCCTGCCATATTTCTGAACTAGTTCATGTGCCAACAATATGTTTTCCCCAATGACTCGACCCTTAACAAAGGCAGTTTGGGATTCACTGATGACACAAGGCATAACTACACTTAATCTAGTTGCAAGTATCTTGGCTATGCACTTATAGAGAATGTTGCAGCAAGCAATTGGTCGAAAAAACTTCATTTCTTCAGGGCTAGGGACTTTAGGTATAAGGGCTAAAAGTGCGGAATTAACACTGACAGGGATATTTGACACTTGAAAGCAATATAAGATAGCACTAGTTACCTCAGCTCCCACAATACTCCAAGCTTCCTGAAAGAAGCAAGCTGGATATCCATCAGGCCCAGGGGCTTTGTCCCCATTAAATCCAAACATTGTGGCTCTAACTTCCTCTGCAGTGACTGGTTTGCACAAGTCGACCCCCTGATCAGGGAGCAGCTTCTTTATCAGTAAACTTCTGAGCTGATCTACCTCAGGAGCAGCCACCTCTTTATCTTCCTCTCCCAATAGCTTTATGTAGAATTCTTCTGCTATCTTAGTCATACCCTCCAAATCAGTAACCCTATGACCAGCCTCATCAATAAGAGACCTAATCATGTTTCTCTTCTGTCTAGATTTGACTGACCTGAAAAAATAAGGAGTATTTGAATCTCCTTCCTTCAACCAAATTTCTCTAGATTTTTGTCTAAAAAATGATTCCTCAGCATCTTTCAACTCTTTTGCTTCCTTAGAAAGCCTATTCTCAGCATCAAATGTAAGTGGTGATGGGTGACTCAGAGCTTCTGCCTGAGCCATAAGTAGCTCAGCAGCTTTCAGCTTCACTCTTGCAGACAAATCAGAATACACCTCTCTATTAAGTTTCTTTAGCAAGCCCTTCAATATCTTCAGCTTCTGACATACTCGTACCAAAGGAGAACCAACTACTTGTGAACTCCAAGCCTGTTTGACCAACTCCATGAACTGAGGTTGCTGAATCCAAAATTTAAAAAACTTGAACATTTTTTGCAATGATTTCACTGAACAGTCAGAGTCAAGCAGAATGGGGCAATAATCTGAGACTGAGGGATCAAGGAGATCCACTGTACTCAAAGGCAATTCAGTCAACCATTTAGTGTTTATAAAAACCCTATCAAGCCTTCTAGCTATTGGATTACCCTGCTGCTTATTAATCCATGTAAACCATGGCCCTGAGGCCTTGTGCTCTTCCACCTCACAATCATACTGCCACTTTCTGAAGTCAGACATACTACTAGATACTTGAGGTTGGTTTGAAGCTTCACTTGGGTCTCCAATAGCGTTGAAGTCCCCTAAAACAGCCCATGGGAGTGAATCCACTTGATATTTAACCAACTCAGAATAGAGATACCTTCTATCAGCCTCCTCATTTGAAGCATAAATGACAGAGAAAAAGAATGGGACCCCTGACCCAACCATAACATGAATAAGTTGATCTGTTGTATGTAAAACCTGAAGTTTAATGTCAGCCTTCCACAGAAGCCACAACTTCCCTAGACCAGCAGCATTATTAGAAACTTTAGACTTCCAACCAGAGAAACGTCTATTTATCAGCTCATCAGCTTTATTACTTCTAACTCTAGGTTCTAGTATAACTACAATATCTATACTATGTGTATTAATCAGCTGCTGTACAGCTTTATTCTTATCCGGGTCATTAAACCCCCGGATATTCCATGTGAGTATCTTCGTTTCTTCTTTCCAATTCTCCCCCCTTTACGAGGAAGAACATGCTCAATCACTCTTGGAGTAGTAGACTTCTACTTGGAGCCAACAGTTATCCAAGGATTTGCCTCTTTTACAATTGCTGGAGTCTGAGTAACTAGCTTCCCTGAACCAGGTGAACTAGCTACTACAGGCTGTTGCAGTAGGTAACTAGGATTCCCAGTATCAACTGATGATCCCAGAACCACATCCACAAACCTAGCATTTGCATTTCCATTTGGAGGAGGAATATTTGAGACATCCTGAACACTCACACTGGTAGCCACAGGTTCAGTTGACTGTGTTTTGTCATGCAGCACAGCACTAACCACAGATTGAACTATATGACTCTCTTCAGTTCCAACTTCAGCTTGCAACTCAGACCCAACCCCAGTCGACTCCCCAGAAACAACAAGAGCATCCCCTGAATCTGTCACAATATTAGACTGAACCTTCTGCTTTACTACCCACTTCTTATTGCTTCGAGCCAGGGCATTGCAATCATGACCATAAACAGCACAGACAGGACAGACCCTAGGTAAGTTCAGAATTCTACTTCCACAGCAAAACTCGGATCCTCATCAGGGTAAAGACGGATCGATGAGGGGAAGCCACAATCCGCAGCAAGATCAACACATACTTTGGCATATCCCAGCTGCCCCCCCACCCTTGTGGTTTTATCCATCCAGAGAGGAGGGCCAACCGTGCTAGCAACCCATTCCAACCCTTCCACCGAGTGGTACTCCAGAGGAATACCCCAAATGTTAACCCAGATAGGAAGAGATTCTACCTGAGGAGCAACTGGCTGTATCCCTGGCGCCCACTTCCTGAGATAGAGCTGATTTCCTTGATAGTGCCATGGACCTGATTTGAAAACCCACCTGCTGGTTGAAGCCGAAGGAAACTGGAAGACAAACAAACGAGGCCCAAATCTGGACACCCGGACAGTCCCATCTCTTCTCCAAATTGAGGTCGCCCACGTCTGCAACTGCGCCACCTTAGGTTGAGCTCCAACGAACTGCCCGATCAAGCAATCCCGCCATCGCTCTTCCCCTTTTTGCTTGACCTCCCTAGGGATGCGAAACCCATCATTAACACGCTCTGGAGGACGATATTTCATCCGATTCTCAGGAGCAATGTCGAATAACTGCGCCCAGGAGCAACCCCCCGAAACCTTGCCCATCGTCGGAGCAGATTCCGACAACGAGGCCGCCATCGCAATCGCGAGAAACGAGTAGCAGCGAGAGGTTAGAGAGATACAATTATACATCATAATCTATTATGTTTCCTTCAGTTTGCAACTATATGGAGACATGCATAGCTTAGAGGTCATGGTGAATGAGTTGAGAGACTTCATGATTTAGTTTGCGGGTTCATCTGGTTACAGGGAAATCGGGCTAAGGGTTGGTCGTGTTACGAGTCAGGCAGGTTGCAGACGGGTCGGGTTGCGGGTTGTTCAAGTCAGCACATTGTATTTCTTAAAATGAATCATCATGATCACTTTGATGTGCAGGCCACTCATGATTGGTCATCTCCTCAAAATGAATCTGAAAAAATCTATGATTCGGTGGCATTTCAGCTTCAAGATCATTAGGACATGGATGATGAGCCAGAACCTTAGGCTGATGAAGACCAAGCTCAAGAGCAAGATCAACCTGAGGATCTGGATTCTAAAGAAGATGATCAGAGTGATCATGATGATGAAAACTATGATCATGTGCCTGTAAGAGGCATGAGAACATTGGCTAATGTGTATGAAAGATGCAACATGGCCATGGAAGAACCTGCATCTATTCAAGAAGCTTTGAAACATGATGGCTGGAACTCAACCATGAAAGAAGAATGCATAATGATTGACAAAAATGAAACCTGGATTTTGGTTAAAAGGCATGTTGGAGGAAAAGTGATTGGAACTAAATGGGTTTACAGGATTAAGCTGAACTCAGATGATTCATTCAACAATTTAATGGAAAGAGTTGTTGTTAAAGGGTATGCTCAACAGTCTGTGATTGACTATGGTGAAACTTTTGCACCACGGGCAAGGATGGATACTATAAGACTCTTACTGGCTATTGCTGATCAGAAGAACTGGAAAGTGCTTCAGCTAGATGTGAAATGTGCTTTTCTGAATGACTATCTCCAGGAGGAGATATATGTTGAGCAACCTGAAGACTTTGAGATTCCAGGGAAATAATATCATGTCTACCTACTGAAGAAAGCTCTCTAAGGACTAAAAAATGCTTCAAGAGCCTAGTACTCCAGAATTGATGATTATCTGGTGCAATTGGGGTTTGCTAAGAGTCCAAGTGAACCAACTCTCTACGTGAGAACTGATGAGGTTAGAACTGTGATGATTTCTCTATATGCGGATGATCTTTTGATCACAGGATGTAATGTGAAGCAGATAGAAGACTTCAAAACCAGTATGATGAAGGAGTATGAAATGAATGATCTGGGTTTGATGACTAACTTTCTTGGCATTCAAGTTGAGCAAACTAAGAATGACATTTTCAGTAGCTAGAAGAAGTATGCAAATGAAGTTTTGAAAAGATATGGAATGGAGAATGCCAAGCCTGCTTCCACACCACTTACAGTGAGAATCCAACTGACAAAACAAGATGGATCAGGTTCATTTGAACCTAACATTTACATGAGTCTAATTGGTAGCTTGCTTTATCTGTCTGCAACTAGACCAAACATAATTTTTGCCTCTGGTTTGCTGGCAAGATTTATGCCAACTCTAACTCGGATCCACTATAACATAGCTAAAAGACTGCTAAGGTACATCAAAGGTACCACTAATCTCGGATTGAAGTTTGAAGGAGGTAAAGAAGTTTGTTTGGAAAGTTTCTGTAACAGTGATTGTGACTCGTCCCGAATATCACAACAAAATCCCACCTAAGGCCGAATTATAAACCGTAGATGGGTGCAATATAGGTAAAGTATGTTTAAATATCAACCCGGGCTGGTCCATGTACCCCTACTTCCATTGTTTGAAACATTATCTAGCGGATTGGTTTTTGGTTGAAAACTATGAGTTTTAAATTAAAACAAAGCAAAGGTAAATGGTTTGAAAGCTCTAGATGAGAAGGATCACTCGGGTGTCGCTTCGCTCTAATTACTACCGTAGCTCGTGGACTCGAATGGGTCTTTATGGGCGAGGCAATTGTGAACCGCTACGAAGTGCAGCTATGGTCGAAGACCACACTCCCAATTGCCAAACCAATAGATGGACATCGACTACTAGAGTAGCCCTCTTGGTTAAGGCAATTGGGGGTTGACTTACCTTCTCCCTCAAACCGATGGGTGGACGGCTTAATCACGATTAACCTAGTCGTTTAATTTGAGGTTTGCCCTACATTAACCTAGATAGGTGGCTTGAAAAGACAAAGGAATCCCCAACTCAATTGAGCCTCTTTGGAAAGGGGGGGGGGGTTTCCCCTCTAACCTAGGTTAGAATGGCCAATTAGATTGCTAAGCACAAACATGCATAATCATCATGAAAAATACCTCAATCATTAAATTAAAAAACACCCATAAATGATCATTCAATTCACACAACAACTACATGGCAAACAGTTAGGGTTTCACAACACCCAAGTAAAAAAGGTAACTACTCCATGCTAGAAAGGGCAGGAAAATAAAAGAAAGAAGTAGAAACCATCATGGTGATGCCTCCACTTTCCTTTGATCTTGTATTGGTCTTCTCTTGACGAGATTCTTCCCAATTCACCACTTAGAGCAAACATTAGCCTCCTTTCTTCTTTGGTTCGTCCTTTCTCTCTCTAAAATCTGAAGAAGAAGGTGCTTTCTCACACTTTGTGCTCCCACCTGTCTCTTCCTTTCAGCTCACATTATATACTGGGATCGGGCTCAATTCACGGCTTCAGTTCACGATTGTGAACTCTGCAATGCATCTGTAAACTCGGACTTAGGGGTGGGCATACGGTTCGGTAAACCCGAATCGAACCGAATTTAAACCGAAACCGAATAACATTAATTCGGTTCGGAATTCGGAAGGGAAAAGGGTATATTTCGGAAACCAAGGTCTTTTCGAACGAACCGAATTTCCGAATTACTATAATTACTAGCTCCAAATGGTGAATTTTTATGTTTGTACTTATCATGAGACTTAAATATTTGAATTATGTTAGTGTTTTATGACTTATGTGTTGAAATGTTTGATTTTATCATTGATGATGCATTTAATTGCATATTTATTGTTTACATTAGGGGTGAAAAATAATTTAAAAGAGAAAAAATACAAGCTAACCTCACAAGTTCGGTTTTTCATAAAAAAACCGAACCAAATTATAATTCGGTTTGATGGATCTTGGAAAACCGGCATGCATTATTTCGGTTCGGTTTGAACCGAACCGACCGAATGCCCACCCCTACTCGGAGTACTGTGTCAAAATGCATCGCTTCACTCACTTGAGTTCACCGTTTGCACTCAAAGTTTACGGTCTTGGTGACTGTGAACTCACTCGGCGTTAGTAACCTCAGAAATTGCCATGGACGCTTCGTGTTTCACGGTTTATGGCTTCAGTTCACGGCCTTAGGAGACCGTGAACTCCAATGCGAAACCGTGAACATGGTCTGAATCACTCCCTTTGCCCGGTCTTTGCTCCTTTTCTTCTAACTTTTGACTCCGGGTTGGTTTCACCTGTTAGATCCTGAAACACACAAAACCTAGCGTAAATCAACCTTTTAGGAGTTCAAATGCCACAAACACCCAAGGGAAACAGGGATAAAATGTGTACAATTATGCCAGAATCACTCCCCCACACTTAGACGTTTGCTTGTCCCCAAGCAAACCATTTCATACAAGGTCATATCTCAACCAAACAAAATGCGTTGGGGAGAAATCAAATGGCACAAAGTGGCGACTCTCTAATGGCTATTGGCAATTAACCCAAGGACCGTTGCAAGCAATATCGACATCCACCACAAACGACATTCAAGGCTACTAGAAACGGACAAATGAAAAGTTCTCACCTTGTTCATGAACCAATGCAAGTTTCAACAAGATCACTTACCAACCAAAACTAACCATGCATAGAGTTCAAGTCCAAGGAACAAACATATGGGCAACAAAGGTCCTCACCGGGGTATGATATGACATGCAACACAAGAATGAATCTCTCACTCTCTTGACCAGTTGGGTCGGGACCTTTTGGTGAAAAGAATGTGCAAAATCATCAACACTCAACCATATTGTCTCAACACCACGCCGGCAAGCTCTAAATGCTAGAGTTCACGGAATAGTTGGCATCACTAGCTTGTGCGGATGTCTTAGACACGGTTTCAAATGACTGGCAATTGTCTTGGACATGGGGAAAAGGCTTTTGGGTGGTGGCAAACACATCATGAGGTCCTACATCTTCACCCTAAAATCGAAGGTTCTACGGTTTTGACTAAGAACCTTCTTCACAAACAATGGCCACTAGCATCGGCCAAAACCTTGCTTCTTCCTCGGTCTACTCTTGGGGATTTTTCGAGAAATAGCACCTTAATTTTTTTTTTTACAAAAATAGCACCCTGCCAAAAATATTTACAAAAATAGCACCCTTTTTTTATGGACCGCACCTTAGAGGTGCGTTTTATATATAAACCGCGCCTCTAAGGTGCATCTTGGCCATGCAGTTTCAGGTCTGACCTACAGAAACCGCATGGCCGAGGTGCGGTTTTGGCCTGACCTAGCAAAACCGCACCTTGGAGATGCGGCTTGTTTCTCCAAAAAAAAACCGCATCCCCAAGGTGCGGTTTTGGTCAATTATTTTCCGACATGCCATGCAGAATAACAGACGTGGTTCTGCATGGCAGACGAAAACCGCACCTCTAAGGAGCTCCCCAACCGGACCTCCCCAACCAACCTCAATACAACTTCCAATCAGGCAGCGGTAGTTTTCACAACTACCATTATGGAGCTAATGAAGGTGCCTTTCATGAGCTGGATCAGATGGAAGATGCCCTGCCAGCACCAGTTAGTGACCCCTCCGATGAAGAAGGAGAGAACAACGTTAGTGCAGAAAGCTCCGACCCTCTTGAAGGTGCTGATGATTCACGACCAGAGTCAGACTCATCTAATGATGATGAAATGGCTCGTGACCGTGTACCAGTCCCCTACTACAATCACATTCTAGACGACAATTGGATGGTTGACATCGACATGGAGCCGCCAGAGGTCCCAGTATGGGGTCCACTCACTGGGTTTATGAAGGGCCAACAATTTGGCTAGAAGAAGGAGGTGCGGCACGCCATTGAGACTGAAGCAATGACTCGGCATTTTGAATGGCACACAACTCATTCCAACACTAAAAGGCTCATAGTCAGATGGTGTAATCATCACGAGGGGTGCAATGTTAGGATTCGGGCCATCAACAGCAAGAAATCACCTACTACCTAGCCCATTTATTTTTCCGAGCACAATAAAAAGAAACTATGTTAACATAATGTATTAATACTTTATATTTTGTTTCCTTACAGTCGTGCAATAATTTGAGAAGAATGCAGGTGGCATTGTACATTGTCAAAGAGCCTACCAATTACTTAAGACACAAGGTCCTCAAGAAAGAAAATAAGAATGAGACTAGTTTTGAAGCTCAAACACTTGCGTACAAAGGAACTTCTCAAAAGAGGAAAGTAGCTTCCGAGTAGCGGCGAATTCAGGACTGAAGACTATGTAGTCGCATAGTGTGTTCTGCATTTTAGTATTTTGTTTTGTTTCTTCCTTTCCAAGGAACATCTTCTTTATGGTAACGATTTAATGACACGTTTATCATTTGGTGGAACTTTTGTGCTGATCAGTTTTACCAAGCTAGAAGCATTGTTTCCTGGATTTTTGGTATGTTCCGAGAGGACTACATGTGATCCGAGAGCTTTACCAAAGCCTGGATTGTTGATAGCAGGCGATAGTTTGGAAGTTTTGGTGTGCTTGCAGGAGTAGAAAGGAGGAAAGCTATTTTGGAGAATAAAGAGCCTTCTCATTTTTTAGAAAGAAAGGTTTCATAGAAGGCAATATTGGAGTATTTTTATTTGGAGAGATGGGTTCAGTATCATAGAAGGCAAAATTTTAGATTACATTATCACACCTATGATGAGTTGAATTTTTCCATGGTTCAGTACCCTAGTCTATTGAAAAAACACCCCAACAGTTTTACACAAGGTCTACTTGTACTTCATTCAACCTGACCACGGTTAGTAGAACCTGCATATATCACCTTAAGTGAAACAACTCAACAACAAATCAGACAGTGAACTACCTCTTAGTAAGATCAAGGTAGTTTTCATTCAAATAGAAACTTTACTCTTTTAACATAACAATTAACAACTAACAAGTTATATGAAGTTTTGAAAGCTTTCAACTATCAATTTCATCAAAACAGAAGTATAAATCGAATACCATAAACTTCAGAAGATAAACTTTACCCTAGACCCTAATCCACGAAAAGTTGAAATGGAATCCAAAAGACAAAAACAAAAAAAAATTAAAAGTTCTATGAAAGCAACCTGAATCCTATCGGCAAAGCATGATCTTGGAAATCAATTCCTGGAGGAAAAATAATTGTGTAATTCCAGACCCCACAAGATTTAAAGTTTAGTTAGTGGTTTGATCCACCTATTTGTAGGGCTATTAAGGAAATCCCTCTTCCGAAAATGGATGTTGAGGATCAGCTTATCTAGCATGATACGCCTGATGGTTCCTTCACTGTTAAATCAGCTTACCACTTGGCAGTCTCGCTGGATAGAAGGGATGGTCGTTGGCGAGCCATGGCTAGTTGGATGGATAGGGGAAGCTGGATTCGGATGTGGGACACTAATATTCCCCCAAGTTGAAAATTTTCCTCAGGCAAATTTTTAATCGTATACTCCTTACGAGAGAAGCGTTACTTGAAAGGGATGTCCATGTCCATCCCTGGTGTCTAGTTTGTTAGGCGTCATCAAAGATGATGGAACATTTGTTTCCTGAGTGCCCTATGGATAGGGCCTTGTGGGAATTATGTGTGCTTGGAATATCTTGGGCAAGGGCTTCCTCGTCACACTTTCCAGCTTTTCCTGAAAAAGTTGATGTTGCTGATCCATCAACCTCAGCTACTTATGGCAGCCACCACGGTGCTTTGGTGGATCTGGCGGTCACAGAACTAGGTTGTCTTTGAGGGAAAACAGTTTGGGATCCCTGCTTTAATGCGAAAGTTTCACCAACAGTTTCAGGAATGGGTAATTTTTCCTGTTGATAAGAATCATCGCTTGCCCGTCCCTCACGTTCAGCCTTTGGGAGTGGTCCACCCTAGCCCACTAGTCTGTAGGTGGGATGGGACACCAAACATGGGTCTCATTCGGCAGGAGGGATGGTTATCATGGATCAAGATGTGGAGATCCTTTTGGCTAAAGGGGTTCAGTTTGACGAGATTGATGATTCATTGATTGTTGAGATGCTCACTCTCCAGGAAGCTATTTCTTGGTGCATGGGTTCTGAATTTTGGAGGTGAGACTGTAAGGTGACGTGACAAAATCAATCAATCGGTTACAAGGGATAGTCGGATTGGCGCTTTGCTTGCGGAAGCTGTGGACTGTTTAGCACTACAAAGTGGGCTTAATGTGTGGTTTGTAGGTCGATGTAGTGATAGGGTAGCCCACTTGGTGGCTAGAAAGGTCCTTCAATTGTACCCGACTATGAGTCGTTTCTTTGATTTTATGGCCTATTTGCGTTCCAGGATGTAATTATCTATTTTAATGATCAATATATTATTATCATTTGTAAAAAAAAACACCCCATACAACTCTTTAATAAAGGGGACCAAAATCTTCGTAATGTACTGTGACAACTGGGCAAAAATCTAGAGCACAGACTCGTACAATTTAGAGGAATCAGAAAAAATGCCCTGGAACATAACACCAACAGCTTTTGCCATTTTTTCTCTTGCGAAATCACAGAATCAAACTCGAAAACAATGTAACACGGCTTTTTATAAATTGACTTGGGACTGGGTGTTGATGTTGAGGCAGGTCCAGAGGTGGATGTCGTAGTCGGTGATGATCTTGCTTAAGAGAAATGCGGCCATGGCGCGAGTGTCGCCGTCGGGTACGGAGGCACTGTTGGAGGTGTGTCAGCTTGAGACAAAGGGACGAGGGTGGTTCTGCTTGCACAGGTTGAAGGCGAGATTGACCTGCGATATTTGGTCTTTGGATTAGCCATGGGGGAGGAGTTTAGGGTTTAAAAAATGGATATGACAGTCGACAATGGGAAAACGAAGAAGAATAAGAGGGGGAAAAGGAGGGGTTCAATTGTCGCTACCAATTTTAGAGACGACTAGGATGATTTACAGGGGTAGGGAGAAAGAATAGAGTTGTTCCCAGTCCGAACAGAAAAATGGAGAAGGAGAGAAGGTTGAAGGGTGGGGCAAGGTAGGTATCCCTTCTCTTGGGGTGGTTGGATTTGGGGTCCATTAAGAAACTAAACAGAACCAACTCGATTTGGTGTATAATGGACTAAAATGCAAGAAAACATTATTCTAGGAGTCTATTGGTATTTTATTTAAAATTAATCACTAATAAATAAATCACTTAATAAAATTTAATCTCAGCCGTCGAGATCACACGTACGGTCAAGATCAACCAAGGTATGAAATACCTTCAATTTTACCCGGGTACGATAGAAGCCACCATATACATATACCTTCAAATTATATAACTCCCTACCCAAAATATAGTCAAAACTAATTAGTTCATATAGTAAGATAAGTGTGTTTTTATCAGAATTTCCTAAATTAGTTCATATGATGGGTGTTAGATCATGTGTACTATAACATAAGTGATTGGTTAATATGATAAGATGGCTCATGATCAGTTCTCCTAGACAATGTCTTAGCTACTAAATGCTAAGCTCTTAACTCATGATTTGTTCCCATTTCTATAGGTAAATTGCAAGGTTGGTCACTGAGATTACAAAAAATGTTCATGTTTGATCACTACAAATATTTAATTCCATTTGTGGTGATTAAGTTTACTAAAACATGTCATGTTTGGTCACTCTCCCTTAACATCCGTTAATGGCGTCAGTTTTTTTCTGACATGGCTAACAGAATCACCCAAACAACCTATTATAAATCGAAATAATTTATACTCGACCCACCATATCATTAGAACCTGCCAAGAAAAAAAACCAACCCAACCTAATTTTGAGTTTTGACCCGAGAAACTAAACCTGAACCTCTTCATCTTTCCCCGTTCTCTTTGCTGATCCGCTCTTCTTCTTCTTCCCTCCCATCACCGTCTATTTTTTTTCCTCTTCCTTCTCCTATTCGAGAGATAACCAATTCCCCTTTTCTTTTGTAATGGGAAGCCAAAACAAAATCTTCCATCTTCTTCCTCTATGAAGGAGTCAATCCAACAAAGAAAATTTTCTTCTTCTACTAATATGCCTCGTCCCTGGAGATTCCTAGTAGCGGATACGATTTCAAGACGAAGACACGGGGGATGGCGGGATTGTCGAACTCGTTAATGATTCGGGAGGCCGAGGAGAACATGATTTAGTTGGATTAAAGAGGAATGCAGCGAGATTTGATTGAGTCGCGAGATTTGATTGTAAATCGGTGGGTTCCACGCGTACTACCGTTGCAGGTTGTTTCAATCGGTGGGTTCTGGGATCTACTTGGGAGCTCCTCTTGGATGACGGCGAGATGGCTCTGAGATTCCTGCGCTGGTTGATGTCTTCTTAGATGGACCGAGGGATGAGGAGGCGCTCGATTCCGTGGATGATCCCTTTGGTTTGAGTGACGTCGTCAGGTTGGACGATTTCGGTGAGAAGACGCTGGTTCTGGGTATTTTAGTTTGTGAAACCGCTGATGGTTTAGGTGGCCCCCAAAAAAATAGGCTTCGCTTTCCTCAAATACAGAGTCCAAGACAAAATTTCTTAGAGCAAGAGAATAAGGCGATGACAATAAAATAGGCTTGTCTTGGCTTCCCATTACAGAAAGAAAAGGAGGATTGGTCATGTCCTGGAAATTGGAATAGGAGAAGGAACAACAAAAAAAACTTATAAAAGACAGCAACGGGAGAGGGAAGAAGAAGAAGAAGAAGAGTGGATATGGAAAGAGAATGGTGAAGATGAAGAGGGTCGAGTTTAGTTTCTCGGGTCAAAACTCAAAACCAAGTTGGGTTGGTTTTTTATAATGTGGCATGTTTTAATGACATGGCAGGTCGGGTAAAAATTTTTTCGGTTTGAAATAGGCTAATTGGGAAATTCTGTTAGCCATGTCAGCAAAAAACTAACGATGTTAATGAAGGTTAACAGAGAGTGACCAAATATGACATGTTTTAGAACAGTTAACGGCCACTAATGGAATTAAATATTTGTAGTGACCAAACATGAAGGTTTTTACAATCTTAGTGACCAGCCTAGCAATTTACCCCATATCTTCTATATCAAATAAAGGCTGCAATTGTCTCTAAAAAGTTGCTTGAGTGGAAGATAAACTCTCTCTCTCTCTCTCTCTCTAGACGGTTAGAGTTTCACTGATCGGACGCCGCTGCCTCCGCAAGGAGCTGCCATAGCATCAAGTGGAGCTCGGTATCCATGGCTACTGACTCCATTTCAACAGGGCGATCCTGGGAGGATCTATTTGGCATTGCCGAGTATAATTGCTTGGTGTATGTGGAACCGGAAATAGTGGATGGCGGTCTTCATAGCTCTGCAGAGCTAGAAGACGAGGGTATTACGAGATGGAGGTACTGTTTGGTCGGCCAATTTCTTTTATCCAGTCCTCATATCCGCCAGGTTCAAGCTTTGGCTAATCAATTGTGGGGAAAGAAAGGACAGATTAGGGTTTCCTGGCTGGGTGATAGACTACTTTTGTTCCAGTTTCTACTGCAGAAACTACTCATTGGGTTTTCTCGAGCAAGCCATGGAATTTGAAGAATGATATGTGCTTCTTGCGGAAATGGGAACCAGGGATCAAGGCAGAGCAGTCGCGGTCTACGATTCCTATATGGGTACGTCTTCTTGATCTTGCTCTTGAACATGTTACTGGGAGGATACTGACTCGCCTAGCAAGTATGATAGGGAGGCCTCTCTAGTTTGACAAGTCAAGTCGGATAGGGATACGATTGGTATACCCGAGAGTTTGTGTTGATATGGGTGTTGATTCTGTTTTCCCTTAAGAACTGAGAGTTGTTCCTGATCAGCGACCTGCGTATAATGTCAAGATTGAGTTTTGTAACAAACCGGAGATTTGTGAGAAGTTTCATCAACTTGGCCATCACTGTGCATTACTAGAACAGGTAGTCCAACTAATAGAGCAGATTGAGCAAGTTGTGCAGCCTGAGCAGATTGAGAAGGTGCAGCTTTTGCAGACTGTGTAGGTGGAGGAGGTGGTAGTTCCTAACTTACAAGCCTCTCCCCTGGCTCCTACTATGGCGGAGGCTGGTCTTCAGAGGGTTATAGGGAATCTTGTCTCTTCTCTCTCAGTTGGTAATGTTCCTGGAAATTGGCAGGGCTGTCTCCCATCAGAACAAGAATTCCAACAGGCCGTTGCGCGTTCTAGTTCTAATGGGAATTTGATTGACAGCCCGTTTAAAGTTCTTGAGTCCCTGGATCAGTTTGAGGTAGGTGGAATTGTGGTTTCTCCGCTGAAAGACCTTTCTCACTTCCCGGAGCTTGGGAAAGAAGGCCCGAAGAAGAAAGTTAAGGGTAAACCGGGTCGGTCACCGAAGGCCAAACATCATAATAAATTATGAATATTCTCGTATGGAATATGCGGGGCTTTAACAGCTTTGATAAGCAAGATAATATAGTTGAAGTAATTAGACAGTATAAGGTGGATATGGTAGCTATACTAGAGACTCGAGTTCATGAAAATAAGGTGAAAAAAATTATAGAAAGTAAGTTTCCAAGCTAGAAGTACAAAGACACTTATTCTTCCGTCCGGGTTGATAGAATCTGGGTTTTGTGGAAACAGGAGCTGAAGGTTACAGTCTTGGATAGTAATGGTTTCTATATTCATGATCTATTCCTAGGGGCAATCCCTACTCAATTAACATTTGTCTATGGGTCAAATGAGGTGCCAGAAAGGCAGCAGTTGTATCAAGAACTAAATTTGGGTTGGTAGGGACTAAACTATTGACTTACCATCAAGCTTATCATACGATTCATCAGAGATTGTGTACTTCTCCACCAATGAGGTGTCTTCCAAGTTCCAACCAGCCACCAGAAGTGACAGATGACGGATCAAGATCTATTATGTATAGCCGGAACCTTAATCGAAAACGAACAAAAGAATAAACATTTATTCTATCATCCAGTAGCAGGGGAAATTGAGCGCCAAAATTAGTTCAGAACAACTAAAAATAAACTGCAGAGGAAAGAAATAAATCACACCCGTTGACAGGAGTGTAAAAGCCGAGGAGAGTCGTGGGATCATTAAAATCAACAATTTTGGCGTTAGCATCATCATAGATTTCCAACGACATTGAATTGACTGATGTCCTACATTTCCTCGAGCACCACCTTAGGAACCTTCAGTCGGTCCTGTGTTGGAAGTTAGTTAAGTATACAAACATTTGAGGATTTATGGATCTAATTGGTCACAATAATGTGAACCACGTGGAGGGGGGAGAGGCACAAAAAAGAGATGACAGGAAATAGAATAGTTTTACCACCTTGGAGAAGTTTGGAGGAGCAATCTTCCTTAAAATCTTCATGCAGTCTTCATAAGACCCTATTAGTTTCTTCACCGTCATCTGAACAGAGCAGGAAAAGCAAGGACTGTATATTGAAAAAAATAGAAGATGAAATGTTCCCTTTCACCAGAAGTTCGTGTATAACGATCACTTACAGTTTCACTACTGTCACTTACATTCTCTGTGGGATGAACTGTGATGTTAGGTTGCCCCATCTTATGTGGGATGTTGGATACCAATACATTGAATCTACTCTGCCCATCTAAAGTGGGATTTTGGAACACCTTCACAATATTGAAACTAATTCAGCACAAGGATACTGACATAAAAAGACAACGACAGCAGTATCACAAATAGTTACACATAACAACACTTAACAAAATTTGAAGAAAAACATGAAATTATAAGAAGAGTACCTGTAGGAGATGATGATTGTGAGGAAGAACCAAACAAATACGGACTATACAATCCCACTCTTAGCCTAAAATGTTCAAAAAAGAGCCATAATTAGTCAAAGTTAAACAGCTAATTCTTCACAGCTCGTTTCTAGCTCATCTTAATTAGAGAAACCTACACAATGAAGAGATTTGTGACTAAAAAAAAACGTTATTGTCATCCCAGTCATAGATCCATAGCAGAAACCTCATGATGAAGTTGTTCACTAAAAAATTAGGACTTCCTGTCATATATAGAGTATAGGATCTCCAGTACTTAATCTTAGAATGCCGTAAGATTACTCAGATCAACAGTAAAGCTAGAAACAAGTTCAGAAAACGTGAAACAGATTTGTGGATTAGTTAGGTGAGATGAAATGCTTAATAGAAATTGAATGATTGTACCGACTCACGACATGCCTTACCTTTCAAATCATTCCTACATAGCCATAAAGGCACACCCACCAGCCATATCCAGAGCCCATAACCAAAAGTTAAGATAAGCATAGAGAGCAATCTAAAATCAACCATTCGAGAGAATCAATACTATTTTCACCAAGACAATGCTATTTATGCAACAATTAACAACAAAGAAAATGCAATCGAAGGAAGTAAAGGAATAAATCACAAAAATTGATGATTGGGGATACTTGCCCCTCTGCTCGCTGACTTCTCCCAACCACGACATGCTCCCTCAAACTCCATTTCCAAGCACGATTATGTAATAGATTTGGAAGAGAAACTCGCAAGGGAATATGGGAAGCAGTGGAAGAAGCTTATACCTGAAGCTGAGAGCTACAAAAAATGTCGACCTAGATGTTAGTGAACCTCCCCTGGGTAGTTATCCATGCCCAGAATACGGACAACCTGAGAAAACGAGAGTGGCGAGGGTTAAAGGACAGAGTCGCGACATACGACGCATAAATAGAGACAAAGTAGGAGAAAATATTCGAACATTAAAGGAAAGGTAGTATGAATTGAATCGATGGCGAAAATCGAAGATGGATCCTGAATATGTATAAGATTGTAATGTCATAAACAACAATATATATTTTTCAAGTATGTTATTTTATAGTTGGTAAATGAAAAAATCAAACTTATTCAATTAATAATAGAAAAATAGTCTCCTGAAAAAACCATGCATTATCTTAACCATATCCAAAAGATCCAATGATCATCCCACCTTCAAGATATAAACATGCAGATCATCACAGAAGATAATGTTTCAAAATGAAAATATATAGGGAAGTCACGTCAATCAAGATATCACATCATTTTCCTATGCAAACCAAAATGTGAGTAGAAGAATAATGTAGCCTCCCACCAATCTCCTGGAATCTCTTTATTATAACAATATATAATATGCACGTAATCTTTCATCGTGTATTACTACCATGCATTGGTAATATATGTATGAATTCAATGAAGAAAATAATATAAACTATGTTGTATAAAAGTAAGGACTTTGCTACGGTGACATGCATGTCACAGTGACATGCACTTTTCGGTCGACCTCATATAGGATTAGGTCGACCTAATATGTAGTTTCAGTGTAAAAACAGTTTCATGGTGCCTACTTTGGAGATTCATATCTTACAATTGGCTATATGGAAATTGGATATCAATGACTTGTTTTGAAGTTGAAATGTCCCTCTACACATTAAAGTACTTGGGAGCTCAATAAGAAGTCCAGAACACCATTTTTGAACCTGATCAAAAGGCTATGCCAAAACTTGGAAACTGCCTAAAAATGGCCAAGTCTGGGAACATGTTTGTGAAGCCTACTTTGGAAATCAATTCAAGAAGCATGAATGCGAATCGAGTCCAGGGGCCTCTACCACGTTAAATTAGGTATGTTTTTATACAAAGTCAAGGCATTGGATGAAAGATTTGATATCTGTAAGGCTACAAACAAAAGGGTCGAAGTTGCTACGAAGGCTGTTTTTCTGGCAGCTTGCTTGTGCTCGAAGTCTGCCAGAAAAACAGTCTTCGTAGCAACTTTGACCCTTTTGTTTGAAGTCTTAAAGATATCCTATCTTTGATCCAATGACTTAACTTTGTATAAAAACATAGCTAACTTAACGTGGTAGAGACCCCTGGACTTGACTCGCATCCATGCTTCTCGAATTCTAGACATCCTATCGAGCGCCCAAGCACTTCAATGTGTAGAGGGACACTCCAGCTTCAAAACAAGCCATTAATCTTCAATTTCCGTCGAGCCAATTGTAAGATACGAATCTCCAAAGTAGGCACCATGAAACTGTTTTTACACTGAAACAACGATTAGGTCGACCTAATCCTACATGAGGTCGACCTAATGCTAACTGAGGTCGACCGAAAATAATATAAACTATGTTGTATAAAAGTAAACATTCAACCATTTGGCATGTATATTTATCAACGAACTATATAAAATTCAATTTCCCGTTAATAATGGTCGCATTATCTAGCTATATTTGTTCTTAATCATGTTGTACAGTTCACACAAAAGTACTCATCTGAGTCATTTTCGAGTTTTTATGGACATGTGTTGCATCTAACATACCACCACCCATTCTTAATTTTGACAACTTTGCATTTGAACGAATATATATTTTCCTGCATCTTACATAAAGTGTTAGCATATCATAGTTAATAATGGAGATTATTAAATCGAAACTGATACTTACTTCTTCTCAGTCTATCATTTTTAATTGATCTAGCACATGTAATATTTTAGTTGAGATTAACAGTTGATGGTTTTCTTGGCTTTTCACCAGAAGAATAAGTGTGTCATAGCCACTTTATTCACACACAAAAAATGATAATTAATATCTTCTATCTTTTTGAAACTTCAAACTTAAAGGCATAACCAAATATGATGATTATATTGTCATGAATTTCACCTTGTTACAAAATTAATAGCTTTTGGACTTTTTGGATTTGCCAGCAGTAAGGTCGCTCTAGTTGAGGAGAAGGTGTTCTCGCCTGCAAATTTGATGATCGTTTTATTAATCATCATTAATTTAATTTAATTTGAATTAAAGTTAGTATTTCGAACCTAATAGAAATATCATTTGGTTGCACTTCTTGTCAATCTCATCTTATTTGATGAATTTAAAATTATAAGCTTGTATGGCAGGAATATTGTCGCATGCTTGGGCCTTAGTGTAGACACCCCATTTTGTCCGGGTCAATTACTCAACTAAAAATTCTAATTAATCTTTAAATTACTCAACTAAAAATTCTAATTAATCTTATTCTAATTAATCTTTAAATATCGTAAGATGAGTCTAAAATATCAATATCGACGATTGTATAATTTATTCGAATTCGATTCGAATGGATTAATAGGACCGATTGGCTTCCAATTTACGCTTTTTGCCCAACACAGAAAATACAGAAGAAGAAAGTTTATTTAAATTATCAATAAATTATACAATTACAATCAGAATACAAATTACAAATAAGAATTACTACATGAAAATTTTCTTCCATCTCTTTTTGAAGCCAGCAATGGATCTGCCAAACAACAAGAAAGGAGCCAAGTCAGATCAGGCCCAGATTAAGACAAGCCCACAGTTCAAGCCCAGATTTCCAGTCTGAAATTTAGGTCCTAACCTAAAGCAAACTCAGCCCAAGGTTAATGATGGTCAAGTCCAGATGCAAGGCCCAACGCCAGCAACCCGAACCAGCCCAACGACCCTAACCAACAGACGGACTGGTCGAACCAGAACTGGTCCGTCCAAACCCAAGAACCACCGCCTCTTTTTTCTATAAAAGCAGGCTCAATTCCCAAGGAAGGGGACAGCTTTTCAGAAGGGGAAAATACAGGGGGAAACACTGTCTTTTCTAACTTTCAGTCAGTTCAAGAATTCTTTTTTTTCTTCTTCTTCTTAGCAAGTCCAGAGAGTGAAAGTGCTAAATAGAGAGCAGAATACAACACACTTTTTTTTATTTCCTCTTTATTTCCTGTAAAAATAGAAGCAGAGGTGTCTAAGCAAACAGAAGCCCAACAAGGTGTGCTGTTTACAATTCAGGTTCATCATCATCCATTTCTAATGATATAACTTCTTTTACCACTTTTTTTTCTTCTTCTTGTGAACTACACCATTACTGTTGTTATTATTGCCATCGTTACTATCATCATGATTTTGAAGGAGAAAAATCAATAAACTCCAATCAAACTACAATATGACCAAATTGATTTTAAAAAAATATCACAACTTATCAATTCAAACTTCACCAATCTCATTTACATTATCAGCTCTTCCATTCAACTTTGTTTTATTTTCAATCCAATTATCTACTTATTTCAAGAACGTTTACTTTACTAACTATGTAGTCATAATAACCTATAACTATCTCTGCTTTTACGTTAAGCTAATTACTATGTACTTATTATGCTATTTACTCTCTGTTATTTACTAGTTCGTTTATATATGTCATATTTCAATTCTCGCATCATTTTTGCAAATACATGAAAACAGATCATGCATATATAGAATGAAAACCAAATCTCACATATTCATCACATCCCACCCACAAACACCAGATCACAATCCCAAAATACCAGATCTGTGAACCTTTCTCCAATCAACAACATGATTCACTTTTTCGGTTTAATCTCTCCACCCGTAGTAAACCGAGTCTAGGAAAAACTCACCTAGATCTAAGCCATCTCCAAAACCTGCATCCCAACAAATCAAACCATCAGTCAGAAATCGAAACAAATCGAAACCCTTTAAAACCCACATAAAACCACAAAAATACTCACAGCAAAAAAGGTCGACAGTCGACTTTTCCCCTCTCGCACCAATATCGGAGAATCTCGCTGGCCGGAGACTTCTTTCTCCCCTCGATCAAACCCAACAATAAAAATGGGGAGAAGGTTAGAAACATGCTCGCACGCCAAAAACCCAGAAAATCAAACATGCAAAACCATAATCCGCCACTTACCGTCGGTCTAGTCTCCGCCGGCGACTCCCTCGTCCGCAATTAAACCCAGAAGCCCAGGAATTAGAAGAGTCCGAAATAAAAATCAGAAAAAATAAATAAACAACACCATGCATGCGAAATCCCCACCTGGATCGACATGCCTCCAGTCGATTGAAGTTGATTCATGTCGCCTTTCTTGTCGTCGTCTTGCCGCGGTCGTAGATCGCCTTTATTTTGGTTCTGGGATGAAGTAGAAGAAACGAGAAGGAGAGAGTTAGAGAGGGCGGCGCCTCTCTTCTCTGAGGGTCGTTCTCTAGGAAGAAACCGAGAGAGAGAGAGAGAGAGAGAGAGGGAGTGAGAAGCGGCCGCCTCTAGATCTGCTGGGGGTTTTGGTTTGCTTCTGTAAGGGAGAGAAGTGAAGAGACGAGAGGGAGGAAGATTTGAGCGGCGCCTAGGGTTTCCTAGGTTAAGTCCCTTATATACCTCTGGCCGCTACCTAAATGACCGATATACCCCTCCAAGCCTTAAATCGTAAAAAATGTAGTTATCAGGTTTCGAACCAACGACTTTCACATCATTCCTCGCCACTATTCGCCATAACAAACCACTGAGCTACATCACAATTCTTGATCCTTTTAAGCCCCTCGTCTAATTTTATTCCTTATGCTTAATACATAATCAATTAAACATTTTAGAAATCTTGATCTAGTTAGACTGTCATTATTTCCATACATCAAAATCTTTTAAATATTTTTTTTCACTACGTTATTACGCATTCGTATTTTTTTTTCCCCCTAAAGATTCAATAAAATGAAATCATGGTTAATAGATTATGATGAATTTTATAGTGTAATCTTTCCATTATCATTAATTAATTGAGTCCAACTAATCATAACTTTCATTTCTCAAGATGTATGTCAATAGAAGTAAATCTCATCGTATGTCAATAGACGTAAATCTCGTCGTATGTCGATAGCATACGGAATTTATTTTAACTCAATAGTCCAATATGACTTTAAATTAAATCATTATCAACTTAAACACCTAACCCTCAAAATCTTATCGATTTAAGTAGTACCAATTTTGGGCGTTGTGGGGTGTGAATACACTTCCCCACACGTAACCGTACTCCCGAACCCAAAATCTCTAAATTCCGCAAACCAAATCCTGGTTTCGACCCTGAGGTCGAGGCCGGGCCAAAATGGTGTTCGACCCACCACAACTAAGGTCGATGGCGACTCCGATCAGTTCGCGACGGATCCCCCGATTTCGGAGGGGCGGTTGCGACAGTGGCGACTCCGCTGGGGACAATTGAGAATCGAGCTACATATACTAAATCGATAAGTTTTTCTTACCTTATTTAATATGTGGGTGTTTAATTTTAATTTTTGGGCATATAATATCACGTATTAAATTTTTTGCATTCATGCATAAAAAGCTCTATACCCGAGCTCTACCTTAAGAAACTGAAAGGAGTACCGTGACTTTTACAATAGTAGGAGTCATGCGAAACTTTCTAATCAAGTTGAACTCAAATACGAGGTTGATTTGAGGTATTCGGCTAGCTCGAAAGAGCTATAGACGGATACAACTTGGGAACCAATATCCTAGAACTCATTACCGAGCATATAGTCAGTCTAGAAGCCACCTTAAACTATCCAAAACTTATCCCAAAGCCACCTTGAATCTCATCGTTAAACCTTCTATGAACTCTAGATTTACCTAAATAGAATTATGTTGTTGGTCAATTTACTTGTACATTTGTGTATTATGCAATGATTTGTGCTTTATCAATTCCTCGTAATATTATTATCTGATTGGTACATAAAAATTTCAAAATTCATGACATTTACATACTCACATTCAAAAAAAATTATTTAAATAAAAAACACATGCATCCAGTAAAAATCATTTTGCATCCATACATCAGCATCATTTACCATAAACATCATATCTACACATTAATTAATTAGTACCAAAATGAATTGGCAAGGGTTTCTTAAAATTGTTCACTTACAAGGAAGAAGTCTCCCTTTAAGTACCAGATCCAAGATTGTGCACTTTATTGAGTCATTTTAGCAGAAATTGGACGACATCAAAAGAAGCTCAAAATCCTAGAACAATTAAAGAGCAAGCCACAAATGTTCTGGGACATTTGAAGAAGAACCAAATTGTCTAAACACCAACTACAACCACTACCCAATCATCAAAACCCGTATGCAAGCCACAAAGCGAACCTTGAATCATGATTGGTGACATTTTCCCATGTTGAGAGTTATATCACATTTTTCTGTATTGTGAGGAATAAAGGATTGTTCACATTTCTATTTGTTTGGAACATTTAGTGACTATTACTAATCTTGATTTAAGAGTTTGCATTAATGATTCTTCTTTTCTAAATGATTAAAGTCTTTTAAACCAACTTGTTTCCCTAAAAATCATAAATCCATTTCATGTTTTAAGTTAAGCCATGAGATTGCCAAGCAAATATGGGCACCCCACTAGTGTCGAGCGATCATAAACACCCCACTGATGTTGAGAGCGTGCACACTTTGCTAGAGTTGAGAGTACAAACACCCCACTGGTGTCCACAAATAATGAGAGTCAATAGCTAAAGGGTGTAATGAGAATATGACATAAGTCTACTTGTAGAATCATGTCACTACCATAGCCAACTTTTTGCTTGCAACATATTCAAGCAGAAAAGCATTCAAATAAGTGCAACAAGAAAACGACATCATAAGTTTTGCCTCTCCGGGAAAGAAGTAACCGATCAACCTAGCCAACATGAAAGGACACTCACATTATCAATCACCAAGACAAACTTTCCACATTTTGATACTCGTGCTCAGAAATACCAATACCCGAACAAGGAAGAGAGAAACATATTTGTTGCATAACCAAGCTAAGTAAGTCCCACGACAAAAAAAAAAATTAATTAAGAAAAAAAAAGCAAAGAAAAAGAAAAATTATTGTGGGACTTATATGTTAAAGGCCCCTTCATTAGCATTTGAAGTCAACCATTCACGACAAATCAAAATGTTTGCCGGCTAATACCTACAGAAAACCTTAAGCAAAGAACCTATGTGATGAGACTTCACATAACCAAACTCGCATTCACAAAGACCTCATTTATTCACTACCTAACCTCACCTCCTCAAAACAATATCTCATACAAGGGGGCAATGTAATACGCATTCCCCAACATGTCCAAAAGCCACTACTATTTTTGAGGAAGTAAAACTTCCTCGACAAAAACCATGATAATTGCCATTAGGATCAATGTGGTCCATCATTTAACCTAATACTTCGGGGGCAAACCAAGATCGCTTTACAAGAAACTTCAAAGGACCAAAATCAGACTTCGTAAGAATCCCCTCATTTGAAAAATCATTACTCCGAACATATTTGACCATCAACATAAAAGAAGGCCTCTCATAGTGACCTGAATCTTAATGGTAGCTGAAATGTCATATATTCAAAGCACCCCTAGGGATGAGTGAGAGTGAAATCAAGCGTGACATCGAAAGTGAGAGTAGAGTTAGTGCTTATGGATATTCTCATGGCTCGACTTGCTCTCTTCTCATTGCAAAATGCAAAAAAAAAAAAAAAAAGTTTTAGCAACATGAAATAACCACACAAAAATTGTATCCATATCTTACACACTTCTCTCGATCGAAAATTTTAACACCAGGTCCCCATGATACTTTTCCATCCACATTTGTCATACATTTTTGCACTCATCTTAAGTTAAGATTGATAAAGTCACTCTTTGTTCCTTAGAATAGAAAGTGAACGCCAAATCTTTGGGGGGAAAGAACAGTGTAACCTCGAATGAGAAGCATTCTGAAATGCTCGCGAACGAAAGTACCCAACTTGTCAACTCATCAGTTTAAAAATCCCAAAGAATTGGAGAGCACCCTTGATTTCATTCAACCAACCAGTTAATCATTCCTCCACCACAAAAGGAGCACAATACACCACACCAACGCAAAATTTAACAACCTTGTCTTGGACAACAAGAAGCCCGAGGGAAGAACGACTAAGAACTCTCACTATGAAGCACAACTGAGAAGCATCCCTACAAGAGACAATGACACAAGTTCTTGCGGGTGATCAATTTAAAGGAGCCCAGGACAAAAAAAAATCAAAAACAAAAACAATGACATATTCTCAAATCAATTGATAAATGCATCACATCATTTTTTTACAACATTCATGACTTTATCATTCATTAGCATGACTCATCACACGATCATTTTTAAAATCATTAGACAACATCATCATATCACAATCATGCTCATTAACATACATTTCCAAACACATTTTGGTATTCGTCGAGATTTCAAGGACAACGATTATGTTTCCAACTTCATAAAAATCTGACGTTAGCTTTTCGCTTACAATTAGAGCTCGTCTTTATTAAATTTTAGACATGCTCTCAGCAAAACCATAAACACATTAAATTGGTGCTAGCGAGTGTCGAAAAAATAGGACACTAATGCTAATAAGCATAAAACAATTAATCATAAAAAATTCAACAATTAGCGCTGACGTGCGCTTCGTTTGCGTCATCATCAGAAAAATTCAACAATTAGCGCTGACGTGCGCTTCGTTTGCGTCATCATAAGGAAAACTCATCAATTAGCGCTGACGTGCGCTTCGTTTGCGTCATCATCAGGAAAACTCATCAATTAGCGCTGACGTGCGCTTCGTTTACGTCATCATCAGGAAACCCCAACAATTAGCGCGGACGTGCGCTTCGTTTACGTCATTTTCAGAAGACCCCAACAATTAGCGCTGACGTGCGCTTCGTTTACGTCATCATTTGAAAAACCCAACTATTAGCGCTGATGTGCACTTCGTTTACATCATCATCAAGAAAAACGTAACAATTGGCGATGACGAATGCCGAAAAATACGTCACCAGCAAAATATAATCCTCCACTGAACTGAGAAAATGTGGTGTCTGTACGAGAACTTTGTATAACTCTTTACATAAAGAGATATACAAGGGGGGCAACTGTAGACACCCCATTTTGTCCGGGTCAATTACTCAACTAAAAATTCTAATTAATCTTTAAATTACTCAACTAAAAATTCTAATTAATCTTATTCTAATTAATCTTTAAATATCGTAAGATGAGTCTAAAATATCAATATCGACGATTGTATAATTTATTCGAATTCGATTCGAATGGATTAATAGGACCGATTGGCTTCCAATTTACGCTTTTTGCCCAACACAGAAAATACAGAAGAAGAAAGTTTATTTAAATTATCAATAAATTATACAATTACAATCAGAATACAAATTACAAATAAGAATTACTACATGAAAATTTTCTTCCATCTCTTTTTGAAGCCAGCAATGGATCTGCCAAACAACAAGAAAGGAGCCAAGTCAGATCAGGCCCAGATTAAGACAAGCCCACAGTTCAAGCCCAGATTTCCAGTCTGAAATTTAGGTCCTAACCTAAAGCAAACTCAGCCCAAGGTTAATGATGGTCAAGTCCAGATGCAAGGCCCAACGCCAGCAACCCGAACCAGCCCAACGACCCTAACCAACAGACGGACTGGTCGAACCAGAACTGGTCCGTCCAAACCCAAGAACCACCGCCTCTTTTTTCTATAAAAGCAGGCTCAATTCCCAAGGAAGGGGACAGCTTTTCAGAAGGGGAAAATACAGGGGGAAACACTGTCTTTTCTAACTTTCAGTCAGTTCAAGAATTCTTTTTTTTCTTCTTCTTCTTAGCAAGTCCAGAGAGTGAAAGTGCTAAATAGAGAGCAGAATACAACACACTTTTTTTTATTTCCTCTTTATTTCCTGTAAAAATAGAAGCAGAGGTGTCTAAGCAAACAGAAGCCCAACAAGGTGTGCTGTTTACAATTCAGGTTCATCATCATCCATTTCTAATGATATAACTTCTTTTACCACTTTTTTTTCTTCTTCTTGTGAACTACACCATTAATGTTGTTATTATTGCCATCGTTACTATCATCATGATTTTGAAGGAGAAAAATCAATAAACTCCAATCAAACTACAATATGACCAAATTGATTTTAAAAAAATATCACAACTTATCAATTCAAACTTCACCAATCTCATTTACATTATCAGCTCTTCCATTCAACTTTGTTTTATTTTCAATCCAATTATCTACTTATTTCAAGAACGTTTACTTTACTAACTATGTAGTCATAATAACCTATAACTATCTCTGCTTTTACGTTAAGCTAATTACTATGTACTTATTATGCTATTTACTCTCTGTTATTTACTAGTTCGTTTATATATGTCATATTTCAATTCTCGCATCATTTTTGCAAATACATGAAAACAGATCATGCATATATAGAATGAAAACCAAATCTCACATATTCATCACATCCCACCCACAAACACCAGATCACAATCCCAAAATACCAGATCTGTGAACCTTTCTCCAATCAACAACATGATTCACTTTTTCGGTTTAATCTCTCCACCCGTAGTAAACCGAGTCTAGGAAAAACTCACCTAGATCTAAGCCATCTCCAAAACCTGCATCCCAACAAATCAAACCATCAGTCAGAAATCGAAACAAATCGAAACCCTTTAAAACCCACATAAAACCACAAAAATACTCACAGCAAAAAAGGTCGACAGTCGACTTTTCCCCTCTCGCACCAATATCGGAGAATCTCGCTGGCCGGAGACTTCTTTCTCCCCTCGATCAAACCCAACAATAAAAATGGGGAGAAGGTTAGAAACATGCTCGCACGCCAAAAACCCAGAAAATCAAACATGCAAAACCATAATCCGCCACTTACCGTCGGTCTAGTCTCCGCCGGCGACTCCCTCGTCCGCAATTAAACCCAGAAGCCCAGGAATTAGAAGAGTCCGAAATAAAAATCAGAAAAAATAAATAAACAACACCATGCATGCGAAATCCCCACCTGGATCGACATGCCTCCAGTCGATTGAAGTTGATTCATGTCGCCTTTCTTGTCGTCGTCTTGCCGCGGTCGTAGATCGCCTTTATTTTGGTTCTGGGATGAAGTAGAAGAAACGAGAAGGAGAGAGTTAGAGAGGGCGGCGCCTCTCTTCTCTGAGGGTCGTTCTCTAGGAAGAAACCGAGAGAGAGAGAGAGAGAGAGAGAGGGAGTGAGAAGCGGCCGCCCCTAGATCTGCTGGGGGTTTTGGTTTGCTTCTGTAAGGGAGAGAAGTGAAGAGACGAGAGGGAGGAAGATTTGAGCGGCGCCTAGGGTTTCCTAGGTTAAGTCCCTTATATACCTCTGGCCGCTACCTAAATGACCGATATACCCCTCCAAGCCTTAAATCGTAAAAAATGTAGTTATCAGGTTTCGAACCAACGACTTTCACATCATTCCTCGCCACTATTCGCCATAACAAACCACTGAGCTACATCACAATTCTTGATCCTTTTAAGCCCCTCGTCTAATTTTATTCCTTATGCTTAATACATAATCAATTAAACATTTTAGAAATCTTGATCTAGTTAGACTGTCATTATTTCCATACATCAAAATCTTTTAAATATTTTTTTTCACTACGTTATTACGCATTCGTATTTTTTTCCCCCCTAAAGATTCAATAAAATGAAATCATGGTTAATAGATTATGATGAATTTTATAGTGTAATCTTTCCATTATCATTAATTAATTGAGTCCAACTAATCATAACTTTCATTTCTCAAGATGTATGTCAATAGAAGTAAATCTCATCGTATGTCAATAGACGTAAATCTCGTCGTATGTCGATAGCATACGGAATTTATTTTAACTCAATAGTCCAATATGACTTTAAATTAAATCATTATCAACTTAAACACCTAACCCTCAAAATCTTATCGATTTAAGTAGTACCAATTTTGGGCGTTGTGGGGTGTGAATACACTTCCCCACACGTAACCGTACTCCCGAACCCAAAATCTCTAAATTCCGCAAACCAAATCCTGGTTTCGACCCTGAGGTCGAGGCCGGGCCAAAATGGTGTTCGACCCACCACAACTAAGGTCGATGGCGACTCCGATCAGTTCGCGACGGATCCCCCGATTTCGGAGGGGCGGTTGCGACACTTAGTATTTTATACAAACTTGAAGACCAATTTATTTGTAATTGGCCTGTAATCTCCTGTTGCCAGAATGACCTTGAAGTACTTGATGATGTAGACTCTTTGGTCATGAAACAGGGGTTGAAAATCCTTAATTTTCCCTTTGGGTATTCGCACCCAAATATCATTTCCCTGGAGAAGTAAAATAAGCATATTGATAAAATTGTGAGTTTTTAATCATAGATTTTGAATTTATGTGGTTGTACTTAGTATACCTTTGAGTCAATAGCTATCATATCGAGACAAAGAATAATATTTGTGTTAGGATTGGTTGACATCCACTTGTACGAAACTCGACATTAAATAATTCAGTTCCTCCTTTGATTTGTTAGATTGGATATCAGATGGAATTTGATATTGCCTAACCTTCCATAAAAACATCAGTAAAAATTTAAGTTTGTTTCACCATGGATCTTACTGTAAGTCTCGTACTAAGCACAAAGTTAATGTAGGAATTTTGTAATTAAATAAAAAACAGAGATCAACTCTTTCTAGAATAAGAATTTCAGTATATATCATCATGGCTATTGGCTTCCTAGTAAAACTTGGAAACTAAATTAGAAGGAAGATTGAAGAATTATAGGACTTTAATGCAATTTAATTGTTCCATGACCATGAATATAAGTTAATTGAAAATAATAATTTGTACAAATAATATATATTAACATGTTACTATGAAGGCAACTTGAATTGGGCAGTACTTGAGAAAAGAAACTAAGTTTAGTAAAACATGAACAAAATTTTAATGGGGATATGCAGGTGCATGTAAGAGAGCAGCAACTATGGCAATAGTAATAGAAGAAAGAATATATGTAATTATTCTTAAGATAACAAATAATCAACATATATGGAATATTACGTCTATAGAAGTCAATTATGGAACCGAGTATACTTACAATAATAATGATTAGATGTCAGATTAAATAAATCCAATTGTGTAAGAATGAGTTTTGTGAGATAAGAAAATTGTAATAATCATATGGGAATTTGGGAAAGTCTGGACGTGGTGTGTGAGAGTAGCAGGCTACAGACCCAATTCATATTTTCGCCGCCTGCTTTGAAATAAGTAGAGGGTCTCTAGAGGTCGAGCTTAAGTAAATGCAAAGATCGAATGGCCCTTCCGTAAGCTGCGTAGTAGCCAGGAAAAAGAAATTTTAGTGGATGTGGAGGGAGAACCGGCTCAAGATAGGATGCCCCATCAATAACTAAATATGTGCCCTTAATTTAGAAAATCCAGATATAATGATTGAGAATTAAAGGTAATTTTTATTTTCCCTAGTTTTCTTAATCGGCACATATCTTCTTCGTTTTAACTCGGACTTTTTTTTGCACAGATGAAACGAGTTCGTTGTGCTCTACAAAATGAGATACATTTTCAATATTTTTTTAGAAAAAAAAAATCTTGCCTCTCGGTACCAACTGCATACCATATGGTATCTTCTTCGTTTTTAATTCGTTTTTTAAAACGTTTGCACAGAATGAACGAGTTCATCATGATATATTGAATCTACAAATTTCTGGGTGTACAAATTATAGGACCAAAAAATACCACACAATATCATACAATACCAACCTGGTACGGGGTGGTATCTTGTGTAGGGGTGGCTATACGGTCCGGTCCGGTTAAATTGGCCCAAATTGATCCGGTCCAGTCCGGTTTTTTTGAGAATATAAGGATCGAAGATTGGATTGGATACAGTCCGGTCTTGACCCGGTCCGGTCCCAATTCGGTCTTGATTTTATATTGAGATTGTGGGAATTTGAGTGGCCTAAGGCCTAAAAGGGTGAGGAGTTGGTTAAGTTTTGTACTAAGTGTAAAGGTTTGTGACCGTTTATGCAAATTACCCTTAAGTTTTGGGTGTTGAGCTCTGTTATCCGGTCTTTATCCGGTTTTTTACCTCAAATCTAAGCCCAAAGATTGGATTGGATTGTTTACTATCCGGTCCCGGTCCGGTCTCGGTCCGGGTTATACGGTCCGGTTTCCGGTTTTTCATCCGGTCCCGGTCCAAATAGCCAGCCCTAATCTTGTGGTATACAATGTTAAGTCGTAAATGACAGTTAATATACTTCTACCATCATGTATTCAACCATCCTACAATCTTGGTTTGTTCATACCACCATGGTACGCTTTTCAAACCATAGGTATGCTCTTATTCAATATCAGTCAATACCATATGGTATAGACTAGTAAAAAATGGATCAGTTTTTTTTGTTCGAAAAATATATCAAAGTGGATATCATTTTGAAGAATACAATTAATCTGATCCTACTGTGCAAAAAAAAAAATCGACTTAAAAACGAGTGAGAAATCGTCCGTCAAAGATTAAGGAGGGGAAAATTAAAGGCTTTCCAGGAAAGAGAGAGATGCTGATGTCATACTGATGTGGACGGGTTACTCATGATTACTCACCATAAGGTTATTGACCTGATCCGTTCCCGGGTGAACCTCCATGTAGTATTTTTTATAAGGAATTCGCCCAATGGTATTGTCACATGTATTTGAAACTTAAAATACAGAGCGAATCTAAAGGAATTCGTGGTCAACACTTATAAGGTAGTTCGTGAAATTGTATCACTCCTGAATCATTGAAGCACGTCGGTGGCCGCTTCATTCAGTAATTTTGAGTTACTACTTACTAAACCGCTTCATTCATCTAGTGTCCAATATTCCAAGCCAACCAAAGACACTAACAATGCTAGGCAGTAACTGTTAACGTATCTAAACTAATCAAAAGCTTAACGAGATGAACACACGGATTTAACGTGGTATCCCTGGAATGCCAGGACTAACCCACGGGAGAGGCAAGCTCTCCAAGGTGAAATCGTACTATGTTTGCTTAATCGTTTGCGGTGGGATACAAGATGAATAAATACAAGTCAGAAACCCTAGCATGCCTACGTTTGCATGGTTCGGGTTGCATGGGCTTGGGCCAATCATCAATCATAAATCTCCGTGGCCCAAGACACGTCCCATAATCCGCAAACAGCCTCCCCCAAATTGATGCCGGGAACGAAGCATAAGCATCAATTTGCTTGAGAGGTACCAATGTCGACTACTGGTAAACGGTTTAGTAAATATATCCGCAATCTGCTCTTCTGTTTTGAGATACTGAAGCTGAATCGAACCCTCGCGCACCAAATCACGAACGTAGTGAACATGAAGCTCGATGTGCTTCGTGCGATCATGGAGAACCGAATTAATCGCAATCTGAATGGCACTAGTGTTATCCACGAAAACGACAAGAGGCACTGCACATGATACTCCAAGATCTCCCAATAAACGCTGCAGCCAAACAAGCTCCGAACAGACATCTGACATAGCCCTGTACTCCGCCTCCGTAGAAGACTTGGATACCTTATCCTGTTTCTTACACCACCATGAAATGAATGAACCAGAAAACTGAACACCAATGCAGTCAAAATCGCGCTTTAAAACTTAAAAGCTTACGCTTTTACCTTTTTAGGTCACCAAAACGTTTCTACGTAGAATCGTGATTTTCCTTTACAGATGGAGTCAAAATCTACGATTTAAAACTTAAAAGCTTACGATTTTACGCTTCTAAGTCACCCAATCGCTTCTAGGTAGAATCGCGCTTTTGACTGCATTGCTGAACACACCAACCCGTAGTGGACCGACGTGTATCAACACATCCTGCAAAATCAGAATCGGAAAAAGCACGTAGATCAAGAGAACCTGTGGATGGGAAGAACATACCAACATCTTGTGTGCCCTTCAGGTAACGGAGAATCCTGTGTGCCGCAGCCAAATGATCCCGGTGAGGTGCCGCCATAAACTGGCTAACCATCTGAACTGCATAGGAAATGTCAGGTCGTGTGGCAGCTAAGTAAATGAGACTTCCCACCAAGCTACGATAACGTGAGCCTTCACCATCTGGTAAAGGGTTGCCGGAATCACGTCGTAGCTTCAAATTCAATTCCATCGGTGTACTGACCGGTTGACAATCATCAAACTTATGTTCACTCAATAAGTCCCCAATGTACTTCCGTTGCCCAATGTGAATACCCTGGTCATTCCTACTGATCTCAAGCCCAAGAAAATATGACAAGTCACCCAAATCGTTTAATCGAAACGCCTCGTGAAAGCCGCTTTTAATTGCAGCAATCCCATGAGTGTCATCACCTGTGACCACCATGTCATCAACGTAGAGGAGGAGAGCAACAATACCTGCTGCAGTGGTTTGAGTAAAGAGAGATGGATCACTCAAACTTTGCCGCATACCCAGCTTCTGAACAGTAGTCTGAAATTTCTCAAACCACGCCCGCGGTGCCTGTTTAAGGCCATACAACGACCGATGAAGTAGACAAACCTGGCCTGGTGAACCAACATTGTATCCCGGAGGCTTTTCCAAATAGACGACCTCCTTTAAATCACCATGCAAAAACGCGTTCTTAACGTCAAGCTGGTACAATGGCCAGCGACGAACAGATGCCACCGCCAGGAGAGTACGTACCGTAGCCATTTTAGCCACCGGAGCAAACATTTCGTCAAAGTCGATCCCTTGTTCTTGGGAGTAACCCTGCGCTATAATTCGGCCCGATGACGTTCAATTTCCCCTTCCGGAGTCATTTTCAGAGCATACAACCACCGAAAACCTATAACAGGCACCTCAGGATGTGGCCGATCCACCACCGTCCACGTCTTATTAGCATGTACAGCATCGATCTCCGTTTACGTGGCCGCCTCCCACAACGGATTACCCTGCGCTTGCTTATAACTCGTAGGGACTACAAACTCATCAACCCCGTAGGCAAAATAATCATTGAATCGAGGTGGTGGCTGACCTTTAGTAACCCGAAGAGATCGTCGCGGGTTGTCCGGAGGCGGGGACGGCGGCGGGGACCCATCATCCGCAGCATGGGACGTGGAGGAGCTCGATGTGGCAGGCGAGTCCGAGTGCAAGCTTGAGGAACTGTCGTGACCAGTTGCGTCCGGTGTGGGAGGCATGTTCGGCAGGGGAGAGGGAGGATCATCAGGGGGCAGCAAACCAGCCTCATTCCCAGTATCATCATCATCAAAACTAGGCAACGCGGACAAGGGATGGAACAAAGGATTTTCGGACTCAACAGAAGGAAAGAACTTAAAATTCTCAAAGAATACCACGGTAGCGGTGATACGCACACGTTGTAACGCATGGTCATAACAAATATACCCTTTATGAATGTCGCTATACCCAAGGAACGCACACCGGGCTGTTTTAGGGGTTAGCTTAGTGCGTTCCTTTCGTGGCATGAGAACAAAACACAAACACCCAAATACCCAGAGACGAGAATAGTCAGGATGACGAGAGTATAAAGCAAAGAACGGCTGACATTTTTAAGAACAGGGGTGATCTGATAGTTTATGAGACGGACAGCCGTAGCTACAGCTTCAGGCCAGAAACGAGAAGGGACCTGCGACTCAATGAGGAGGGCACGAGTTAGGTCAAGCACATGTCTATTCTTACGCTCAACTAAACCATTCTATTGTGACACTCCGGGACAAGATTTCTGACACAAAATACCAAGAGATCGATACACAGCCAGCAACGGATTCAAGCTAAACTCACCCCGCGGATCAGATCGAAGGATTTTAACAGGTTTATTGAACTGGGTTTGCACCATTTTCAAAAACTCCTCGGAAACAGCTTTAAGATCAGATTTAAGACGTAGAAAGTAAACCCATGTGAACCTGGTGGCATGGTCAATAAATAACGCAAAGTATCGAAACCCATGTCGAGACAGCACAGAGGATGGTCCCCATAGATCAGAGTGTACAATATAAAATGGTTCAGAAATCACCGTGGAACTAGAAGGGAACGAAATACTGATGGTTTTAGCCTCAACACAACTGGTGCAATTATGTTTAGACAACGTAGAAATATTGTGCTTGGCTAACAAAGACTAACGAAACATTTGTAACAAACGACCAGAGTTAGGGTGACCCAAACGTGAATGCCACAAATCCCAAACATTATTTGACTCACTAGGAAGACTGGAAAAACTAGACACCAAAGGACTACTGACATGCCTACTAGGATCGGAGATAGGATAGGACGATGATGATGATGTACTGATGAGCTCTTCCAATTGAAATAACCGCCCCTGCTTACTCCCTCTACTGATTTGCATCCCCGTCTTCAGGTCATGCACAACACAGCCAGTCGGTGCGAACGTAACCGAACATCCATTATCAGTAAGTTGGCCAACAGATACGAGATTAGGCACTAATCTGGGAACATGCAACGTATTAGGTAAATCAATCCTAGGTTGTTTTACACATCCCATTCCGTGAACCTCCAAATGCTCACCATTAGCTACCCGTAAGTTCACATGATGCACATGTTGAATACTAGTAAGAACATCCGAATTTTGCGTCATATGGTTATAACAAGCTGAGTCCAGTAGCTAAGGTGAGGGTTTCTTACCTGTAACCTGCATAGCAGCAAATGCGGAGTTGATAGCAGTAGGCAAAGATTTTTGTAGAGCCGCATTCACCAATTCTTCGATCTTGGCAGCTGAATACCCAGCCCCACTCCCTTCGGCCAGCTGCGCGGAATAAGCAGGGCGATCAGTGCGGCGAGAGTCTGATCGCGGCTGCTCCTGGGTGCTGTCCGACATCTCAGCATGCTTCCCATGATGTTTGACAAAAAACCGACAGTCGAGGATGATATGCGCGCCCTTTTTACAGTACACGCACAGGTTACGTTTGCGGCAATACTTTTGAAGGTGGCCTTTCTCCTTGCAATGGTGGCAGTGCAATTCCGCAATCAGGATTCGACGATGGAATTGCGGGCGGCCCACGGCGAAGGCGGTATCGTCTCCTGTGGTAGCAACAAGAGGCGACTCACTATCGCTGGGGCGGAGGTCCAACTTGGCTTTTGTTCTCAGGCGGGTCTCTACCCTTATTAAATCACCAACAACACCATCCATTGATAGTGCTCCATGATGAATAATGGCCGATCTGATAGGCTCGAACTCTGGCCTTAGCCGCATCAGAAAATGAAGAAGGCGAGCATGCTTGCGTTCCTCGATCAGGACAGCTGAAGTTGCGGCAGGTCGTAGCGACAAGGTGAGTAAATCTTCTTCTGTCCACAGTTCTTGCGCGGCAGTGAGGTAAGATGTAATGTCACGGTCTCCTTGTTCCAACTTGTCTAACGCAATCTGGACCTTAAATTGCCTTGCGGCACTAGCAGTCGAATATGTAGCAGCCAATTGTTTCCACATATCTTGTGCAGTTTTATGCATACGGAGACTCAAAAAAATATTCGGATCAACCGAGTCCAGGATCCACGATCTTACCCGAGCATCATTCATATTCCAGCGTGCGATCTACTCGGCAGTGGCCGTGGAGTCTGGCTTTGGATCTGTTCCATCCAGGACCCCGGCGAGTCCCTTCCCTTCAACACGAACACGGAATTGAAATTCCCACAACATATAATTCTTTGGGTTGAGTCGATTTGACAGTCTCTCAGAATCAGGCGCTGAAAGCTCTGATACCATGTTAACGTATCTAAACAAATCAAAAGCTTAACGAGATGAACACACGGATTTAACGTGGTATCCCTGGAATGCCAGGACTAATCCACGGGAGAGGCAAGCTCTCCAAGGTGAAATCGTACTATGTTTGCTTAATCGTTTGCGGTGGGATACAAGATGAATAAATACAAGTCAGAAACCCTAGCATGCCTACGTTTGCATGGTTCGGGTTGCATGGGCTTGGGCCAATCATCAATCATAAATCTCCATGGCCCAAGACACGTCCCATAATCCGCTAACAGTAACCTTGTGTTGGATGAAAGCCACCTAATACTATACAAAGTTTCAAAAGTAGTCTGGATGAAACCATAGAGTAGGCGGCTTTCACAAAATGGAAATCAGACTTTATAAATCATAAAAATAGAAGTAAACTAGAGATTGTAATATGAAATTTGACGATGACTTCCAAAAATATTCTGATTGCAATAACTTATTATGCATTTCAGGTTGTCTACTTAGTGAATTTGACGAGGAATTTGGGTCTCACACTCAATCTTTTAGCTCCTTTTTCTTGTTAGATTGTGGTGAGGAATTTGGGGGGGGGGGGGGGGGGGGGAATCCGTGAGGTCCATGGATTACCAAAAACCTAGTAATGAATTGACATTAAAGAAAAGAACCTAAGTCCATGATGTTAAATAACTTTATTTTATTATTATATTACGCGTTAACCCTCAATGTCCTATGTTATTAATTATGACTTCAAATATTTTGGAAGATTCGGAATTTATAGAAATTATGGACCGAGATTAATTTCAACTACGTATGCTTCAAATCCTTATTTTCATTAAAATAGTACTTATTACACTCTCCCATTTTTTATTATTAATTTGGGATAAGATTCAAATGATCAGTCTACCTATATTAGAAATCGTATTCAATTTGTCACTCAAAATTGGTTTATATGAAAAACAAATAACAATAGTGAAATACGGGCAACAAGGTAAATTGTGTTTCATCTACAAATCTAATTAATCAAAATCCATCATGAAATATTCGAAGATGAAATATAGCAATCATCCCTTAAACATTATCCAAAATTTATTGTTTGTTGACCAAATATTGGAAGTTGAAATATGGGGGCTATGAACTTTAAAGATTTAAATATGTGGGTTTCATGCACTTACAATTCTCATGGTTGAAAATGAATTTTGAGTGAGGACCAAAACTCCATCATTCCTACAAATTTAATCATGCTAATTTCACAATCAAATCGAATAGGCTAATAATATACTCTTTGGGATCCATAATGATATCAAATTCATCGCAAATCTAGGATTTTTTAAAATCCAAGGGGTTGTTTGGATGTATCAGATGGAGGTTTAGGAGCAAAGAAAAAAAGATAACCAATAATCCTCCTAAATTTAAAGTTTATGCTGGATCTAATCCTAATTAATTCATTAATGACCATCCAGAAGTAGGGGTGTTCAAACGGTGTGGTTATCATGGTAATCGTTTTAATCAGTACTATTTGGATAATTTGGTTTGGTTAATTTGGATAATTGGTTTGCTTTGGTTAAAGCTTTTAGCTTGTTTGGTTTAGGTGGTTTGGTTTGGTTTCAAGCACTCATCACCAGCAAAACCAAATTAACCAGATAAATAATTAGCCATATATCTAATATATACACATACTTAATACTTTGAATAACCACTCAAGAGTTAAACGTTCATTCTTTTAGACTCATAAAATATAAAGCTTGATATTGTTCTTATAATGTTTATTTGTATATGTAGAGTGTAGACCACAACATATGAACGCCTAATTTAGATAAATCGCATACATTATGTTGGATGGAAACTTGAAAGCAAGGTCCTTTTCAGCCTATGAAAATTGCTAAAAGACTAAGTCAATTCAAACAAACACAACAATTCATTAACCCATACCATTGTGATAAATTTTTGTTAGGTGAATACTTCTATACTAACTGTAAGATAATTGTCTTAGTTGCATGTATTTATGTTAAGGGTCAACTATAACTATGTGTTGATTGTTATGTTTTATTCATTATATTTTTTATATGAGAATGTTTTATTCATTATATAAATTGTGAATTGATAATTTAACCGAAAATTTTCTCACTTAATGATAATATGATTTTATATTGGTTAATCTGGTTAACCAATTAACCAAACCGATTAAACTTTAGTTTGGTTAATTTGGTTGTTGTATTAATTTGGACGGTTTGGTTATAATATTGTATTTCCTGATTAATAAAATTTAACCTTATTTAATTTGATAATAATCATGATAACCATTTTAACAAGCTATCCAAAAGTCTTCCCAACATTATGTTGCGAAAAAATATAAGACAACAGTCCTTTGTTTTAGCATAGCGCACAACGACAATTATCGTCGCCTGCAAATAAGCAAGCCTGTCGCCTACGAAACCTAGTAACCATGCACATGCAACTATACGGGCCCGGCGGAAGCTTAGTGCCTGCCTACAATCACCATAGCACTGCGAGTTTGCGCCCCCTGCGTCGACTATGGAGTAGTGTGTGCAATTGCCTGGTCTGTACAGGATCGTATTTTATCAAATTGATATTATGATGGGACCGAACTGATATTTGGACTTGACTGATCTGATCTGGACCAACTAAAGCACTAAATGTAAAGATAATTCAGTCCATGATCCTAATATATCTTTTAATAGTGGATCGCAATTCTCATGAGTTTGGTCCGATCCGGACCAGACCAAACCGTAGCACATTCCTCGTCTGAAGCCAGATAAGCATGCAGCTAAAGTCATTACATATCAGAATAATTTAAGATAAGATGGTCTAGCTACAGCTAGCTAGCTAGGTCGCACATCCTGATTCATATCATATCAATCCATCGATATCTATATATATGAAAACCCCCAACACATATATATATATATATATATTGATCGTGCTCTCTCTATATATATATATATTTCGATCTACGTACATATATATCTCTATATATATAGAATTATTATACAAGTCTTGAAGATGATGATGAAGAAGAAAGATATCCCTCTGTCTCTCATCTAGCTAGTGAGCTTGGCTCTGAACCAGAACTTTCCCAGCTGCTTTTAATTACTTCCCAGCTGCTGCCATGCACCATTAATTTGATGGATCGATCGATCTTCCCTTAGCGGCCCTATAAATATATATATGATAACACTAGCCTTCCCTTCTCCCACACTGATCCAGCTGCAGCAGTTGTTCAACATGCACCAACAAAACAATCCCACATCCGGCCAGTTAATTAGATGATAGCAGATATGGTAGCCAACCCAATCGAAGCAAAAGTACAGCAGAGAGTTGGTCATTTTAGCATGCATGCATATTCCATTGTACTGACAACTATAAAAGTTGATCTAATTAATATGAACCAGTTGGGCTTACAGTTCACCTGCATGTAAATCCTTGATTCAAGTTATATTTATGTAGGAACAGATCAGATTCATCACTTTCATACTAATACAAATTATCTGTGTTTCAGCTTTGCTTTACTATAAGCATTCATATAACCTAGCTTCAAATATAGTAAAGTATGCAGCTGTATATACATCTATCTACGTCACAGAAGCACATGGCCTTCCAGCCCTAAGCAGAAATGGAGTCTGATACATATATAGCACACCGGCTGCTCAAACTTTGAAGCTCTGATTTTCCTCAATATGAGTTTGTCAAAGAGAAATTAGAAAGGAGAATTGCACGTGAACCCTTTAATTAGTAGGCCTAACATTTCCTTGTGAATCCTTACTCAAAAGTCAAGTACCTGAACGATGTGCTTTGTGGTGGTGATAAATAGGATTATACAAATAGGATTGACATAGAGATGGATGCAGACCCTGATGCCTGCTGCTCTACAACCCTAATGGCTATTCATGTGGTCGCTATCCATGAATGGCTGCCATTAATCACAAACATGAACTTCTATAGCATTTGCCTCATTGTCCCATCAAATTAAAGCAAAGAGATTCCAACATTATATAACAGAGGACAAGACATGCATGATAAGGTTATAATAAGGTTTATCATGATTCATGTCACTAAGTCAAAGTCATAAAATATTCTAACTTCGATATCATGTACCGTTTTAATCTAATATCTAGAGTTGTTGGAAGGATGTCAAAACTAAATTACTGTAGTATTTCGAATTAGATGTATTCCATCATATTTAAGTTATCGAAGGTTTGCATAGCCATAGTCATATAATATTCTAATTAAATATCATGAATATAATGTATCTACCTCAATAGGTAGAGTTATTGGAAGAATGCCAAATTAAATACTGAAATATTTTAAATTTAGATGTATTCATTACAATTTCAGCCACCAAAAAATAAAGTATTACTTGCCATTTATCATCTACGTGCGATAAGAAATATCCGACAGGATCTGCTGGTTTTATTCACAACAGTTCATATAGGAATATGGAATTAGCTACAAGTCTACAGCGTTCTTGTTTTTTCTATGAATGATGTTATTAGTCAAGTTGGGATGAAAGCATACAAATTTGTGCTTCTTTAGCTGTAGTGACTTGATTGCACAATAAAAAACCCTAATCACCGACGGAGGTGACAAAAACAAGCCATATGACTCAACATAAACATACATTAACCCTACACACTCTCTGTAGTTATCCCTTAAAAAACATAGTACACTGTGTTGTTGGTAATGTGGATGTGAGTGGTATAATATAACCCACACACAGCTGGGGGAAAATCACCTACTGAAACAATGTTACCCTGCAAACCGAGCAAGCAAGCACGGGAAACATGGAAAGGAGATCTGAATGAAACCATGACTCATGTTACTAGCTATTAAGGCTGCAAATTAGCCAAGTAGGATCGAGTTTTGAGCTAATTTGGAGTCGACTAAGCTGCTTCACTAAAATATTGGATTGTGTTTGACTCGAGTTCGGCTCATTAATAAGCTCCCGAGCTCTACACGAACTCAGCTAATTAATTAGCTTGTGTGATCGGCTTGAGTTAAGGTATCATATCATTGATTTTACTGTTTTTAATTGTTAATATAATGTTATTTAATAGTAATTAGTATTTAAGCCATCTAAGATACATAAACTGTCTTTTATATTATAAATGAGACGTATTTGATCACGTCACGCGCTCAAATTCTTAAACATCGTATGTGGTGAGATATACAATCTGACAAAGCTATGAATTATCCATAAGTCAATGATAAACTAATAACCGATTTGCTCATAAGTTGCTAGTTCAGGTGGCTCGCTAGCCATACTGTCGAGCCAACTCCTAGCTCAAAACGAGGCTCTCGAACTTAACTCAACAAACCATCAAATTGAACTGGCTCGCGAGGTTTAAGAGCCAAACAAGGTCTAGCTCAAACTCGACTTGTTAATAAACCAGGTAAGTGTAGAACGAGTTTTTTCTCCAACCAAATGTCAAACCGTTCGTGAGCAGTTTGACTCATTTGCAGCCCTACCAACTATTACTATGCATGGCTAAATATATCCGTATAGGCTGAAAACCATGAGAAAAAGGCTAGTAGCTAGCTGCTAACTGGCTCCTCAGCCACTTTAATGGTGGAGTTTGGAACAGTACTGTAAAGACACATATCCTAACGAGGGACAAAATCCTGACAGAAACAAGCCTCTTTTTTTTCCCCCCCCTCTCTTTAGAGGGTGACTCTCTACATAGATAGCACCACTACAAAGTGCATAAAAGGCTACCTGCGGCGGCATATATCGGAATCCTCATCTTATTCCTAAACCCTTAAGCATAGATTTCGACGCAGATACTCCACAGTACCGAAACAACAATTAACTACTAACAAATGTTTTGCATCCAACTCAATACAGACACTAAAATTTAAACAAAAGGAAAAGTTTGAGGTAGCAAACTGAACAAACATCGAAAGCAAGCATAATATTTCAACCCATGAATACGTACGGAAAGCCTAACAAAGATTTTCGTCGTGCATTTGCAGTCGTGCCAAATGGGACAACATTGATATGTGGAGTCGAAATCTGTGTCTTCTACTTAATTAAAACCACAAGGACATAATTCCACGTAATAATGTCTATAAAGTATAATTAACATTAAAAAAACATGAATGGGAGAGCCAAAAATGAAGATATAAAATTAACATGCAACGTTGGGGTGACATAATCACATGGCCATTGGTTCATGGGGAGCACAAAAAATCGCAGAGAATCACGAAAGAGGCCCAAGAGGGGGGGAAAAGATGGAGAGGAAGAAGGGGGGAAAAGAAGGAAAAACTATAGTGATTTGCATATATTTAAATGTCGAATAAAATTAAAAGGCCACTTAATTAACAGTGTTTTAGTTGATTGAGAGAGATAATTGGTAGAGAGAGATAGACCCATTGTGTTACGAGATTAGACCCCTTGATCTCTTTAATTTGATTCGTTTTTCTAAATTATTTATACAAAATTAACCTCTATATCTTCATCACCTCCATAGAAACCTGCCTAGCCTATCTATTATTTCACAACTCAAATTACTACTAGGGTTTGATGATGAGGGTTTGAATTTTTGTTTAATTTGTGTGTTATTTTATCAGCTAGCTCAAACCCAATCTTATATATTATTCTCAATTTTTGCAGTTTGAAGCCCATTTTGTAGAATCTAATTAATGACCAAGCACAGATAGCAAACATACCTTGAAATTCATTTATCTCATGCATCATGTTATAACAGAACAGATTTGGTCGGATTTGAACCACCGACGGTAAGCGAGATAGTGAATTAGCAAAACCAAACCAAGCCTTTAGACGATTCATGTTTAGAAAAGTCACAGGCAAATGATTCGCATGTCTCATATACATATGTTAATTTGGTGGTTCATTGAGTGTATGTATGTATGTATGTATGTATATAATTAGTACATGTGCATAATAATTGAGTATGTAGGCAGCTAGCTAGCCATCAAAGAGGGAAAATTAATAATAATAATAATAATAATAATAATAATAATAAATGGATTATATATATAATTAGTGTACCTCAACCTCGCAATCAGAGCGGCAGCGGGTGATTAGCCGCCGTCTTATTAGAGTCTCCAGGCAGCGGCAGCGGCAGCTTGGCGGCAAGTTGCTGCTGCTTCTTCTTCTTCTTCTTCTTCTTGTAGGGGATCCCGCGGGCCTTGGCCTGGGACTCCCGAACCTCCCTGAGGTAGAGGCGGATGGCGCCGTTGCCGAAGGGGTTGGTGTCGGGGGAGCCGCCGTGCTCCTCGTAGGCGGCGCGGAGGCGGCCGATGAGGGCGTCGAGGCTGCCCCAGGCCTGTCGGAGCGGGCAGGTGCAGGGGGCGGGCGGGTCGGGCTGCCCGAAGAAGACGCACCCGGAGAGGTGGACTTTGGTCTTGCCGAACTGGTCGAGGTAGCGGAGGAACTCCAGCACGTGGTTGCAGTTGCAATGGGAGAGGGAGACGGGCGGCCTCTGGTTCTTCAGGTACTGCCCGAAAGTGTTCCAGTCCCTCCTCTTCTGCGACTCGTACCGGCTCAGCGGCGCCTGCTGCTGGGACGATCGGGACGACCCCTCTGCCCCCGCCGACGACGACATGGATTGGTGAGGGTATTTTTGGTGAGGCAGAAAGAGAGTGGAGTGTGGAAAAGGGAAATGAAAGAGAGAAGTGAAGAAGAGAAGAGAAGAGAAGAGAAAGAATTTTGGGGGAGAGAAAGGGGGAAATAAGAGAGAGAGAGAGGAAAGGAGAAATCGCAATCGATTGGGTCGTTTTGGTCTACTTGAGGGGACATGTAATGGGGACCCCCTTATTACGCTGCTTTTTTTGTTTTTCCCACTCTCTTTTTCCTTGCCTCTCCCTTTCCAAATTGCGTCTTCATTTCCCCCCACTTTTTCTTTTTTTGTTTTTGTTTTTCTGGACTTATTTATTATTTTCAGCTGTTGCATCATTAGTTTTGGATAACTCGTTTTGAGATAGTAATTAATTCCAATCACACTGTGTAATAAGCTGGTGTGAGTGATCCATGTTTACCATTTGATTTGAGAGTGTAGGACTCTTTCTATATATATATATATATATATATATATATATATATTAATTACAGCATAGATGCTAGTTGATCTTAATTAGTCTCGTTAACTCGGATAATTAGTAAATAAAACCTACCAGATCATTTTATGTTGTGTTTTTAAAAGAATAGTACAATACATTGTGTTAAGTAAACTACTTTACTAAAACATAAGTATTTTATTTCAGCATTTTGAATTTTGTTGGAAACCCTTGTCGCGCGGTGTGATGTAACGATATTAAAGACACAAGGTTTGATAGTGCAAACACTTGACGCATAAGTGATATATATACATAGATTGCGACCAACTATTAAGATAAGTGCCTGGATTCCACTTGCTTTTATATACGAGTGGACTCTTATTAAAGTTGGGATTTTTCTTCGCTTCATTCTTATATTTCTCTTTTCACAAAGTATAATTTGCATAATTCCTAATTTCAAAAGTTGATGTAACGATAATGCGAAAATGAGAACACCATAAAAATATTATCAAACAACGTCTGCCATCAAGTTTTTCTTAGATTACTGTTGTACGTTTCTATTTTCACAGAAAACAGTTAGTATTATTTATTATGGATCATTTGCAAAAGAAAGTTATATGTGTTTGCCATCATGCATCAACGGTACAATCACAAACATATTATTGTTCGAATTGGAATAATGAATTATGACAAATCGGTCGATCATCTCATCTCATCGCTGCTTAAAAATCCATGGCCTCGTGATGATGAACTACTACTGATGATTCGCCAGCTGATCCATCCGTCGGTGCCACTTGCAGTGAGTCGACTCGTGACTCAGTCTCCGTGTTCTGATTGTATCATTATTGGTGTGTAAATGAAGCTATATATGGGGTTTGGTTGGGCTGCCTTGCCGATATAATATCATGATGGGTAAGGCTGACAAACTGAAGGCAAAATAAGAGTATATATGCCTTTTGTTTTTGGTCGACTTAGGTTTTCAGTTTAGCTGTTTGGATTTGATTCATATTATATACGATTCTTCATCATTGTGCTGCTAATTTCTTTTCTGGATTGCTAAATGTCGCCCTTAAAATTGCTAAAGGTCGCCCTAACTTAGATGTCAAATTACCTGTATACCCTTAATGAAAAAATCAAAATTGAAACAAACAAACAAGCCCTAAACCTAAACCTTCTCCTGCGTTCCCTTCTCTCTGCACCTCGCTCCATCGCGCCGAACTCCCGCGATCCCACCCGCGCAGCAGCCTTCGCCGGAGAAGAAGGCTTCGTCGGAGAAGAAGAAGGTAAAAAAAAAAAAAAAACCGTGCCGACCGCAGTCAAACCGCGGTTAGACCGACGGTCAACCGCGGTCAACGCGCGGTTGAACCGACGGCTGACCGCGGTCAACCTGCGGTTGGACCATGGCCGGACAGCAAATCACCTGCGGTTGGACCATGGCTGGACCGCAAATGACCTGCGGTTGGAACATGGCTGGACCGCAGGTGATTTGCGGTCCAGCCATGGTCCAACCGCAGGTCATTTGCGGTCCAGCCATGGTCCAACCGCAGGTGATTTGCGGTCCGGCCATGGTCCAACCGCAGGTGATTTGCGGTTCCTTTTTTTTTTTCGTTTTTCAGTTAATGTATTTACCTCGTCGGAGTCGCTACTCCGACGATATCGGCTTCAAAATGACGATGATGGATTTTTCTCTCCTTAGATAGTGTTTTTTAGTCCAAGTGGTGTTTGTTTGATAAATGGAAGGTAAAGAAGCTAAGGGGGTAAAAGTGTAACTTTGATTCTTTTTAGGGCGACCTTTAGCAATTTTAAGGGCGACCTTTAGCAACTCCCTTTCTTTTTCCCTAGTTTGGATGTTAATTTCAACTTGATTCGTGGACTCAACTGATTTTGAGGTAGGATTTAGTATGAATTTTTTTATACTTCAATTAGTTGTAATACCTCATATTTTTTATGTATTGTGTAACATTTATGTTATGTTACTATATAAATTTCTGTTGTTAAATTATAGTTGAGCTCTAATAGACTTTTATTAAGGATTTGTTTGAAAAATTAGAGTCCAAATCATACGATTGTAAAGAATCTAAAGACTATAACTCTCTAATTTTTTGAAAATTTATTTTAAAAATTCAATTTTTGGTAACTATATTTTCGACTTTAATAAAAAAACAAACACACAGATAAATATATAGAATTTATATATTTATGAGAGATTTGATATCTCCCTATTAGAGATTTGAAATATGTGAACTTAAAATCTCTTATATAAAAAGAGGAAAAAATACATAAATTTCTATTGATTCTATAAATCCATACTTCAAATCTTATTCGAGCCCTAAATAAAATTCTTATAAGTAATCTCATTATCTCCATTTATTTTAGAACGTATTATTTATTAATTTATTCAAATAAATTTGTATATATCGATTTGTATCTCAAGTCTAATTATTTTATCCTATTTATTTCATATAAAAAAATATGAATATTGAGTTACCTACCAAAATATGACAGAGGTTAGGGTGCTAGCACCCATTTTGTTAGGATGATACTAACACTAGCTCCAACCAATATAAACATTTCGTTTTGATAACTCTTTTATTCAAGGGTTGCCACAATTAATATGGATTTATAAAGACATTTCAAAAAAAGATATGGATTTATAAAGGGAGTGATACGCTTACCATTATTAAAAATATGGGTTACATACATGTATGGCGTTGTGCATTAATTTCGCGTCCTGCGTCTCGCTACAAATGGTATATGAAACAAACCACACTAAAAATATCATAAAGCAAACTAGAAAGCTTATTAAGCAAGCTAGAACCTCACCACACTAATCATCAAGCATACTAGAAAACTCAAAGCAAAACACAAGTTTCCTTAAGCATACCAGAAATTTCATAAAGCAGCGATGTTCCGTGAAGTAGACAACAAGTTTCTTAAAGTAGATCAAAATTTCCCTAAAGCATACCACAAATTTATTAAAGCTTCCCACAAGTTTCTTAAAACATACCACAAGTACCCTGATGCATACCAGAAACCTCATAAAGCATATCATAAGTTTATTAAAGCAGACCACACGTTTCTTAAAGCATATACCATAGAAGATTCCTGAAGCATGCTAGAAACCCTCATAACCAGACAACAAGTTTCTTAAAGTATACTAGAAACCTGATAAAGAAGATCAAAAGTATCTTAATGCAGACAAGAAACCTCATAAACAAGACCAAAAGTTTCTTAAAGTAGACAAGAAACCTCATAAACTTGGACATATTTGTAAATTTTAAAAATTTTGTGTATCAAAATGATATATAAAAAACTTTGGTACTAAAATATAATTTTGCATCAATATGTTTAAGACTTATATGAAAAAACAATTTTAGATACTAGTTCATATAGGCCATAATCTTTTGATACCAAACTGTAATTTGTATATGAAAGTGAAACGAACGAGCAATGAGGTACGGAAGTTGCTAATATATACCTAGGGGTGTTCAAATGGTTACCATGGTTATAACCAAACCAAATAAGGCTAAATTTCATTAACCATGGAATACAATATCATAACCAAACCGTCCAAACTAATACAACAACCAAATTAACCAAATTAAAGTTTAATTGGTTTGGTTAATTGGTTAACCAGATTAACCAATATAAAATCACATTATCATTGACGATGAAAATTTTCTGGTTAATGCAACAATTCGCAATTTATATAATGAATAAAACATAACAATCAACACGTAGTTATAGTTGACCATTAACAAAAATACATGCAACTAAGACAATTATCTTACGATTAGTATAGAAGTATTCACCTAACAAAAATTTATGACAATGGTATGGGTTAATGAATTGTTGTGTTTGTGTAAATTGACTTAGTCTCTTAGCAATTATCATAGGCTGGAAATGACCTTCTTTTCAAGTTTTAATCCATCATAATGTATGAAATTTATCTAAATTAGGCGTCCATATGTTGTGGTCTACATTTTACATATACAAATATACACTATATGAGCAATATTGAGCTTTATATTTTATGAGTCTAAAAGGGATGAACGTTAACTCTTGAGTGGTTATGCAAAGTATTAAGTATGTTTATATAATATATGTTAGATACATGACTAATTACTTAACTGGTTAATTTGGTTTGACTGGTTAGGAGTGTCTTAAACCAAACCAAACCACCTAAACCAAACAAGCTAAAAACTTTAACCAAACCAAACCAATTATCCAAATTAACCAAACCAAATTATCCAAATAGTACTGGTTAAAATGGTTACCATGGTAACCAAACCGTTTAAACACCCCTATATATACCATAGTAATGGAATGAATTAACTTTTATCACCCTACCCGGCGCCAAAAATATAGCCATAGCGATAGCGCATTGCCATCTTAATAATTTAAATAGGATGTTGGGAGGTCAAAATTGATAAGATATATATCACTCTCATAGCTTGATACGTATCTTCTGTTCATCAGCACTAATAAAGTAATTAACAACTAATGACCAATAATAATAGTACTCTGAGAGGGGAGTGGGGAATGGAATTTGAGTGCAACCGAGTTGATGGGCTGCTTAATTATTTAATAATCTGTCCTTATTGTATTATTTGTCATTTGGTGGGTGATTTTCTCCCTTGTTGATGCGTCCTTGATTTTCCCCCTCCCCCACCCTCAATTTATTACTAAAGATCAAATTTTACTTAACCACATTACTCATTGTTTCCCTAAAATTACCAAAACTTACAAAGGGGTTTTGAGGGACTAGGTTTGTAAGCACTTCCATGTTTAAGTTAGAGCATAGAGAAGTTGTAATAATGAATATAGAATGAATAATAATTTAAAATGATATCTTTAACCTTATGTTACGTTACAAATTGTACATGTATTTTTTCCTACAAATTCTAGTATGGTACAAACTAATTTGTACTTTCAATGTTATAATTTGTACCTATATTTTTCGTACAAAATCATTTATGATTCAAACTGAACTTATACTTTCAAAATGTCATAATATAAATTCAACTTACACCTAAAAACACCAGCAAAATTCCTAATATAGAGCATGACTTATCGCTATGTAGGGTTGAGATATTTATAAGGACGATATAATAATTGGTACATGCAACATTTAACGTCATTGCTTGTGTTAGATTTGATGCAAATTTCACATGAACACATATTAGTACCAAAGCCTCTTGGTCTCAATACATATAGAATTTCAAAGTCTTCACTAAAGTTACACATATGAGTTAACTGATTTATCCATTTATCATATAAGCTCTATACGAATCATAATAAGGCACAACCTAACATTTGAAATTAATCAACATATATGATTGTTTCTATCGAAGTGAAAAATGTGACACAAAATCGTGTATGTTAACCAGAAAGAAGTATGATACATTGCTCAAATTTTTATAGTTAACTAGAAACTTTATGTGATACTTTTATCATCGGTAATTCTAGTGTTTCTTATCAACATCTTACGTAACCTTGTCGAACATTTTAACTTTATTGCTTCATACTCGTCGGTTTGAAACTGTATCGGACTATCCCATTATAATCTGCATTGCAAAGGTGTAAAACTCACATGAAGAATGTTCTATATGTTCCGATTCAGCCATATAACTTATACACATGAGGGAAAGAAAACTCTATCTTTGGAGGGAAAAGAGTATCCTACCTTTGATTGTTTTCCTCAGGTTGTGACAAGTAAAAAGAAACTGATCATTGCATCCTATGCAATTAAAACTAAGGCGATGAGTAGCATACTAGGATAACCCACTTTTAATATGATTGTAGAGTACTCATCAATTTGAAAGGGAAAGCTAATTTTGCCCACAAAACAAAAAAGAGAGCTAAACCCAGGTTTTTTGCTTTCCCCCTATACAAAGCGGGTAGAAGGGTCCGACGGATCCAACCAAACCATGAGAACTGTCATCCCGTACCAGAAATCTTAGGATTAAAGACAATTATATAATTATAGTATTTGGTCTGATTTGATCCGGTTCAAATATCACTTTATTTTTTTTATTTTTTATTTTTTATTTATAAAATTAATGTTATCAAGTGTTGAAGTGCATCATATTCAATTCTCTATGCTCCAATTCAAAGGTCAATTTGGTCCGATACAACCTGGTATGCAGACCAAACCGCGCCACACCCCCTACCTAGCGTCCAGCATGTTATGATCCCTCCCTTTCTATAATATATATATATATATATATATATATATATATATATATATATATATATATATTCAGCTAGCTAGCTAGCTAGGCTGAGTGAATAATTAGCTACTAATGGGTCAGGCTGCTCAAACCCACCACCACATAACCCTAAAACCCTTTCTCTTGGCGAAATAATTGGTTGGTAGTGGAATTAGGGTTAAAATATTTGGCCACTAATCTGTGGTTAAAGATTAAAGAAGAGCAATTAAGCAAATCAGGGCCCCTAGAGTGAGTGCAAGAATCCAAGACCATACAAATATAAAGCTGCCCTCCATAATGCGGTACTAGTGGGTATATATTAATCTTTCAAAAGGACGTGTGAATAGTCAACTACAAATCTTGCTAATCTCTTAAGCTAAGCTATATAGATATGTGGACTGTGGTACTGTTATATAATTGATCTACTGCAGTAGGGTTAAGAGAGAAAAGGGGGGAAATTAAAGATGCAGTAAAAGATTTCCATATTGGGGAAAAGATAAGGGAGGGAGAATAATTCCTTTTGGAATGACTGCACAAAATTTGTAACCCAAAAGAATGAAAATACGCACCAGAGATTGAATTGATGAAGAGATCAGAGAGATGGGTCCAACGAACAATATTTGATGAGAAAAATGGTGTCTTTACATGAATCGTCCATCATAATAATTGTTGCCTGGGGGAACAATGTTATATGTTGTCTTTACATGTTGTACCCACAACCGCTAGCTAGCTCCCCACCACCACCACTACCCAAAGGCCAAAGCCTGCCTCCCTCGCTTAATTTTGGGTAGTCTGAATGTGGTGACATCGGAATTTAGAGTGAGCACCAACTAAACAAAAGATAAATGACACCAGTTTTCAACCATTGAACTTAGGTTTTGAAGGAGGGAACTAATAGTCTCCACTATATCATTTTCTGATTTTTCTCAATACATGAATACATATTATAACCTTAGATCAAATAACTGAGGGGGTTGTAACCCTTTCTGAACTACACGTAGCCCCTCCTGATCTACACGTAGCTCCACTACGATGTGTGTAACTATTTTTTTTTTGATAATGGTGAGACTTTGAATTAAAATTAAAAGGACCCGAAGTGAGAGACGCAAGAACAACTACTTATAAAGAGACTCAAAACAAAACGGACTGATGGTTGGTTGATGACTCCCCAATTCTACAAGTTTCAACTTTTAGACCCTGATCAATACCTATGGCAAACTTAATTATGTTGAATTATCATATTTGATATATTCTTATATAATTAAAAGCACAATTCGACCAAAAAAAAAAAAAAAAAGCACAAGCACTTTTCACTGTTCATTAAGAAAAAATAGATTATTTTTCTCCACAGGTACTGTTCACAATAGGATTTTATCTTATATACCAAATTTTACCATAAGCCCTTTTTTCCTCTTTTTTTGTAATATTAATCATATAATTTTTACTCCCTACAACCACTTCTACGATAAGTCTAAAATTCATAAATAATTATTACTACACCACATATTATGAATCTCCTTTTCTGCAATATTATTCATATGAGTTTTATTCTCTACGACCACTTCAAAGATAAGTCTAAAATTCATAAGCAATTATTATTATACCACATATTATGAAATATTTATGTAACAAAATTCACTAAGTTACATAAATTGAAAATTCATCAATTTTACTTACTATAACTTGATTATACTATTAGACCACACATTATGAAAAAAATTATGTAATAACGTTCTATAACTGTTACATGAGTTTTGCTTAATGATTAAGACACTACATCAAGTTTATGAACAAATAATCATTTACGGATCAATTAAAAAAGAATATGTAAGTTTTCTATAATAATTAAACACTACGTAAATTTTTTGTAGAAATAGTTATTTACAATGTATCACTTAACCAAACGGATGGCGCATGTTATTCGTAATTATTAAACATCACGTGAAACTTACATATGTATCTTATCTGAATAATTTTATAAATTATTTGATTTTAACTAAATCATTAGTTTCTACCGCAGAGAATCGCAGGCCAAAAAACTAATTTTGAGTGATCACTAAAATACTGAGATATAGAAAACTTGGAATCAAAATCCTCGTTCTCTTTCATTCTCGCGCACCTAATCCTAATACCACCACTGCTAGGAACAAAGAATAATAATAACTGAGCTAACCAACCCTTTTGTCATTATGAATAACGAGAAATATTAATACGACGGATAATGAGCCAATGGTGGGTGATAACTAATTAATGGATTGTCCAAGCCAAGCCGCACTAAAATTTGCCATTGAAGTCCATGTTCATAAATGTTATGTAAGATCCTTGGACAATGACGACCAAGCTAAGAAAGAAAGTTGGGACGAGAGTTGAAGTAAAATGACTATGGGAGAAGAATGGGTCGTTTTCTGGAACAGTAAAGGAATCAGTTGGAACAGTGTGGAGCATTATTTATGAACCCAAAGCGCCAAACAAAGGAGGGAGGAGGCGTAATTAGATGATGCCCTCTGTCCTTAACACCGGAGGCGGAGGGAGGTCCCATTTGTCGGATTCTCATCGCTGTTATAGACTATATTTGTAGATCTTCCTGTTCCGGCCATGCGATCACTTTGTCCTTTTCACCCCTTTTTCCCCTTCTTTCAAATCCTTTTACATATGGCTACATCTTGTACCAATACATTTATGAAGGAGGAAACAACACACAAAAACGGAAAAGCGAAAAGTCATCCAAAAACAGAAGAAAACGGAGATTGATAGGAAGCTTGTAGTTCGTTCACTTTGGCTATAATGATTTGAATCAAACTTTTACTCCCAGAAGTTTCAATTGAGCTTGCGAGTTCGATTTGGTTCTTGGTGAAAGTTCAGGAATTGCAGACCTTCAATCAATCCATCACAATTGATAGAATGGTAATCCTACCCTACCCAAATCGGCCTCTTTTCCCTTCGCGTTGAAGTTGTTAATCTGGGTCCATCCATTCCAAAATTCACACCCTATTTTTGGTCCAAGTCCATTCACCCATCAAAACCCTTGTTTGATCTTAGCTGCACACCCTGAAACCCCAAGACCTCGAGCTTGAGGTCATATCAGTCATGGATGCTATAAGCCTCACTTTGTAGCAACTTATCTCAACAAATGCCAAATGGATCAATGCACAAAATTGGGGAGGGACAGGGAGAGGGGACAAAATAGATACAAGCGCATATGTGAACAGCCAACTCATCTTTGCATATTTGCTCACTCAAATTAGTGATCATGCGTTACTGAATTGTTGGGCTTACTTCAATCCTCGAATTTTCAGCACTTTTTTATTTTTGCCTAACAAGACAAAAAAAAAAAATATAGATTAATTCGCTAATCAACGAAAAAGTAACAAAAAAGAGATGCTCACACATATATCCACTTTAGCCTAGTCCAAAGAGAATGGATCTCTAGCATTCTGGTTGCTGATAAGAAAATCTATAACAAGTCCAGGCTGGATAAAGTTGGAACATTGTGGAAGTAGATGTACGATTTATAGATCCAAGTAATATATCCTAGGGTATGCCTAGAGTCATATTTCACGAGGTCTTCTAATGCATAACTACTCACACCATCCATCTATGACACATGAAAACAAGAAAGACGTTTAGGGGATTTCATTTAAGTTGCAAACAAAGATAATAAGGCAATAGGGTAAAGTTGTTTAGGTGTTTTTCGATTTATAGATGCATAAAATTAAAAATACGTTATTGTAGAAGAGAGCAAACTAGAGTACTATCATGCATACTCGGGATCAATCACAACATGCATCGATGATTCATCTTTATCATCATTATATCCCTTCCACTATAGTCATTCTCTACCCGTGTTTGCGCATCTTGCAATATAAATTTAACTAGCTAATGCGTGCGTTCGCTTCATGTCATCGCCTAGTTAATGAAGAATAAGGAAGTTAGGATGAAACATGATTAATTGTGGGCTTCTACAAATCATAATCGATGGCCTATAACATCGATGATCTAACAATAAGCATTGATACTACTCGATGTATATTTTTTTATCAATGACATTGATGGGGTATCAATAGAGTGTACTTTCTTATCAATCTAAGTAATGCTAAGTATGTTGTCTGGGTTGCTAAAGAGATGGCTAAGGGATATCTTCCTTTTGAATGGATTCTAATGATATTATTGTTCATCTTATCTAATAGAGCTTTTCCACCAATTGTTGATGAATGTAATTAACTTATTGATTTTGCATATAAAAAAGAAACTTTTTGTTATTATTTCCAACATATGAATCGTCCATAATTGTTTTTATTACCCAGGAACCTCAGCCCCGTGTGCCACTTTGTGACAGAGGGGCCTACTAATTATTCGGCCCACCTTCAATCAATTTCAACGCCAATGAGGCTTGGCCCCCAGCAACCTCATACCTCTAGGAACACTAACGGGCCTCGCTTGGATCGAACTTGAGATCTGCAACTCCCAACTCTTCATTGTCGCGACAGCTTACCATTATGCTATCTTACCTTTGGTCGAATCGTCCACACTTAAGCAAGTTGCATAAAATAAAGATTCTATGATAATGTCATAGAAATCATAATTTATTGTACATTATGGAATACAAAGTTATTTCACATATTCATCGTGATCATGGAGATGGAAAATTAGTGTGTATAATCACCACGACCAAGTTTATTTCTTCCAAATGGGTGCTGAGCACCACTACCTCATATTAATAATACAGAGAATAGCCCCAACAACCAAATCGTACATGGCCCAGTTACGAATGTCCGTATCAAGAACCAAAATACAATGAGTACCCAAGAAAGAGAATGGCCCTTGTGAGCAAGGCAATCTGCAAGGAAATTGCCCTCCTTGTAAATGAGAATGATACGAACCGTCCAATCCCGACGAAGAAGAGTGCGAAACTAAAGGACCAATGAAGCATGATGGTGGTGGCTCCACCTCTGCATGGGCGTTGTCCCTCCCATGCATAGCCACTGTCTCCTCCATCGAAGATCTCCCAATGTCCTCCAATCCTGTCCCACATATCGCTGATGTTAAGACCCCTTTGGAGGTGGCGGTATTATGGCTAGGCACCTACTTAGAAACACCATATTTGCTTTTACTGGTCCGCTCGTTGCTTGTGGTAGGATTGGTTTGCATGAGGCTACCCGAATCAGAGCGTCTTGCTTCGACCCTAGGTTTCTTTGTTCCGACCTGGACTCCCTTAGGTGTGGAGTTCGTTGTTTATTTGGCTTTGCCAACTTGAAGATCCACCCTCTTTAGTATGTTGAGGTACGTTCATAGTCATATGCTTTTCATCAGTCTCTTCGCTCCCCGATCCTCCAAGTTGGAAGCCTTAGTCATGACTCATGCTCGATCCGTGGTTTCCTCCGCCTCCATCGGAGAGGCGGAAGCTAGCTCGATGCCCTCCTCCTCGAGGATAGAGAAGCAGGAACCATCCATATTAACTTCCTTAGCCCGGGGCATGTTCGTCGTCAGATTCTCTTTAGGAATGCTGCCAATGGTTTTGGAACGCTTCTTCTTCGCAACCATCCATTCGCCAAACTGTTCGTTCAGGGCAAGGGTAAGTGGACGAGCAGTTGTAGTTTTAGTTTTCGAAGGTGAGGGGGTCTCCACAGGCGCCACCTTCTCTGGTTTGCAAGGAAAGGTCGATGTCTTGAGTTCATATATGCCACAGTCGAAACATATGGCATGTAATCCTTCATACTCGATGGGGGTATTTGATACCCTCTAGCTCGAACTTTCCCATGAGAGGTTTCGACAAGTCCACTTCGATACATGCACGACCAAACTGCCCCCTAGCTCCAGCTTCGGTTCCGCATCTACCCTGATAGGTTTCCCGACCGATTGAGCAATCCGACGAACCGGCTGTTGAAGATGCTGAAGACAAGCTGAATCGGGGTTGGTGCTGAAATCCTCAATGCAGCAGAAGTTCTAGGCGCGAAGACTGTTTGATTTAAGGTTTAAGTTTGAAGTAATGCTGTGTCGTATTGGCAAGGCTGTGTCATGTTGTCAATACTGTGTCGTGTTGGTTAATCTGTGTGTTGGTCCTTTTGTTTAGTTTGTAGACAGTCTGGTCCTGTTCGTAGTTTGATTCTACTGGGTTTGAGTCAGTTAAAAGTAGTGGTAGCTGTGAGATCATGGGAAAGTGGATTGATGCCAAACTGCAAGGCACAACTGTCATGTGTATATATTCTTGTTTGATCAATGAAATAAACTGTCAGATTGCATTCCATTGGATTCAACATAGTGGTATCAGAGCACTGTGGCAAACTGTAACCGAGAGATTTGTGTGAAAAATAGCAGTTACTTCTGGGTTGGGAAACACGAGAGAGTGTGAGGGAAGTAAAGAACTGGGACGAGTGAGTGCAATCATGAGCGATAACAGTAGTTTCGCTCAGGTTGGTATCCCCAAATTCGATGGGGATTACGAGCATTGGAGTTTAGTTATGGAGAATCTGCTAAGATCCAAGGAGTATTGGACAGTGGTGAAGGATGGTTTCAAGGAGCCTACAGCAGGAGAAGTGCTTTCTTCCTCACATCAGAAGGTCTTGGATGAAAATCGATTGAAGGATTTGAAGGCGAAGAACTATCTCTTTAGTTCTATCGACAAAAGCATCCTGAAAACAATTACAAACAAGACCACTGCACGAGATCTGTGGATTTCTATGCAAACCAAGTGTCAAGGCAATGCAAGGGTACAAAAGTTTCAGTTGCAGGCTTTGAGGAGAAACTTTGAGATTCTCGAGATGAAGGAAGGAGAGTCTGTGAATGACTACTTTGGAAGAGTCATGGTAGTGGCAAATGGAATGAGGAACTGTGGTGAGATGATGACAGATGAGAAGATTGTGGAGAAGATCCTGAGGACTCTTATAGAAAGATACAACTACATTGTCTGCTCCATAGAATAATCAAAAGACATTGAAACTTTGTCTGTCGACTCTCTGCAGAGTTCTTTGCTTTTTCATGAGCAAAAACTGACCAAAAATCGACTGAAAGTGATCAGGCTTTGAAGGTCAGCTATGACATTGGTGGCAGAGGGGGAAGGGGACAAGGCAGAGGTGGCTATCAAGGAAGAGGTACAACATGGAGCCGAGACATGGTTGAATGCTGCAAGTGTCACAAGATGGGTCATTTCATCAGGGAATGCCCTGAGTGGAACTATTCTCAACAAGGTAATTATCAACATTATTAGAATCAAGCTCATTTTGCTAACACTGCTCAACAAACTTCCCATCCAGACATGAAAGAGGATGTATTGCTAATGGTTGTGGTTGAGGATATTATCACTGAGTTTCCCAAGGAGACAAAAGAACAAGGGTTAATGGCCTTTCTGGAGTCAAATTAGAAAAACCAGACTGAGGATTGGTAGTTTTTGGATTCTGGATGTAGTAATCACATGAGTGGTAATAAGAAATGGTTCATCCAGCTTGATACTAACTTCAATAGCACTGTAAAGCTGGGAAATGGCAGCAAGTTTGAGGTTCAAGGAAAGGGAAGTGTCAAGCTGTTGGTGGATCAAACTTCCTTAGTGATACAAAATGTGTTCTTTGTGCCTGGCTTAAACACTAACTTGCTCAGTGTAGGTCAATTGCAAGAGAAGAATCTCAGTTTTGAGATTAAGAATGGCATCTGCAAAATCTTTCAGGAAACTAAAAGGTTGCTGCTGCAGACAGCCATGAAAACCAATCGAATGCTTGTGGTACATGCTGAGTGCTTGAAGGACAAGCCAAAATCTGGTTCTATGTGTTTACAGACTACTAATGCCAGAAACTCAACATTGAATCTTTGGCATAGAAGGTTTGGACACTTGAGTGAGAAAGGATTACTGCTAATGCATAAAAAGGGACTTGTTCAAGGTCTTCCCAGGCTGAATGGAGAGTTGGGAATCTGTGATACATGCATGATAGGAAAGCAAAGCAGGAGTAAGTTTCCTAAGAAAGGAGCATGAAGAGCAACTCAACCTCTCCAGTTGCTTCATGCTGACCTATGTGGGCCAATCACTCCAGCTTCAAATGGTGGTAAGAGGTATATACTGACCATTACTGATGATTACAGTAGAAAACTTTGGGTTTACTTTCTGGTTGCTAAATCAGAGGCCCTTACTTGGTTTAAGAAATTCAAAACTCAAGTTGAAAAGGAAATTGGCAAGTTCATTACATGTCTTAGAACAGACAGGGGAGGTGAATTCATGTGGACTGAGTTTAGACAAGTATGTGAAGAGGCTGGAATCAGGAGGCAGCTGTTAACTCCTCAGCAAAATGGTATTGCTGAAAGGAAGAACAGGGCTATAATGAACATGGTTAGATGCTATCTGGCAGACACCAAAGTACCTGCACTTTTCTGGCTTGAAGCTGTGGAATGGGCTACTCATGTTCTTAATCGAAGTCCAACTTCAGCAAATGAAGGGAAAACTCCCTAGGAGTTGTGAACAGGTAAACCTCCTTCTGTAGACCACTTGAGGATCTTTGGCTGTACAGTCTATGCTCATGTTCATGATCATCAGAGGAAGAAACTTGATGATAAGAGTGTTAAATGTCAATTTCTTGGCATTTCCAAAGAATCCAAAGCTTACAAGCTTTATAACACTGTTACAAGGAAAGTGGTTGTTAGTAGGGATGTAGTGTTTGATGAAGAAGAGGGTTGGCTTGGAAATTCAGAAGCTGAACCTGAATTAACTAAACTAATTTGGGATGGTAGTGATGATTTGTACTATGATTCAGATGATGAAGAAGGAAATCATGATTTGGAGTCTCTTGTTGCTGAAATTGAAACAACTGCAGAACCTGAAAGTCCTCAGACTCCTGCTAGCTCTACTGCCTCAACCTCAGTACAAACACCTCACACTGAAGAGGAAGAAATGAGCACTACTGCATCAGACTTGCAACCAAGTGGGGGAGGACTTGGAACTCGAAACAGGAAGCCTCCTGGTTATCTGGATGTTTATGACTGCACTTTTGCTGGTACTGATTGGCTGGCAATGGTGGCAGTATCTGATGATCCTCAAACCTTTGAGCAGGCAGTATTGGATGAGAGGTGGAGAGAAGCAATGAAGGCAGAAATCCATAGTATAATTAAGAATAATACTTGGATGCTAGATGACAAACCAGAAGGAGTGACTCCAATTGGAGTTAAGTGGGTATTTAGAACCAAACTGAGGGAAGATGGTTCTATAGAAAAGTTTAAAGCAAGGCTGGTGGCAAAAGGGTATGCTCAACAATATGGGGTGGATTACACAGAAGTCTTTGCACCAGTGGCTAGGTGGGACATCATCAGGACCTTTTAGGCTTTGGCAGCTCATCATGGTTTAACAGTTTATCAGCTTGATGTAAAGAGTGCTTTTTTGCATGGCGAACTTACTGAGGAGGTTTACATTGAGCAATTACAAGGGTTTGTGGTTGCTGGGGAGGAAGGTAACGTATACAAGCTTCAGAAGGCCTTGTATGGACTGAAACAGGCTCCTAGAGTCTGGTACAACAGGATAGAAACTTATTTCTTGATGAATGGATTTGAAAGGTGTGAGTATGAGCATACCTTATTTGTCAAAAAGTCTGGTGCTGATGTGCTTATGGTCTCACTCTATGTGGATGACTTAATGTATGCAAGTACCAGTGCAACTATGCTAGAGGAGTTCAAGAAGTCCATGAAGCTAGAATTTGAGATGACTGATCTTGAAATTGGGGGTTGAAGTAACATAGGCTGCTGGTGGAATTTTCATATGTCAGAAGAAATATGTGAATGATATACTAGAGAAGTTTAAGCTAGCAGAGTGCAATTCTGTGCATAATCCCATGACTGTTGGAACAAAATTCACCAAGGTCGGAGATGGCTTTCTTGTGAATCCTATAGAATATAAGCAATTGATAGGAAGCTTGCTCTATGTAACTGCAACCAGACCAGACATTATGTACTCAGTCTGTCTTTTGAGTAGATTCGTGGAGTCTCCCACATGGTAGCACCTGCTTGCAGTCAAGAGAATTCTGAGGTACTTAAAAGGGACAACAGGGCATGGAATCTGGTACAAGAGACTTGATGAACAAGATCATCTGCTAGGGTACACAGACAGTGACTATGTAGGTGATCTTGATGAAAGAAAAAGTACTAGTGGTTATGTATTTTTTATTGCAAGAGGAGCCATCTCGTGGTCTTCAAAGAAGCATCCAGTGGTGACCTTGTCAACCACAGAAGCTGAGTTTGTGGCTGCCTCATATTGTGCTTCCCAGTGTGTGTGACTTCGAAGGGTTTATGAGCAGATGAATTGGAGGGAATGTGTAAAGGGGGCAACAAGAATTATGTGATAATAGCTCAGCCATTAAAATTTCAAAGAATCCAGTGTTGCACGGTAGGAGTAAGCCCATAGATGTTAGATTTCACTTTCTAAGAGAGCTTGCAAGAGAAGGAGTGGTTGAGATGCATCATTGTGGAACCATTGATCAAGTAGTTGATATCATGACTAAGCCACTTAAGTTGGAGTCTTTTCTGCTTCTGCGAAGTCACCTTGGAGTTCATGATGGTGCTGAATTGAAATTGAAATGAAGCTTGTGAGATGCTTCAGTTCAGGGGAGGATGTTGAAGATGCTGAAGACAAGCTGAATCTCGGTTGGTGCTGAAATCCTCAGTGCAGCAGAAGTTCTAGGCGCGAAGACTGCTTGAGTTAAGGTTTAAGTTTGAAGTAATGTTGTGTCGTATTGGCAAGGTTGTGTCATGTTGTCAATACTGTGTCGTGTTGGTTAATCTGTGTGTTGGTCCTTTTGTTTAGTTTGTAGACAGTATGGTCATGTTCGTAGTTTGAGTCTGTTGGGTTTGAGTCAGTTAAAAGTAGTGGTAGCTGTGAGATCATGGGAAAGAGGATTGATGCCAAATTGTCAAGGCACAACTGTTATGTGTATATATTCTCGTTTGATCAATGAAATAAACTGTCAGATTGCATTCCATTGAATTCAACACCGGCATGGGGTGGAAAAACTCAATTGGGATGAGAGGGAAGTGAACCCAAACGAGGGTTTTCGTTTGATGAACACCAAACGGGTTGAAGTTCTTAACCCATTGATGAACCGTAAGGTAATGATTGGCCATCATCCAAGGACCCCCCTCCCAAGCTCTATGAAAGTCATTCGATGTTGTAAACTGAACGAGTTAATAGTTATTGGTGATATCTGTGACTTGGATCAAGTCGGTCTTTGCCCAGAGCGAAACCAGCCTTCGGTGGAGGAACCCATACTCGTAGTTCTTTGGCGGTCGATGGTGTCTGAAGGTAGCTGAGACTGCGGCATAACTTGATCTTCGGCGTCCGCCATGACGGTGACGCCAGAGAACGTGAATTGGGAGAGATCGCCTAGGGTTTTCTCCTAGAATTGCGCAGCCCAGAAAAAAGGATTTTTCCGTTTAAGCCCAAATTTTCACCATGACCAAGTTTAATAACTCAATTTTACTTAGCCATATGGATGGTTGCAATTAAACCGAAATCTATGAGTACCCAACCTGATCCAACTCGGTCGAAACAGGTAAAATCTAGTATTTAGGGGTTTTGGGTGCAGGTTTTACCCGCTTTGGAAATTGGTGGGTTTAGATTTTTCAAAATCCACACTGGGCAAAACGATGTCATGGATACCCATGCAACCCACACTCATAAAGCAAAACGATGTCATGGATACCCATGCAACCGTGGGCATCCGTTGGATTGGTTTTTCACTTTTAACCTAATGGATACTTTACCGGGTTTTTTAGAGGGTGTTCCCGCTAGAATGGGTTTGGGTTTATATAAACCCCACCCATTGTCATCCCTTCCATATCTATGTTTAAGGCGAAATAGAAACGCTTAGCTTTGCTTCTCAAATCTATTGAAATTGTCTAAACTAATTTGTAAAGTCGAACCAGGTCGGACAATTTGACCAGTAGAACCGATACCCAAACTGAAAAAACGACGTCGTGGATACCCATGCAGCCCTGGGCACCCGTTGGGTTTTTAATTTTTAAACCCAATGGGTATTTTACCAATCTTTTTAGAGGGCGCGCCCGTTGGATTGGGTTTGGGTTTATAGAAACCCACCCATTGGCATCTCTACCATATCTATGTTTTTGGGTGCTTTTTTTCCGGATTAAGATGAAATAGAAACACTTTAGCTTTGCTTATCAAATTTATTGGAATTGTCTAAACCCATTTGTAAAGCAAAACCAGGTTGGGTGATCTGACCAATAGAATACCCGACCACTAGCCGGTTCAAATACTTTTTTTGGTCGCCTGCTGAAAGGCGATTGGTCTAAACCGACTTGAAGCTTAAAAGAAACACTTTTGAAAATGGTAGAAGGCGAGATTCAAACCTACAACCTCTTGATCACCAAACTCAACACTTACCAACTACACTACCATTGTTTTTATGTAATCAAATACAATTCAACTTTTTATCATATATGATATATTTGCTTATACAAAACTAAAATCTACAAGTCTTAATTATTATCATCAAATTTTTTCAGTCTTTTTATAAATTACTTGCATTAATTTTCATTTTCATAAAATAGTTAGTTTGCACTTGTCATGCATAGTTATATAATAATTTGGTACGAACATATTAGAATTGATGTTTTAAGTTTGGACTTTATAACTTTAATACTCATGTATCTTTGTTTAAAAATGATGTATTCTATTTTGTAGTTATAATTTGACGTGTCATTATGTGTATTAAGATGTTTATATTATGATTCTACCAAAAAAAAAAAAAAGATGTTTATATTATGAAACATAGATCCATTAGCGATTCTTTACCGATTAAACAAATAAAGTATGAATAAATTGCAGTCCCCCAAGGATAGCTGCAGTTCAAATAGCATAGGCACAACTCGCATCGCATCTAAAGTAACCTATCTATATTCCTTCATCTGTCCAAGTTTGGACAAAAGTTACAGCTTGTGGTCCAGTACCCTAGGCTGAGGCCCAAAAGAAACCCTTAAAACGGGCCCAATTAATCTACAAGTCGACAAACTATAAGCCCTTAGATAGTCCATCGAACTGCTATTAACCTAGCTAGCGCGGCAGACAAAAGAGCCCAAGATTTCATGGGTAAAAACGACAAAATCCACATTGGCATGCTGCTTTATTGACCGAAGGAAGGCATTCTTCGGTTCAGTTCGTTCGTTCCCCTCGGACCCGTTCCGTTGAATTATAGACAGCAACCGGACCGGAAGGCAGGCAAAGGAAGAGAGAAAAGCCAACCCAATATGAAGGAAAAAAAGACTTGTCCTTCATCCTCGGCCATGTCTCCCCTGCAGCTTAGCCGAGCCGAGCTGACCGCGATTTTAGCTTAGCTGATCGTTAATTTGACTGAGTTGGCCCGTCTCCTCGTGATTCACGTACCCCGCAGAGCGAAGAGAGCGAGAGAGGGAAGCAGGTAGCAGCCAGCCAGCCGGCGCATCATTTGCTGTCGTGAACATCAACGTCATCCCGCTCCACATCGACGCAACCGCCCCACCACCAAAGTTCACGCCTTCAACCCAATTCCCAAACCACTCCCACCACCGCAAACCTAACAAACAACAAAACACACGCTTTGACAGGAAAGCCTCTAAAAACAGTGTCGGAGGCTCGGAGCCATAAATTAGTCAAGGGGTGCACTTTCATATCATAAAAAAATTAACTATATAATAAAAAACTCAAACTCTAAATGAAATAAAAAGTCAACAACACAATACTCAAAATTCATACAATTACAGAATAATAGTTTGACGTACACCGTTTACACCTAATTGTGAAGATATTTCATATTTTAAAGCATGCTAGAACTCATTTTTTGTTCAAAGTAGCACACAAATCTTGTTCAATATATGTCCTCAACGTATCGTTCACCACTAATCATTCATCTGGTTTAGAAAATAATGTTTGATATATTTCATTGACGAAGACGATATCTCGACACTTGTAATTGGCCGGATTGGAGACGACGTGGCTTGGACGAGTGCGGCAGTGGAAATCCGGCGAACTATTGGCCAAAATTGGAGACTAAGGGGCTTGGACAAGGCAGATGATGTCGACTCGTCCTCTTTGTTGTGGATATCAGCGGTAGTAGCAAAGCATAAGAAATAAGAAACTAGGGTCCTAGAGATTCTGGGACGTAAAAGGAGGTTTCAGGTACGTTAGACTACCGTACGCTCGTTTGAGTTTTGCTATTTAGATCATGAATTGACCGGAGTTTTGGGCATGATACTATACCCTAACCACTAATGGATAAACCCCAGTCCCTAGTTTTCTAACCCAAATCATGAGATTCGTTTAATCTTGAAATGAAAATCAACAATAGTTTCGACGAATCAAAACCGTTGATTTTCATTTCAACATTAAATGAATATTATGCTTTGGGTTAGTGAATTGCGGACTGGGGTTCACCCATTAGGGGTTAGGGTATAATATCATGCCCCAAACTCTGGTTAATTCATTGTCCAAATAGCAAAACTCAACGGGCGTACGGTAGGCTAGGGTATGTCCGGGCGTATGCTAGCCTTTGTCATATATATGGTGACTACTTCGGTGCACTAAAAAAATGAGTGCGTTCAATGCACCCAACTCAAAAACTAGTATTAAGGTGTCGAATTTTGAATTTTAATTTGTAGAATTAGTTTAATATGATGATATAACATATGATAACAACTAATTAGCAGATTACCCGAAGCCCTAGACCTCCAATTTTGAGTTCTATCTCTAAACCCCAAATTGTAAATCCTAACCCTAATCCTAAATCTCTAAACTCTAAATCCTTCAAATTAAAGTAAATTTTTAATGATTTTTGTGCAAATTCATGTGTGTTATTGTTCATCACATCATAAGTGATGATTGACGTCATTTTGAAATAAATTGCATGTTTAAAATGTCGGTTATGAAGTGAGTGCACTGAATGCACCCAAAAGATTGAGTGCACCGAAGACGCCACTATATATATATATATATATATATATATATATATGTATGTATATGTATATATATATGTATGTATATATTAAATAATAACGAAAACAAGTTGCATAACAAATTTAATTGGCCGTGATGGAAAGGAAGTCTCCCTATAATCAAATGATCACTAGTTTGAGCCCACACAAATCCTTAAATGCTGAAATTTTTTCCAAGCCCAAGGGGGTGCAACCGTGCAAGCACCCCACCTCCTCACATAGCTCCGCCGCGGTCTAAAACCACTTTGCAAATTGCAACATTTTGATGGTTAAAAAAAATGTATAGTAGGTTAACGAAAAGAAGCATTTATGCATAGTTTGAAATTCTTACTGTTTTTAATTTCGCGACGGGAATCTTATCTTTTCCTCCCCATTAAAGATTGCCTTTAACAAGAACCAGGATATTTTGTTGCTAATCTAGTTCAGGGTTATACTTTTGGATGAGTTATTTTGATCTAGATAAATTTACAATGTAATAATGGGTTATTTGGATCAAACTAACTTGTTTGGCGACACCTTAGTGAGATTAGTTATTTGGATCGTGTTACTTACGGGATGGAGTAATTTTTTGTGTGGTATTTGTAAGGTGAAATAACTCATTCTATGGGGTTGTGATATTTGTGTGGCATTGATGTGGTAATTAACTTTAAATATCATCTTGTTTGGCTGGAAAGGTATTTGTCATGAGTTATTTCATAACTAAAATTTAAAAACACCAATATACCTCATTTTCTTAACACTAAACTTAGTGTTGTTTACCCCCAACATCTCCTCTGGTCTTGTGATGAATGGCTACCCTCATTCTCGACCAAGCCTCCATACTTTGTATCCATTTCTACCTACCAAAGCAAACCACTAGCATGAAATCAAGCATAGATCTAGAGCATACTTGTTAGTTCAACACACTTGAGGAAACAGAGGACAGAAGGGAAAGGGAAAAATCGATTTAACACTAGCAAGGAAATGAAGGAAAAGGAAGTAATCGCTTCAACGTTGGTGACAAAACGGGGAAGGGGAAGAATTCGATTCAACACTGAGTTACTCTAGTGGCCTAATTCGCCACCTTCTCTGATTGAGAACCCACGACACCTTGTCAATCAATTCACAACCTCAATTTTAAGGAGCTCGCCAATCTATTGCTTTCTTCCAATTAATTCCCCAAGGTTGCCAATCTGAACAGAAAACGAGAACCAATCAACTGGTGAGTGATTCCGGCTCAAATTTACACATTTTATCCCTCATTTCGTATTCGTTTAGCTTAGTATTTCATCATTCCTTGATATATTTCATGCTAGGTTGTACTTGTTTTGATACATTGCAGGTCCTAGCACGTGTGGAAGGACCGATGTTAAGTTTTGGGATAATTGGAGGCCAAAAAGCGCAAAAACCGAAGAAAAGTCCGAAGTGACCATGAAAATTGCCCCGTAATAGTGAAGTGCAGGCATCTAGGAAACAGCCGCAATTCACGGACGGACGAGGCAGTGAACTTCGACCGCAAACCGTGAACACTGAGGCGTCCAGCGAGGTTTCAGAAGTTACTGACGACAAGGCAGTTCACGATCTCTAAGACCGTGAACTGTGACCATTGACCATGAACCCAGGAAGCAAAGCGGTGCATTTTGGAGACGACTGAGCTCACGGACGCGTTTAGGTGTTCACGGTCGTGAACTGGCCAACGCGTCCGTGAACTGATCATTTTAGGGAAACTATGAAGACAACAACGGGGAGAGAGAAAAGAGAGTTGGTTTTTGGAGAAGGAACACTTTCTTTCTCTAGGGTTTCAACTCAAAACACCAAAGGGGAGTTCTAGTGAGAGAGAGAGAGAGAGAGAGTGCTTGAGTGATCTTGGAGCTTAACTAGAGGCTTGGGTTGATCTTGAAGACAAGGATTCAAGCCTAGAAGAAGAAGAAGATCTTGGGCCCAATTTGTAATCTCTCTCTTCTCTCTCTAGAAACTCACCATCTTCTATTGGTTTAAGAACTCTAGGTCTAGATTTGGGTTTAATTTGATGTATGTGACACATTTCATGTTTGATTGATGATTTTACTTAATTGATGGATGTTTTCATGAATGACATGAGTTGGGTTTCCATTTCTAAGTATGGAGGGTAGCCCATTATGCATGTTGGTGTGAATGATTAGTGTGATTTTGAATGCTTTGGAGCCTAGATGTATGCCCAAATTTTTAAAATTTGAGGGCTCAAAGCATAACAACTTCTACATTTGCATGATCGTAGTGTCATCTTGTGGTGATTTGTTTTAAATCTCATGGTTATTAGCATGGTTTATGGATGATTTTCTTGTGATTTTGTGGAACCTATGATGATGACTGAGACATGTATTAGGTTTGTGCATAGGTTCATTTCTCATGTGTTTGTGAACCGATAGATGTTTTGAATCGATTACTTGCTTTTCACATTTGCCTATGCATCGAGTTTAGGGAGTTAGAATGAATGATTGAGTACCTAGGTAGCCAAGTGAGACTTGTGTCGTTCGTTTCGTTCTTGTGCGATAGTTCCCCCTTTACATGATGTGTAGCATTCACGTTGTAGCTAGCGAGGAAGATGGAGGCATAGGTTTAGTCCACGACCCAAATGTTGACTGTCCCGATCTCATTATCCCCTAGTCAACCCTTTTGAGTCGTGTGTTTAAGGGTCGCTCTCGTTTTAGGTAGATCTCGCTACTTGAGCTTGATTGATTTAGATAGAGAAACCCTATTTTCTTCGTGTCTACACCGTTATTGAGTCACCCTTATGTTTGAAAGCTCCATTCATATCATTTGAGCTTAAACGAGGTTCCACATGAGTGATTTGCGTATGATTTTGCTAAAGAGTGAAGTGAGTGTGGAGGTAGTTCTTAAAAGTGAGCATTGTTCCTTAAGTTAAAAAATGTGGCATGTTTTTAGCTCTCTTTAGCCCCCAAAGAAAAGATAAGAAAAGAAAAAAAAAAGAGAGAGAGAGATAGAGAGAGATCAATAAGAGGGCAAAGAAGAAAAGAGAGAGGCCACCAAAAATATAATAAAAGTTGAACATGCTCTTAGAAGTGTTGCTTAGCATGCAAGCTTTCGGAAATGTTGTTTGCCTACCACACTCTTGAGTTTCAAATTGAAAAGCAAAGGTAGAAAGAAAAATTGTTGCGAATGGTTTGGTGATTGGTTGTGGTTTGGAATAGAGGGAAGTGTGGTTTTTGGCCGATACTAGTGGCCATCGAGTATAGTAGAGGGTTCTAATCGAAACTTAGAACCTTTTGTGGTTTTAGGATGGAAATGTGGAACCTTATGCTATCTTTTCCACCACCCAAAAACCTTTTCCCCATGTCCTAGACCCTAGCCAGTCATTTGAACCTGTGTCTAAGACCTTCGGACAAGCTACCAACGACATCCATCTTGTGAGCTCTAACATTTAGAGGCTATCATCATGGTAAAGGGGCGTTATGATTGAGCGTGAATATGCACATATTTTGCATCAAATGGTCTTGACCCCACTGGTCGAGAGTGAGCGATTCTTCATCATGTTTTGTTCATTTCTTTTACCCCGGTGAGGACCTAGGTTGCTCGATCGTTCGTTTCTATGATGTGATATTCATGCATGAGTAACTATGATTGGTGAGTCATCGAGGCATGTTGTGTGTTGGTTGATGAATAATGTGAGAACTCTTCTTTTGCACAATCTTAATACAGTTGAATGTCATTTGTGGTGGTTGCCAAGATTGCATTGTTTTTATCCATAGGTCGGTGTCAAATAACCATTGTGATTCGTTTTGTGCCCTATGACATGCCCCAAAAATTGTGTTGAAAAAGAAGTTGTAAGCTTACCTTGTTTTGTACTTGGTTTGCTTGGGGACAAGAAAATGTCTAAGTGTGGGGGCGTGATTCGGGTTCAAATGAACACATTTTACCCCTCATTTCTTATTCGTTTAGCTTAGTATTTCATCATTCCTCGACATATGTCATGCTAGGTTGTGCTTGTTTTGACACATTGCAGGTCCTAGCACGTGTGGAAGGGTCAAGGACGAGTTTTGTAATAATTGGAGGTCAAAAAGCGAAAAAACCGAAGAAAAGTCTGAAGTGACCGTGACAATTGCCCCGTAATAGTGAAGTTCAGGCGTCTAGGAAACAGCCACAGTTCACGGTCGGACAAGGTAGTTCATGGTCTCCTAAGATCGTGAACTTCGATCACAAACCGTGAACACCGATGCGTCCAGCGAGGTTCCTGAAGTTACTAAAGACAAGGAATTTCACGGTCTCTAAGACCGTGAACTGTGGCCATTGACTGTGAACCCAGGAAGCAAAGTGGTGCATTTTGGAGACGAATTCACGGACGCGTTGAGGTGTTCACGGTCGTGAACTGATCAACGCGTTCGTAAACTGATCGCTTTCGGGCAAATATGAAGACATCAGCGAGGAGAGAGAAAAGAGAGTTGGTTTTTGGAGAAGGAACACTTTCTTTCTCTAGGGTTTCAACCTGAAACACCAAAGGGGAGTTCTAGTGAGAGAGAGAGAGGGAGAGAGAGAGAGAGAGAGAGTGCTTGAGTGATCTTGGAGCTTAATTGGAGGCTTGGGTTGATCTTGAAGACAAGGATTCAAGCCTAGAAGAAGAAGAAGAAGATCTTGGACCCAATTTGTAATCTCTCTCTTCTCTCTCTAGAAACTCACCATCTTCTCTTGGTTTAAGAACTCTAGGTCTAGATTTGGGTTTAATTTTTGATGTATGTGACACATTTCATGTTTGATTGATGATTTTACTTAATTGATGGATGTTTTCATGAATGACATGGGTTGGGTTTTCATTTTTAAGTATTGAGCTTTTGACCGAGGAGGGAGAGAATCCCCTTAGCGCCCATTCTTGGCGTCTTTGGGTCTTCCTCACCCTATATCATCCGGGTAAACCCCGAGGGAGTCAATTGCATCAGTCTCCTACGATATAGGGTTTCCCTAGGTTTAATAGAGCCTACCACATTCATCGATTTGCCGTTCCGGGTCATTCCCGAGGGAGTCCATCTCCTAACGGTAGAGTAATTGAGTCAATTGTGCTTTTGACCTAGAAGGGAAACACCTCCTCACCCCATATTGTCCGGGTAATCCCCGAGGGATTCGATTGGAGCCCCTATGACATAGGGGTGTCCTACGTTTAATAGAGCACCACTCGTCCATCATCACCGTTTCAGGTCCGTACCGAGGGAGTTCATCTCCTAACGATAGGATAGTGGGTCGATCAAGCTAGGATGGTACTCAACATCGATCAAAAGGTCGAAAATAGGGGGATTTAACTAGGAGAGCTGCAAACCTTGTAAATAGCAAGGTTAGTGGTTAGTCTAGGGTAGTTAGCTTATTTTATTAATCACTATCCTAGGTTGGCTAGATAACAAACCCTAATCCTAAAGTAGGGTAAGCTTAGACCCCCGTGGTACGATAAATTCTAATTGCTTGCTTGCCCTATGCTACACCCTGTCGGCGGTTATACTTGGCCCACGATTGGGATGTTGTAGTTAGAACGAGTCAGTGACTAATCTTTTCTACTTCCAACCAGCGTTGATGAATCGACGAGGAGAAGGCTTGTGAATTTTTGAGTTGGAATTTATGTTGGAGGACTCAAATGTAACAAATTAGTAGTATAGGGACTAATTTGTAATGTTCGTTTATTGTAGTATTTTTTAGTTCTTTTACTGATATAGTTTATATATATATATCTATATATATATATATATATCTATATATATATATATATCTATATATATATATCTATATATATATATATATGTAATAAGACTGTAAATTTCATTCACCAAACAAAATGCAATGCAACTTTACAACAAAATGGCCGTGTAGAGCGAAAGCAACAACACATTATTGTTGTAGCCAGAGCTCTCCTAATGCAAGCATGTATCCCGGTTAAGTTTAGTGAGAGTGATAGTAAACAAAAGCAGTAAGAAAGCAGGAAAGTGGTGGGTTTTCAAAAGCAAGGGAAGAGTCACTCGGGAATGAGTCCCCCTAGCTCCTTAATTAGGTTCAAGTTGTAATTTCCTTTGGGTTGATTACTGTTGATTAAATAGCGGAAGATCCGAAAGTAGCTTGGAATCTCTTAAGCTGACCAAGCCCTCTTAGACAGACTAACCGGAAGACGACTAGTCTTCACCGGGATAGAAAGCTAAGGCAATTAACACAGAACTCCACTACTGGAATTGGATTCCAGTACAAAGCAGTGAATTGATTAACTCTCGTATAATCAATCCTCTTCTATCAATTGAAGAAGCTCTAACAACCTAATTAGATTCTATCTATCTCAGGTTGCAGCAGAAATCAAGAGAATTTGATTAGGATCCAATTGACTCAATAAACACGCTTCAATTTATTATAATCAAATTGTATTTCAATCCAAAAGTCATTACAAACAAGATTCCTAACACATGGAACTAGAGTTCTTCATACCTAAGTGAGAGAAAGGTCTACTCCATAGAGTGAGAGAGAGAGAGAGAGAGAAACAGAATTCAAAGCAGTCATACTGATAAAGATGGGAAGAATCTGCTCTAGGATGATAATCTTCACTCCAAGGACGAAATACAAGCTTGATTGATGAAACCCAGCTCCAGAATCAATCCTAGGGTTTGTTCTTCACACTTTCTCTCTCTAGGAATCTGTTTTTCCTCCAAAAAGTCGATTTTCCCTCTCCAAAACCCAAAATTGGGTTTTTATGCAGCTGCTCGCGATTGCACGGCCAGACCACACGGCCGTGTAACCTCATAGTCTGCCCGCGCACTCTCAAAACGCACCGTTTCATTTAATTCCACCAGGGGGTGCACGGCCCGTGCAATCCGAGAGCCTAGCCGTGCAATCCTCTTGCAAAAATCATCACGGCCACCAATTCATATGGCACGGTCATGCGAAAAACAGGGCTAGGGCGTGCAGCTTCTCGGTAAATCCTGCACGGCCACAAAGGCCACCATGCACGGCCGTGCGATTTCCCGTCCTGGCCGGGCAACTTTTCTGATCTCCCTTCGCTCGTCCCGATTTCGCCCAATCGACCCTAAACTCGTGCTCAAAAGCTCTCACCTAGGGCAGAGATATGTGTCTTTCTCGGTTTTCCTTTTGATACCAAAGGTTATAAGCTTTATAGTCTTATTTCTCATAAGTTTTTAGAGTTTAGGGATGTTTCATTTCATGAACACATCTTCCCTTTTTCCACTAGTCTGACTCCTTCTTGTCTAGATCGGGTTCTTCCCTTTATAAACATTCAGCCACTTGATTGTTATGTTTCTCATCCGATACTGATAGACCGTTAATTGCACATGTTTTTACCCCTATCCTTACACCGTTTGAGATGTTAATTCTCGTGTTTTAGGCCGATTTCACGCTAGGTTGTGCTTGTTTGTGATATTTCAGGTCCTAGTACGTGAATGGAGGCTTGGAAGCGAGTTTGGGGGCGATTGGACGAAGATCGGACGCATGGCGAGGCGCTGAGGAAGCCACACGGGCATTCCTGGAACCCACACGGCCGTGCAAGTCACCCTTGTGGCCGTGTGGTTTGTGCCGAGAGCAAACACGGGCATGGTGGAATTTCCACACGGCCGTGTGACCCTGGCCGTGTGGGAAGCCTGAAGTTCGATTAATTGAGACGCAGTGTTTTGGAAGCCACACGCGCAACTTGGTAAGCCACACGGCCGTGTGGCCTGCCCGTGTGAGTCGGGAAAATCTGGGTTTAACCCAATTTCGAGCCACAAGTGAGAGAATCGACCTTTTGGAGCAAAGACAGAGCCCTAGAGAGAGAAAGTGCGAAGAACTCATCCTAAGAGTGGTTTTGGAGCTGGGTTTCATCAAATCAAGTTTGGAGATCATCATAGGAGTGATAATCATCATCCCAGAGCAGATTCTTCCCATTGTTATGAGTATGACTGCTTTGTATCCTGTTTTCCCCTCTTTCTCTATGGAGTAGAACTCTCTCTCACTTGGGTATGAAGAGCCCTAGTTCCATGTGTTAGGGATTTTGATTGTAATGACTTGGGATTGTTACACTGCTTGATTATAATCGAATGATGCATGATTTATTGAATTGATTGAAGTCTGATCAGCTTTTCTTGATTTCTGCTGCAACCTGAGATAGATAGAATCTGATTAGGTTGTTAGAGCTACATTATTCGGTAGTAGTGGATTGGCTATACGAGAGTTAGTCAATCTGCTGCTTTGTACTGGAATCCAATTCCAGTAGTGGAGTTCTGTGGTCATAGCCTCAGCTTTCTATCCCGGTGAAGACTAGTCGTCTGCTGGGTAGTTTGACTGAGAGGGCTTGGTCAGCTTAAGAGATTCCAAGCTACTGTCGGTCTTCCGCAGTTTAATCAACAGTAAATCAACCCAGGGTAATTACAATTGAGACCTAACTAAGGAGCTAGGGGACTCATTTCCGAGTGACTCTTCCTCGACTTCAGAAAACCGAACCATTTCCTGCTTTTTACCGCTTTTACTTTAAACAACAATCACTCGACTTAGTTTGCTAGATAATAGATATTCACGGAGTAGGCAGTAGATCTAGACCCCGGGTTGATAATAGAACTTGCTACTTTACTGCATTCCCAGACTGCAATTACACTTGGTCGCAGTTTGGTGTTGTGTTTTACCGTGTCAAGTTTTTGGCGCCGTTGCCGGGGACCCTCTAGGTTATTAGGGAAACGTGAAAATTTGTTACTCTAGCTTTTTCTTTACTGCATTGTTCTCTCTTCCACATGTGTGCCTTCACGGGATGCTTTTGTTGGTTGTGTGCAGGTAGTGCATGACCCGTAGCCAACCTGGAGAACTATTACCATTAGACCAGGAGCTTGAACGGACTTGTAGGAACTTCAAGCGGGCTCTAAAGGCGCGACTGGCTGCGGAGGAGGCGCTAGCACAGCTGCAGATCACTGACGAAGAGGAGATGGCTGACCCACAGGACCATGATGTGGTCATTCCTGAGGAGCATACCATGGGATCCTACTGGACCGCCAGAGCCGCGGACATGAGGTCACCTATTCAACACCCTCATGTGCCAGCGAACAACTTTGAGGTGAGCACCTCGGTCATCACGATGTTGCGCGGTTCAGTGGTGTTCCGTGGCAAGGAGGGGGAGTGCCCCCGATCGCAACTGAGACGATTCCATGAGCTGATCGATGGAATCAAGATAAATGGGGTCCCAGCCGATGCCATCCAGTTGAGGTACTTCCCATTTACTCTGGAGGGTCAGGCCAAGGAGTGGCTAGACACTCGACCTCTAGGCTCTATCACCACGTTCGCCAACCTGGCGGACAAGTTCCTCGCCCGCTATCATCCTCCGTCAAAAACGGTGGACTTGCAGAAGCAGATCACCCACTTTACCCAGCATGAAGATGAGACCATCCGGGATGCATGGGAGAGATACAATAGTCTCTTCCTGAGGTGTCCAAATCATGGTTTCAATGATGCTTTCAAGGTGGGCACCTTCTATCACGCCCTCTTCCCAGAAGACAAACAGCTGATTGACTCGGTTTGTGGCGGGAACATGCTGACCAAAACACCGCCACAGCTGAATCAACTCTTTGAGGAGATGGCAGAGAACGGGTATGATTGGGGAACGGCCAGGAGATCGAGACGAGCACCAGGGCGGGGTGTGCATGCTGTAGCCACCCAGTCATCTGATCTGGTGCAGGTGGTATCGAAGCTGGTTTCACTCATAGATCGCTCTGGATTGATTACAGGTACAGGACAGCCGCAGGCAATGCTCTGTCAGTGGTGTGAGAGCTCCCATCACACCGTGGAGGACTGTCAGGCAATGAGGGAGTCGACTACACCTCAGGAGCAGGTGAACTTCATCAATAATGCTAGGCCCAATGACCCCTACAGCAACACGTACAATGAGGGGTGGCGCCAGCATCCCAACTTCTCCTGGGCTGGGGCAAATCCTAGACCACCAGCCTCCCAAGGACCGCCAGGCTTCCAGAGACCGCCATATTTCCCAGACAGGGGCAATTCCAGCAGCAGCAGCAGCAGCAATCTCTCTACCAGCCCATGCAGGGGCATGCTGCTCAACCACAGCCACGACCTTTCCAGCAGCCAGGGGCAGCACCTGCAGCCCCAGTACAAAATGATCTGATGGCTGAATTGAGGGACTTGGTGGGTTCTCTTGCCAGTTCTAGTGCTCAGAAATTCAACACTATTGAGCAGTTCATGGAAAAGGCCTCGGGTAAATTCCTGACTCTTGAAGCTGGCCAGAGGAACACACAGGCTGTCTTGCAGGATATCCAAACCCAGCTGGGGAGCGTGGCTCAAGCAGTGGCGTAGAGAGCTCCGGGTACCTTGCCGGGTCATACCATTCCTAATCCAAACGACCCGAATGCCCACTCTAATGCCATCACAACCAGGAGTGGCAAGATGACTGTTGATCCACCTGTTCGGGAATAAGAGAGAGAGGCCCTTGTTTTAGCATCTCCATCGGTTGAAGAAGAAGCAGAGAAGGAGGTTGAGGTGCCTGGGCCTAAGCCGCAACCGGTAGTGAAGGAGTATATCCCGCAACTCCCCTTCCCTACTCGGTTGCACAAAGACAGGCTGGAGGCAGAGTTCGAAAACTTCATGTCCATGCTTAGGAAGCTGAATGTCCAAGTGCCCCTCCTGGAGGCACTATCTCAAATGCCTAAGTATGCGAAGTTTCTGAAAGATCTCTCAAAGAAGCAGAAGCTGAGTGAGCTGGCCACTGTGGAGCTTAGCGAAGAGTGCTCGGCCATTCTGCAGAACAAGCTTCCACAGAAGCAGAAGGACCCAGGTAGTTTTACTATCCCGTGCTCTATCGATAAATTGCATGTAGAGAGGTCCTTGGCGGATCTAGGTGCTAGTATCAATGTCATGCCGTATAAATTGTTCAAGAAACTAGGCCTAGGTGAACCCCGTGCGACTAGGATAAGCCTTCAATTAGCTGACCGATCTATAGTTCATCCTAGGGGCATAGTGGAAGACCTTCTGGTTAAGGTTGGCAAATTCGTTTATCCTGTGGATTTTGTTGTCTTGGACATCAATGAGGACACCGAAGTGCCCCTTATATTGGGAAGGCCTTTCCTGGCCACCGCCAAGGCTCTCATAGATGTACATGATGGGACCTTAGTTTTGAGGGATGGCGAGGAGCGAATAACCTTTTCTATTGTTAATACTCTTCCTGCTTCATCGCCTTTGCATGCTGTTTCTCACCAGGAGCACGAGTCTGTCGTGTATCCTTCTGTGCCTCCCATTTTGCAGGACTCCTCTCACGTATCTTCGCCGCCACTCTCATCCACTCCGTTACCAGACGATAAGATCAAGGGGGAGTGGCGGCCGAAGTTGCAGGTAGCTAAGCCTGCTCGCAAGAAAACCGGAGACCACTATGAGCTGGTCCCGCCTCCTGAACCTCGACCACCTTGGCCATCTGAGTATTCACTCGCTTGCATCTTGCCGGATGGCCAAGTCGAGTTGACGAATGCTGGTGTCCACATTCGTCGTGTGCATGGCCACCACCTGAATCTGTACCTCAAGAGCGATGTGGATCCCCTTTTGAAGGCACCTGCCCCTTCACCTCACTGAGCATCCACGCTACTGGCGTCCAGCTAAAAGACGGTAAAGAAGCGCTTGTGGGGAGGCAACCCCACCGAGGTTTGCATTTTCTTACCTTTTTCCTTTTGATTTTTGTGTTTTTTGAGTCTTGAGGTGTTGTTCCAAAGTCGAATGTCGTTTTTTAGTGAAAACAGGTTGAATTCGGGGCTCCAGCAGTCCACACGTTCATTCCTGAAACTCACACGGCCGTGTGGTTTTGAGCCCATGGCCGTGTGAAGCCTCGGCAAATTCCACACGGCCAAATGTGCAATTAGTACGGCCGTGTGGATTACCTCGGCCAGGCCGTGTGGCCGACACGGGCAACTCTGAAGCTCACATGGCCATGTGGTTTTGACCCCTTGGCCGTGTGAGCTCTCGGCATTTTCCACACGGCCAGATGTGCATGTCACACGGCCGTGTGGATTTCCTCGGCCTGGCCGTGTCGGCCAGCACGGGCACACCCTGCACCTCACACGGCCGTGTGAGACTCCCCGTGTGGCCGAGCCACGGGCTATAAATTCGACCGACACGGCCGAGTGGTCAGAAAATCCACTTTCACTCGCCGGAATCCTCTCCCCCTCGCCGGAAAACCGCGAATTTTCACCCTCCTTGGCGATTTTCGGCCATTTTTGGTCGGTTTTCACAAATCCAACACCACACCCACCCTTCCCTCACCATTATCGGTCTATCCCTCGTTTTTTAGGTGATTTGGATCGATTTTGAGTCGTCGGAGACGATTTCCGGCGAGACTCCGGCGAGGCTCCGACGAGCACTTCCGGGCACTTTTTCGGCTTTTCGTCGCTTCCATCGCCTTCCCCTCATCATCCCCTACACCTCTACTTGAGTCTCCAGGTTTGATTTTGCCCTTAACTGTGTTAATTATGGAGAATTGGGTGTTAGGGTGCATGTTTAGAGAACCTCTTTGAATCTTGTGAATTTTGTGCAATTGATTGAGGGGAATGCTTGGATTATATATGAATTGTGTTGGGCAATGTCCCCCTTGCTTGTTTAAGCCCTTGTGTGCAAGAATTTTGCCAATTTCATGCTTAACTTAATAGTGCACACAAGGTGTTCGATGAAATGCCTGTTTTTCATGCCATGTTGTGGGCACCAGTTGGGGCCCTTAATGCTGTGCTTTGAGGGTGTATTTGCTATGGATGTGAACCTTAAGTTGCCTACTTTCTCGTGAATGTGCACCCCCACTCAGATTATGCTTGTTTTATCGAGTTGTTGACCCCCGAACTATGGCTGAAACCATGGTTAGGCTGTTTTCTGTTCTTAAGTGTGGGGGTGTGATTAACACTTTCTTTGGCTCTTTTGGTTCCACTTTGGGTTGTTCTTTTGCAGGACCATGACGATACCCGACCCCAAGCACCCGTTCATTCGGGATTTGAAGCGGGGCCCCTACCAGGATTGGTTCAAGCACGTCCTGTCCTGCTCGTTTGGGCAGCACCATTGCTGGTCCAGGCGAGAGTTTGAGCAGTTGCACTGCTACGAGCACTTCGCCGCCATCGTCACCAACCGCCCGTGGCGCCGTCTCCTCTCCATCCGCGAAAAGGTCTACCACGAGCCCGTGTTGGAGTTCTACAAGACCTTCAAGCACGCATCCACAGAGAGTTGGACAGACAGTAACGTCGTCAAGTTCCAGCTCGGCGGTGTACCACGATCTATGAGCTACCACGAGCTGGCCACTGCTCTCGACCTCGGCCTGGCCTGGCCGATAGTGAGGACTACGTCACTGAGGTCAACGATCCGGTGGGCGTGAACTTCAGGACGCTGTACACCCGCCTCGCTAAGCCAGGCCAGCAGCGTCCCTTCACTGCAGGGAAGATGAAGGCTAACACCTTGCAGCTCGACAACCGCCTCCTCCACCACCTGCTGGCAAAGTCCTACACCCCAACTTCAGACAGCGCCAGTGCCATCACCAAGCGGGCCCTGTACTTCATACAGTCTATCCGCCAGGCCGACCATCCTCTCCACTTTGGTTCTATGGTGGCCAGACCCTTTGAAAGGTCCCGACTCTTTTTGAAACCAAACCATAACTCGAACCGAAAACCGGTTACTCTGGAGCAACCCAAACCACTTTTAAAATAACAAACTGACTTTATTTATTAATTTCAAATCAAAAAGCCCCAACACTTGGGCAAATACTCAATCTCAAACACTTAAAACAACTTAACACAGCATCTTGAACCTTGAATCTCCAGTACATATACTCATAACCATAAACATAAAACAACTATCAAACTTTAACTATACTCTTCAACCAGCTCCTTGACGTCTCATCATCGGTACTGGCACGACCGCTTGCCTCATCTTACTTCTTCTCGGAATCCACCTCTGCTAACCCTTCCTCAACCTGGTGAGTGAGAAGGGGTCAGTCTCGTCGTTACTTCCTAAGGTCTTTGCCCTAGGCAAACTTCTTACTAGAACATTATTAGGGGAAATGCCTTCCTAGCATGAAAGTCGTTCTCGCTTTCTGGTCTTAAATAATCATCCTTACTAAAACACGTTATTCGGGTTCCTAGCTTAGACAAAAGCCGTTCTCGCTTTTATCCTCAATACTTTAGTCCTTAACAGTTTATAGAAGTTCTCTACTTCTATCTTAACTTATACACACACATACTAGGGACCACCGCGTTAAGTATCGCCGTCCGGTGTCCCTATCCTCAAGGCAATGGTACTGCGTTACGTATCGCCGTCCAGTCCATGCCCAGTCAACTACTGCGTTACGTCTCGCCGTCCAGTAGTGATCCGACCATCTACCGCGTCCAGTAGTGGCCCAACCGCCCGGGGGTTCAATTACCATCAACCATACACAACACACACACATAGCACAACGCGTGCCTCCACCTTAAGTAGGCGGTGGGATGCCTCACACACATAATCGTGCTTACTTGAAAATTTAAATAACATAACTGAATTAAAAAGGCATAAACTAAAAGACCTCGACGGAGATTTTACCCCCTTTACACTCACCTCGAAAAGACGACTCTTCTTAATTGACGGTTGACCCACGTCATCCTCCGAAACCCCATGCTCCAACTCCTCATGCTTCGCTTCCTCTTGCATTTCCTCCTATTAGATATTTAGGCAAAACTTAACTCACTTACCTCCAAACGTAACTAACCAAACGACCTTCAATTTGGTTAATTTCAATCCCACTCTCCTCCATTTAATCTTTCCTAAGGTTCCCCATAAAATTCTGGAAAATTACCTTTTTGCTCCAAACTGGAAAATTTACCAATTGATCCTCGAAATTCCCAGGTTTTACAATTCGGCCCCAAATTTACAGAATTGCTCAATTCAGTCCTCTAGGCCAATTTCCACTTTCTGATTTAACATTTCAGACCAAAAGGCCTATTTCAATTCAGTACCCCAAAACTTCGCCAATTACGAATTAATTCCTGTCATGGTAAATTACGGATTGACACCCAATCTTCCTCAAAATTCCCAAACCGCCCTTGATCTCCAAAACGATGGGAAGAGGAACTCACCTCCTTGACGTTACCGACGCCGTCGGTATCCCGGCTCTGGCCGCCTTCGTCCTTCTCCGGCCCCTCCTCCGGGTCCTCTCGGGCAACGTCTCGTCAACGGCCGCCATCTCCGAGAGTCCCCGCCGCCGTCCAACCCACCTTCGACCTCCCTTCTCCGGCCGCAGTTCGGAGGGAAGTGACGGATTGCCGATACTACTCGTCGTTTGGGTGGGTAAGCATTTGGCCTCACCGACGTTTCCATGCTATCCTTCCCGCCGCCAACGTCAGAGTTGACAGCAAAGCTTCTCGCCGTCGTCAAGTTTCCGGGCTTCTTCTTGCGTCCCCGAGGTACTACCCTCGTTCGGATCCACCTTGCTCCTCTTCCTATTGGTGCCGGCTCCATCTAGCCTTTCCAGGGACAAAATCTCGCTCCTCTCCGTCCTCTGCTCTCTCTTCGGTTCCCTTTAACTTTCTCTACTCCCTTTTGTTTCTTGATTTTTGCCCAACTGTAACGGAAAGGGCTGAGGCGAAATTGCCTCCCATAAATCCTAATTCATTGAATTTCAATCACACCCACTAATAAACGATCATTAAACTCCTAATTAACCCCCCCTGAACCCGCCATTTTTTTTTTATCACCGCTGCTGCTTGCCTCTTCCGCTTCCGGTCGAATTCCCCAGAGAAGCAAGAGCTTCTTTCTTTCCTTCGGCTCCAGCCTGTCTTTTCCTCTGTCATTTACACCACGGGCTTAGGCCCATCTTCTTTCTTATTTCCTCTGGGCCGCCAGCCAGCCTCCTCTTTTTTTTCTTTTCTTCTTCTTCTCTGACCCGGCCCAAGGCCAGGGCTAAACCTGGCCCACTCGGCCCCTCTTCTTCTCTTCCTTCCTTCCCTCTCCTCTCAACTCTCATCCCCATGGGCTTAAGCCCAATTCCATTCCTTTCTTCCTCCCTTGGCCGCCCATGACCTGGCCCAGTTCGGCCCTATTAGAGACCATAAACAAAAACAGTCAACCCAAAGCCCACTGACCTAGACCCTTGATTGGGTCTTGATTACAAAATGCAATCCACATCCGTAACTTCATCGTTTTACATCGAAATTCGACCCCGTTCGAACCAATAGTTCCGGTATTTAATCCTCCTCAATTCTACGATGAAATTTGATGAATTACCCAAGGGTAAAATAGTCATTTTGACCCTTAGAAAGAGCGGGGTGTAACATTTCCTCCACCCTTATAAAAATTTCGTCCTCGAAATTTGATCGGACTCATCCTTCCATAGTCCTCATTCTCGTGCTTCCTTGTCTCAATAATTCACTCTTGATATATGATCCTCAATGATGACCGCTGCTTGTCTCGCCTTGTCTACCTCACTTCTTATTTTTCCTCTTGGCCACAAAAGATATTCTTCCTAACTCGTTAGCATCGAGTAGTTTTGAGTGGCTACTTGTCCTTTTAAATCCTCGAACTTGCACCGCGGAACAAAATTTCAATTCAATTGATGGGTCCGGCTTATTTAGTACTTGCTGTTGGACCTTAAATCGAAATCGAGGTATCACATTTCCTCCCCCCTTAAGAAAAATTTCGACCTCGAAATTTGTCCCTTACGACTTTCCCAAGCCTCGTGCCTAACATCGTCTATCTCGTTGAATGGCTCCTCCCTTCCAACACTTGTCACCGGCTCCTTGAAGACTTGTCGGACTCCTTAAGACTTATTCTAATTCCTACTTATATGCTCCCATCGTTACTCAAAGTCTAACTTTCCACTTCCCCCTGGGGTCACACCCTAAGCTCGATCATCCTGATCTTAGCGAATCCTCTTTGCATCCCTTCCTCTCGACAATGTCCGCCATTTGTCATAACTCCTTGGCCATTTCCTGTCGACGTACTAGATACTCGGCCCCGTCCTGAACCTTATTATGATAAGCTCACACCCCCTAGGATCGGAGATGCCTTGATCCTTCTCTTCTCACTCATCAACGGGTTTCACTAAACGATCCCTCTAAGAACCAGCTACTTCTCCTTCCCAAGACGTATCATAACCCCATAGGGCATCCTAACGTTATTTCCTTATCATGATTAGAGTATACTGGAGATTCTAAAAATTCCTCAAAAGACTTTGACTCGTTTGGCCAAACTTTTAAATGACACTCCCAGTTTTCCTTTCCTTTAAAAACTGAACCCTTGAAAAAACCAGATCGCCACTCCAATATTCCTTGGAGGCCAAGGAACAGAGGAGTGCCGGCTCTGATACCAAAATGAAACGTCCCGACTCTTTTTGAAACCAAACCATAACTCGAACCGAAAACCGGTTACTCCGGAGCAACCCAAACCACTTTTAAAATAACAACCTGACTTTATTTATTAATTTCAAATCAAAAAGCCCCAACACTTGAGCAAATACTCAATCTCAAACACTTAAAACAACTTAACACAGCATCTTGAACCTTGAATCTCCAGTACATATACTCATAACCATAAACATAAAACAACTATCAAACTTTAACTATACTCTTCAACCAGCTCCTTGACGTCTCATCATCGGTACTGGCACGACCGCTTGCCTCATCTTACTTCTTCTCGGAATCCACCTCTGCTAACCCTTCCTCAACCTGGTGAGTGAGAAGGGGTCAGTCTCGTCGTTACTTCCTAAGGTCTTTGCCCTAGGCAAACTTCTTACTAGAACATTATTAGGGGAAATGCCTTCCTAGCATGAAAGTCGTTCTCGCTTTCTGGTCTTAAATAATCATCCTTACTAAAACACGTTATTCGGGTTCCTGGCTTAGACAAAAGCCGTTCTCGCTTTTATCCTCAATACTTTAGTCCTTAACAGTTTATAGAAGTTCTCTACTTCTATCTTAACTTATACACACACATACTAGGGACCACCGCGTTACGTATCGCCGTCCGGTGTCCCTATCCTCAAGGCAATGGTACTGCGTTACGTATCGCCGTCCAGTCCATGCCCAGTCAACTACTGCGTTACGTCTCGCCGTCCAGTAGTGATCCGACCATCTACCGCGTCCAGTAGTGGCCCAACCGCCCGGGGGTTCAATTACCATCAACCATACACAGCACACACACATAGCACAACGCGTGCCTCCACCTTAAGTAGGCGGTGGGATGCCTCACACACATAATCGCGCTTACTTGAAAATTTAAATAACATAACTGAATTAAAAAGGCATAAACTAAAAGACCTCGACGGAGATTTTACCCCCTTTACACTCACCTCGAAAAGACGACTCTTCTTAATTGACGGTTGACCCACGTCATCCTCCGAAACCCCATGCTCCAACTCCTCATGCTTCGCTTCCTCTTGCATTTCCTCCTATTAGATATTTAGGCAAAACTTAACTCACTTACCTCCAAACGTAACTAACCAAACGACCTTCAATTTGGTTAATTTCAATCCCACTCTCCTCCATTTAATCTTTCCTAAGGTTCCCCATAAAATTCTGGAAAATTACCTTTTTGCTCCAAAGTGGAAAATTTACCAATTGATACTCGAAATTCCCAGGTTTTACAATTCGGCCCCAAATTTCCAGAATTGTTCAATTCAGTCCTCTAGGCCAATTTCCACTTTCTGATTTAACATTTCAGACCAAAAGGCCTATTTCAATTCAGTACCCCAAAACTTCGCCAATTACGAATTAATTCCTGTCATGGTAAATTACGGATTGACACCCAATCTTCCTCAAAATTCCCAAACCGCCCTTGAGCTCCAAAACGATGGGAAGAGGAACTCACCTCCTTGACGTTACCGTCGCCGTCGGTATCCCGGCTCTGGCCGCCTTCGTCCTTCTCCGGCCCCTCCTCCGGGTCCTCCTCGGGCAACGTCTCGTCAACGGCCGCCATCTCCGAGAGTCCCCCGCCGCCGTCCAACCCACCTTCGACCTCCCTTCTCCGGCCGCAGTTCGGAGGGAAGTGACGGATTGCCGATACTACTCGTCGTTTGGGTGGGTAAGCATTTGGCCTCACCGACGTTTCCGTGCTATCCTTCCCGCCGCCAACGTCAGAGTCGACAGCAAAGCTTCTCGCCGTCGTCAAGTTTCCGGGCTTCTTCTTGCGTCCCCGAGGTACTACCCTCATTCGGATCCACCTTGCTCCTCTTCCTGTTGGTGCCGGCTCCATCTAGCCTTTCCAGGGACAAAATCTCGCTCCTCTCCGTCCTCTGCTCTCTCTTCGGTTCCCTTTAACTTTCTCTACTCCCTTTTGTTTCTTGATTTTTGCCCAACTGTAACGGAAAGGGCTGAGGCGAAATTGCCTCCCATAAATCCTAATTCATTGAATTTCAATCACACCCACTAATAAACGATCATTAAACTCCTAATTAACCCCCCCTGAACCCGCCATTTTTTTTCACCACCGCTGCTGCTTGCCTCTTCCGCTTCCGGTCGAATTCCCCAGAGAAGCAAGAGCTTCTTTCTTTCCTTCGGCTCCAGCCTGTCTTTTCCTCTGTCATTTACACCACGGGCTTAGGCCCATCTTCTTTCTTATTTCCTCTGGGCCGCCAGCCAGCCTCCTCTTTTTTTTCTTTTCTACTTCTTCTCTGACCCGGCCCAAGGCCAGGGCTAAACCTGGCCCACTCGGCCCCTCTTCTTCTCTTCCTTCCTTCCCTCTCCTCTCAACTCTCATCCCCATGGGCTTAAGCCCAATTCCATTCCTTTCTTCCTCCCTTGGCCGCCCATGACCTGGCCCAGTTCGGCCCTATTAGAGACCATAAACAAAAACAGTCAACCCAAAGCCCACTGACCTAGACCCTTGATTGGGTCTTGATTACAAAATGCAATCCACATCCGTAACTTCATCGTTTTACATCGAAATTCGACCCCGTTCGAACCAATAGTTCCGGTATTTAATCCTCCTCAATTCTACGATGAAATTTGATGAATTACCCAAGGGTAAAATAGTCATTTTGACCCTTAGAAAGAGCGGGGTGTACAGCCTTTGAGAAGAGTGATTCCGAGTTGAAGAGCCTGCACTGCACTCCCCTCATCACACGCCTGGTCGCCTACTTTGGGCTTTGACTGCAGGGGTGCACAGAGCAGGGGAGCACCAGTGTCTTCGGCAGAGAGACGATTAGTCGCATGCACCTGCTGCGTGAGAACCGCGGCATCTTGTGGATCGAAGGGTTTCCGGAACCTCAGATCCCAGAGGAGGACCAGCTAGAGGACCAGCCAGAGGACCAGGAGGATGAGGCTGTTGATCATGTGGAGCCCGAGAAGGTGGATGATGCTGCTGCCCCTCGCCCCACCACCTTCGAGTACGGGGGTGGCAGCTCCGCTTTCCCCGGGAAGGACTACTTCACCCACCAGTTCGAGCATCTACGTATCCGAACCAGCAGATCCTTGACCAGCAGCAGTATGCGGCTCACCAGGCCGAGTACCAGAACCGGATGGCTGCTTATGATGAGAGCCTAGACATGATGGCGACCCAGCAGGGGGTGACACTGGCTCATATCGAGCGAGAGAAGGCTCGATCTAGGCGCATGCAGGAGGTCCAGCAGCACCTGCTCTAGCTGCTACCGGGCGAGCAGCCAGTCTGGAGGACTCCCTGAGAGGACTTTCCACTTCCACCTCCCCCAGCTGATGGTGATGACGGTGATGACGCTTTCATGGACGACATCGACCTGGATAACCTTGGCGACGAGTAGGTTGTACTCGTTGCCCCTCTGAGTGTGTTTTCGTTTTAGACTTTTGTGTGTTTGCTCCATGTGTGCGGAGCTTGAACTTAGTGTGTCGTTTGTTTTTCTTTTTCTTTTCCTTTTGTGGATTGTTTATTTTGTAGCCGTCTGGGCTACTGATCCCTAACGCACAGTGTGCTAGTGTGTTCTTGATGTTCGATTCGTGCAGAACTGTCCATCTTCCCGTTTGTTTCTCGCTGACTGGTCCACTTCCAGTCCCCCGGCAGTATTTCAATCCGGTAACATCGTTCCCCTTATCTCTCCCTCTACTCCATTGAGGGCAATGACGTGCTTAAGTGGGGGGTGCTTTGTATTGGTTGGAATCTATATATGTGTGCTTGGAGCCTAGTCCGCTGTCCGAATCTTACGATTTAAGAGCTCCAAGTACTGTTGTTTGATCATATTGGCACTGTGTTGTGATTGATGAATTGAATGGTTTTCGGATTGATGCATGACAGCTTGATTGTGACTAGGACAGCTTATAATGATGACTGAGACGTGCAGTAGAGTTGTGTAGGGGTTCAGTTTTTCAACTGTTTGCTTACCAACTGTGACCTGGATTGATCACTTGTTCTTGACGGTCGTTTATGCACCTAGTTCAGGGAATCATAATGAGAGATAGAGCATATTGGTAGCCATGTGAGATTTGAGCCTGCTCGTTTCTTTCTTGCGTGATACATCCCTCTTCCATGATGTATAGCATTCACGTTGTCACTAGCTAAGATGATGGAGGCATAGGATTAGCCCACGACCAAATTGACTGTCCTGATGTGTCATATCCTTTTGCATCTTTTAGAAGGTTCCACAGAGTGGTTTTTACATGTTTTCTGTTGTTTCTGCTAAATTTAATGTGAGGGTTGGAGGTAATGCTTAAAAGTTGGGCATGTGTTCGAAATATGTGCAGAAGTGGTGGTTCTCTTAAGTAATGAAAAGAAAATGAAAGAAAAACAAGAAAAAAAAAATGAAAGCAAAAGAGAGCCACTACCAAAAATCTGAATAGTGCCCAGTAAGTAGTGTTTCCTAGCAGTCTGGCTTGGAAATGCTGACTTTTATATAACCTCCTTCGCTCTTGTGCTTTTGAGAATTTGATTAATGCAGAATGGCAGGAAGGAAATACTGGTTTGTTTGACTGTGACTGTGTGGGTTTGGAAATGTGGAACCTTGTGCTATGAATACTTCCACCACCTAAAAGGCCTTTTCCCCATGTCCAAGACCCTAGCTAGTCATTTGAACCTGTGTCTAAGACCTCCAGATTAGTTAGTGGTGACACCCCATATGTGAACTCTAGCATTTAGAGGCTGCCATCATGGTGAAGAGATGTTAGGGAATGAGAGAATAAGCATGCGCATTTTTCGCATCAAATTGTCCTGACCCCACTGGTCGAGAGTGAGCGATTCATTTTTCATATTCTATATACTCTTGTACCCCGGTGAGGACCTAGATTGCTCGGTCTCTATTCAGATGTCTTGAGTTTTGTGCATGAGGTGACTGTCTTGAGTAAGTGGTTGAGTCAAGTCTAGGTTGGTTGGTGAACAGAAGGGAGACTCTTCCTTTACTCGATTTTGCTGCACTCGAATGTCCTTTGTGGTGGTTGCCCAGATTGCTAGTGAAGTTGTTCATGTGTCGATGTTGAGAACCTGTACGATTCACGTGTTCTGTGCCTTTATGACTTGTCCCCAATGTTGGTATGATTGAAAATGTGAGCTTACCTTGTGTCTGACTTGGTTTGCTTGGAGACAAGCAAACGGTTAAGTGTGGGGGAGTTTGATAGACTGTTAATTGCACATGTTTTTACCCCTATCCTTACACCGTTTGAGATTTTAATTCTCGTGTTTTAGGCCGATTTCACGCTAGGCTGTGCTTGTTTGTGATATTTCAAGTCCTAGTACGTGAATGGAGGCTTGGGAGCGAGTTTGGGGGGATTGGACGAAGATCGGATGCGTGGCGAGGCGCCGAGGAAGCCACACGGGCATTCCTGGAACCCACACGGCCGTGCAAGTCACCCTTGTGGCCGTGTGGTTTGTGCCGAGAGCAAACACGGGCATGGTGGAATTTCCACACGGCCGTGTGACCCTGGCCGTGTGGGAAGCCTGAAGTTCGATTAATTGAGACGCAGCGTTTTGGAAGCCACACGGGCAACTGGGTAAGCCACACGGCCGTGTGGCCTGCCCGTGTGAGTCGGGAAAATCTGGGTTTAACCCAATTTCGAGCCACAAGTGAGAGAATCGACCTTTTGGAGCAAAGACAGAGCCCTAGAGAGAGAAAGTGCGAAGAACTCATCCTAAGAGTGGTTTTGGAGCTGGGTTTCATCAAATCAAGCTTGGAGATCATCATAGGAGTGATAATCATCATCACAGAGCAGATTCTTCCCATTGTTATGAGTATGAATGCTTTGTATCCTGTTTTCCCCTCTTTCTCTATTGAGTAGAACTTTCTCTCACTTGGGTATGAAGAACCCTAGTTCCATGTGTTAGGGATTTTGATTGTAATGACTTGGGATTGTTACACTGCTTGATTATAATCGAATGATGCATGATTCATTGAATTGATTGAAGTCTGATCAGCTTTTCTTGATTTCTGCTGCAACCTGAGATAGATAGAATCTGATTAGGTTGTTAGAGCTACATCATTCGGTAGTAGTGGATTGGCTATACGAGAGTTAGTCAATCTGCTGCTTTGTACTGGAATCCAATTCCAGTAGTGGAGTTCTGTGTTCATAGCCTCAGCTTTCTATCCCGGTGAAGACTAGTCGTCTGCCGGGTAGTTTGACTGAGAGGGCTTGGTCAGCTTAAGAGATTCCAAACTACTGTCGGATCTTCCGTAGTTTAATCAACAGTAAATCAACCCAGGGTAATTACAATTGAGACCTAACTAAGGAGCTAGGGGGACTCATTCCCGAGTGACTCTTCCTTGACTTCAGAAAACCGAACCATTTCCTGCTTTTTACTGCTTTTACTTTAAACAACAATCACTCAACTTAGGTTGCTAGATAATAGATATTCACGGAGTAAGCAGTTGATCTAGACCCCGGGTTGATAATAGAACTTGCTATTTTACTGCATTCCCTCACTGCGATTACACTTTGTCGCAGTTTGGTGTTGTGTTTTACCGTGTCATATATCTTCCTTAGTCACTTCTTCTCTTCCATCCTTGCCTAATACATCAGCTTGCATTCCAGTCAACATTCCCATTCCTTCACAAATCCCATCTCTACCAGATGTTCAATCGAGCAGTAGTATGCCCATTAGGCGTTCTGATAGGATTACGGTTCCTCCCATGAAACTTAGTGATTATATTAGACCTAAGGTTAACACTAAGTATCCTCTCTCCCAAGTTATTTCTTATGATAGGTTATCTCCTAATTATCGACGATTTATTATGGCTATCAGCAATGAGACAAAACCAGCTACCTACACGGAAGCTGCCAAGGATCCAAGGTGGGTAGAGACTATAGATTTAGAAATCCAAGCATTGGCCAATACCAATACTTGGACTCTAACTCCACTTCCTCCAGGTAAGCATGCAATAGGTAACAAATGGGTGTTCCGTATTAAGTTTAAACCTGATGACGGCATAGAAAGATATGAAGCTAGGTTAGTTGCCAAGGGTTACACTCAAACCCCGAGTCTAGACTATTTGAAAACTTTTTCCCCAGTAGCAAAACTCACTTCTGTTCTGGCTTTGCTTGCTTTAGCCTCCATTAGAAATTGGCATGTACAGCAATTAGATGTAAATAACGCTTTTTTTGCATGGTGATTTAGTTGAAGAGGTCTTTATGAAGCCTCTTCCATGCTTATATTTACCTTCCAAGAATCTTGTTTGCAGGCTTAATAAATCGTTATATGGTTTAAAATAGGCTAGCTGACAATGGGATCACAAAATCACTCAATTTTTTATTTATGTTGGTTATACACAATCTAAGGCAGACTATTCTTTGTTTACCAAATCTACTATGGGTAAATTTGTTGTTGTGTTATTCTATGTAGATGATGTGATCTTAGCATGTGATGATTTAGAATCTCTCAACTTGTTAAAATATCAGCTAGATGATGCATTCACAATAAAGGATCTAGGACCCTTGAAATATTTTCTAGGGCTAGAAATTGGCCGCACTACTGCTGGTTTTTCTATTTGCCAAAGGAAATATGCACTTGACTTACTTAATGATGCAGGTTTACTTGCTGCAAAACCAGCTGCCACACCTCTTGTCGTTGGAGGTCAGCTCTCTACAAGTAATGGTGAACCACTTTCTGACCCTGAAACTTATCGTAGATTTGTAGGTCATTTATTGTAATTATGTCATACTCGTCCTAATATTGTGTATGCGGTTCATCATCTTACCCAATTCATGAGTGCTCCTACTAATGTTCATCTTAAATTTGCTTATAGAGTCCTTAGGTATCTTAAGAATAACCAATGACAAGGTCTCTTTTCCTATAGTGATTAATCCATTAAGCTTACTGGTTTTTCTGATAGTGATTGGGCAAGCTGTCCAAATTCTCGTCGTTCTGTAAATGGTTACTATGTGTTTCTTGGTGATTCCGTTATCAGTTGGCGATAAAATAAATAGTCTACTGTTTCCAGATCATCAACTGAAACCAAATACCGAGCCATGACAGATTTAACTTGTGAGGTACAATGGTTGCACTATATATTTCAATATTTAGGTGTTTCGTTTACTACTACTACTTTTTTATTTTGTGATAACCAATCTACCATGCGTTTAGCTGAAAATCCAGTAGCACATGAGCGAACAAAGCATATTGAGATAGATAGCCACATTATTCGTGATCGTATCTTAACGGTTTGATAAAGGTATTGTTTGTTAATAGTGATAACCAACTAGCTGATATTTTCACCAAGTCTTTGGCTAGTGTTGTGTTTGCAGAACTCATCTCCAAGCTGAATCGTGTGGATATTCACGCTCCAGCTTGCAGGGGGTGTTGGAGGACTCAAATGTAACGAATTAGTAGTATCAAAACCGATTTGTATTGTTTGTTTATTGTAGTATTTTTTTAGTTATTTTACTGGTATAAGAGCCTGGGGGAAGGGTTTGTCTAAATCTTCTTACTTATTATTAGTTGAGAGATGGGTACCCCATGGTTAGATCCTAGCTGAGTCCTTTGTGAGAGAGTTGTAAGACCGTCTTTGGCCGTTAATCTATCTCACCTGTAAGTTAGATCCTACCTTTGTTTACCTTCTTTCCTCTAGTCATGAGTTCGATTTTTAGACCTTCCTCTTCTTCCTCTAATTCTGACATCACCGGGAACCGTGTGATCAACCAAGAAGAAATTAATTTTGAAACTGTTAGTAAAGAAATTGATAATTGGCAAATTCCTAGGATTGCCCAAAAGGAAATTTATGAGCAAAGCAAATTTAACTTCCTCAATAAAATGGATTATACCATCAAAACCGAAGAAAGAGATATTCATCTTTTCAATGATTATGAAACTATCAAACTTTTGTCTCAAAATTCTATTCAACAACACAAAAAGAAGTACAACTATATCCATATTGGGTTAGTTCAAGTAGGGATTAAGCCTCTATCCAAAGAAGGTCTTAATACTGCTATTTTAATGGTTTTACGAGATTGTCGGTTTCTTGAGTTTAACGACTCTTTACTTGGAACTGTTGAATCCATTCTTTGTAATGGCCCAATTTACTTCAATTGTTTTCCAAACTTTACTGTCTCTCTTCATGACAAAAATATTTTAGATGTTTTAAGCCTACAAATAAAAACTTTTAACTATAAAATCCAACAAGGATCTTTACCAATCTCTTTGGTTTACCGCTGACACTATAAAGCTATGAAATCTGCTTTCTCTTCTAAAGCTCTTCAATATGGTACAAAAGGAGAAACTATACTTTGGCAAACTGATTTAACTCGTACTAACACTGTTACTCCCAAAACTATCAAATGGGGAGAAGTTACTCTTCCTACAGAAAAGACCCTTGAAGGAGCTACCATTCCCAAAAGCATCGACAATCGTCAGGTTAATCAAATTACTCAACATCTTGATGGTACAGTTAACATCTCTTTTGCTAGGAACTCCATTTCTAGCATTTCTGATATAGACCCTGAATTGACAGACGATGCTCGACAGCGCATGAATACTTTTCTTAGAAGCCAATCTTGTAGAAATCTTTCTCCCATACCTACACCCACTCGACATACCTTCTCTACACTCAACTATGATCTACGAGGAATCAACAACTCCAACAACATACCTCAGCCAGTTTATACTCCACCACCTCCCACAACTCTTTTTCCAAATATAAATACCTCGAGAACACCAAATATGTCTCCTACTGCCTCACAAGCTGCATTTCCTGAAGAAGAAATCCCTTCTGCTCTTGATGTCATTAAACAAGAGTTCAAAATCAACAAAGAATTTCTTCGCCATGATTTCTATTCCCAACGAAACCGTTTTAAACGCGAGCAATTTTTTACTGATTACTCTAAAGAAGAACGTGTACTTATACAAAACTCTTTCTATGATTATCTCAATAATATACGAGAACACCATTCTTTCTTTAATTGGTTCGAACAAGTCTTTTCTCAATCTTCGATAAATGTTCAAACCAAGCCTATGACTTGGTTAACTACTAATAACTCTAAGATCCAATCTATTCACCCCCCTAATGCTCCTGTTAATTTTTCTTATTATGGAACAACAGTTCAAGCCTCTCCTTTTAAATTAAAACGAGAAAATAGTGATCATGTCAAAGGCGAAGATATTCGACGTCTGATTGAACAAAACAATTATACAAACCGATTTCTTCAGACATTAGGAGATAAACTTACTAATGTTGAAATCAGTCTACCTCTGTCTTTTGCGTCTACTTCAAATACTCTTATTCCTCCTTCCAACAAACTTAATTCCCCCATTTTCAAACCTTTTGAAGTTTCTAAAGAATCTAGTCTTGAATTTAAGCTTGAAATAGAAAAACGTCTTAAACAACTTTCTACACAACTATCCACTTCTAAGACTCCTTATATTTCAGACTCAAAATCCACGAGCAACGAGGATCAAATCGTCGATGACTCAGCCGAAGTAATTCAAGACCTAGAAGGTCATATTGAAACAGAAATCAATCGTCTCCGATGGAATCAACCCTCTGCATCTAAGATGTATTACCCACGTCCCACAACACCTGATTTAGCTCTCGAAGAGAAACCCACCATTATCCAAAATAAATACAACTCCAATTCTATTTATGAATGGAATCTTGATGGATTTTCAGAATATCAAATTTTGAACCCCCTTCAACAAATGACCATGGTAGCTAATGCTTACAAAACTCAAAATCAAACTTCTGATTACGCTATAGCTGAACTACTTATAGCCGGCTTTGCTAGTCAATTAAAGGGTTGGTGGGATAATATCTTAACCGCGGAAGACCAGAGAACTATTTTTACAGCTGTCAAATGTGATTCTTCTGGAACTCCTATTTTGGACTCCAATAATCAATCTTCTCAAGATGCAGTTGCATCCCTGATTTTTGCCATTTCAAAACATTTTATTGGAGATCCTTCACATCTTAAAGATAAAAATGCCGAACTACTTTCTAATCTTCGTTGTAAAAAGTTTCATGACTTCCGATGGTACAAAGATACCTTTTTAACTAGGGTTATGCAAAGAGAAGATGGTAATCAACCATTTTGGAAAGAAAAGTTTTTAGCCGGTTTACCCCGTCTCTTAGGAGATAAAATCCGAAACAAAATCGCAACTTACTTACGGAGAACTTATTAGCTTTATACAAAAAGAAGGATTACAAATTTGCAATGATTTAAAACTTCAAAAACAAATCAAACGCGAACAAAAACTAACTCGAAAAGAACTAGGATCTTTTTGTGCTCAGTTTGATGAATCTTATTCAAAAATTTCTTCCAAATCTAACTGTGAGGATTGTAGCACCAAACCTCATAAAAAACATCGCGATCGTCCCTACCGATCTTTTAAAACCACGAATCAAAAATCTCATTTCTCTAGGAATCCCCGCCCAGATAAGGGACCACAATCTAACAATGAAAATAAAAACATTACTTGTTTTCGTTGTGGAAAAACAGGTCATATTTCCAAATATTGTTGTATAAAAAAGAAGCTCAATGAGCTTAATCTTGATGAAGAGATTCATGACAAAATCAATAATCTTTTTCTCCAACACTACTCTTCTCATGAGGATTCTTCTTCTTCTGATGATGATGATGATGATGAGAATCTTCAGGCCTTACAATTTGATGACATCGATGAAAGTTCTGAATCTTCTATCAATGTTTTAACCAAAGATCAAGAGCTTATCTTAGATCTGATCAATAATATTGATAATCCTCATCTCAAAGAAAAATATTTGAAAAAGCTTCATGAGCACATGGAGAAACCTCCTGTGACTATTCCACCTACCAATCCCTTTCATCAAGGTTCGACGTATAGTGTCAAAGATATCCTTTCTCGACATAATAATAACGATTTCCACAATCCTTCTCTTCCTGACTTCCAAAAGGAATTGGATATTGTTAAGAAAGAAATTCAACAATTACGAAAGTTACAAAATAGTGATCATGAGATATTACAAACTTTAATAGCTCTCAAACCTTTAGAAGAGCCATCAACATCTAGCCCCGATAACTTTTTCGATGAAACTCCTCATGCAACCAACAGTTTAGAAACAGAGGAAACGCTAACTGATGACGATTTTCTATGTTTTTTATCTACCATTACTACCCAAAAATGGTATGTTATCATTAATATTCAGGTTTCTTCTGATTTTACTTTAAGCACAGTGGCCCTTCTTGATACAGGAGCAGACATGAACTGCATCCAAGAAGGATTAATTCCAACTAAGTACTATGAAAAGACCCTCGAGCGTCTATCTACCGCTAACTCTCAACCTCTTCAAATACAATATAAACTTTCTAATGCTTTAATTTGTCATCAAAATGTTGAATTCAAAACTCCTTTTATCCTAGTTCGTGACATGCAACAAAAGGTGATCTTAGGGACACCTTTTCTAAATCTTCTAAAACCTTTTACCGTCACCGACCAAGGAATTAACACTGTTGTGTTAGGCAACAATTTTGAATTCTCATTTCTCCAAAAACCAAAAGTTCGAAACCTCAATGTTTTACGACGTTCTTCTATAAAATATGTACACCATATAATTCGTTGTAAAACTAATCAAATACTTATTTGCATGATGAGATACATTTTCAGCAAATCTTACAACAGCTTTCTCAACCCCTTTTGCAAAAACGAATCAACTCTTTAAAAGAGCACATTGAAAGCTCTATTTGGGCTGATACACCCAATGCTTTTTGGCATCAAAAACAACATCAGGTTGATCTTCCTTACGAAAAAGATTTCAATGAAAATCTCATTCCCACCAAGGCTAGGCCTATCCAAATGAATTCGGACCTTGAAAAACATTGTCGACAAGAAATTAAAGAATTGCTCAAAAAGGGCCTTATCAGATCTAGCCAATCCCCTTGGAGTTGTTCTGATTTCTATGTCATTAATAATGCAGAAAAGGAACGTGGCGTTCATCGTCTTGTTATAAACTACAAACCGTTGAATAAGGCTCTGAAATGGATTAGGTATCCTATCCCCAACCAAAAGGATCTACTCCAGAAACTTTCACAGTCACTAATATTTTCTAAATTTGACATGAAATCCGGATTTTGGCAAATCCAAATCAAAGAAACAGACCGCTATAAAACTGCTTTTACCGTTCCCTTTGGCCAATATGAATGGAACGTCATGCCATTTGGTTTGAAAAATGCTCCCTCAGAATTTCAAAGAATTATGAATCAAATATACTCTCCTTATTTTGATTTCATAATAGTTTATATTGATGATGTGCTGGTTTTTTCTTCGTCCATTGACCAACATTTCAAACATCTTAATCTATTTCTTGAAGTCACTCGACGTAACGGTCTGGCTGTCTCTAAACCAAAACTTTGTCTTTTTCAAACTAAGATACGTTTTTTGGGTTACTACATTAGTCAAGGAACAATTGTTCCAATAGAAAGATCGCTTCAATTTGCAGATAAATTTCCTGATCAAATTTTAGACAAAAATCAATTACAACGGTTCCTGGGTAGTTTAAACTATGTCCTTGACTTTTATCCCAACATCAATCTTCTTTGTAAACCTCTCCATGATAGATTGAAAAAGAGTCCCCCAAGAAAAAGTAGACTTGTTTTTCTTCCAAGAATCAACAATTTAGGTTTGAGAGGGCGGAGAGAAAGGAGGAGATGGATGGTCGTAGTGGGCGATGGGGAGATGAAAGAGGGAACATAAAAAAGAATGGCGGGGAAAGTCAAGGATAGAAAGGGAAAGTGGTGTTGTAGGCGTGGGGAGAGAGGAAGAAGAGTTGAAGAAGATTGTAAGGATTTGGAGAAGAAGAGCTCGACAATGGTGAGCTCGATGAGAGGAAGAAGAAGAAACAAGGTTTAGGGGTTGGAGTTTTTGTTTACTGATTCATAATAATTCTCCCGTACATCCAAAAGTTCATAAGTACTAAACAACTAACAAAAATAATCAAGACTAGTATTTTGGATTGGGTTTAGGTGCTCGGCCATACCTCCTGGGTAACCCGATACTCTCAAAAATATCCTCCTCTACAAGAGTACTTGTGCTCAAGGTCTAAGTCTGGAAAACGCTTGCAGAGCTCCTCCGTCGACTCTTATGTAGCTTCTTTGGGTGGTAAGTGCTGACACTACATCAATGTCTCGGTTGTCATCTTCCCACCTCGTCGAACTCATCGTGTCGGTAAGTGCTGACACTGCAACTTCAAGTCGCAATTGTCCGATATCGAGGGATTTGGGCTCGGTTCTTGCAGTATGGCTCCCCGATATTTCTTTAAGAGAGAAACATGAAAAATTAGGATGAATCTTCGACCATTCTGGTAGTTCCAACCTGTACGCCACTCGCCTCACTTGTGCTACCACCTTGTATGGACCGAAGTAGCATGCCGCCAGTTTCTTATAAGCTCTACGGAACACGGATGACTGACGCTATGAATGTAGTCACAAAAACACCCAATCACCCTCCTGAAATTCCACATCCCGTCGTCCAACATCCACTAGTGGCTTAGTGCGGTTGCTCGCCGTGGCCAACGCCGCCTTTAGCTGACCCAGTGCTTCATCCCCTGCGGCTAACCATTGATCGACGGTGTCGATTGGGTTGCCACCCATCTGTACTTCACTATAATTGGCGGTTCCCGCCCATATAGTGCCTGGAATGGGATCATTCCAATGGAGCGGTGATACATGGTGTTGTACCACAATTCTGCCCATGGCAGCATGGCCAACCACTTTTGCGACTGTTGATGAGCAAAACACTGGAGGTACTGCTCCATGCACTTTTTCACAATCTCGGTCTGGCCATCTGTTTTCGGATGGTAAGCTGAACTCATGTGTATCCTAGTCTTAGCCATGACGAAGAGTTCCTGCCAAAAGTTACACAAAAAGATAGAATCCCGATCGCTTACTATGGTCGATGGAATGCCATGATGTTTCACCACGCCCTGCACAAACATTTCCGCCACGATCTTCGCAGTATAAGGGTGCGCCAAGTAGGGCTGGCTATTTGGTCCGGGACTGTTTGGTTTTACCTGAAACCGGACCGTATAACCCGGACCGGGACTGGGACCGGATAGCAGACAATCCAATCTCATATTCGGGCATAGATTTGAGGTAAAAAACCGGATAAAGACCGGATAAGAGACCCCCAACATCTAAAATCAAGATCAAATTAGGACCGGACCGGATCAAGACTGGATTGTATCTAATCCAATCTTTGGTCCTTATATTCCCGAAAAGACCGGACTGGGACAGGATCAATTTGGTCCAATTTAACCGGACCGGACCGTATAGCCACCCCTAGCGCCAAGGCCATAAAATGTGCATACTTGGTTAACCTGTCAACCACCTCCAATAATGTTGTCTTTCCCCCAGATGGCGGTAACCCAATGATAAAATCCATACTCACATCTTCCCAAACGTGGTCCGGTACCGGCAACGGTTGCAACAACCCTGCTGGCCTCAAGCTCGAAACATTGACCCTTTGACACGTGTCGCATGAGGCGAAGTATTCGCGCACTACCTCTATCATGTGCGGCCAATAAAAGTGACCCCACACCCGGTGCAAGGTCCTTTCTGCGCCTGAGTTCCCTCCTGCCGGTGAGTCGTGAAATTCTTGCAAAATAGAGGCAACCAACAAGGAATGGGGAGGAAGACCCTCCGCCCCTTGAAAAAGACCAGTCCTTGACGGTAGCTATACCTGCCCGAACGTTGCGATAAGGAAATCTTGCGACAGCCCTAGAGATACTAGTTCTGCAGTACCGCCTCCCAAACTTCATCCCAAAAGCTGAATATCGACTGCGACACTGCATTCAGGACCGCCCCTCCCATGCTTCGTGACAACTCATCCGCCACTAAGTTCGTCGATCCCGGTTTATAGTGTATCTCGTAGTCGTAGCCGAGCAACTTTTAGATCCTTCTATGTTGATTGGGGGTTGGTATTCGTTGCTCCAAGAGATGCTTCAGGCTCAGGTGGTCGGTAAAGATATGTAATTTTTGGCCTAACAAATATGGTCGCCACATGTGCACGACAGTGATGATCGACTGCATCTCTTTTTGGTAAGTAGACCACGCTTCTTTTGATGGTAATAATGTACGGATCATATAAGCCATAGGGTGTTTGTTCTGAGATAGAATGTTGTTGATGTCATGGCCGACTGCAGTTTGCGAAAAGCCCCTTCCACTTCGACAATCCACTCGAATGCGCCCTTCTTAGTAAATTCGTCAGGGGTCTCGCGATGGTGCTTTAGTGGTGTATGAACTTCTGGTAGTAACCGGTGAGACCCAAAAACCTCGCATCTTAGTGACATTAGATAGTTTCGGCCAATCGAGCATTGCCTGAATCTTGGTCGGGTCAAGCTTGACACCTTATGAGATATGACATGGCCCAGATATTCCACTTCCTTCACCCCAAATGCGCATTTCGAAGCCTTCACAAAGTACTCCTCACGCAGTAAGACTACGAACACACCCTTCAGGTGTTCCAGATGCTGCTCCCACGTCTTACTATAGATCAAGATATCGTCGAAGAAGACTAGGACATGCTTGCAAAGGACCAGTCAAAAAATATCATTCATCGTGGCCTGGAATGTGGACGTCGCATTGCATAATCCGAAAGGCATTACCAGATACTCAAAATGTCCATTGTGTGTCCTGAATGTTTTTTTTATAATTGTGATAATGCATTAAAATAGGCGAAAAAGGAAAAGAGTACAACAAGGTGCCTTGGTCCACAAGAATTGAACCGAACGGCCAACCAACCAATAGGCAAAACGAGAAGAAAAGCAAAACCCAAATCACCAAAAAGACGAACAACAAAACCCAACTCAGTGGACCAAACCACTTATGTTGGGGGCCAACAGCGCAGTATACACAGAGAAACAGATCAACCCCATGAGGGAGCAAACAACACAGAACAACTAGCCCATCCTAAAGAACATACCAATCCCGTGCTACTGATCAAACCGCGACAGCCACCAATCTCCACGAAGCACGACACCGCCCCGGAAGAACCAGAAAACACGCGACAACGGATCCGCGAACAACACTAGAGACGCCTTACCCACTAAAAAGAACGTCGCTCCGAGTGCCCAATTAGACAACGAGTAGAGCATCTTTCAACCAGGTCTCTCCTTGCATTTTCTCCACCTTTCCATGTGGCACCAACCATTCCATCAAGATCCTTGCCGCTTTCTTGGCCACGACGAAGGCATTCGAAGCCTTCTCTTCAAAAGTACGTTGATTCCTCTCCAACCACACGCCCCTCCACACAGCGTGAAGAATGTAACCAGAAAACCATTCAACAATATTCTCGGGCGTGGACAGAGGGACAAATTTAACAATGGAGGCAATATCCCTCCCCCTAAGGCACAAGTCGAGCCTGTTTCTGCAGAGGAGTCTCCATACTTCTTTCAGAAAGTCGCATTCCACCAATAAATGAGGAATAGATTCAACCCCCCGATAGCAAAGATTACACCTATTCACCATCTTCCATCCACGCTTCATCAAGTTGTCGATAGTGAGAATCTTGTTTTGAAACACAAGCCACACTAAAAACACACTTTTCCCGTAATCACCGGCTTTCAGATATGCTTGGCCAGGAAATCTTGTACACCAACGAACATATCCTTCACAATATTCTTGTAGAAAGAGCTCAAAGAAAATTTGTCATTTTGTCAGGATTCCACACAATTCTACAAGGACTATAATTAAGATTAGACCACTCTAGATTTTTGAGAAAATTCAACAACTGCATTCTCTCTCTCTCAGCACCCCCTCTCAAAGAATATTTAAGATTAACAGACCAACTCACCATCCCACCTAAAAAAGAAGCCACGACGAAGAGTCTTGCATCGGAGTCGGCGGCAGGGACGGCGACGCGAGGAAACGATGTAGCCAACACCATCCTAGGGGACACAACGTCATGCCAAAACGAGTTTGAGGTACCATTCCCTGGATCCAACGAAGCAAACTTCCAGAAAAGATCACAAACCTTCGAGATATTTGCCCAGACCGAGTGGGAGATGCCTCCACGAGCACGATCAGTCTGCCAAACAGATCGGGGTTTAGGATATTGCATGTTTACTTTCATTTCTGTTTCCTGATTTTGAGAAAATAGATGTTGAAAACAGGTAAAAACAACAGGAATTGCCACTTTCTGTTTTCATAGTTGGAAACGAATAGAAAACGGAATGAAAAGTAAACAAGTTTTCTCGTTTCGATTGCCAAATTTATGACATGAAAACAGAAATCAGAAAACAAAAATGGAAGTGAACAGGGCCTTAGTTTCAATCAACTCCCTCCACCAGCAGTTTCTGTCAACCGCAAATCTCCACAACCATTTAGTTAGCATTGCGTCATTGAATGCTCTGAGGTCATGAATACCCAGTCCCCTGCTTTTATATCGGCTTTGCACATTTTCCAGTCCACAAGAGCCATCCTGCTAGTATCTCCCGCTCCATTCCAAAGAAACTTCCTCTGAATTTTCTCCAAATCATTGGTAACCGAAACTGGCACTTTAAAGAGCGATAATAAATATGTGGGCATGCTCGAGAGAACCGCTTTGCACAAAACAAGCTTCGCCCCACTGGAAAGATATCTGTTGCCCCAACCATTGACTTTACTCTGGAACTTGTCAATCATCGGATCCCACATAGAAGCCTCATTCGGTTTACCACTGAGAGGAAAATCAAGGTATCTGGAAGGGTCATTACTCCACTTACACCCGAAGATGCTCGCGAAAAATCTAGGTTCAGCCACGTCCCCCACATTGTACATAACAGATTTGTTGAGATTGATTCTCAGCCCCGTCACAGATCGAAAGCACACAATTGTAGCAAGCACATTAAGCACCTGGTAATACTGCGCGTCGCAGAATATGAGCGTGTCATCTGCAAACAGCAAGTGTATGACCTCACCTCTATCCAAAATTTCATCCATGTAAAAGCCTTCAAATTTACCCGCATCCCTGACCGACTTCAACATCCATGACAACACATCCATAATGAGAACGAACAATCCAGGGGAGAGGGGGTCTCCCTGTCGTAACCCTTTTGAAGCCATGAAATAACCTTTAGCTTCACCATTGATTATAATAGATATCATCTAAGAGCACATACTGCCTTTAACCCAGCTTGTCCATTTATCCGGAAAGCCCAAAATCGAGAGAATTTTGAAAAGACATTCCTAGTTCACATTATCGAATGCTTTCTCAATATCGACTTTGAACATGAGGCTTGGCTTTCTACTTCTCCCCCTACTATCCACGAGTTCATTCGCGATGAGCTCTGCCTCTCAAATCTACTACCCTTTAGGGAAGAAAACTGCTGCTTAGACACTAACTTCGGCAAAACCAAACTTAGTCTTCTCGATAAGACCTTATTGATCAGCTTATTGATGCTCCCGATCAGGTTGATCGGTCTAAGGTCTCTGATATCCTCAATTGTGTGTTTCTTTGGGGTTAGACAGACAAAAGAGTGAGTGACACGATTAGGCAGAAAGCCCGAGATAAAGAAATCCCGAAAAGCCTTAAGAATATCGTCTTTCAACAAATGCCAACACTTTTTGGAGAACTCTATAGTAACGCCGTCGAGTCCGGGAGTTTTACTCACATCACTGTCTCTGAGACTAAGCCATATTTACTGCTCCGAAAAGGGCTAAACAATCATCCCACGATCACCCTCACCAAGGAGGAAATCAACTAGTCGAGTAGGGATGGGATGAGAGTAATTGATTTCGCAAAACAATCCCTTGTAGAAATTCACGATACCATCCCCGATATCCTCCTTGTCCTCAACCATCTGCCCATTAATCCTTATTCTGTCGATGTAGTTTAACTTCCTCCTGTAATTCGCATCCTTGTGAAAGTACCATGTATTCCTTTCCCCCAATTTGATCTAGCCTTCTCTAGATATCTGTCTCCAACCTATCTCTTGAAGGTAGAGAGCCCTACTGACTTCCAAAGCCAGTCGATTTCTACTGGACTTCGCATCCTCTGAAAGGGAGCGTTCTTCTTCCGCCACGTCCGGCTCCATAATTTTGCAAGACAACTCATCAACCTTGGTGTCAATATTCCCAAACACTTCATTATTCCAAACCTTTACTCTTGACTTCACTAGCAACAGTTTCCTAGCAAGAAGAAAGACACCCCCCCTCTCCCGAACCCCTAACACCCTCGATCATCCATTTACTCAGTTTTTGTAGAAGCGGAAATCCTCCAGTCACATGTTCTGGAATCGCTAAGGACTTCAGATCTTCTTTTCCTCTCCCACACCTTAGCACAAGCAGATTATGATCTGATTCAATTCTATTCAAAGCTGTAAGAGTACAATCCGGGTGAAGCAAATCGAAGTCCTGAGAAATAAAAACCCTGTCAATACGAGACACTCCCGATTTGAGCCATGGCTCCAGGTAAATTTGCATCCGCATAATGGAAGCTCTTGGAGGTTGTTGTCATCAATGAAATCATTAAAATCGATCATCATCTCCGAGCTTCTTCTCGCTCCGATATAGTCCTCATGGTTCCTTAACCGGGTGAAGTCCCCCGCGATGCACACCGCCCAGAATGTTGATTACAAAAAACGCTAAGCTCAGCAAGAGAAGGCACATTTATCATTCCTCTCCTGCAGACCATAGACAATGGCGATACGGCACGATTGCGAAATTATCTTATCCAGAAGTTCCACTGCCAGGAAAGAGACCCCTCCGTTGATGACAACCTAGAGAAAAACATTGTATCCCAAAACACAACGATACCCCCTGAGCTTCTGACTGCATTTTTCGCCACCCAATCCACCTCCTTTCTAGAATACAAGCTCCCGATTAAAGACTCATCACAAGCAGGCCATTTGGTCTCAACCAATACAACAATTTTGGGATTTTGTCTGCCTAACAATCTTTTAATTCTGCCTCTCTTGTCTTGATCACCAAGACCTCTCACATTCCAAATACATATATTTGTATCCATACCTCAACGATCGGAATATCGCCGACCTATCCATTGTTTGCCCTTTCTTTGACCTAGCGTAGTAGAAGTGTGAGGCCCCGAATAAAAAATCTTCATTTCCAGCTTGGTTCAGGATCTCCTGATCTTCCTTTGGTGTAGATCCAAAGCGGATTTAGTAATCTACCTTTCGAGTTCTTCATCTCCACCCTCATGACTCAAATCCAAGATTCTCCCCATCGAAATGTTGGCTTCTATCAAGTACTCCTTAATGAACGGGAAAGCGTCCATGTCCCATTCCTGATTGGAGACAGGAAAAGCACAAGAAGGAGAAGGGAGTTCGATCAAAGCATTGCCAGATGAATCACCTTCCACCCTTGAGGGAGAAGGAGTTTCCGGGATAGAACTGAACTTGCAGAACTCTATCTTGTCTTCTTCTATTTGACTAGTTCGGGACTCCAAACTTGCACTGACTTCCGTATCAGGGATCTCGTCAAAATCAACTGCTTCCCTAACCTCTACCATATTCTCATTTTCTGGGAACATCTCATTATTCTCGATTACCAATTTAGGGTCAGGTAGAGGAAGAAAAGAGTAGGGTAGCTTCCAATTCCCCAATCTTTGTTCGACGAGATTCCAAGGGCAACACCCATTGGGATTCATCTGTAACGCCGGATAAAAAATGGGACCACTACCAAACAGATCCGCGACTAGCCCAGCTAGAGAATTCAAACTAATGGGCCTAGCATACTCAGAATAGTCTGAATCATTTTCCTTCTGGTGCCATTCAATTGACTTGGGCCCGTGAGCATGAACTAATTCTTTAATATTTGGCTCTGCAAGCTTGTATACCCGAACCGGTCCTTCTTTTCTAATCCATACCTTTTTCGTTTTGAGCCCAGAGGAAAGCCTTTTACCCTTAGGAATACTCAGCCGTCCGCACCCAACATTGGAATACGGAGGACCACTTATCATTGAGGCGTTATTGGCTGCACCACTTCCTCGTGCATGCAGAGCATGGTGCTTCAAAACTTCCCCTGGCGTAGAACTCGACGTGGAGGGACTGTCCGTCTTTCCCCAATCCGTTTTCAGCCGAAAACCATTCCGTAATGGTTGTTCAACTATGTCGATTGCGAAGTAGCAGGAGCCGAAACGTAATTGAATTTCCTCGGGGATGTGATGGATTTTCTTGATTCTAATGCGAACGAACGCCAAATACCAAAAATTCCAATCTATCTCTCTGAATTGCCCACAGAAATTCCCGATCGCCTTTAAAATATCTACGCTCTTAAGATGCAGAGGGATGTTGAAAGTAGTGATCCACGTATCACCATCAATTGAAACATCATCATTCTCATTCCAGGTCGTTATGTGGATCTGAGCACCCTTGAACTTCAGATGGTCAAGTTTTTGTATTCTGAGTGCTTCCTTCGCACTAGGGCAAATGATTATCCAGCTTCCATCCTATCTATCTTCAATCGTATAGTTGCCATCAATTACCCAATTTCCAATAGCCCACTGCTTGAAACTAGTTAGATTTTCAGCACTGAAAGCCTTCGACATCAGGATGAGACAATGGCCTAACTGTTCTTTTATCTCGGAAACGCCTTCAGTGCCAACCTTGATGAACTTGTCCGGACCACTCCTCTTAATTTCACATGAACCAGCACCATAGAAGCCCACTCCCTTCACTGCATCAACGTAAGATTTGCCTTGTTCTCATTCTTGCTCTGATCTTTAACCAAAGCGGTGAGCAGCCCTTCGTCCACACAAGAAAAGGACGTGCATGACTTGACTCTCAGCATAAGTTCCTCCGCATAGAAATCTTGTAGCAAGATAATGACTGGAGCCCAACTGCCACCCATTGACGGAATGATCACTTTTAAAACTCTGTTATCCCTTGTTTGTTCTGATATCTATAAGCAGAGTCCCCAACAGTTTCGAGGCTTTCCGACATGAATAATACGATTCCCATTTTTTCCTCATGCAACCTTTCGGGAACCACCAGTCCTTTCTCGTCGCTGTTTGTAGCACTCCCTGTAGCCACGAGATGAGATCTTCATCCAAGATTACGAACCACTTATTATCTCCCTCCTGAGTCTGAAGTCGATATCTTCCCTTCCTAGTGGAAACCTCCTTGCCAACTGACACGATTTTTTATCTCAAGTGGACTTGTTGGGAACACTCCTCTCCTTGCACGTCGTCGTCGCCTTCGAACTACTTTGCCTCTGACCTACAAAAAGAAAACCAACGACGATTCCCCTTACCCTTAAACCCAAGATGCCTTACCTTCTCTAGATCTCTATCTTGCTCTTTCTCTCTCTCTCTCTCTCTCTCTCTCTCTCTCTCTCTCTCTCTCTCTCTCATCTCTCTATTCCCAACTCATAAATTACTTGGTACAAATGTGTTATCCTGAATGTTTTCTTGTGCATGTCCGCTTCGTTCATCCTGATATGATGATAGCCTGCTCGCAAGTCTAGTTTCGTGAAGAACTGTGAACCATGTAGCTCATCCAACATATCCTCCACCGTCGGTATAGGAAATCAGTCCTTAACCGTCATGTTACTTAGGGCGCGATAGTCAGTATAAAACCGCCTCTTTCTTTTTCACTAGGAATACCAACGACAATAACGGACTGGTGATGGGGCGCACTAACCCTATATCCAGCATCTCCCTGACCTGCTTCTCCACTTCTGCTTTCTGGAAATGGGCATAGCGATAGGTCACATTCACCGTCCATGCCCCCTCTTCCAAAATCTCTTTCAAATCCGCCAATAAGTTTGCAGCACCCGGCGCGTTACCTGCTGGTACGCACAATACTGCTAGTACTACCTCATCGTCCCGCGCCAATTCCTTCCTCTCGATCGGACCGACGACCGTCAACAACCCGTGCAACTCCCATTCCTTTTCTTTACAACGTAATTTCATAATCAACCTCTCCCAATCGGTGGTCACCAGCCTCAAACTTTGTAGCCATGGTATTCCCAAGACCACGTCAAGGCCTCGAATCGGTAAAACAAGGAGGTCCATAATGATTTCAAAACCTTGACGGTTCAGCCGCACTCTCTCCTACCTCAACATACAGGGGATCGCCTGGCCGTTTGCGACCTGGACGGAGAACGCTCGAATCTCTATTCGTTGGCGCTCCAGGGTTGCCGCGAACTCCTCGCTGATGAAGTTGAGAAATGAGTCGTCTACCAGCGTGAGAGCTATGCGACCTTCCATCGTCGCCCGAAACCGAATCGTATGGGGTGAGGGTTCACCACCGAGAGCATGGCTAGAGATGGTCGTGTCATCGCGAATCTCCTCGTTCACCTCTGTGTCGCTATCACGCAGGCTTTCTACGAACTTTAAGAACTTTTGGAACGTAGCCTCCATCGAGAACTATAAAGAGTTTGACGGGGCTCTGATACCAATTTGTTGTAAGCGTGGGGAGAGAGGAAGAAGATTGTGGAGATTCGGAGAAGAAGAGCTCGGCAATGGTGAGCTTGAGGAGAGGAAGAAGAAGAAACTAGGTTTAGGGATTGGAGTTTTGTTTATTGATTTATAATAATTCTCCCGTACAGCCAAAAGTTCATAAGTACTAAACAACTAACCAAAATAATCAAGACTGGTATTTTGGGTTGGGTTTAGGCGCTCAGCTGGACCTCCTCGGTAACCCGATACCCTCAACAAGTGGTAGGGCCATAAACATCCCAATTGCTCTACCACAACATGTTATGAGTTCCATGAGAACTTATGTTAGACATGATGTCCATTGCGATGAGAGATTTGTTCATGACTCGTTTTGCTAATATCATCATTTTGATGAATTACTTTTCGAACGTTAAGGGGGAGAAAAAAAGTAAACAGTTGTGCATATATGTGAGTTGGAATCATCATTATCTATTTTAATCATCAAACGAAGAAACATGAACTCGAAGTTCGTATGGTGATTCATGGAGAGAAAAAAAACATATTGATTGTCAAATGCCTTTTACTCACTAAAAAGAGTGATTATGTCACATGCCCAATAGTGAATGATCCAATACAAATTGATGTCCATATTGGAAAATCTAATGAGTCTAAACGAGCGCATGAAGCGTGGTAAACCAATCGGTTCCAAGGATAAAAATTCTCGAGAAAGAAAGCAGCTATAAATTAAGATGGTCAACCCGAGGATAAAATAGCTCTAGAAGAGTCAAGTCAGATAATTGAGATCATAGTTTTAGAAGAACAGTAGGTACCTGAAAGTTTTAATATGAGAGATCTCAATTAATTGGCTTGCCGAAGTGTATTTATTGTCGACAAGGGTTTTGATTATGCTACAACGATGAACGTGATAGATACAAAGAGGATCAAAAGTAAAAGTCTATTGATGCATACAAAAGAATATATATTAGCCAATATAAAAGAAAGCATTAGGCTATTTGGTATACATTTTGGACCAGAAGTCTTTACACCTGAAGATGTAAAACTAACATGATACAAATGGGTTTTGTGCAAAAGCGTACGAAATTGTGAGAGATATAACACAATTTCTCGTGAGAGGTTTCTCATATAAACCTGACATCAATTATGAAGAGACATACTCTCTTGTGGTGGATGCAACTATTTTGTGCAATTTAAATAGTTTGGCAGTTCAAAAAAGTATGAAATTTGCATTTGGTAGATATTGTGATAGCCTATTTGTATGGATCTTTTGATAATGATATTTATACGAAACTCCCTGAAGGATTAGTTTGTCGGAAGCGAACATGTGACTTTCTCGAGAACAATATCAATTGATAAAACAATCTCTTGTATGGATTCAGATAAAATGAATGAATATGGTATATTCATCTAAGTGAATATCTGCTAAAGGAAGTGGTCGAATAAGCCTTACGTGGTTAAATTCGAATAAAGTGCATTAGAGCATTTGCATTTGGCATGTTTGATTGTGTAATGACATATAGGCTTATGTGCATGATACATATTGTGATTTTAGTTATAAGTTTGATTTATGAATGTAGTTTGGTTAAGTGATTTGTGTGTATGACATGCTTTTTGCTTGTGACCCTGTGGTGTGAAGTAATTGTTTGCATACAATTGTGTTAGCTAAGTATTATAGTTATTTGGAAGAAAAGAGTCGAGAAATTATTTTATAATGATCTCATATCTTTTAGTTGATATAAACTCCAGAAGAGCTTCATAAAGCATGGTTTGCTTAAAGAAAGAAAATTGAACTCCAAAAGGTTTTCATACATCATGGATTGCTTAAAGAAAGAAAATTGAACATGAAGGATTTAAGAAGATCCTTTTTGGATCAGTACGACAATGTCGGAAAGGTGAAAGTACAATTTTGTATGGAAAAAATGGCATATGTTCAACAACCTAATGATCATAAGGTCACTAGAAGTGAACAAAGATCAATTTAGGCCTTGAGATAGAGGTGAATTATTAGGTCCTGAAGTACCGTATGTTAGTGTCGTTAGAGCGAAAATGTATCTCGCTATACTTCATTAAGTTATACTTCGTTACCTATAGGTAACGATGAGGATCATAGATGAATGATTTGTTTACTTATGGTAGTACAAGTATCTCATGGAGATTCCAAAGAAATCACAATAGCAACATCATCTGATCATGCACAATGGTCAACAATTCATGAGACTTGTTATGAATTGCTTGGTTAAGATTTGTGATCCAACACATCTAAATGACTTGTGATTGTGGATTATCTTCATAGAAATGATCTTGAAGATCGTGTTTGAAGAAAATGGTTATAATAGATAACGCATAAAGCGACAATCTAGAAGATTTGTTCACTAAGAAACTTACCATGACTATATTTGAAAGTTATGTTCACAGAACTACACTTTGATGTGGTCATGAGGGTGAGCATATACGCGTTGCACTCTTTTTCCCTTAACCATGATTTTTCCCACTGGGTTTCCTGGTAAGGTTTTTAATGAGGCAGCATGAAATAGCATAATGCAATCTAGTGGTCATCCAAGGGGGAGTATTATGTGAATATTAATATGGATGACCACTACATTAGATGCACTATTGGGTGTTACATGTAACCACTCAACCCATTCAAATTCCACATTCATTCTCACATTAATGTATATTGATTGTAAGAATGTAGGGGTTATGTGATGTGTGCCTATAAATAGAAGATTTTCTTGTACTAAGAAATACATGAATAAGAAAAGCTCTATTCCCCCTCACTTCTTGTATCTCTACTCTTACTCTTGTGTCTAATCCTCTTTACAATTATTTTATAACTTTCGTTACTTATTCTCTTCTTTTTGAAGTAGATATTCTTCACCGTCTGAGTCATATTCGACAATCAAAATTCAAATTTAGGTTTTCCTTGTGAATATTTTTATCCATGGTTTCAACTGAAAATTCCATCAACTTTGGGATGATATATTCTTCTCATCCTCAATCGCGTGGATTGGGCTTTACTCATTTTCCCACGTTCAAAGTCATTGTTAAGGATGACAATCAAACTCATGCCTGCGGGTATCCCATCGCCCTCGGCTTGGTTAACTCGGAAAATGCCCGCATTGAATGGATATGGGACAAGTATGGGAAAAATCCGCAAAATGTTTGATGGGTATGGGGCATATATGGTTTTAGCCTCCCCGACCCATACATATACCCACCCCACCAAGAGTATTTCTTCACATATATAAATACATGGATCAAATTGACATCTATCGATGATAGTGAGGGCACTCAAGATAATAAATAGTAGAATTGCAATTGAATGGCCGCCCAAATCAAAACCGAGTTCCTTTTCATCAACTCTCCGCTCTTTCTCTTATTCCCTCGTGTTAACAAGATTATGTTAGTTAGTTATTACTTACGGGTCGTTTGGTTTTGGTGATTGTTTTGTTGGTATAGTTACAATGCATGTATTTTTTTTGAATTTTATGCACAAACAATACATGTATTGTTTGCTTGATGTGATGGAAACTATCACTCAAAATGAGTGATAGTACTATCTCTACTAAAACTTGAGATTGTTGAGATAGTTTTGAGAAGATTATTTGGTTCCTTTTTTGGTCCAAGTATACCCCTAGTTATATATACATGTTCTCATAAAAGCAAGAGCAAAAGTGATATTTCTCACAAAAAGTAATATAACATGTAGAATACTAAAAGAACTATCACCAAAACCAAACAATGTAAAGTACATTACATCATTTTCTTAATTGAATGTATATTACAAAGCATGCATTGACCACAATGCATTGATTTAAGCATGCATTGACCAAATGACCCCTTAGTACTTAGTTAATGTATTCTAGTTAGAGAATAATGATTTGGATTATAGTACTCTATCTTATGGATTAGTTGATGTTTTATGATAATATGTTTTGAACCGTATTAAGAATGATTCTTTCTTTGTCGACTTCATTATACAGTATGTGCGTTTGCAGAGTTACAATTGAAAATTTACATGTAAAACTTTAGGCATTATAATGTTGGATGTAGGGGCAAGTACTACCCATGTATACTGAAACACACGAATATGAGAATGAGTTTGCATGCAAAACCTTTCCAGCATAAACGAGTATATATTTCGATATACCCATGTATACTGAAACACACGAATATGAGAATGAGTTTGCATGCAAAACCTTTCCAGCATAAACGAGTATATATTTCGATATTTAAAAATGGAAATGAAGATGGTTTAGACAAACCCCAAACCCGGCCATTGCCTTTCCCGTTGCACAACTTTTTTCCCATAACCTACCTATTTATTTATTTCCTCGAAAGCCCTTTATAGTAATTATAGTTTTAATTTTTATCAGAAAAATAATAAATTCAAAATTGATTTATAAACACCAGGAAACGAAAGGGGCATGTAACTGAAAAATGGTGGAAAAAAGAATGGAAAGGGAAACGGACATTGCCGTGGAAGGCAAGGACAGAGGGGTTCGACGATTGGATCGAACAACCGAAGTAAAAAAAAAAAAACAGGACGGAAGAAAAGAAGATATGGCAACTGGACCGATTAGGCAGGCGGCATCCCCATCCCAATCCCCTAAGCCGAGCCGTGGATCCCCAATCCCCGATGACGCCACTCCGAGCTGGCCCCCGTTCTCCTCACGCGCCTTTTCCCCACTTCCCCTCGCCCGCCCGGCGACCCCTCTCTCTCTTTTATTTCCTCACTCCTAATCTTTCGCCCTCATGCGTCCGGCGCGTCACCCTCGCCGCACCGACACCTTCCCCTCTTTTACCCTCTTCTCTCTACGTCCAATCCCTCTTCCCCTCTTTTCCAATCTTTAACCTAGGTTTTCCACCACCGCCGCCCGCCGCCGATCGATTGATTGCCCTTCCACCGCAATCCATCCTTCATGGGCGACCTAACGGATTCCGGCACTCCCTCCAGCAACCCTAACTCCCGCCCTCTCCCCATCAGGGAGGACTGCTGGAGCGAAGAGGCCACCGCCACGCTCATCGAGGCCTGGGGCAACCGCTACGTCGAGCTCAACCGGGGAAACCTCCGCCAGACCGACTGGAAAGAGGTCGCCGCGGCCGTCAACGCCATCCATGGCCTCACCAAGAAGACCCACCGCACCGATGTCCAGTGCAAGAACCGGATCGACACCATCAAGAAGAAGTACAAGGTCGAGAAGACCAGGATCACCGCCTCCAACGGCGTTCTCTCCTCCTCCTGGCCCTTCTTCGACCGATTGGACGGCCTGATCGGATCTAATTTCCCCGCCACCGCCACCAAGAAACAGCAGCAGCATCGCCACCCATCCCCGTCTCTCTCCCCTTCCCCGCCGGTGGCCCTGCCGCTCACGTCCTCGTACCGCCGGACCCCTTCCTCGAACCCACCCGTGGCGGCGCTCGGCCAGAAGAGGCCCGCTGCCGAGGACATCTATTTGAGGAGGAACTTGATGGCTGCCGCTGCGGCGGCTGTCGAATCGGAGAGTGAAGAGGAGGAAGATGAGCCACAGCATCATCAGGACAGGGAGAACAACAACAACAACAGCGACAAGGACGAAGAGATTCGGAGGCTGGCCAGAGCTATTGAGAAGTTTGGGGAGGTCTATGAGAGAGTCGAGAGGGAGAAGTTGAGGCAGATGGTGGATTTGGAGAAGCAAAGGATGAAGTTCGCTAAAGATGTGGAGATGGAAAGGATGAGGGTTTTTACTGAGACTCAGATTCAGCTGGAGAAGATCAAGAAGGGCAAGCGCTCTGCTGGGCCTCCTAATGGTGAGAAAGATTATTGATTCACCCACCCTCAAACGCTAATGACTCTCTCTATATATATTATGAATGATGATTTGAGAATCTCCTCTAATTCCCCTGAGCTCTCTTCTCTCCCCTCCCTAGTAATTTCTGTAAAATCATCTTGTTGTAATTTTAGGGCTTTTGATTTTCTTTCCAGTAACATTTTTAATCCTTTTGTGGATTCTTAAGCACATTCACTAATATTAAGCAGCAGCACTCCAGATGCGGAACTAATGAATGTAGTAGTTGTAGCAGGTTATCATCATGTAAGGGCTTTTGTTGGGCTGTTCAAGCTTAGTAATATCTGTGCTTCGAACTTGTTCGAGTTCAGGGTTTGTGGTAAAGCTAGAAGCTTTGTTTTGAGGATCGGTGTTATGGTTTGAAGTTGAGAGTTGGTAGTTAAGTTATGATATGATATGATCATGAAGTGGTATTAGTGTAAAAATGACAATTTGAGCTCCTTCTTCGATTGCAGGACTAGCAATTTTGGGAATTATTTGAGACTTGGCCTCGTCGTAGCACATAACTTAGTCTGTTTTGTCACCTTCAAGATTGCAACTTTAGCTTTTAGATTAGATGACTTGCTTTCCCCCCTGTTTAGATTTGTAAATGAGTGGCTCTTTTTTGTGTGAGAAGGGACTTAGAGGTTGTGGACACAAGGATGCCTTCTTTCTCCTCTTTTATCTATGTTCTCTTGTAACTTATTGTTTAGCGAGGCCTTAAGTTTACAACAATTGTGTATCTGTAGCCTTTTATCAATGGATGAAGAATGTGGAGTCCTGATGCTTTCCTATGCTGTTCATTTCTGCATTTTTTTGTCAATGATTCCGGTTGATAGGCTTAGTTTCCTTGAGACCCTGTCGCGTTGTGTTGTTCAGCATAGCACATGGGTTTGATAGGCTTAAATTGATGAATCTGGGCGAACAAAAATAGTAGTCGTTTGCCTTCTTTCTGATGTTTCTTATAGGAAGTTCATTCCTAAAATCTGGCAGAAGACCTCATTCTTTGTTTAGGTTTTCTGGGAATAGATCAAGGGATATGGAATGGAAACTAAGATGAGAGGTTGTTTTCGGGTTAGGTGTTTATTGTTTAAGGTCCCATTGTTGTGGAGCGAACTTTGGTAGTGTTCTAGATTTCAGTTCAATTATAAATACTGGTTTGTCTTGATTGGTTTGAGATTGATAAAGTAACTAATTTGTCTAGTATCAATCGTTCATAAAGAAAAGGTCTGTTATCAACTCGTGTTTGTGTTAAGATAGTTACTTTATCAATCTCATCGTTTCAGCTTCATACCCTGTGAAGGCCCAAATGAGAGCAGATTCAGTTCTGGATCATCTTCCTAATCCATGCATCATTAGTGGGTTAGGTCATGTGGTAACGTGCCAACTGACTGAGACGAGTGTCCAAAGCAATGTTGTCAGACCCGAAACGCAGTATGACCCAGTAGTGCGAACGGCTCGCACTTTAGTGGTCTAACCGGTATTAGACTGTTTAAAAATCGTTAGAGAACCGGTACCTAATAAACGTTATAAGTATAAGTAGTGGACGTTTCTTAATCAGAGCTCGTCTCTTTCCTTCGAAATTGTGAAATGGAAATAATGATTCAGTTTGAGAGCACGACGTTTTTGATTTATTTCAATTTTCAATTTTATGCAATTTTTTTAATTAAATTTAATGGCTTAATGAAAAAAACCGGACGAGCGGCTCGAGTGGTTAACCGCCTCGGCCGCTCGTCAACCGCTACATAAAACCGGAGCGGCTTTTAGATTGTTCTGAGCCGCTTTTGTGACCAGGTGGCGATTTTACCGGTCGGGCCGAGCGGCTCGGCTTTAATAACAGTGGTCCAAAGTTACAGTGTTGGATTGGGGGTTAGGGTAATAGAAGAGAGCACACTTTAAACATGAACCAACCACCAACAACAACGCCACCATTCTTGATCCCTCCCAAAACCCGAAATAAAGTCTCCCATCAAACCTTCGGGGAACGATTCATCATTATCATCGATCAATCATGTGATAGGTTTCATATGAAGCTGAATGAATATGTCTCTTAGTTTGGACTCGGCTGTCTCTCAGCGAGTACAAGGTATCGCACATGTTGGAGTGTTATTCGGTCGGTTATCGCTAAGTCGATTAGCATCAACCAATTATCAACTAAAGGTATCTGGTGGCAACCAGTTAACTAGCTAATTGATTATACCAGTTATTGATTAGAAAACCAGGTACCAGTTGCAATCTTCACAGACTTCTTTGGAGGCGCGAAATCTCGTCAGCCCCAACATTGTCCCCCTAGTGGCGAGGCTGGGACCACATGTGCCGGGGAAATTTTTCACCGGTTGTTTTTGTCATCAGCTCGTCGTAATCTTGCTTTTCTTGGCTAAATATGATGCGGCCTTCTTGCAGGATGTGCGAGTTTTGACTATCGAAACCTCGATTAGACTTCAATCCCGGTTAGCCAATTAGTATCGGTTAACTCAATGGCAGGGCCGGCCCATGATCATCGGAGGCCCTGTTCGAAAATTTAAAATATGGCCCTAAAAATTTGTTCCCGTAAATTTATTATTAAATAATAATAAAAAATGAAGATACAATACAAAATTGATTTTTGAAAGAGTGAAATGATACAAAATTGATTATTGAGAGAGTGAAACAAATATAAGAATCCAAACACTAACTCTTTTGAAAATTAGTTTATCTGCTGGACCCACCTGGATATGTTAGAAGTCCTCAATTGAGTAAAATATTAGACGAATTTAAAAAAGTGAAGAGTAGAATAGAGAAGGGCAATGTCTATTTTTTACCCAAACCTTTTCAGATTCATTTATTTTAACCAAACCTATAGAATTCCTAAAAATTATCCAAACGTTAACTCTCCGTCAACTTTTTTGTTAGTAATGCTGACTAAGTATATGACCATAATGAGTTGACTTCCTACATGACGGTCAGAATACCATCATTTACTCTTTTTAATAAAAAGATTATAAAAAAAACTAAACAAAATCCCACCCCTCACGTGGACGAAATAAGTAACGGTAACAGAATGAATGCCCAGACTTTGATAAATTATACGTTTGGATAATAAATAGAATTTCTATAGGTTTGGTTAAAATAAAAGAATCTGAAAAAGATTTGGGTAAAAAATAGACATTGTCCAATAGAGAATACAGGAGAAGAATACTAGATGAGTATGAATGTTTTTGGGTTCAAATGTATAATTCTCAAAGGATACTAACTATTTGTACCATTTGATTATATTAAATTTTGGGCCATTAGCTACAACTACAATGTTGTAACGAAACCATCATGGAATTTGGCGTGGGGATGGGCTGCCTTGCCCTTTTTACATTTGGCAGCAAGTGTTGAATTTTGTTGGCTCTTGGTTGTTTTAACTTTGAGGGCTGAATTTTCTATGAAAAATTATAAGAAGGAAAATGGCTCATTAAAGTCCATTAGATTAATTCATGTTTTTATAACTTTGGCCCGTTCATTCTTTTTGTGGCCCATGTAAACATGAATTAAAAGAGTTTTGTTTCATAGCATACCTATAATTTAGCCCAACAATAACTAATGTTTAAGGAATTTGAATTTTATGGAGGCCCCAAAAATCATGAGGCCCTGTGCTGGCGGGCTGACCAGCACAGGCCCATGGCCGGCCCTGCTCAATGGTTGCTGCAAGCGGTTACCAGTTAGTTGGAATAGGCATTATGCCTGCCGATTACAGTCTGCAACTGCTGTAATCGGTTAACGGTATAATCGGTAATCGTCGGTTACCGGTGAGGTAACTGGTTATACCGTTAACTGATAAACCGAATACCACCCATACACACATGGGCTGATGTGTTCATTTTTAACCTTTGAAATTTGAATCGACTAAATGGAGCATATCAATTGTTTTACCGTTTGATTGTGACTATAGACGTACGATGCACTTTTCAAGTGCGTTAAGGATTAGTTATCTGGACCATTAGTCTTAAATGGGGTCATAACTAATGGGGGAGAATTAATGAATTATATTTCTTTCCTATTTTAGTCAGCTTTTATTTTCTTTGTTTTAGTTTGGATTTAAAACTTTTGCAGAAATGGAGAGATTCATTGTGATCTACAAAATTATATCCGTTTTTTATATATTTAAAAAAATTCATATCACCCATACCACTATTTACCGTCCTAGTACTATATGACACTTGGTACCACTTTCGTTTTTAACTCAAAATTTGAAATTTTTTGTCTAGAAGAAACGAGTTCGTCGTGATCAATTTAGTAAAACTCGCGCTTTTACACTTTTAGATCAACCAAACGCTTCTACATAGAATCACGCTTTTTACTTACAATTGTAGTAAAAATCTACGCTTTTAAACTTCAAAAAATTTACACTTCTAGAACACCAAAATGCTTCAACATAGAATCATGATTTTGACTCATATGGTATATGTTGGTAACTGGTGGTATACAGTGATGAAATGTGGTAAATGACAGTTAGTATATTCATACTGTTGGCGGAATTACAAAGATAGGCCCAAGGCGGCCCAATAAGGAGGAAGAGGGTTGCTCTATGGGCCCAGCCCACGGGTTGGCCCGTGTGGGCAAGCCCAGGTGTGATGAAGGTAAGAAGGAGACAAGGTGCAGAAGACTCCAAGAGAGTACGGTCTGGGCGCCTTGCATTTGTCAGAAGCCTGACACGTTGGTCGAGGCCCCCAACCTTACAGAAGTACGGAGCATTAAAGGCGATTCTGACGTGGAGCTGGGTGGAAGAAGCCAGGTCTAGGGGTGGGTGAGTATAAATAGAACCGGTAGGTAGCATTTACACAGGTTGGATTTTCCGACTAAACACTAGAGCTTGGTACTTTTCTCTCTAAGATCCAAACTGACTTTATTGTCGGAGGAATAACGGGCCTAGGCGCCCTCCTTCATGTGCATGTGGGCAGGTCAGGTGCCTAGACTCGTTGCACAGGGATAGAGCTGGTGTGGAATTGGGCTCCAAAATATCTAGGCTCAAACAATTGACGCGCCAGATAGGGGAAGGACGACCGAGAGTTGCAAATATGGAGGCGCCGACGAGTGGTGAGGAGGAACAAATCACGAGGAACCCCTCTGCAGGATCAAGAGAGAGGACGCCCGAAGCCATGGAGGAGGCTGGAAGCAAGTCGAGGTTCCCAAGTTCCGAGGGCGCCTCGATCATCAAGAGAGATATGTTTAGGATTATCGAAGACCAGGACGAGGCGATTGAGATTCTCAAGCGCGAGGTTGAGGCGCTAAAGAAAGGAGAGGGAATGGTGTGTAGTCTGATTTCAAGGAAAAGGGAAAGAGACGCGGAGACGGAAGAGGAGTCCGGATAAGCAAGGCGCCCCGCATCCGTATGGCGCCCCGCATCCGTGTGGCGCCCGAATGATCATGCAAACTCGGACTTCGAGGCGTTCAATGGGTGGGCGCCAGGGCGCCTGCCCCGACACTGCCCAGTAAGACAGCCCTTGGCAAGGAACGTATTAATGGAGCCTGTCGGAACCAACATACCCCTACTCCCCGTCTATGATGGGATGGCGGATCCGGATGACCATTTGAACGACTATTTCACAAAGATGCAACTCTACAACAGCTCTGATGCCACCTTGTGCAAGGTATTCCCGTCGACCTTCACGGGCGTGGTGCTGGATTGGTACCACCAAATTGAGGAGGGGCACATAGAGTGTTTCGAGCAATGCACGACGATGTTCTTGGCAAAATCCGCTAGCAGGAAACGTCGCTCCCTGACCATAGGCGCCCTTTTCAAGATTAAACAAAAGGAGGGTGAAGTCTTGAGGGAATTTTACGAGAGGTGGCTCTCGGTAGCCCTGGTGGTAAGGGACGCTCAACCCTCAGTGTTGGGATGCTGCCTGAACGAGTGCACCTCCAGTGAGGAACTTAGTAGGGCGTTGGCAAAAAGAGATGTGTATCCACGGAAGATTTGGACCGTAGGGTGCAAAAGGTAATTGTGTTGGAAGAAACCTTGGCAGCAAGGAGAGCGGATAGGCGACGAACGAGAGGAGACGAGGGGGAGAATTCACGGAGACAGATGCCTCTCCCAGGGCCGGTGCATACTCCCGCAGGTTATGCGCCTGGAAGAAGGGTGGACATAGGGCGCCCCCAGCCGCGAGGGATGGGCTCCTTCACAAATTTAACGATAGGCTGAAGAACGTGCTCCAGTACGTCAAGGAGAAGGGATATCACGTTCAGTGGCCAGGACTAATGAGGGGCAACCCAATGAGCGGAATATGGACCAGTACTGCGACTTCCACCGGGAGAGAGGGAACCATTACGCCTATTGCTATCAACTGAAGGCGGAGCTGCTGGGCTTGGTGGACAGAGGAATGCTCAACGTTTTCATAAGAAAAGCCGAAGAGAAAACACACCATGCTTGTGTAGCTAGGGCAGAATTGAAGACGGAAGAGTGGCCCCCACCGCCATACGACCTCGACCAGGACAAGGTGTCTGAGCGGGTGCGGCTCACAGTGGAGTCCATCACAGGGTCAATCGACTTGTCGGAAAAATTAGAGGCAAACCGCCGTTCAAGGGCAGCTTCGGTGGGCGCTGAGGAGGCAATCGACATCCGTTCCAACCAGACGCCCGAGGAAGCATGTAGGCTTCCGTCCATGGACGCGCTGGAGATACAAGGAGTGGTGGCGGGTTGCAAGGGGAAACGGATGCTCGTTGGCACAGAGAGTTCGATGGACGTGTTGTTTAAAGAAACGGTGACACAAATGCAGTTGTCGCCAGATTTGATCCAACCCTTGGACTCACTATTAATTGGATTTTCAGGGGCACCCGTGAAGGTGATCGGCCGGGTGTGCCTGCCTGTAACTCTGGGAGACGAGGAGCAGAGGGTCACTCACGCCATAGACTTCGGAATAGTGGACTGCCCCTCCTTGTACAACGCAATACTTGGGAGGCCCCTCTTGGCCCTCTTTAACGGAGTGGCATCCACATACCATTAGACCCTAAAGTTCATCGCCCCTCAAGAAGTGAGGGTGGCTCGAGGGCGAAGCGCCCCAGGCTATGCCCGCGAGACGGGAGATAAGCGTCTACGAAGGGAGGGAGAGTTAACGTGGTGGACATTACGCCGGAGGAGGAGCCTCGGGCCGAGGCCGCAGATGAAGATCTTCAGATTGCTTTGGAAGAAGGGCGCCCCGAGAGACAAGTTCGGGTGTCAGCACAAGCTCCCATGGAAATGAGAGAACGATTGGTTGACCTGTTGCGGGAGTTCAGGGAACACTTCGCATGGAACGCCATGGAGATGCCCAGTGTTGCGCCCGAGACGGCAGTCCACAAGCTGGCGGTTGAGGAAGGAAAGAAGCCTATCCAGCAGAAGCGAAGAAATCTGTCACACGAAAAGGAGACGACACTACGGGAGGTAGTAGACAAAATGCTTGGAGCTAATCCGGTGGAAGATGCCACTTACTTCACCTGGCTATCAAACGTGGTCTTTGTGCCAAAGCCGTCGGGGGATTGCAGGATGTGCGCCGATTTCACAAGCCTCAATTGAGCATTCTCTACTGATGCATACCCGATGCCCCGCATAGACCAGTTGGTGGACGCTACCTGTAACACCCCACCCGTAATCTCTATGGTTGAACCCGTGATTCAACCGCGCAGCCAAATCCTCGGTGTTACTGGTTGAACTCAATCATCTCAAACATCATCTCCGATAATTAAACACAAACATAAACCGTTATCATACAAACTCATTATTCGAATCCCAACCCACTTATTGAATTTTACAAAATGTGGGTTTATTATTCAAAACACTCAAAGCAAAAATCCTAGGTGACCATGATAGAACAGTGTTCCAAACTACCTCATGATGGTAGTATAGAAGGATATGGTAGCCCCAGTAGTCCGATCCTAGTTGCACCTGCGAGCCTGAAAACAGACGTGGGTCAGCAACTAAACTGTGTGTGTGGATCTTTCCCACGACCTAATTTTGAGATCGCAATCAGCTAATCAAATAATCATAATCAATCGTAATTTAGTACTCTAGATGCCATCTTAAATCATTATATTTAAATTATCGATCAAATTATCGAATCCACCAACTCATCATTACCAAATCAATTTATCCAATAAGATAATCACATAATTTCACGAACACATAATCAATGCATGATATGAAAATTCCGGTTAATTATTAATGGCGCCAAGGTCACCATACACTGACCCCCGCTCGAGCAAATCATCATCTGTGGTGCTTATGCAACCACAACACTCAATTCATGGGTTTTAACCACAACACTCATCTGTGGTGCTCATGCAACCACAACACTCAATCGCATAAGCGAGCTAAATCTACCCACTCTCAAGGGGTGAGGGTAAGTGCCGGCCCTTTCTACATCTACGTGAATTAATATGATCACGAATCAACCATTTCCTTTTTCTCATCTATCACAAACAATCCGGAATCAATGTAGTCCCACTGATTCACCGGTCCATATATATATATTTCCCGTCGATTATCCACTCGACGTTTCTAAAATTCAACTATCCCATCATCCAATACCAAATTACATAAATCACCTCATTCTCCAGTAAAGCTACTCAGCAGTACCATATCACCATTCTTCATCCAAAATTCATCATCAATTTCACGAAATAGCTTCGATGCAAATAATTGTAAATAACCCGGTTGCGGTTAAAAATATCCTTAACTCAAAATTCACTTTCCTTCATTAAAAATCCTCACAAAATTTATGTAAATGAATTTATTGACACAAAAATCCATTTAATCCAGGTCTGGTCATAAAAAAAAATTTAGACAATAAAATATCAAAAATCTCGTATTAACCATTATTTTACGGTAACTTAAATTCCCACAAAACGGTAAATCCGAAAAATCTCCCAAAAATACAAAAACCTCCATTCATCATCCTAAAACAAGTATGTCCAGTTTTTATATTTTTCAACAGCTCAAAACCATGAAAATAATATTACACTCGGTCTTTACTGCAAATCTCGTATTAAGCTCATTTTTACAATTTTAAAGATAAAAACTCTACCAACTGTCTAATTTACCATTTCCAGACTAAAACCCATTTAACAATCCACACAGACTATTTTAATGTGATCAAAATCTTAAAGATAAATAAAATACGTTTTTACCGAGCTTTCCGTAAAATTCACCGTTATGCAGTTTTTACCCCGGAAACCATTTTCAAGTGCAATCTTCTCATCAATCTGCTCCAACATCATTTTAGACAAACAAAAAAGCTCTTAGATCAGTTTTAAACTCAATAAACACAACTATTTATTTTTACGGTGAAACTTGTCAAATACCGATATGTACACCGTAAAATCCACAACAATAATGAATAATCACCAAATAATCATATCAGCAACAAAGTCATCAACCACACTAATCCATCCATCCAAATATGCAACTCAAGCATAAATAATCGATGCAATAATTAAGGTCCTCTAAATCCCCATACACCTTAATTCGGTCGATTCCAAGTCGGGAATTAAGTTCTAAAATTTCAGTGATTGATTTCCAAAAATCCTCCTCGTTTCTACGGCCGTGTAGGTGAAAACGGTTTGTCGTTTGGACGTCAAACGAAGAAACTCACATACCAACTTCTAGACCTTGTTTCTCCCTCGTCTGAGCTCGGAATTCAATTCCTTAAACTCTGTGATGCTTGTGGAGACTTCCTCTTCGCAACGGTATCAAGCTTGCTGATAATGCCTTTAGATGTGCTGGTTTGGCTGACGAAAAGGTTACGACAAAAGTTTCAGCAAATGATCTTCGGTGAGTTGGTTTGACGACTTTGGGTTTTGTAATCAGGTTTGTATGGGTCCTTAACCTTTGTTGGGATTATAGAGAGTATGCTAGAACTTTGTTATCTGTTCTCTCATTCCTTTCACTTTTAATTCAAATATGTAGGGGAGGTTTCCTTCAATGGTGGGTTTGAGGAAATAAGAAGATGAATGGAGGTCGCCAAGCCTTTAAAGGCTGTTCAAAACTCATCCTACCCCTTCTTTACTCTCTGTAGGTGCCTTGAATGCTCTTAAAAGACCACCTTCATGTTTCAGAATGATAGTGATCCCTTCCAAGTTTCCACACCAGGCACCGCTAAATAAATCGGTGTTACTGCCAGTGCACGCGGTCAGAAGAGGTTAAAATTTACCAGGGTGCTTTCATTAACACGGATTGCAGCTGGCGCAGCTGCTAGCTCTTGCCTTAGTTGCAGAAGGTCACTGGTTCGATTCCAACAACAAGCAAATTTATTTTTGCTTCGATTGTTAATGGTTGGAGAGTTTCCGATTGGTTTAAAGGATCCTACCTCGTATGAGATAACTTCTAGATTTTTTTCCAACCTCGAGTCGTAAAATATCGCCATTTGGGAAAAAATATTAGTGCTTCGGGATGTTACACCACTGCTTATCATGAGATGCTCAGCTTTGTAGACGTGTTCTCACTACAACAAATATGGTCTATGGTGACAATCCGTTTTGTCATTACATGTCCCGATTTTGTCACGTAAAATCTATAGTGACAAACTTTGTGACAAAGTGAATTTGTTACCGGAAGCTCGTCGTAATAGATTTATTGTGACAAACGCAAATGGAGTCTACACATAATATAATACACCGAAGGGAAAAACGCGAGCCCCATTTCAAATTTCTTGCAACGAGAGTGAAAGTAGGAAGGACATTTTGGTCTTCACAATTACTTTTTTTATTCATTAAAAAGACACATACTGAGATTCGAACCACGACCATTTTAAAGAAAAGCAAGGATCATAACCAATCACACTAAGTACATTTGTTGTATCTTTTTAAATTAAAAATATATAATAGCAGGAAGGAAAAAACCCTCCCCCCATTTCAAATTCCTTGCTCCAGGAGCGTTTGTAGGAAAGGTAGAATAGGGAGTGTCAATTTTTTTCTCTTTCCTCTGTGGAACGGGCCAACTTACCATACACATGCGGATTTAAACGGGTCCAGGAGTGTCAATTTTTTTCTTTAAGCCCTTTTATTTCTCCCTGGTGATAAAATATATATGAAAACGCAAAAACAATACTCATTTTTATTGCTAAAAATAAAAAATTTAACAATAAACTAATACATGGTATCTAATGGGCTAACCGCTAACCATAAAATAAAAGAGTTGAATGGGTCTGACCTATACGGGATTTGGCCATCAAGTAAAACAAATGAAGATCATTGGTTTGTCATTCTAAAACAAGGTATTTTCTCTAGCATAATATATATTATGCTATTATTTTATATCTTAGTGGCTAAATTATAATGTATTTTAAAGTTATTCAATGGTTCAACCTCGACCAACCCAATTAGTCCAATTTTTATCATTTCAAATAGGAATGGCAATGGGGCAGGTCCGGGACGGGTATCTCGATACCCATAACCGTCCCATGGCAGGTCGGGTCCAGGTCGGGTAATTTATCACGGGGCGCGGGTAGGGGCAGGTCGACCCGTTGGGTATGTAATTATGCGAAAAACATTAGAAACATTCGTTATTTTCATTAAAAGACCAAGAAAGAAACCATAATATGATAAAATGTAGTTAAATTATTGAAGAAATTGAGGTTTTCACTTATTTACAACTTTATTATAGCTAAAATATAATGTAATAAGAGGAAAATCCTAAGTAATTTGACTAAGATTATATGTAATATAGGCAAGAATGGGTCGAGAATGGGGCGGGTCAGGGCAGGTCGGGTCAATGAGAGGTACCCATGCCCGCCCCGCCCCGCCTACGGGGCGGGTTTAACCTGCTCCAAAACAGGTCAAACAGGTCGGGTAAATCGGGTCAGGTCGAAATTTCAAATATATATTATATAATTATTTGATATCATAATGATCAAATTATAGTGTATTTTATAGGGAATCGTTTGGTATTTGTTAGTAAAAAACTAAACAGAACGATCTATTTGGTTATTTTAATCATTAAAACGATCCTAAACATTTACAGTTCCTTTTGAATTTTTATGGTTTTATTCTCGAATAAGTGATGTGCAAATGGCGAATTGCAGTCATCTCTTTTCTTTCACTATTTTTTATTTTCAAATAGAAAGTTTAAAAGTAAAGAATAATTAGAATTTGGCACGGGTCGGTCAAACATGCTGAATTTAAAGTTTTGGCCCGTTTTGATCAAGTCTAATTTATAATCACATGGTTTCCTGATACCCGATAAAAATCTCAATCCAAACCAGTTTGGCAGGTGAATCTGTGTTTACCACCATTTTCTAGGATACGACAACGGCGGTTCCTATCCCAAATTGTGTTATTCGTTCTTGATTTCCTTAGATTTTATCATGGCCTAACAAAAACCAGAAAGCACAATGACGACAAGATGAAAGTTTTATAAAGCAAATTAATCGACCAACGGGCCGAGTAAAAGCTAGCAACGATTGTGAGATGCTCATTTCCCGAAAATCGATGGGATAGGCGATTTTTATTCGATTTTCTGGAATTCGGTTTCTATAAAACTTACTCCACCTCATCATATTACCAGAAACAATATTGTTTCACAAGGTAACATGTACTTGATTTTGGTTCATAAGGCCGATTTTTGATTCATTGCATCATCTATGTCTCTTTCCTGCTAAAATTCACTATTTTTATCACGAATTTCCAAAAAAAAAAAACTATACAACAATAAGCTATACACCCCATTATATTATCAAATTTCATACCTCACATTCCTCGGCCAACTGGCCGGGGCCCACACTAGTTTGTCACCATACCCTTCATGCTCCAGTGACAAATATACGGCGTCAAATTGAAGTTCTTAAGTGACAAAATATATTGTCACATGATGAGACGCATGCCATGCGATTTTGAAGCGGCTATTATGACAAAATAGTTTATTGTAACGATAATTATTGTTACTAGGTTTGTCACATTATAGTTTATGTTTTAAGTGACAAAACACATTTGTCACTATGTGAAATCTTTTAAAACTGGATAATTTCAAATTGTTTCTGTATTGTGACAACTTGCTCGTCATATTTGCACTACACTACAGAGACAATATGACAAAATGAATTTTATACATATCCAAAGAACTATTTCATTCATAGCTACCAACCATCCAAAAGAGTAATCAACCTCCAACATTCTAGAGAACTCAAACATCCATCAAGCTTTCATAGTTCACAGCAAGCCAAACATCCAAAAGTGTTCATAACCTACACATCTACATCATTAGTTCACTACCTAAACCTAAACTCAAACATCAAGCCTTCATAGCTGCAACTTAACATTCTTCACGCCTTCATATCTACCTGCATGTGATAAATATAACCATATGTCAGATTGTGCCATTAACAACAACAACAAACCAACAATGAAATTCTAATCTCATCCAAACAGTCGAATAAAACAAGGATCTTACTTTGCAGTGCCATTCATCTTTGCAGCCAACTGATTTACAATAGCTTCAAGGCTTTTTTGTGCTACTGCCATATGATCAAATTTATTTTCTTGAGTTGCTATTTTCTGTTGTTGTTGCTCATTCTGCTCCTCCATCTGCTTGCTTCTTAGTTCAAAACTCTCCTTTTCAGCTTGCCTCTGTGCTCTTTCAGCTTCTAATTGTGCTTCAAGTTGGAGCTCCCTAGCTATACGCTTTGTGTTTCGAGCAAAGGTAGGCTTTTCCTTCAAGACCTTCTCCACAATCTCAACCCCAGACACCTCATTTCCTTCCTCAATAGCTTTTCTTTGAAGATCAGTCATATCTTCCTGTAGATGAAAAGGTGGGTTTGATCCATTGTTAACAAATGAAGGCATTCAGCTTAACATGTTAAAAGTTAGATCAGCTAATTCTTACATAATTTTTCTTAGTTGCAGGATTGATCCACTGTCCATCGCGCTTCTTATGTGTATCAACATACACCCGTAGTTCTGGAGGCTCAGAGGCTTTTGCTGGTACATTCTCCTCTGCATCATTCTCGGTTGGTTCAACAGCTGCTTCCTTATTGTTCTGTCCGTAATATCAGAGTTTTGGACATTAGATAATTTCATGCTAATTTACCAAGACAATGCTGAGTCACTCTACTTACCAGTTCATACAACCTTTGACTCTGTGACTTAGCACCTATGGTATGAGGATGAATCTGCATGGCTCTATTTTGAACATTAGCTAAACTTTGCTTCTGCAAGAACGAAAACATTACTTAGACGTGAATATAAAAAATAAAAAAAATGCATGTGCAAGAGAAGGTGTTACCAATACCTTAAAAGCAGGGCTTTCAAAATGGTCACACAACACCTTCCAGTCATCGATATTCACTGTTTCCTTGGGGTTCTCTCGAGCTTTGATAGGATCAGATTCCTTCTTGTAATGCTGGTGGCAATTGTGCTTGAATCTTTTAAACCGAGCAGCCACAATCCCATCTACCATCTCTCTCACATGTGGATCACTCATATCTATGTCGAACTCACTCTACCATATGCAATAACATAAATCATTATCATAGTGGGCAAAAAACATTTCACTGCAACACTATTTACAGATTAGAATTACTAAATTGTTACCTCTATTTTTGCAAAGAGAGGCAGCTTTTCTTCCTCAGTGACTTCAGTCCAAAAGAACTTCTTAATCGGAGCTAGTACACGAACAACAACTCCCATCTCCATCTTGAACAAGTTTTCATTGCTACCCACTGGTGCTTTGGCGCCTTCCTCAATTATGATTCCTACAATCTTTTGTCCTTCCTCCAATCGTTTTTTCACAGCATACCCTTTGGTTTTGCCACGCTTTTTCCTACTAGGTGCCGCTTCTGTAAAACAGAAGACATCAATTTATAGCTCAAAAAGAACAGCTAAACAGATCAACATGCACCAAGCAGGACCTATGTCATTAGACTGGCCTTCTTCTGTGTCATTTGGACGATCTTCAGCCATTGGTGAGTCCACATTTGCCCCAGTGTGTTGTGACTCACGCGTGGATGTGTTGCTGGTTGTGCCTCCATCAATGTCATCCACAGATGCAGTTGCAATCCTGGATCTAGTGAGTCGCGCAGGCACATTCTGACCATTTCCCTTAGCCAATCTCTTACGAGCAGGCGGCATATCTGCCAAACAGAATTACAAGACAAAGACAGGTCATTTTCAAACAGTTAAAAGTTAAACAAAGTGAAAAATAATAACAAATTAACTCGAACCTGCAAGCTGGTGATGCTAACTCTTACAGTCTTCTTATATAGACCTACCAGCAAGTTAGAGATAGCCAACAGATTAGCAACATATGTTAGCAAAATAACGAAGGAAATAATAACACTCTGTATGGTTTCTATACATCCATTAATGTGAAAATTTTATTGATTCCAAATGTGGTATACATATATTCTATATAATTGACCAAAACCACAAACTGCTTTAATAGTACTCATCTTCCTCACTACCACTCTCAACTGGGTTACTACCACTTGGTTGTCCCAATTCAGCCAAACCATCACCATAATCAACTAGTGTATCATCCTCCTCATCAGACGTGTCATCACAGCCAACTACATCTTCTTTTTCAACTTCAGCCACTTCCTTGCTGCCTCGTGAATTTACCAGAGTTGCTGGTTCATCTTGCAGAACAAGTGACTCTATCACGTGGTCTTCACTCTGAATATCAGTTGCATAGAACGTTTCCTCTTGCTGGTATGGCTCGATTTCATACATTGAGTCTATGTCTTCCTCACTCTCAGGCACATCATAGACATGCCTTGGACTAACCTTCACTACAACATGCCACTCACCACCATTTTTCACATCCCTGATGTAAAAAACTGGATTGGCTTGACTTCCTAATATGTAAGGGTCATCTAAGTACCATTTCCTACTCATGTTCACACTAGTGAGGTAGCTATCAGACCTAATTCCATTTCGTTTGTCGCCAACATCGAACCAGTCACACTGGAACAAGTAAACAGAACATCCATAACAGTATTGAACCTTCATGATGTCCACAAGAACCCCATAAAAGTCTATGAATTCTGAGTTGTGATCCCCTTCTGAAACAATACCACTATTTTGTGTACGATGACCCTTTTCACGATCAATCGTATGGTATCTAACACCGTTCATTATAATTCAAGAGTATCTAGAGACTCTCTCATCAGGACCTAACCCCAAACTATATAGGTGGTCTGTTTTCCCAATAGACTCGTTCAAGAATAGTTTAGAAACCTAAAAAAGGAACCAGAGGTAAACAAAGTCAAATAAGGTTGACATAAAAAATCAATGAAAAAAAAACCAAAAACTGGGTTAACTCATCCTTACATGTCTTTTAAACCAAGATGGGAAGTCAGCTTCCACATTTTGGGTTGTACTATTAGGGTTGGCCTTCAAAAACTCTTCTCTGTGCATGCTTGAACAAATGCAGAACCCTTATAAATGAAATAATTGAGTTCGTTTTGATTAAAAATTAGCATAGAGTCAAATTATGGACATTAGACTTATTCAATATATTGTTCTATCTCTTCGCAATTGTTTAATATGTACCACTGAATCTTAGCAAATGCAACGGGAGATAATATTTCAGTGGTGACACATCTTAGAGGTCTGGCTTTTTGGGTAAAAATTGTGAACCCACTGGTTTCTACATCAGGACCATCATCATTCCTATCTAAACGATTGACTCTCGTCTCAACACCTTCCAAATACCTACTACAGAAGTCGAGACATTCTTTGGCTATATAGGCTTCAACAATGCACCCTTCAGGATGCGCTTTATTTCGTACAAAATCTTTCAAAGTGCCAAGATACCTAAACAGGTTCACAAATGCAATTTCACGCACAGAACAGAAAAATTATGAACCTAGTAAACATAAACAAGGGCTGGCGATAAAAGTTTACCGTTCCATAGGATACATCCACCTATATTGAACTGGCCCTCCAAGTTCAATCTCATGAGGTAGGTGTATTGCTAGATGCATCATGACAACAAAAAAGTTTGGTGGATACAACAACTCAAGCTTGCACAGAATCAAAACAATGTCACTGCTAAGTTTTTGCACAACAGACCTCTTCATTGTCTTTGAACAAAGCTCTCTAAAATAACCACTAAGTTCTGCTAGTACAGGGTAGACATCCTTGCGTAGTAAACCATGAGCAACAATAGGAAGAAGTCGTTGTATGAATATGTGATGATCATGACTTTTCATCCCCGAAATTTTACTACCATCATATGTGACACACCGCGAGATGTTTGATGCGTATGAGTCTGGAAATTTTATCGTTTTAATCCATTCACACAATTTCCTTCTATCTGCCAACTTTAAAGTGTAGCAGGCAGGTGGCATCCATACCTTAGAACCGTCCCTCTGCAGATGCAACTCTGGCCTAATTCCCATCAGCTCTAAATCCTTCCTAGCATTTTCAGAATCTTTGGTTTTCCCATCCATATCCATAAGCGTTCCCAACACATTTTCACTAATGTTCTTCTCTATATGCATTACATCTAGATTATGTCGCAACTGAATGGTTTTCCAGTAAGGTAAACCCCAAAATGCAGCCCTTGTTCTCCAATTTAACGAATTAGGTAGCTTCCTTCTTTTATGACTCTGACTGGTGTTAAGATCTCTCTCGGTACCAAAAATGGAGTCCAATTGACTCACTGCATTTTCAGCAGACATAATATTAGGGGCAGCAGGCCATCACGAAGCACTTCAGCATCAACCAAACCTGCCTCGAAAACTCACAGTTGATGAAGATATGATTGACGGACTCCTCTTGTTTCTTGCAAAGAATACACCAAATTGGTGTATTCTTTGCAAGAAACAAGAGGAGTCCGTCAATCATATCTTCATCAACTGTGAGTTTTCGAGGCAGGTTTGGTTGATGCTGAAGTGCTTCGTGAAGATCAGCTCATATGTAGATGAGGCGACTGATATTAGAGAGAAAATCACGCGATGGCCTGCTGCACAATCAGAGAATCCTGCTCAATGGTGTTCGAAGGTTGCATTTCATGCCTTCTGCTGGTCTATTTGGTTGGAGAGAAATGCCAGAGTATTCAGAGAAGTGGCCTGCCCTACTCGGTTGCTTGTCTTTAAAATTGGAAGCGCTATCTCAGGATGGCTGACTGCTGCTAAGAAGGTGGACAAGGAGATTGCGGAGCAATGGTTGAATGAGTTGCGGTCAAGGGTGCTTCCTAACAGCGCTACCCTTCATCCGATCCAAGACTGATAAGTCCTCCTTGGGTCTCCCATTGATTTCCTACTCCCTTCAGCGGCTACTCTTACTGCTCCCAGATCGACCTCCTTCCTCAACGCGACTCAAAGCTCTTATTGTTAGCTTTTCCCATTCTACAGTAAAGATGCCTTTTATTCCCTTTGTTGTCCTTTGTTGTTTTTGTTGTACTTTTCCTTTTTTTGCGGGACTTCTCCAGCTCAGCTCGGCTGTCCCGGTTTCTTTGTTTCCTGCGTTGAGACTGGTCTTCTTTTTCATTCTTAATTTAATTTATATCATCCTTATCAAAAAAAAAATATCAGGGGCAGGTCTATTTTCTATCGTACCATCAAATTTCCTACTTCTTCTCCAAGGATGACTTTTATCCAACAACCTTCGATGGGACATATAGCACTCTTTCTTACCATATTTTAAACGAAAAGAACATGTTTCACTACTACATACTGGACAAGCCAATTTTCCCTTAGTATTCCACCCAGACAACATTCCATATGCAGGGAAATCATTGATTGTCCATAAAAGAGCAACATGTAACTGAAAATATTGACCCATATGTGCATCAAATGTTCTGACCCCAACAGTCCATAACTCATTCAGTTGTTCTATTGACGGTTCTAGGAAGACATGTATCTTGTTACCAGGAGACTCTTCACCAGGAATAAGAACACTCAAAAACATTACAGACTCCTTCATACACAACCAGGGGGTAGATTATATGGTGTTACAACCACTGGCCACATACTATAACTGCTAGACATGTTACCAAAGGGATTGAAACCATCACTGGACAATGCTAGTCGAACATTTCTAGGATCAGCAGCAAACCAAGCATGATCCCTATCAAATTTCTTCCATGTCTCCCCATCAGCTGGGTGCCTAAGGACCTCATCATCAACCCTTTTATCCTTGTGCCATCTCATATCTCTAGCTAGATCCTTAGTTGTAAACAACCTCTGCAACCTATCCTTTAACGGGAAGTATCTTACCCTTTTCTCAGCCACCTTATTGCCTTTGCCATTATCAGGTTTATATCTAGATTTTCCACACACTGGGCAGGTATCTGCCCCTTGCAAAGCCCCTCTAAATAGCACACAATTTTCAGGGCAGGCATCTATAACGTAATAATGGAACCCCAGATCCTTCATATACTTCCTCACTCCATAATATGAACTAGGTAAAGTGTCTCCATTTGGTAAAGCATCCTTCACCAACTCTAAATTCATATTAAATGATTTGTTGCTACTGTTGGTAACTATTTTATTGTTCAACATTTTCACAAGGAATGAAAGTTTAGAATACTTCTCGCAACCTGGAAACAGAGGCTGCTGGGAATCTTTAATTAAGCGTTCAATTTTAGTTGTTGTACTCGAATTAGTAGAAGCATCACCCTCAATCGGACTTGCATCATCCCTAGCTCTAAGAACATCCTCTAGCATTTCATGGATGTCTGAATCCATACCATCAGGAAGACTTTCAAACACAGTATGTATATTGCTAGTATGGCTAGCCTGAAATGGCTCACCGTGATGGACCCACACCGTATAATCCGGCATAAATCCATACAAGAATATTTCATTCTTCACTTCTGATATCTTCTTAAAGCTAGTGTTGTTGCATTTATTGCAGGGGCATCTAATTCTACCCAAAGCATCAGCAAAAGGAGTTGCAAAACTCAAGAAATGTTTTACCCCAGCTACATATTGTGGACAGAATTTGTCTTTTAATTTCACCCAATTTTTATCCATAGGTTCTGCGTGAAAATAACACTAACCTTCTGTTAAGTTCTAAGCCTCAATCCACACACCAAGCTCAGCCTCAATCAATCCTACCAAATTCACCTGTACAATACAAAAAAAAGGTCAAGAAATTGAGAATCTAATTGGCAGATAATCAAAACCAACAACAACAAATTAGCAATGAAAGGAGAGTTGTGCCATTATCAGTCTAATTCAATGGCAACAAGCAAAGATCAGTGTCTATTCCAGATCACTGGCGGTGCCTAAAATCAAACCAACAGCCTCTACTATACATCGTCTTCATATAATAAAGCCCTTAAAATCCCTAGTCGTCAGTCCCTAAAACCCATAGCATTCAAACCCTAAAATCTAACATGATTTTCCCTTCCCAGAACCCTGCAAATCGAATGAGATAAGAGAGGAAGAGAAGATTCTCTCCATTCCATATGGAAGGAAGATGACAACAATGACCGAAAACAAAAACTCTCACTATCGAAAGACCCGACAAACGGCAACGAAGATGAAACTTCTCAAAATGGGACAGGGAGAGGAAAGGGCATATGCAAACGGATATTCGCTCCATTGTAGATGGAAGGACGATGCCGACCCATTCTAGTAGTCAAAGATGAAGATCAACAACGATTGGCCTAATTTTGATTCAACACAAACTGGCATGCCATTGGCAGAACAAAAAAATCAAGCTATGGAACAGAGGGATACCTTCGTCGGAAGCTGAACTGATGAGTGTGGGAAATCGACGGCTTGCAGGAGGAGAGGAGCTAGGCCGATTTTGGATTCTGGAACTAGGTTTTTGAAGAGGGGGAAAAGGAGCTATGAATTTTGGAGAGTGAAAAACGAGAGGGAAACGAAAACCTCACCCACGCGTTAGATCATCTCAATCTATTTTCCAATGCAGAAAAGGATAAAATAAAAACAAATTACAATGTGACAAAATGTTAATTTTGTCATATTCCACATAAATATTTCCCTCCCATCTTTCCCGCCAACTGAAATTCCAATCAATGTGACAATATAGTTTGTCACATTGCAATTTAACGGTATATAAAGTGACAAACCGTACTGTGACGACTAGTTTTGTCACACTATAGAACTGCGAATCATCCGACCCGAAGTTATTATGACAAAATAATTGTGACACCATAACTTTTGTCATAATAAATATTTGTTATGACAAATAGTTATGACAAAAATCAAATTTGTCACAATATCTGACTATATTATGACGAAATTACTTTTTGTCACATTATATACTCTGTGGTGACAAAGTAACGAATGACAAATTAGAATTTTGTCACCATAGATCATATTTGTTGTAGTGTCTCGGGGTACCACCAAATTCCAATGGCCGAGGAAGACTGTGCGAAGACGGCTTTCATGACTCCTTTTGGGAACTATTGTTATCGGGTCGCGGCCTTTGGGTTGAAGAATGCAGGCGCCACTTATCAGCACATGGTTAACAACGTTTTTCGTCACCAGATAGGACGGAATGTGGAAGCTTATGTGGATGACCTGATAGTGAAAAGTGGCAAGCGGGGAGATCACCTGGGCGACCTACGCGAAACGTTTGAGACTATGCGAAAGCATATGCTTTGGCTTAACCCACTCAAATGCGTGTTCGGTGCCGAGGCAGGAAAGTTCTTGGGCTTCACGATCACGAAGCGGGGCATCGAGGCCAACATATAACAAGGGGTAAATTGCAAGTTTAGTCATTGGAATTACTTAAAAATTTCACGTTTGCCACTAAAATTACTTTATTCCATCCGTAGTCACTCAAATTAGTTCAACGGTTCAAATTTGGTCACTCTCTGTTAGTCTACGTTAACTTTTTTTTTATGTGGCACTCAACTCTCATAGTTGACCGTTAAATAAGTGACGCTGCAAATAAAACAATTTAATTTTTAATTTCCACCTCATTTTAACGATAAATTAAAATAAAAATTAAATATAATTATTAAATCTTAATAGAAAACCTTCCCTGTCGGTGGATCCCTGATCGGAAACCTTGACAGAGTTGAGAGGTTTGCTTCTTGATTCCGTGGCATGAATTCTAATCGAACATGAAGCTGAGAATTTCTCCGAGATTCATCAACCGGGTCCGGCTAAGATCCCTGTAAAATTGAACTATGCGCATCAATTCCCTTCCATGGCCTTTTGAACCAGGAGTGGCCGTAGGCGACGTCGTAGAGGAGCTGTAGGTCCATCGATTGCTTCCTGAAGACGTCCCCGCCATTTCCCACCAATTGTTCTCTTTGCCCCATCCTTTTCTCTCCCCCCTGTTTCTCCTACATACATTACCACCAAACCCCCAATTAATTAATCAAACCACATGGCACATAGCAATTATCGTCATTAGTTAACATCGATCGTCGACGTTAACCCATCATCAATCCCTCTCCATCTCTACACTTCCCATCCCACAAAGCACCATCACCACCACCAACAATAACCCTCCCTCTCCACCAAATACTCTGTTTTCCCTCTGTTTTTCTCTGCCGCCGCCATGGACAAGGAGAAGGAAGAGATGCAGTCCCCTCCGTTTTTCTTCTCCCAGATCACCCTCTTAGTAATCCTTCCCCTGGATCTAGTCTTCTTGACCGAGAAAGAATTGTACAACCTCCTCCTCTCCAACATAATCCGGTCGGAAATCCAGTTGGACATGACCCTGGCCGGCGCATCCTCGCGACGGTCGAAGATCGACGGCGTGCTCACCTCCGAGTGGACGTACGTCTGGCTGCTGGAGGTGACATACGTCACTTTTCTTCTCATCTTCTCGTTTCTGTCTACCACCGCCGTTTTCTTCACCGTCGCCTACCTCTAGACCTCCCGCCGCGACCTCTCCCTCCTCACGAACGCTGCATTTTCATAGAAGGGTCACGGGGAAGGGTAGGAGAATCCGTTTAGAAATTGGTCGATGGTTTAATTATAATGAATTTTTTTTTTAATTTATTGTGATAATAAGGTGGAATTTTTAAAAGATTAAATTTTATTATTTTTATTTGCCACGTCACTTATTTAACGGTCAATTCTTAGAGTTGACTGCCATGTCAGCTAAAGTTAACGGAGACTAACGGAGAGTGACCAAACTTGAATTGTTGAACTAATTTAAGTGACTACGAATGGGATAAATTAATTTTAGTGGCAAACGTGAACTTTTTAAGTAATTCCAGTGACCAAACTTGCAATTTATCCTAAAACAAGTGGAGGCAATTGTCAAACTGGCACCTCCAAAAACACCTAAGAAAGTGCAGGGCCTAGAGGGTAGGCTACCCGCGTTGGGGCGCTTCATACTAAGGCGGCCCCGTTCTTTCGAACACTCAAGAAGGCCGCTTCTGTTGGAATGAGTGCGATGAAGCATTTGAGGAACTGAAACGCCTACTTGCCACACCAGCGGTGATGACGGCGCCACGGGCTGGGGAGATGTTGTACCTATACATCGTTGTCTCCGAAATTTCGGTGAGTGCAATATTATTCTCGCGGGCTGCGCCTATGGGAGAAGAGAAGCCGATATACTACGTTAGTCGAACAATTGTTGCACACGAAAGGCGGTATGCGCCCATTGAGAAGGCTGCGTTGGCGGTATGCGCCCATTGAGAAGGCCACAACCAAGCCGAGACCATACTTCCAGGCGCGCTCCATCGTCGTGCTCACTCTCTGAAGTCTATGCTGGGTTCAATGGACGTGGCGGGGCGCCTCGTAAAATGGGCAGTTCAGTTGAGCGAGTTCGACGTACTGTATGCGCCCCGGCCAGCGATAAAGGCTCAAGTACTGGAGGATTTCGTCGCGGAAGGAGTGGTGGCGGCTGAAACGGATGGCAAAGACAGTTGGCAAGTGCAAGTGGATGGAGTGGCTAGCCGCACCGGGGGTGGGGCAGGAATCGTGATCATTAGCCCCATGGGGGCGATGCATGAGGTTGCACTATGCTTTGCATCGCTGAAAACCAACAATGATGCTGAGTATGAGGCGGTCATCGCCGGTCTCCACTTGGCTAGGGAGTTAGGCGCCCAGAAGGTGCAAGTTAAGTACGACTCGGCTCTCGTAATCAACCAGCTCAAGGGGTTGTACGACCGGGTATTCATAAAACGCGTCGTTCCACTAAGAGGAAAAATCCCCGGTCTATCCTCATAATCCTCGACCGGGGATTTAAGGCCATCGCCCGGGCCCCCTTCTGCTTCTCACGGGTGCCCGAAGGGAAAAATACCCGGTCAAGGCCAGAATATACCCGGTCGGGTATTTCTTCCTTTGGCCGGGTATTCTGGTCCAACAGCCTCCTTTTTCCCAACTTCGCTCCTTTCGACCCGGAACTCGTTCCTTCGCCTCGATTCCAACGCCGGGACCTGAAATATGACATAAACACACAACCTAGCGTGAAATCGGCTTAAAACACGAGATTCCTCATCACAAACGGCTTCAGAATAGGGGTGAAAACATGTATAATTATCGGTCTATCAAACTCCCCCACACTTAACCGTTTGCTTGTCCCCAAGCAAACCTAACTCAAACCAATGCAGCTCTCCAGACCTCTATAGCAACAAACAACCTCGATCGTAGGTAGCGGACTTCCTAGATCATTTAGCAGCTTACGAGGTCAACCGACGCACAAGTCATCTCATAGCCTCTTCGGCGAGAACGCTAGTCTCGAATCGGCATCATGGCAAATAGTGAACAGAGGACAAATGAATCGTGGATGAAGAGACTCTCACAAACAAAAGATCATGGACTCACATTAATTCAAGGTGCTCGATTTTCTTTGTGAACATGGTTGGAACCCTTTTCTTTCTTCTTTTTGCTTGTTTTTCTATTTTTCTTCTTTTTTTTCCAAGGGTTCCAACCTGTTTCTGCAGAAAATGGGGGCTCCCACCTAGCAAAGGTTTTGCGGGAGCCCGGCTCTTACCGGCCATGCCAGGAGCGGGTGTCTCGAGCCTCGTGCGGGGGAAAGACATGTAAGGGGGCTGGAGGTAGTAGGTAAAAATTGGGAACGGATTCCCGTCTCCCCTTACACACTTTCGCCATATTCGCACGGGAGACGTTATTTTAAAGCACATTTCGAGCACCTGTTACATTCAGAACATGATACAAGAGTCCATGACAGGCAGAGAGTCCACAACACCACACCATTCAAGGGTCCTAAGATCACTAATTCACTCAATCAACCAACACAATATGAAGAAGAAATGAGACTTCTTAAATGCATCAACATCCTCCACAGTGCTACACTACCTCCCTAGGTTGCAAATCACTACAGAGACTGTCAATTCAAAGCATACTGAGCAGGCAATTGCAAGGAACACGTACTTGGAGCCCTCAAATTTAAAAATTTGGACAGTGGACTAGGCTCCAAGCACACAAACAGAGCTAATGCAGTCAAAAGATAAACATCCCCCCCACACTTAAGATCGACATTGCCCTCAATGGAGAAGAGGGAAGGAAAGGGGAACGATGTTACCGGTGTGCACAGACTGCAGGAGACTGGAAATGGACCAGTCGGCATGGGACGGACTGGAGAGAGGACCAGTCGGGAACACAGGCAGAGCTAAAAGAGACCAAAAAGCTCAAACACATACGTTAGGTCCAACGGTCAGCCCAATAGTACAGCATCCAAAATGAAAAGAAAAAGAAACAAAAACCGACACAAAACAGACAGTTTGCATGCTGACACAGATAAAAAAACTCTAAAAACATGCCCCTAGGGCCCTCCGAGACCGGAGAAATCAATCTGATCCATAAGGTCGTCGACGCCATCATCCGGTGGCTGCCGTGGCGGTGAATGCTCCCACCGGGTAGTCCAGTGGTGCTCCTCTGGAGGGTGGCAAGCCTGGAGCAGATGCTCGGAATACTCCATCAGACGGCGGCCTCGGTCTCGCTCCCGCTCGATGAGAGCAGTAGTGACTCCCATGTGGGTCTCCAATCGGCCAAGGCGCTCATCAACGCCCGTCATCCTGGACCGGTACTCGGCCTGGTGGGCCGAATACTGCTGGTAAAACTGAACCTGATGGTCCATGAGCTGCTGGTTCTGAAGACCGAGCTGCTGGAACTGGAGCCCCATCTGCTGGAACTGCTCCGTGAAGAAGTCCATCGACGGACCAGAAGGACCAGAGGAGGACTCACCTCTCACTGGTCTCCGTCGAGGCTGAAGATCCCCAGGGGGGAGAGCGAGGGCTCCGGCTCATCGGCATCCATAGCGCCGTCATCATCATCATCAGCATCCTCATCTACCTCCTCCTCGTCCGAGTAGTCCGCATCCTCCTCGTCCGAGTCTAGATCAATCACCCCCTCGGGGGGCATAGAGAGCCCATCCACCCAGGTGCGGATGTCATCAGTGGCCAGGAGGCGCGCGTTGTGGAGCACGTCCCGGCTGAGGGGTGCGGAGCCGCCCATCACAGTCGCATTGTGAAGCCCCTGAAAGCTGATGTCGAAATGCCTCGCCAACCGTGTGATCAGGGGACCACAGAAGAGGTAGGTAGGATGCCCGCGGATCCGGTAGAAAGTGAGGGCCACGAAGGATCCCAGGTGAAGCATGTGCTCCGGGTCCCCCATCGAGTACATGGCATACAACACCCGCTTCGGGATCTTATGCGAACCGGTGGCGTTGGGGACGATGGACCGGGTGATCAGCAAGTTCAGGATGTGCCACTGCGGCTTGAGGGTGCTGACGGAGGTCTGGCCAGCATCGAAGTAGTCGTAGCCATGGGCGCGCCTGGCTATCCTGTGGTAGAAAGCAGTCTGGTTCCAGTCGGTCGGGTGGGCAACCTCGATCTCATGGGCATCGAAGGGGTGGTAATCGATCCCCAGAGCGTGGGCCAACCCGTCGATGGTCAGCTCCCTGTGGTGGCCACCCATCCGGAATGTCACGGCATACTCGTCCCGGGCCATCGTGCGGTCATAGTGAAAGGTGGTGTAGAACTTCCACACCAGCTCCGTGTAGGTAGGCTCGTCGATGGATAGCAACGTCCGCCAGTCGCGGTGACTGATAGCGGCGCTGAGCTCCTGCAAACAGTGGAGCTGCTCAAACACCGCCCACTCGAGGTGGTAGTGCCGCTCCAGTTTCCCCCAGACCACCTTGCGGAACTGATCCGCATACTCCGCGTGCAGGCGCAGGTCCCGCACAAAGGGATGGTCCTGCGACATGTTCCTGCAAAATCAAAACACCATAGGTGGAGCCAAGAAAATAAATCGTCAGGACCAACGGCATGGGGTCAGCACTTCCCCCACACTCGAGCTCACCTAGGCTAGTAATTTAAGCACAGCCGGTGGAATTGCAAGCAACTCAACCGGAATTCAAATCAGGATCACAGAATAAACCACAATAAGCACACGGACAACACATCTATCACATATACAGCCATGCAAGCGCAAGTCATCCCTCACCCTACTCTAAATCAGGCAGGCAACACAGTTCTCGGTCCTAGAATCTACAGTCCGATTTTCCATAAACTAGAAATGAACAGGAAACACACCTGGAAACACAAGGAGGACCGTAGCTAGGACGCGAAGGAAGGGTGAGGGACGCGAGGGAAGCGGAAAAAATCGCCCCGGAGACTCGCCGGAAAATGGTCGGCGAATCGCCGGAAAGTCGCCGGAAAGTGTCCGGCGACGGTGGCGGCGGGCGGCGGAGGGCAGCCGGCGGAGGCCGGCGGCGGCCAAAGAGGAGAGAGGGGAGAGGAAATGGGAGTAGAGGGAGAAGGGATTTTGGAAAAAATTAGGGTAGAGAGAGAAATGACCGGGGTTTCCTTTAAACAGGAAAAATACCCGGTCGGGTATTTTCGAGTCCTCGACCGGGGATTTGCCAAACACGGCGTTTAGAGGAGGCAACGATCCCCGGTCGCCCGCCAAAAATTCCCGGTCGGGTATTTTTGGCGGGGGATCAGGGATCCCTTAAACGCGGCGTTTAATAGCTGAGAAATCCCCGGTCTCAAGCCAAAATAAATACCCGGTCGGGTATTTTTGGCCTGAGGTCGGGGATTTTGCATTTTTCGCCCCGGAAGGCAGAAGGGGGCCCGGGCATGAGCCGAAAATACCCGGTCGGGTATTTTGGCTCATGACCGGGTATTTTACCCTTCCGGCCAAAATTCTCATTCTCCCCAAAATCGCAACCTCCCCTGCACGAAAACACCAAACCGAGGCATCACAGAAGACCGAACTTCACGACAGACATGCAACTGACACCAAAACTCAGAAAAAAAAAGAAAAGAGAATGCAAACCGTGGTGGGGTTGCCTCCCCACAAGCGCTTCTTTACCGTCTTTTAGCTGGACGCCCATGGCGGAACTAAGGGTCTGCGAGTTCCACCACCAACTCCTCACGTTCGACCTCGTCTCCCAAGTAGAGTTTGAGACGATGGCCATTAACTTTAAACGGTTCAGTCTGCGGGTTGGCAATTTCGATAGTGCCATACGGGAACACCTGGGTGATCGTGAACGGTCCAGACCACCGGGAGCGGAGTTTTCCGGGAAAGAGGTTCAGGCGAGAGTTATAGAGGAGAACTCGATCACCAACCTGGAACTTCTTCGGACCCCGCAACCGGGCATCGTGCAGGCGCTTAGTGCGCTCCTTGTACAGCCGGGTGTTCTCATAGGCGTGGTAACGCCACTCTTCCAGCTCCAACATCTGCATTTTTCGCTCAACACCTGCAACATGAACATCCAAGTTGAGCAGCTTAAGGGCCCAGAAGGCCTTGTGCTCTAACTCCACGGGCAAATGGCATGCCTTTCCATAGACAAGCCGGTACGGTGAAGTACCAATGGGCGTCTTGTAGGCAGTGCGATATGCCCATAGAGCATCATCGAGCTTGGCGGACCAATCTTTGCGGGACTGATCCACCGTTTTCTCCAGGATTCGCTTGAGCTCCCGGTTCGTCAGTTCGGCCTGGCCACTGGTCTGGGATGATAGGCCACGGACACCTTGTGAGTCCCACCATAGCGAGACAATAGTTTATCAAATTGGCCCTGGAAATGGGTGCCTCTATCGCTTATGATGGCTCTAGGTGTCCCGAACCGGGAGAATAGCTGCTTCAAAAAACCACAAACACGTCTAGCATCATTGGTGGGCAAAGCTTGCGCCTCAGCCCACCTAGAGACGTAGTCAACAGCAACCAGAATATAGGTGTTACCAAAAGATGGAGGGAAGGGGCCCATGAAGTCGATACCCCAGACATAAAAAATCTCACAAGTTATAAACACATTCTGGGGCATCTCATCACGGGCAGAGATGTTACCTGACCTCTGGCATCGGTCGCACCTGCGTGCGAAGGCGTCTGCATCCTTGAAGAGCGTGGGCCAGTAAAAGCCCGACTGGAGCACCTTCCTCGCCGTGCGGTTTCCTCCGTGATGACCGCCAGTAGGCCCCTCATGACAGTGAGATAGAATGCCCTCCATCTCACTCTCCATAACACAACGACGGATGATCCCGTCGGCTCCGATCCGAAAAAGATGCTGGTCATCCCAGAAGTAGTACTTCAGATCGGAGAAAAACTTCCTCTTGGCGTGAGTTGCCATCCCCTTGGGCAGCTGCTGGCCCATCAAATAGTTCGCAAAATTGGAGTACCAGGGGGTGACACTCTCCACCAAGAACATCATCATCAACCTCTCGTCTGGGAAGGAGTCATCAATCTCCTCCACGAGGTTGTCCGCAGGAGGTGCGTCCAACCGGGAGAGGTGATCAGCTGCAACATTTTCTGCTCCCTTCTTGTCCCGGATCTCAATATCAAACTCCTGCAGCAGTAAGATCCATCGTATGAGCCGAGGCTTGGCATCGGCCTTGCTCATCAGGTATCTAATCGTGGAGTGATCTGTGTACACGGTCACATGGGACAAGACCAGATAGGGGCGAAACTAATGCAACCCTGGGGTTGGATTTTTACCAAAGTACGCAGCAACACAATCAATCCAAGGATTGGATTGATTAAAACGAATTTCGAACCAAAAACAAGGATGTTCTTGGGTGTTTGGATAAAACGAAATCAAACGTGCAATTCCACACCTGGGGAAAGGCTCGATTGCAAAAACCCAAAGGTTTCAATTCAATTCTTCAAAGTCTGAATTTTACAATGAAAATAGAAGGCTATTTATAGCCAAGAAAACCTAATACAAACCTAGATGAACAAGGAAACAAATAAGATAAAATTCTACTCTAAAAAGGACACAAAATTCGGATTTAAACTTCCTTTCTTGAAGCACAAGTAAGCTGCCAACAAATAGTCCAAAAGCAGCTTTCGTACTAACTTCGTGCCTTTCGTTCGAGGCCTTCCCGAACTCCAATTATTCATCCGATTCCTTCTCTTGGTAGATAAACATACCTAGTTTCATGTTGTGGAAGCCTTTGGACTTGAATCAGGTCCATACTCCTCGAATTAAGCTCCAAAGTAGGCTTCACAAAACAGTTTTCTGCCTTAGTCATTTTCTGGCAGTTTTCCAGTTTTGAGGTAGCAAATTTGAGGCCTTAGAAAACACCTATAATGACATCATCTTGATCCACAAAGAATACCATTGGAAAGATGACAACTTGCTCTGTAAAAAAAGCCCTTAAACTTGCATTTCCACCAAGCCAATAGAGAGAACCATGACCCCAAAGTATGTACCCTGAACACGGATTTTGACTTAGCCAAATTCTGCCCTTCTTCTTCCCAACTTTGCTAGCTTCTTTGTCAACTAATCATGACATGAATAGTTGGCAAATTTGGATCATATCAGACTCCCCTTCTTCAAAAAGCTTTGACCTCAAAGCTTGATCTTTTCTTTTATCAAAATCATCGCAGAACCGATCCCAAATTGGATCAAAAGTGGGCTGCTCAAACATGTTATGCTGCAGAATTTCCTTACCCAGAATCTTCAATTCGAAATTGGGCGTTTCTTGTTCAAGCATCGTCTTGACGAATTGGTCGCTCCTACACCTTCCAAAAACCTCAAGTAACGATTCTACATCATCTTTTCGACTCAATTCGTGCCCAGTCGTTCCGACGAGATACCCATTTTTGGAGACAAGGTCCTGCGATCGCAGAGATGTTTCTGCAAAAGTGGGTGTGTCGATTCGAAGATGTTTTGATTCGATTCTCGTTAGGTGAATCATCTCATGACACTCCAGCAACACATTCGTTGAGGCAAATTCACTTGAATCAGCCGCAAAGCTCACGATGTCTTCAACGGAACTCGAGTTCTGCTTTACCGGAAGAAAACAGAGTTGATCGGTTTCGATGGGCATTGTGGTTTCCAGCTGATATGGAGGTGGATCTTGGATGGAGATCATTCTTGGGGATCCTACAAAATTGTCCAAAGAAGTTGCGGCCGTCGAATCGCACTGTAACTCGACGACGAGATCTTCAAAGTCGGAACTCTGTTTCCCTGCGGGAAAACAGAGTCGTCGAACTCTCGTGTTGTTTGCTTCATGAACCCCACAGCTTGACAGCTCCGACTCTTTTGAATCATCCGGGGTTGATTCTTCTTCACTAGAGATGAATCCCGAGGCGGACTTCGATGGTTTCTCGACGTCCAAAAGTTCATTTGGCCGAGATAAATTGGCATTCTGTTTTCGCGGAATAAAACTGAGATGTCTATCGATGGCAGCATCTAAACTCCGAATAACGTCTCGCCTGAACTGCCCCAATTGAACCTGGACTATCGCGTCGATCTTGTCTAATAAATCCTCCATGTTAATCTGCTCCATGTCTGCTCTTCGTATTGAAATTCTTCAAACAACAAAACCAAAACAGACTGCTCCTTTGTTTGCAACGAATTCTGAATTCGTACTAAACACAAGCCATCTTCTTCTCCTTCGCCCTTGTGTTGAACGGGGCTCTGATACCACTTAATGCAACCCTGGGGTTGGATTTTTACCAAAGTACGCAGCAACACAATCAATCCAAGGATTGGATTGATTAAAACGAATTTCGAACCAAAAACAAGGATGTTCTTGGTTGTTTGGATAAAACGGAATCAAACGTGCAATTCCACACCTGGGGAAAGGCTCGATTGATATAAGGATAGATGCCCGGCCACGATTAACGCGTTCTTGATCGATACAAGAGCTCAACGAGCTTGGAATCCACCAAAGCTCACACAAGTACGCAAACTTGCAAAAACCCAATGGTTTCAATTCAATTCTTCAAAGTCTGAATTTTACAATGAAAATAGAAGGCTATTTATAGCCAAGAAAACCTAATACAAACCTAGATGAACAAGGAAACAAATAAGATAAAATTCTACTCTAAAAAGGACACAAAATTCGGATTTAAACTTCCTTTCTTGAAGCAAAAGTAAGCTGCCAACAAATAGTCCAAAAGCAGCTTTCGTACTAACTTCGTGCCTTTCGTTCGAGGCCTTCCCGAACTCCAATTATTCATCCGATTCCTTCTCTTGGTAGATAAACATACCTAGTTTCATGTTGTGGAAGCCTTTGGACTTGAATCAGGTCCATACTCCTCGAATTAAGCTCCAAAGTAGGCTTCACAAAACAGTTTTCTGCCTTAGTCATTTTCTGGCAGTTTTCCAGTTTTGAGGTAGCAAATTTGAGACCTTGGAAAACGCCTATAATGACATCATCTTGATCCACAAAGAATACCATTGGAAAGATGACAACTTGCTATGTAAAAAAAGCCCTTAAACTTTCATTTCCACCAAGCCAATAGAGAGAACCATGACCCCAAAGTATGTACCCTGAACACGGATTTTGACTTAGCCAAATTCTGCCCTTCTTCTTCCCAACTTTGCTAGCTTCTTTGTCAACTAATCGTGACATGAATAGTTGGCAAATTTGGATCATATCAGACTCCCCTTCTTCAAAAAGCTTTGACCTCAAAGCTTGATCTTTTCTTTTATCAAAATCATCGCAGAACCGATCCCAAATTGGATCGAAAGTGGGCTGCTCAAACATGTTATGCTGCAGAATTTCCTTACCCAGAATCTTCAATTCGAAATTGGGCGTTTCTTGTTCAAGCATCGTCTTGACGAATTGGTCGCTCCTACACCTTCCAAAAACCTCAAGTAACGATTCTACATCATCTTTTCGACTCAATTCGTGCCCAGTCGTTCCGACGAGATACCCATTTTTGGAGACAAGGTCCTGCGATCGCAGAGATGTTTCTGCAAAAGTGGGTGTGTCGATTCGAAGATGTTTTGATTCGATTCTCGTTAGGTGAATCATATCATGACACTCCAGCAACACATTGGTTGAGGCAAATTCACTTGAATCAGCCGCAAAGCTCACGATGTCTTCAACGGAACTCGAGTTGTGCTTTACCGGAAGAAAACAGAGTTGATCTGTTTCGATGGGCATTGTGGTTTCCAGCTGATATGGAGGTGGATCTTGGATGGAGATCATTCTTGGGGATCCTACAAAATTGTCCAAAGAAGTTGCGGCCGTCGAATCGCACTGTAACTCGACGACGAGATCTTCAAAGTCGGAACTCTGTTTCCCTGCGGGAAAACAGAGTCGTCGAACGCTCGTGTTGTTTGCTTCATGAACCCCACAGCTTGACAGCTCCGACTCTTTTGAATCATCCGGGGTTGATTCTTCTTCACCAGAGATGAATCCCGAGGCGGACTTCGATGGTTTCTCGACGTCCAAAAGTTCATTTGGCCGAGATAAATTGGCATTCTGTTTTCGCGGAATAAAACTGAGATGTCTATCGATGGCAGCATCTAAACTCCGAATAACGTCTCGCCTGAACTGCCCCAATTGAACCTGGACTATCGCGTCGATCTTGTCTAATAAATCCTCCATGTTAATCTGCTCCATGTCTGCTCTTCGTATTGAAATTCTTCAAACAACAAAACCAAAACAGACTGCTCCTTTGTTTGCAACGAATTCTGAATTCGTACTAAACACAAGCCATCTTCTTCTCCTTCGCCCTTGTGTTGAACGGGGCTCTGATACCACTTAATGCAACCCTGGGGTTGGATTTTTACCAAAGTACGCAGCAACACAATCAATCCAAGGATTGGATTGATTAAAACGAATTTCGAACCAAAAACAAGGATGTTCTTGGGTGTTTGGATAAAACGGAATCAAACGTGCAATTCCACACCTGGAGAAAGGCTCGATTGATGTAAGGATAGATGCCCGGCCACGATTAACGCGTTCTTGATCGATACAAGAGCTCAACGAGCTTGGAATCCACCAAAGCTCACACAAGTACGCAAACTTGCAAAAACCCAAAGGTTTCAATTCAATTCTTCAAAGTCTGGATTTTACAATGAAAATAGAAGGCTATTTATAGCCAAGAAAACCTAATACAAACCTAGATGAACAAGGAAACAAATAAGATAAAATTATACTCTAAAAAGGACACAAAATTCGGATTTAAACTTCCTTTCTTGAAGCACAAGTAAGCTGCCAACAAATAGTCCAAAAGCAGCTTTCGTACTAACTTCGTGCCTTTCGTTCGAGGCCTTCCCGAAATCCAATTATTCATCCGATTCCTTCTCTTGGTAGATAAACATACCTAGTTTCATGTTGCGGAAGCCTTTGGACTTGAATCAGATCCATACTCCTCGAATTAAGCTCCAAAGTAGGCTTCACAAAACAGTTTTCTGCCTTAGTCATTTTCTGGCAGTTTTCCAGTTTTGAGGTAGCAAATTTGAGGCCTTGGAAAACACCTATAATGACATCATCTTGATCCACAAAGAATACCATTGGAAAGATGACAACTTGCTCTGTAAAAAAAGCCCTTAAACTTGCATTTCCACCAAGCCAATAGAGAGAACCATGACCCCAAAGTATGTACCCTGAACACGGATTTTGACTTAGCCAAATTCTGCCCTTCTTCTTCCCAACTTTGCTAGCTTCTTTGTCAACTAATCGTGACATGAATAGTTGGCAAATTTGGATCATATCAGAAACTTATCAAAGGCAAACACCACCGCAAGCAGCTCCTTCTCTGTGGTGGTGTAGTTTTCCTGGGCATCATTCAGAGTCTTCGAGGCGTAGTAGATAGGTCGGAAGTGTTGATCTCGCCTCTGCCCCAGAACAGCGCCAACAGCAAAGTCACTGGCGTCGCACATCAGCTCAAATGGTAGGGACCAGTCAGGAACAACCATGATAGGAGCCTGGGTGAGCTTCTCCGTCAGGGTGGTGAACGCCGCTGTGCAAGCATCAGTGAACTGGAAGGGGCATCCTTCTCCAGAAGCTTAGTTAGGGGCAGGGTGATCTTCGAGAAGTCCTTGATGAACCGCCTATAGAAACCTGCATGGCCAAGAAAACTCCGGATCCCCTTTACAGATGTAGGAGGAGGCAGCTTGCTGATAGTCTCGATCTTTGCTCTGTCTACCTCGATCCCCATCTTGGAGATCTTGTGCCCAAGAACTATGCCTTCTCGAACCATGAAGTGACACTTCTCCCAACTCAGTGCCAGGTTCGTTTCTTCACACCGTTTAAGAACAAGTTCCAGGTTATGGAGACAGTGAGAGAAGGAGTCTCCATAAACCGAGAAATCGTCCATAAACACCTCCATGATCTCGCCGACCAGGCGGTCAAAGATGGCGAGCATGCATCGCTGAAAAGTGGTTGGGGCGTTGCATAGCCCGAATGGAATCCTCCGGTAAGCAAATGTGCCGAAGGGGCAGGTGAAAGTGGTTTTCGCCTGGTCCTCCGGTGCAATAGGGATCTGAAAGTACCCGGACATCCCATCCAGGAAGCAGTAGAACTCGTGCCCCGCCAATCTCTCCAACATCTGATCAATGAACGGCAGCGGGAAATGGTCCTTCCGAGTAGCGTCGTTGAGACGCCTATAGTCGATGCAAACACGGTACCCAGTCACCGTGCGCATCGGGATGAGCTCGTTCTTCTCGTTAGGCACCACGGTCATCCCACCCTTTTTGGGCACCACCTGGGTGGGACTGACCCACTCGTTGTCAGAAATGGCGAAGATGATCCCGGCGTCCATCAGCTTCACGATCTCTGCCCGAACCACCGCCTCCAAGTTCGGCGTCAGTCTCCTCTGCGGCTGCCTCACTGGCCGCATCTCATCCTCCAGCAGTATCCGGTGTGAGCAAAAGGAGGGGTTGATTCCCCGGATATCTGTGATCTTCCATGCCAAAGCTCGCTCGTACTGCTTCAGCAAGGCCACCAGTCTGGTCTTCTGCTCGGGTGTGAGGGTCGAGCTGATGATAACTGGCAGCTTATTCCCCTCCCGGAGAAATGCATACTCCAAATGAGGAGGGAGGGGCTTAAGCTCCAGCTCTGGTGGTTCCTCCAAAGAAGTGGTGATGCGGGTGGAGGATGAGATCGGTTTAAACAGCCTGTCGCCCTCCAAGAAGGGGCCACTCTCCAATGCGGCCAACTGCTCCGCCAGCTGCGGCTCCTGCAATGCCTGCTCACCTAGCAAAATACAACGCTCAAGAGCATCATCAGTACCCGCACTCGTGATGGCGAGTGCGGTCTCAAAATCGGCAAGCACATCACAGTAGTCTATGTCATCATGCAAATGAGAATGTTTCCCATTGTCAGACACAGAAAAAGTAGTCTGTTCATCACCAGCACACAGAATCAATTTACCACTATGCACATCAATAAGCGCCTTGGCGATGGCGAGAAATGGTCTACCCAAAATCAAAGGCACATCCACATCCTCATTTATATCCAAAATAACAAAATCAACAGGATATGTGAATACACCAACATTAACAAGCAAGTCCTCAATGATACCCCTAGGATGCACGATAGAACGATCAGCTAACTGAATGCTCATCCTAGTAGCTCTAGGTTCACCTAGGTCTAGCTTCTTAAACAATTTATAGGGCATGACGTTAATGCTAGCGCCTAGGTCCGCCAAGGACTTTCCTACATGCATGCTGCCAATAACAAGAGGGATAGTGAAACTCCCTGGGTCTTTGCGCTTCTCTGGCAGCTTGTTCTGCAGGATGGCAGAACACTCCTCGCTGAGCATCACTGTCGAAAGATCCCCAAGTTTCTTCTTGTTGGTGAGGAGGTCTTTCATGAACTTAGCATACTTGGGCATCTTCGACAGTGCCTCCACGAACGGCATGCTGATGTTGACCTGCTTCAATATTGCCATGAACTTGGCAAACTCTGTCTCCAGCTTGTCTTTATGGAGTCGAGTGGGGAAGGGCAGCTGGTGTGTATGCTCCTTAACCACAGGTTGCGGCTTTGGAGCAGGTGATGTGCTGCCTTCCCCCACCTCTGCAGTATCCGCTGGAGGTGTTGAAGCAGGTAGTGGGTCGTCTCGCCTGGGCTGGGCAGGAGCAGCAGATGTAGTCTTGCCACTCCTGGTGGTGATGGCGTGTGCAGTCTCATGCGGGTCCCGTGGATTGGGGATGGTGGTGGCAGGCAGAGTCCCCGGTGCCCTGGTAGTGTTCTGGCGAGCTAGGCTCCCAATATGATTCTGTAGATCTTGCAGAATGGCACCTTGGTTCCTCTGGCCTACCTCCAGTGAGGCGATGTTCTGATCCATCCTCGTGAAGTTCGCCTGACTGGTGGTCATGAAAGCCTGCAAAATATTCTTCAGATCAGATATCTGAGGATCTGGAGCTGCGGCTTCGGGAGGCTGATTAAACTGGCGCTGGGGCTGCTGGAATGGCTGCCCTTGCCTCGGCTGGAAGGGCTGCTGCTGTGGTGGTGGCCCCTGCCTAGCCTGGAAGGGATGCCTCTGCTGAAAACCACCTGCTGTTGCTGGAAACCCAGGTGGCTTGTTGGTGTTGCTGCCCCAGGCAAAGTTGGGATGCTGGCGCCATCCCTCGTAATAGGTACTGCTGTAAGGATCCAGGCGCCGAGCATTTGCTATGAAGTCCACCTGCTCTTGGGGAGTAGAAGACTCCCTCATAGACTGACAATCCTCCACCAGGTGATTCGGGCTCTCACACCACTAACACTGAGCTACTGGAGGCGTAGCTACACCTCGGCCCGGAAGGAGACTGTTAGGCTGCTTCAATGTCTGCACCAACTCAGCCACCTGCTGCTCTAACCCGGACCTGGCCTCCATAGCATGCACACCCCGGTCCCGGGAGTTCCTGCCTCTGTTGTTCTGCCCCCAAGAGTGGTCTCGGGCAGCCAAGGTACTGATCATCTGGTTCGGCTCGGGTGGAGTCTTAGTAAGGATATCCCCTCCTGGGCATAGAGACTCAATCACCCTCTGGCTGTCTGGAGTGAGGGCGCTGTAGAAGTTCCCTACTGTGAAAGCATCGCTGAAGCCATGATGGGGACACTGCCAGAAGTATCCCATGTACCGCTCCCATGCATCACGAAGTGACTCATCTGGCTCTTGGCGGAAGTGAGTGATCTCCCGCTGTATCTCTGTGGTCTTCGATGCCGGATAATACTGGTGCACGAACTTGTCAGCCAGATCGTCCCAAGAGGTGATGGACAATGGGGGCTGGGTCTCCAACCACCTCTTAGCATTCCCCGCCAGAGAATGGGGGAAGAGGTGAAGGCGGATTGCGTCATCCGGGACACCGTTCAGCTTGAACCCGTTCGTCAGCTGCAGAAAACGGGAAAGGTGTACGGGCTTCCTCATCCTTCAAGCCATGGAACTGGATAGAGGATGTGATGAGTTGAATCCAGCATGGCTTGATCTCGAAGTTGTTTGCAGGAATGGGCGGATAGAGGATGACCGGGCGGATGTCAGCAATCCGTGGAGTATAGTAGTACTCCAAGGTGGGACCCGGTGGTGGCGGATGATGATGGTTCCCAGCTCCCTGGGGATTTGGGTCGTTCCCCAGGATCTGGTTCTGAGGAGGCGGGTTCTGATCGCCTTCCATCTCGTACTCGTCCTCGGTGTCGCTGCTCAATTGGCCGTCTCGGCGCTCCACCGTAGCCAGTCTAGCTCGCTGTTGTCTCCGAAGTTGTTTGCAGGTGCGCTCAATCTCAGGATTCAACGACAGTAAACCTCCCGACTGGCTACGGGTCATGCACTATCTGCACACAATCAAGCATTGCAAACCCGTGAAGGCACAAGTGGGAAGAACAAAAACTCAATGCGAAAAATGAAAATGCTAAAGTAACAGAAATCACTTTTCTTCAACAACCTAGCCGTCCCCGGCAACGGCGCCAAAAACTTGACTGACTCCTACTGTCACTCTAGAAAATGGCCAAGTGCAACCACTTCCTAAAGCGTAGTATAGCGGGTTTGGGTTTTATTGTCAACCCGGGTCCTAGATGTGCTGACTACTTGGTGAATTCTCGTTATTTAGCGGTGAACTTTTAGTGCAACTCAAGCAAACAAAACGCAAAGCAAGTAAACGGTTGTTGTCAAGTCAAGAGAGGTCACCGGATATGGTTCCCCCTAGACTGCAGTTAAGTCGGATTGCAATTTACCAAGTTCAGTTTTCATGAAAGTTATACTGCGGAAGGTTCTCAATTAGCCTGAAGTCTCGACTAAAGGTCTCCAGACCCTCTCAATCTGAGTCTCTAGCGGGCGACTAACCTCCACCGGAGTAAACAGATTGAGGCCCTAACAAGCCAAACCTCCACTACCGAATCGACTTCGGTACAGAATAGCGAATTGGCTCCTCGACTAAAGTCACCAATTCGCTACCTTCGATTAAGGGTACTCTATCAACCTAGGCAAATATTCTCATTCTAGGTCAAAGCAGCAACAACAGGAATTTGATCAGGATTCAAGTCATTCAATCATTCAAACCTCAATCGAATATAATCAATTCACAAACTCTGTACTTGGGTTCATACAATCAGACCTAGCATACAAATCTAGGGTTCCCCATACCCAGATGAATGGGGAAACTACTCCATAGAGAAAGAAGCAAAAGCAGATTCAGACGCGGAAATCATACTGTGAAGTTGGATTTCTGCTCCTGGACGTTTAATCGCACTTCTCCAAGCTCAAACCGGGCTCCAATGGTGTTGAAGATCGATCTATGGCGCTTGGGAACTCTCTTTCGTCGCTTTCTCTCTCTAGGTATCGCTTTCTCTCTCAAAAACTCGGAACCCTCTGAAAATTGGCCTTCTTTCTCTTTTATCAGCTGCCCTCGCGATACCCGGTCGAAATACCCGGTCGGGTATTTCAGGGTTCGACCGGGTAATCATAAAACGCGTCGTTCCACTAAGAGGAAAAATCCCCGGTCTATCCTCATAATCCCCGACCGGGGATTTAAGGCCATCGCCCGGGCCCCCTTCTGCTTCTCACGGGTGCCCGAAGGGAAAAATACCCGGTCAAGGCCAGAATATACCCGGTCGGGTATTTCTTCCTTTGGCCGGGTATTCTGGTCCAACAGCCTCCTTTTTCCCAACTTCGCTCCTTTCGACCCGGAACTCGTTCCTTCGCCTCGATTCCAACGCCGGGACCTGAAATAAGACATAAACACACAACCTAGCGTGAAATCGGCTTAAAACACGAGATTCCTCATCACAAACGGCTTCAGAATAGGGGTGAAAACATGTATAATTATCGGTCTATCATGGGTCCTTTCCCAAAGGCACCCGGCCAAATGAAATACCTGATAGTGGCCGTCAACTACTTATCAAAATGGATCGAAGATGAGCCATTGGCCACCATCACCGAGGCCCAGGTGAGTAAATTCACCAAGAAGAACATATTCACCTGCTTCGGCCTTCCCGAGTCCATCGTTATGGACCACGATAAGCAGTTTCATTGAAAAATGTTCGTCGAATTTTGGGACGAGAATGGTGTGGTGGTACGGTTCTCCTCAGTAGCATATCCTCAAGCTAATGCACAAGTAGAGGCGGCCAACAAAAGTATCATGCATGGGTTGCACACCAGGCCGACAAGTGCCAAAGGCAGATGGGTGGAGGAGTTGCCTAGTGTTTTATGGGCACACAGGATGACGTACAAGACAACCACGGGTGAAACACCATTTTCCCTAACTTATGGCGGGGAGGCGGTCAATACAATGGAGGTCACTGTCCCTAGCTATCGGGTGGCTCATCACGATCCCATCAACAATGATAGGGAGCGATTCGATGATTTAGACTTGGTGGACGAGAGATGCGAGGTATCCGCGGTACGCCTAGAGGCTATGAAAAAGAAAGTTGCAAGATACTACGACAAGAAGATGCGCCCACACACCATTGTAGCAGGAGGGCAGGTCTTCAAACGTGATTTCCAACTAGACTCCCAGGAAGGAAAGTTGGCACCAAAATGGAAAGTTTCATATCGTGTTCGCGAGGTCGTGGACACCAGCACGTTCAAGTTGGAACACCTCGATGGCAAGGCGGTAAAGAGGAAATGGAATGCACAAAACTTGTGTCTCTACCAACCATGCTTGGGCTCCTCTGCTTGATTAACGGGCGGTGCCGAGGTCCAAGATAGCAGTATTTACTTTTTCCATCTTTTTTGTAGGTCACAAGTGTGGTGTTGAGAAGCGTTTGTATTGTGTCCAAAGCACCTAACGTAGTAAGCGCCATAACGTGTCAAAAGCGCCTTATATATGTAGCGCCCTAGCAATGTTAAAGTGCCTATAATTAGTAAGCACATGCGCCCAACCTCGCGCCCAACCTCGCGCCCTTCAGCAAAAACGATGTTTGGACATACAGGCCCGATGAAGCGCCCTACCTAGTCGAGCTTCTTCTTTGGGATGCCTATGCTCGTCAGGCAGGCGTTTGCAAAGAGGTTCTTCCCAACCTCGGAGTCTTCGTAATGGTCTAAGGACGCATTCAGGGTGGCAATCTCCTTCCGGGCCGCATGTATGGCCTTCTTATAATCTTTGTGAACATGGGACATGGCCGTCAGATCATCTTGAAGCCTCCCCTTCTCTTCCTTGAGAAGGTCGATCACGCTAGCTTGGGCGCACACCTCTTTTGAAAGCGCCTCCTTCTCGGACTCCAAGGCCGAGAGCTTCGTCGCGAAATCCTTTCGCTCGGCCTCTAACTGCGCCCCGAACTCGGCTTCGCATCGACGCCGCTCATCATCGAGGGCGGTCTGTAGGCGGGAAACCTCATTGGCCACCTCCAACTGGGAGTCTTCACACTCCTTCACTAGTTGCTTGCGGCGCATGTTGGCCATGGCAAGATTGTCCTTTGCCATGGATAGGAAAGTCGAACCAACCAGACACTCTCCTTTGGTTGCCTCAGGCGTGGGGCGCCTCTCTCCGCAAATAAGGAGCACCTGCATTGTAAAACTTAAGTTAGTACCTAACATGGGAAACTTGGGAAACTCGTGAAAAGATAACCAAATACCTTGGCGCCCGCTTGGGCGAGCTCTGCAAAAAGATGCTCTTCATCGATCTCAGAGGGTACCTGCCGCATTTTTGTCGCGGAAATCGCCAAGCTCATCGCAGAGCCTCTACCAACGGCGGCGTGAGGAGAGCAAGGCAGGGCGATTCGCCCAAGCTCGTTCCGAAGGGGCTGAAGAAGTAGAGGGCGCCCGTCAGGGCCAACAAGGTGCCCATCCTCGTCCAACTCCACCTAGGCGCCTAGGCGCCCACCCTGACTGGCCGCGACAACTTTGCCCTTCTGTATCAGTGAGGCGAGCTTTTTTGCTGCCATAAGAGAGGGGGACGCTTGCCCTCTTTTCACGACTCACCAAGGGAGGTGCCTCTTCTTCCTCTTCCTCAGCGGGCATGTCGAAGGTGATCGGGTCGCCGGGCTGCTCTGTCGTGCCCGCAGCCGGGGCAGAAGACGCCACGCTCACGGTCTTCGCGAGACGGGGTGCCTTGCTCTGACCGGCACCACCTGTGGCCTTCTTTGCCAATTTTTTCTTCTTTGGCACGAGGGGAGGGGGCGCATTGGCGCTTGAGGAGCCGGGCGCCCCAGCATTCAGCATAGCGAGGTGGCTCTTCATTAGGTTCGCAATGCTCGAAAAATCAGACCCTACACAAGGTGAAACGAAAAAGTCAAAACACGATTGGATGACGAAAACCAGGGATGGCAATGGGTCGGGTTGGGTCGGGTTTTGCCAAACCCAAACCCCTGGGTTTATCCGTAAAAAAAACCCGGGGTAAAACTCAAACCCAACCCAACCCGTTAGGTACCCACGGGTTTTTGTCGCACAAAATTTACAATAACAAGTTCAAAATTAAAGTCAAATATCAATCTCTCAACACAAATAATCAATATATAAAACACCATTCTAGAAAATTCAAGCAAATCACAAATTAACTATACAATTTATTCAACGCAATATAGAAAACTCAAGAAATAGAAGCAAATCACAAATTATCCATAAATAACATGATTAATTGAAAGCTTCTTTCTTTCAATTAAGTTTCTTCACTCTCCACTCTATAACATCAACTTCATTCTACACAATTAGAAAGAAAAAATTAGACATGTCTCCACAAACATAAATAAGATTAGTTGTTTAGAATATTAAATATATCGAGAAAATTAATTATATGGGTGTGGGCGGGTACCCATGGGGCGGGTTTACCTAAACCCAAACCCAACCCGGTGAATAGTGAACGGGTTTAAACCCAAAACCCAAAATCCATCAACACGGATTTTACCTGCGTTGACCGGGTTGGGTCGGGTGGGTACCCGTGGGTTCGGGTTTTGTTGTCATCCCTAACGAAAACAAGGCAAACTAATCATCAAAGGCGCCCCACACACCATCATTGTAGTATTCTGCTAAAAATGGGGCGCAATTAGCAGTCACCCGCAAGTTAATTGGGTTAGTGCATAAAAGTTGGGCGCCCCGGATCTCGTCCTGCGACAGGGGAACCTCGATGTTAAAATTCTTTTTGTCTCCAAGCTCCCATTCAGTCAAGAAGGCTCCCCCACTCTTGAATAAGGAATCTCGATATGCCTTCATGAAAAAGAATCTGCTGAACCAACTTCTCCCTAGCTTGGGGAACCTAACCACGAAATTTTAAGGAATCTTCGTGCGCTTTTGAAGGAATAGGCAGTTGTCAAGTGACACCATGTCGAAAAAGTATCTGAACAGGTTAAATGTCGTCCTCACATTGTGCACCCTGCACTTCAGCTTGAACAAAATCACTACCAGAATAACGAAACGCGATAGGCACCCCAAGCTGCAGCTACAAGTTGCCAAAATCCCCTCCAAAATGCGGTCGATTAGGAACCATAACTCGAAGTGACAGTACTCCTTGTAAACCCCGATCCATTTGGGGCCGCACAACCCGACTTTGGAAATCGGGGAGGTAGGCGCATACCACCAGTCACGAGGCAATTGTAGACCTGTAACCAATTCTATCACTCGCGCAGGTGTCACGGTAGATTGGTGGTCTGGCCCGGCCACATCAAACGGCATTTCGGAGGTGTGGAGCGACACTTAGTCCGGGGGAAAAGTTTTTTCCCACGTAGTGACTTTGTACGATCCATCCGCTGGCATGAAACCCGGAGCGGAAGCAATCAATGTCCCAGCAGACGGAGGTGCCCTCTCTAAAAGCAAAACGCGAAGCAGACGCACAACCGCAACGCGAAGTAAACGGCGCCCATACCTCAAAAAGAAACAACCAAGGATGCAAAATAAAACGATAAAATCGAAATAAAGGTGGGCGCTTACTAGGGTTTAATGGGGCTCCTCGATCAGGAGCAGCGCCCGTGCCAGCAGCTTGGTTCGGTGAGGCATACATGTTGAGGAAGATTCGAGCGGGGAAGGATGTGCGAGGGGCAGGCAAGGCAAAGGCTTGAGAGAAGTTAGAGAGAGTGAGGGCGTGCTTTGAAGAGGTAGGAGACAAAATGAGGGCAAAGAGAAGTATTTATATGAAGGGAAGGGGCACGCCTAGGGATACGCGTCCGTTCGCCATGTATCAAGATCTCGGGCGGGTGTTTGAATTTCAAAAACCGTCCGAGAGGGGGGCAAGTGGCCCACGCTAACCAGCCCATATGTCAAGAAAGAATAAAATCCGCAGTTGACAAATTGAGCACGCTATCCAGGCGCCTGAGTCCGAAAAATCATTAGTTGATAGGCACCCCGTCTCGTAAGAGCGAGGCGCCTGTAACGAGGAAAGGGGGGCATTTCCCACGCAAGGGTTAAAATCAGTAGTTAACAATGGGGAGCACGCAAGGCAGGCGCCTAAGTGAACAAAGATGAAAAGCAGTAGTTGACAGATCGAGCGCGCTAACCAGGTGCCTGTGTCAAGAAACAATAAAATCAGCACTTGATAAATTGAGCACGCTATCCATGTGTCCGAGTTCGAGAAATCATTAGTTGATAGGAGCCCTGTCTCGAAAAACCGAGGCGCCCGTAACAAGGAAAGGGGGCATTTCCCACGTAACGATAGGGCATCCCACTAGGCAAAGATATGAAAACCAAGCGGACGGAAAGGAAAAACTTGAGAGAAGACTGAAGATCACCAGGCACCCAACTCAGCGGTGAGGCGAGGCGGTATGCGATAGGCGAAAAAACACACGATAACAGGCGCCCAATGGAGCAAAGAAGAGGAGCGAGAGGTGTGGGGCGCCTTGCTCAGCAGTGCCAAGGTGCCGATAAAAGTGGCATGTATGGGCAGGGCGCCTACCGGACAACGACGGGTGGACTCGCGAGTGGTTCATTGAAGTCGGGTCCCCTTTGAAGGGAAGATCGAGACGATAAAGGGGAGGCTAGCGTAATCAGGCCTTTGAACATAGTCAGGCCCTCAAGTTTCGGACGATAAAGGGGAGGCTAGCATAATTAGGCCTTTGAACATAGTCAGGCCCTCAAGTTTCGGAAACTTGAGAGCCTAACTCTGGGGGGGGGGGCAATTGTTGGGAGAATTACAAAGATAGGCCCAAGGCGGCCCAATAAGGAGGAAGAGGGTTGCTCCATGGGCCAGCCCGCGGGGCCAAGCCCAGGTGTGATGAAGGAAGCAAGGAGACAAGGTGCGGAAGACTCCAAGAGAGTCCGGTTTGGGCGCCTTGCATTTATCATAAGCCTGACACGTTGGTCGAGGCGCCCAGCCTGACAGAAGTACGGAGAATTAAAGGCGATGCTGACGTGGAGCTGGGTGGAAAAAGCCCGGTCCAGGGATGGGTGAGTATAAATAGAGTCGGTAGGTAGCATTTACGCAGGTTGGATTCTCCCACTAAACACTAGAGCTTGGTACTTCTCTCTCTAAGATCCAAACTGACTTGATCGTCGAAGGACTAACGGGCCCAGGCGGCAGGCGCCCTCCTCCGTGTGCGTGTGTGCAGGTCAGGTGCCTAGAACTTGTTGCACATGGATAGAGCTGGTGGGGAATTGGGCTCCAAAGTATCTGGGATCAAACACATATATACTATCATGTATGCAACCATTCTACGCTCTAGTGTGTTCATACCATCATGATACACTTCTGTACAACGTTGTATAATCTTATGTACTACTAAACATTACCATATGGTATGGACTAGTAACAAATGTCTCAATTATTTTTGTTCCAAAATCTATCAAAGTGGATGTCATATTGAAGAGCACACTTAATTGATTTCTCTGTACAAAAAAAAAATTATTGCTTAAAACGAAAAATGATATAGCCTAATAAAATTAATTGGAAAAAGTTAGTTGCATTATGATAAGTGAAGAGTTATAAAATGTTACAAACCATAAGGTTATTGACCGGATTCTCTCTCTTTAGAGTGATTGAACAGTGCATATTAATTGGAACATGTGCACACAATGAGTTAGTTATTAGTTAAGAGAGAGCAATGAATCTCACCATATTTAAGAGTGAGAGTACATTTCAAAATTGGTTCTTCGGATTCTCTCTCTTTAGAGTGATTGAACAGTGCATATTAATTGGAACATGTGCACACAATGAGTTAGTTATTAGTTAAGAGAGAGCAATGAATCTCACCATATTTAAGAGTGAGAGTACATTTCAAAATTGGTTCTTCGGTATAGATTAGGATGTTAAGGAAGATATCTATAGAATTATACCTCTAACCCTAAATAGAGTGGTAAAACATAAGAGAATCGAAAAAGATCTTATAAAAAATTCAAGCCATCCCAACCATTTACCACCTTGAATAAAATTCACTCAAATAATAATCGGAATTTCCAGATGAACCCAAATAGAATTGAAATCGCTTGATGTATCCACATACAATAAGAATTGCCTGACGTGTACCTAAAATCGCAAACCAAGTAACCACATACAATAAGAATTGCCCGACGTGTACCTAAAACCGCAAACCAAGTAACCAGATATTCCCAAACTCGAACTGCAACATAATTCCTTTAACTTACGTTCTGGAAGGAAGGGAGGACAATGGAGGGGAGGGGAAGGGAATTAGGAAGGGAGGGACAATTTGGAGGTTAAGGAAATTGGAAGGAAAATTTTGTTTCATGGAGGAAAGTGGGAAAGAAAATGTGTATTAGGAATTGTGATGGATATGTTATTTTATTGGGTATATAATGGTAAAATATTTTGATTCTATGTTGATATTATTTTCATTGGTTATGAATAGTGAATTAAATTTGTTCTTTCTTGCTAATTTGGTTTATTATTAAAAAAAATTCTCGATTTAAAATCTCTTTCATTTTAATTCGATTTAAAATTTTCTCATAAAAATTGGTTTACCTCGACTTATATCTTTTTCGTTCTAAATTTGATTTCAAAAAATCCAACACAGATGGAACGGGTTCGTTGTAATCTACAAAATGATATTCATTTTTAATATAATTCTAACAAATAAAATTTCTGACCACCCACACCACTCTTCACCACCCAGGTCAGTGGTACCATCTGATATCATTTGGTACCACCTTCGTTTTGAACTAGAGTTTTGATATATTAGATCTACAAATTTTCAGGAAAAAGTTCATGACAAAAAATACCACATTGATACAGTTTGGTAATTGGTGGTAAATAACGATTAATATATTTCTACTATGTCGGTTGTAACCATTCTACACTCTGGAACATAATGCACGGGTACATTAATGTTGTGTTATTACTTTTCATTATTTTTTTTTTTTTTTTTTTTGATAACCCAGGGAACCTCAGCCCCACGTGCCGCTTGAGCGACAGCGGGGCCTACTAAACCACTGGGGGTACCTGCATACTAACCGGGGCTTTCTGCTACCAACATCGGGGAGGCTTCGCCTCCGATACCAAGGGTGCCGCCGGGAACGCACAAGTGGCTCCACTGGGAATCGAACTCAGGACCTCCCACATCCAGAGCTCAATTAGACCAGTGTTTTCACCACTAGGCTATGTTACCTTTGGCGTTATTACTTTTCATTATTCATGTATTGCGGAATAAGATTTATTTATTTTTATTTGATTCAATATTATTATGTATGGTAATGGTTTTGTGATTATGAAGCATTAAAAAACTTAATTTTCAGCCAAAATTTGGTTTTTAGTTATCAAGTAGATCTTCCGTGATTATATTTGCCTACGACTACTAATTGTAATTATATGTTCCTAATTATGTTTAACCATAAATAGAAATTGTTAAATAAAAAAATAAACAACGTTGAGCACTTACTACTTCCATTAGTGATAATTACTAAAACCTTTAATTTAAGGAAAGAGAAAATAATTAATTTTATTATAAACAAATAAAATGAACTCACTTAATCTCACTTACTAATATTTATTTATTATCACAAGGAAAGAGAAATGACAAACATGGAAAGAAAAAAAAAAGAGAGTGTTGGGAGAACTAAGTTTTCCTTCCAAATTCGAGGGCCGAGTTGAACACGAGATGTTCTCTCCTATTTTTTTTCCCTGTCACTGTTGGTAGCTTCGGGAACGGAGGAAATCTTTTAAAAAATCTCACATTCCTTCCTCCCCTCCCATCCCTTTAAGAACATAGGGTTAAGGACTACCAGTAACTTAAGGAATCACCTTAGTGAACTTATCAGCAAGACTATCAAACATGTCAACTTTCATCACCTTATTTCTATTAGATTTACAAAACAGTATGAATAAGATACCATGTTAATTCACCAAAGCTTGCATCTTGATATGCAATACCTTAAAAAAAGTTTTCCTATGAACTTTTTGATTTTTATGTCCATTTGAATATTGATTAGAAATAACATTTCCCCACTAACAGACATGAAAAATCATTATCCAACTTTTTAGCATATGCCGGAATCCCCTAAGTATTAGATATGAAGTGCTATGGTCAATACATATAGGGGTCGATCGGATCAAGAATTTTAATTTGAAGGATTTATATGAGAGATATGGGTCCAAATCTCTTATTTAAAAACTCATGAAATTCAAATGAGGTATTTTATCCAATTTACTCATTTGGTTAGACATGACAGATTTGAGGTCGAAAATTTTCTTGCAGATGAAATAGGAGTTTAAGGGCCAAACCATTATTAGGGTTTTTGTGGCAAATAGAGTAAATGGAAAAATAGAGGAATGTTAAGGCGGATGAAAAGTGGAGGATAGCGACGGAGTCCTATAAATACATCTCATTTCTGTGGGTTAGGACGTTGCCTCCAATTATTGGCCTTCAACGACTTCCCTCTCTATCCACTGTTTGTGCGCCACAAAAAGTAATGAAAACACCTCTCTACCTTTTGCCCCTCTCATCAGAATTTTGCGTCAACTTTTTTCTTTTTGGCTCCAAATCAGGTAAGATTTGGCGAGTCCTATTTGATGACAAAAAGTTGTTCCGCACTGGAATTCAAAATATGACATATGAAATATAACATCAAATTAGGGTAAATGCCAAGTTTGGTCACTAGGTTTACTAAAATGTGTCATGTTTAGTCACTAAAAAATTAATATCAATTTTGGACACTTTAATTAGTAAAACGGTACATGTTTAGTCACTCTCCATTAACTTTATATGATGTGACAGTCAACCCTAACAGTTGGCCATTAAATGTCTGAAGTGGCAATTAAAAAATTAATAAAAAATTAATTTAATTCTTTTAATATTTCCACATTATTAAATAATAATAAAAATAAATAAAACCAAAACTTCAGGTGTAGCAAGACGTTGCCCAGTATCAAAATCCCGGCTTCGGAGGCTTTCACGGCCACGTGGTGAGCGATGTTCTCGCCGGAGTTGTCACCAACTAGGTACACGTGTACGTCGGAGGAGTTGTAGTCCTTGCTGCTGCGGAGAATAAGAAGTTTCGAATAACCGAGTAATCGATGATTATTAATCGCGGTTATCCAAAAAAACTGACCCAAACCGACCAACCCTCATATATTGCCCTCCCTAAAAAACGACATATAAAACCCTTAACCCCACTCTGAAACCCTATAATCCCCTCAGACCCTCACCCTCACGACCGCCACCCTGCTCCCTTCCTGGTCGCCTCACGGCTGCTGCCTTCCTCCGTTCCTCGCCGCCATGCAGATCCTTCCTCGTCGCACCCGTCCAGATCCCTTCCTCGCTGCCGCCCAGATCTCTTCCTCATCTCGTCGCCTCCATCCTTCCTCTTCCTCGTTCATCCGTTGTCGCCATCCCCGAGCAAATGAACCGCGGCTGCGAAAGAGAGAAGGAGAAGAAAAATGGTCTTTGTTCGTGAGTTCAGAGAAGAACAACGGAGAGAGAGGGGAATTAAGTTTGGCCTAGAGAGAGAGAGAAAAAAAAAGAAATTGGTTTTGGCTGGGAGAGAGAGGAGAGAAAAAGAGGCTTGTAACCTGGAGGGTAGCAGAGGCAAGGCAGAGCGAGGGGAGAAGAAAAGACGCTAGCTTTTTTTTGGATGAGGAGAGAAGAAGAAGAAGACAAGGACAAAAAAGTGTGTTGTGGTTTCTTTTCTTCTATTTCTTTTTTTATTTAATTTGTTTGTATTTAATTCGGTTAACCGCAGTTATAACCGATAACTGACCGGTCAGTTAGGCGGTGACCGAGTGAAAGGTGCCAGTCGATGTTCGATAATGCTAGGGGGTCGCTCGGTTTAACTGAAACCGACCAACTTATCAGTTTTCGGTTAAACTGAAACCGACCGACTGACAGCCCTACTGGGTAGAGAGTGAGGTCCGCCATTTTTATTGAATTTTATTATTTAATGATGTGGAAATATTAAAAGAATTAAATTAATTTTTTATTAAATTTATAATTGCCACTTCAGACATTTAACGGTCCACTGTGAGGGTTGAGTGTCATATCAGATAAAGTTAACGGAGAGTGACTAAACTTGAACCGTTTTACTAATTCGAGTAACCAAAATTGATAATAAATTTTTCAGTGAGTAAACATAACATATTTTAGTAAATCCAGTGACCAAACTTGACATTTACCCATCAAATTATGTAATAATCATTGCTATTGGTTTTCAACTTCATTTCACGTTTAAATCACGAGTTGTTCCTTGAGTCGACTTCTTTCAATAGTATATTAGGAAAAATAATAATGTAAGATCATATGCAATGGATACGTTATCAAGATAGTGTAAAATCATGGTCATGGTATGTGTGATCTTATCTAAAGAACTGCTACCGAAAATGAATGATATGCTATATAGTTTTAGGCCCCTTTTATTTGTAACGATATGAATTTTCAAATGTTCTTTAAACAAAAAGAAACATCAGTAGTTTCCCACTTGGTTTAAAGGGATTGCAAAGATCTGTTGGTTTTTCATTAGTGGTCTAAAGATGGGTGTTTATTATTTTGATTAGCTGTTAATTAAATGCAGACCCTGCCTATTCCTTACCCTTGGACCAAATTGGTTATTGGGCAGTTAAAAGTTAAAACTGTTAACTTGTGTAAGTCACTTCATTTCTTTTTATGCAAGTTACTTGTTTTTTTTTGTCGAAATTTCTTCTGTTTTTGTCTAACTCACTTCCGTTTTTCTTTGCGAGTTTCGGGAACTCATTTGGGTAGTTGGATTACATATAGACAAATAGAAGCAGGTGCAATGACAAAGAAACCAGAAAGGTGGTAATGGCTGATCATTATTGGCTCACCTGAATCCCAGATCAGTGAATGGATTGATTCAATAAGTGGCACTAGACTTAAATCTAATTGATTCTTCTGCAAAAGCTCCAAACAAAACCTTAACAAGGAAAATGCTGGTTTTCGTTCCGATACCCTAACATATAACCCGTTCTTATAACGAGTCATCTCTACCAAAACTTCTAGGAAACTCTCAGACCATTCACTTAGTTTCGATTGCAGGAATCAAGTAAGGGAAAGAGTGGTGTAATTCTTTACTTTGATGGCAAGCCACAATGAGTTGATGGAACCCAGAATAGAATATAAGAAAAACCTTGCGAAAAATGGTTCCTTTCTTTCATTAAGCAAAGCTACTTCCAACTTTATTCTTTGCTCACAGTTCAGAGCTTGACAACCCCATCCATCTTTCCCTTAGCATCACCACCAAATGGCTTAGAATATCAGAACCTGTGTTCCCCTGTTCTGTTCTTTTTCATAGTTCAACAATGTCTGCCATTGTTAGCCTCTCAAGTGTCCTCCCACATAAGGGCACCTTCCCTTTCGCCTCCTTCAAAGGGTGGTCATCACCACCACGAGCCTCGAGAAGCAGTGACAAGCCATGGATTGTGGCGAACCAAGGTCGCAGCACCATCATTAACAGCCATATTTCGAGAAGGCAAGCTGAGAAGAAGAGATTACTACTGGTAATTACCACAAAAACAAGAACAACCAAGTGCTTGTCAGTGGATGACGTGGACGTCACGTCAGCTGGGTCTGATCCCATTTCCCCATATGTTGTCGTCAACAGCTTGTATGAATATATCAATGCAAAGAAGTTGAAGGAACTTGGAGACCTGATCTCTGTGGATTGTACCTTCGAGGATTGCTCATTTCCTTTCCCAATCCAGGGGAAGAAGGTCGGTGGGTCTCTTCATCAGTGATATTTTTGTTGGATTGTCCTACATTTTCATGATTTATAAGTTTGTACAAAGTTATAAACAGCCAATCTTTTTTCTTTTGTTTGTTTGATTTCACAGGAAGCCATGATTTTCTTCCAGCAGCTCACCAGCAGCATGGGCCAGAATGTGAAGTTCAGAATCGACCGAGTCTGCGATAATAGCCATGAGCTCACAGCCGCCATCAACTGGCACCTTGGTAATGTGCATTACTAAACTACCCAGTTGACCTATTATACAGATATTTCATGAATTATTTTCAATCATGGATTCGATCTTTCTTATCTAATTCAGCTGTATTCAATTGCTGCAGAGTGGAATAAGACTCCCATACCATTTACTAGAGGGTGCAGCTTCTACGAGTGCACAATGGGACAAGGATCTAGCCTGGTCATTAAGTAAAATTTTAAACTAACTTGTAACTTCCAACGAAGAACAAAAACTGCTTAGTAATTACTGAAATGTTAAAGTGTAACTCTGTGCAGGAAAGCTTTAGTTGTGATCGAGTCACCTATTAAACCAGGAGGCATTGTTCTGGTAATTAATTACCAATCCGAAGCATTCAGAAAGCCTATAATACACTTATTAGATCACCTCCTACTGATGATTCATACTCTACTTTTCAGGCATTGTTAAGGAATGTGACCGCATTATTCGACGAATTCCCTACAGCAGCTGAATGTGAGATTCTCCATTATTAATGCTAACACAACCAGATCCAGCATTCTTGGTTAACAAGTAGTGGTATTAGTAGATGACTAGATGAGCAAAATATATACAACCCATTATGGATTCAGTCTTCCTAGGCCAGTATTCACTAATCATCACAATAAAATAAATAAAAAAACTCTTGTTTAACGTACCTTTTTGGTTTGCTATTGGGTGCTACAGGGTTCTTGCAGAGTCCTCATGTAATCATCCGATTCTTGATGCGAATGTACTCTACCTTTATGGCACCAGTTATCAATCCACTTATGGCTGGCTACTTCAAGATGTGGACTTTAATTGCTCGCTTCTTCACTCTTGGAATCCAACTATTGCTCTACATCTCAAACAAGTATTTTGGAAAGGATTAGACTTTGATCCTCTGTGACCCTGTTTGATTCAATTGGTAAGAGATGAATTGGAGAAACCGTCAACTGGAGCAAATAGTAGAAGTGAAAGTGTATGCCAAAAAAGTTCATCAAATAAGTGAAAGGATTGGGAAACAGTTAGGTGCTCATTGTTTTTTTTTTTTTTTTTTGTATATAAAATTATAAAATAAGTGAGTTGTATGAAACAACTAAAATAGCACCACCTCCCAATGCTCCCACATTTATGAAAAACAAAGAGCTAAATAAGTCTTTGCATATATAACCTGATGATCAATCAAATCATGTCTTCCTTAACAACTCCAGGATGGATTCTGTATTCCTCAGTTCCTGAGATTCTTGAGAGTCCTCGTTCTCCTGAGAGAAATCAACTGTGGTGTAAGTCCGGATACCAGGACCATGGCCATTGCAATCCATCTCCCTTCCTTGCTGTGCACGTCTCACTTCTTTCTGATGTTCAGTTAGCTCCAGTTTCTTTCTCTTTGAGCTTGACCGGAACTCCACTATCTCTACTCTTTTTGAGTTCCTGTTATTTGTTGCAACTATGTTGTACCTGCCAAGTGGCATTGGCGGTCTAGGTTCACATCTTGAAAGAAAGGGATGAGGAATCTTTCCAAGGTGGATTCTATTGCTTCTGGACAACCTATCCAAGAGATCGAGTAGGCTCTCAGGGTAGTCTAGCTTCATGTCCCCACCATAAGTTGAATTCCAGAAAGAGATGGTCAGCTTTGAGATGGAGGAAACCGGGTGGTCCAGAGTTTTTTGTAGGACGGGCGCCTGAAGTTTTAAAAACGAAGAATCGAAGCTGATTGGTGGAAGGCTTCTCTGCAAAGAGCTAAGGATTTCTCCCCACAGACGACTGAGTTGATCCATGATACTTTCATCGGGTAGTCTTTCATGGGATAGCCACTGGAGCATAGGACAACTTATCATCTGCACAAAGTTTTATCACGCGCATTATTCTTTTTTTTTTTTTTTTTTGTGGATTTCTTTAGATGGTTGTTGTTCACAGATTGTAGTGAAGAATGCCTTACCTCCATAAATAAGAGGACGTTTTGTTTTGAATGGAGAGAGGCGGCTGCATCTGCCAGTGCAGATATTGCCCTGTCAATGGTAAAGATATGTTAGATGCACACCATAAAAGAAAAAGATAGCCAACTATGCATCAAGATTGAGGGCATTAGTCAGGTGAACAAACCTTGAAACTAGAGAAAGATCATCGAGTTGGCTCTGCTCCACCAGTTTCCATGACAACTTCAAGAACCTGTAAAACCATACATGAGAAATGTATGTTGTCTTTTGTTAGGGAGAATGTAAAGAGGCAGAGAGGGTAGAAATAATTGCTCCAACTATAGAGAGCTTTCCATTGGTCTTCTCCCACCTTTCAATTGTACTTTCTGGTATATCTCTTTTTTATTCATTTAAATTTAGACAGTTAGGTGTTTATTCATACAAAGTTTTTCACATCAAGATATTACATCCATCAGCTAGAAAAAACTAACAAGAGGCTGCTGCAAGTACCTGGCAGCAAATCCCAGCCGATTACTAATGCCATATGATGTTCCATGATCACGGACACTTTTGCTCCAGTCACCATCAATGATATGTTGCGAAATGCAAATAACAGCATTGCCACATAGGGAAACAAGATGGAAGTGGGGAACCTCATTGCTTAAATCTACTTTAGTTCCACAACGTTGGTCTATGAATATATTCAGCATTGAGCACAACTCCTCGGAAAGCCTGCTTCCCTTTATTGTGGAACACTGTGAGGTACATAGTGTGAGATAAAGCGACTTCCAAACTTCAGTTATGTGTTGTTGTGAAGAAAAGCCACTGACTACCTCAAGAGTTGCTTTGGGGTGACAGTGAGAAACGAATGGATATAATAAGAAATGGCAAAGTACACGATAACCAACTTCCTGATTATCATCCTCAGTTACAAATGGGGAAATCTGCCTGCTATCAATGCAGTCTTTGAAGCCTATAGCTACGGAAAACCATAGCTGCTGTCCCAAGCGCCCATATGCTCCATGTTTATGCAATAAACAAAATGGGACATAAATATCTTGCAAAGATTCAGATGAACGCCATACCATCTTGAAAAACTTCTCTACTCTCAGGAGAGCCAGTTTTGTTTCATCTTCTCGGGAAGTTGACCGAATCACGGTGCACATAAACACCGTGATCAGATAAATCAATGGTGTAACTTTTTCCATATAACTAATGCTGCTTGTCTCCAATAAATTGTAATAATCTCGCATTTCATTAAGAGGAGTTGGCAGATTCTGAAGGTATGCAAGGTCTAGAGCTACCTTGTATAGAGGAGATCTCAATGCAGTAGGCTGTATTTCTTCAATGAGGACCTCCACAAACTGAAGACACACAGGGGATAATTCATCACTATTACCAACTTTTGAGACTACGGATTCACTTGAAGCCTTCACGAAGCACAACATTGCATTCCAAAAATACATGATATCAGTGAAAGAAATTGAGGAGGTATTAAACTCCAGCTGGACCCTTTTTGCAATAGATTTGAATATCCTTGTGGCTCCATCACGTGCTGATTTTCTATATTCAAGGGCGGCTGATTCATGACTCATAAGTATGCTTACTACCTTAAGAAAGAAATCAAGTTTATCAATATTCCATGGTTGCCATTTGATAGGCTGCTGTTTCCACGCGTATTCCCCAGATGTTGGAACTTGCACGAGCACAAAATCATTAAGAAGCTCTAGGCATGTGGTCCATAAACAAATAGTTGTAGTATCAAGGCCCATTTGGAATACTGCTTCAAGAAAGGGAGCTAATACCAACTCTATCACTGACGGATGGTTGACACACACATCAAGTTTGTGTAGCAAGTATAACCAAGTGTTCAAGCATGCAGAGTGAACACTTGTGTCACATTTACTCAGTATGATGCCCATTAGAGGTGTCATGATGAGCTTTATGCTTTTCAGAAGACCACTTGCTAGAATTTGAAAACTACTCCTCAGTGTAGATATTTTTTGCACTAGTTGGGTATCCTTCTCAGATGCTCTACTACTCTCACAGGTTAAGAGCGGAGTGTTAATCAGAGCATCAACGAGACCTTCCCAGGCAACCTGTAGTCAAGACGGATGTCTTTAAAAATAATAATGACGATATGCCATTTTTTTCAGGGAAAGAAGCAAATCAAGACAGGCTGTTTACAGTAACTGAACTCATGGGATCATATTCACACAATCAACACACACACACACACACAAAAAGAGGACTTTTCCATGAAGGGTTAGTGTACGGTAGTAGTACCTGTGAAACAATCTGGACTTGGGGATTGTGATCTGTAAACGTCTGCTGTGGAATTTTGAGCATGACATTCATCAAATTACGTTTCTTCGTAGAATAACAGCCCAAGAAGCGCACATACCAGTCCCATGCTTGCAAGGTTTCAACTTTCATACTGCGGTTCATAAGGTCATTCATGCCTGTGAGCAGGCTCCTTTTCAGATCACTAACAACTCCCTGCACAAAGGAAAAGGTATGTATTGGGCTTCTCTGACATATGGATGCATCATTTACCGGATTTAACCCGAGAAGGAAAAAGTGATCGCTCACCTTAGAGAGAGCATCGGAAGGTGGTAATAGCACAGATTTAGTTTTAACAAGAGACATCAGTGCAATACTCCTTTCTCGCCTCTCAACGCTGACAAGTCTTCGATATATAGGAGGAGCCCAAATGTGAGATGAATCTCTCATCTCCGCACTTAACTGATCTACCAACTTAATAACAGCCTGATCCGTTGCAATGACAAGAGTTAAAAGGCAAAGGACCAGCATTGACAAAATCATTGAATACATCTTTCAGAAGTTTTTGCTCATACTATCGACGAAATGAAAATAAAAGAATCAAACAAGGGATTCTACCTGAACAGCTTCAAATGTTGTAGACAGCGATGCGTTTGGATTGTCAAGAGCATGAACAACTGCTCGCAACAGTTGATGAAAATGCGCAGCAAGGATAGATGCATCGAATTGTTGCATCGATATGCACCATACGCATAAGTTACAAACTGACTGCAAAGTACAAGTTAACAATGTAACTCAACACATCCTCAAACCATCCACAAGCTAGCTGTTAAATTTCTCTTTACCTTTACCCTCGTTGCCACCACGACTTTGGCCAGTCCATCCAAAACCATGTTGACATTGTCAACTACACAAACCAATTTATAAATTTATGTTACCAAGGAATCGCTTACTTTCTTTCTTTCAACTACAAAACAATGAAAGTCTCAGTTAATACCTGGAATTGAAGCTACGATGGCGGGATGGTAGATCATGAATCCCAAACACTTCAATGCCTGCGCCGCACTGACCTCGAAACAAAGACGCCACTAGTTAATCCAACAACCTGCCAAATAGACTATCTGATAAATCTAATTGGAGGTCAGGAGACTTACATTTCTTCATCGTCGATGGAGATATCGGCGAGGATCGTAGAGACCAGACTCTGAGAGCGATCGGCGAGGATTTGTGTCCGGGAACCATCCTTCCCTGCTTGCTCCTGGAACTGAAGCAGAGAGAAGTAACCGAGTGACTTGTTTTCCTTGGAGTTGGAGTGAAGTAAGGCAGTGGCTTCCTTCAAGTGATCAGAGAAATCCAACATTTTCTGGTGAGCTACAGCGTTCCGGCTCTACTGAGGAAAGAAGCAACCCTAACTTTCAAGTTTCGATCAGCGAATTTTGAGACAATAGTTGCTTCGTTTGGCGCCAAACTAACTAGCTACACAGTAACACAGACTCCCTCTCCCGCGCCCCGCGGTTTGGACTTGAGTGCAAGTGGAAAGTGGGCCGGCCCAGGGGTAAAGTGTCCAAATTTTCCTTTGTTTTCTTTTACAGAACCTTTGGTACCCCAAATGAATTGAATTCAATTCATTTCATTGTAAAACGAAGGGTTATAGGTATAATATGTCTCTATATTATGACATTTTATCAAATATGCTCCTCTACTATTTTTTACATCTAACATGCCCTTGTACTTTGTAAAAATGATCAAACATGTCATTTTGTTAAAATTTTCATCCAAAAACCGCTAACCAAGGCTGAACTTTAGTTTGGGCGACACAAATGACTAAAATATCCCTAATAAATTCACTTTATAATTTTTGATTCTTTTGTATATTCAAATCATTCAAATAATTTCACTTTGAAAAGACCCAGTGAAATAAAACAGGGGACAAACTGACATTTTCCCTCTCATTTGCCCATGTCGGGCCGTTTAAATCTCGGTTCAACCATGATTGACGATTTTTTCAATGGAAATTTTAACAGAAGGGCATGTTTGATAATTTTTTCAAAGTACAAGGGCATATTTGATGTAAAAAATAGTAGAGGAGCATGTTTGATAAAACGTCATAGTAGAATTCATTGTCAAATGAAATCTTGTGTTTGGTATGTAATATTCAAATATGTAGAAATAAAATGAATTGTCATCTAGAATTCATTGTCAAATGAATTTATGTGTTTGGTATGTCATATGTATAAGTAATTTAGTTAAAAAAAGAGGATAATTATATCATTCTATTATAATTAATTAATACTTGTGGAATTCATTTGGGAATTCCATCTCAATTCTCCGGAATTGTTATAACTAGTTCCAATTCCATAGAATTCAAATTTTATAATTGAAAATGAAATCTCTTAAATACCAAACACAAAAATGTTTCATTTCAAAATGAATTCCTCAAAACTTATAGAATTCATTTACACCAAACAGTATGTTAGTCGCCAAACTAAGTACAAAGACTCCATAAGATTTTAGAAAAGGGTTAATGTTTTTTCATGGTTGTTTGTCTGCGGATCGGGAAATAGGAATATCAAAAAAGTAAGAATACGAAACAAGAACACACACGATACACGATTTATGTGGTTCACTAAAACAATATGTGCTAGCTAGTCCACGGGCAAGTGAGAGTCAGTTCACTATACTTCGAGAAGATACAAATTACACAGTAGTATGAGAAATATTTATAGTACTTATCCATGGTCTAACTCTACTCCAACTGGTAAAAGGAAAGCAGTTACAATCAGACCCAAAACATCAACCCGAACGTCTATCGGCCCAGACAGGGGCGGACCTAGGGGCCCTTGGGGGTGTCTCGGGACACCCCTAAATTTTGGAAAAGCGGTTACCAACTCCTTGTGATAATTTACGTATTGACAAAAAAATATAATTAATAGTTCGGGACACCCTGAAATTTGAAAAACGATTATCCTACTCTCGTTTGTAGTTTGCGTTTGGGAATATAAGTGATAGTTTGGGTAATTCAAATGTGAGACACTACTATTATTAATAAATATAATTTCCATTAGGCTACAACTTTTTTGTTGTTCTATTCTAAACATGGGTTTGAAAGTGTATTTTCAGCTATGAGTTACATCAAAAACAAATTTAGAAGTCTAATATGTGCCAGTTTGTTGAGCAGTGTAGACACTAAGTGTATTAATTTTTTTTCTTCAGAATATGAAAATACATTATGGAATTTTTTTAACTTGTACGAGTTGGGTATTTTCTTAATTAAGAATTATTTAATTATTATTTTTATTTTACTTTATTTTTTGAAAGAGGGCACCCCTACGTAAAACTTCTGGGTCCGCCACTAGGCCCATACACCATGGACATCCAGTCGTTAGCCAGATAACACGATTCAAGTCACATCAACAATCTTAAATTGGCTCGAACTATATTCAACTAGACTACTTTGGCCTATTGTTTTAGAAATTACTAGTGACGATGGTGTATAGTTGAAGGCAAGATAGCAGATAGCAATTTCTAAAATCACGGGCCAATGTAGTTGTTATAGTTCGGGCCAATTTAAGATATTAACCCTTTAGAAAAAGATGGTGACCAAGCGGTCATGTTTAACGGTCTACGATTCATACCAAATGTGCGGTCTAATTCACATTTCAAACAGTCTGGTCTATTTTCACAACCCTAGTTTGAATAAAGATTTTAGAAAAGGATAGTTTGTGTCGGTTTTTGCTTTATGGATTTGGATTGATTGATTTGGGTTGAACTTGGAGGAAATTCATTGTTTGCTTGCAATTTTCTTAGGGACCAAGAGATAAGGCCCATGGCTTTTGAGGATCCAAATTCGTAGATCCCACGCTCTTGTAAATCTCATCTATAGATTTGGGACATCCATCATGAAATTCAGCCCATGAATACTCATCCCTTATATCTAGGGGTCGTTTGCTTCATGGATTTGAAAAATGAAGGTTTTGGTTAAAACCTGAGTTTTAGAAAACCATGGATTTACGACGGATTTGGTCAATTTGGTTTTTGGATAAATCCATTGTTTGCTTGATGGATTTGATGATGGTTAAAAGCAGCAACCATGTTAGAACCAACATCTTAGCACAAATGAACATCATCATCACCAATTGAAATTCATTCATCGCCAACAAAATACTAATCTGTTTGTACAAGGAAAACACATAATATTAGACTAGTCACAGGCCCGGCCGGTTGGCCGGATTCATTTGGCAATCGCGTAAATAGAAATAGCAATTTTGATGGGAGCTTTGTGTTTATTAGGTAGTATATTTAGAAATAAAGGTATATGAAAATATTTAATATTTTAATTTCTTAGCAGCGTTAAATAATTCAAATTATTTTCTTACAACTCATATTAATATTTAAATTATATATGACATTTTGAATAAAATAATAATTAAAAATATTTAAATAGCACATTTCCTTGATTCCACCAATTAGCATGAACATTAACTTTTAAAATCATAGCATAAATAATAATTTTATTTTGTATTAATTAAATCCCGTAAAATGATTATACCCCTTCCAAATGAAATCAATGGATAATTTAATAACATATCATTTACTTGTAAGTTTAAAAATGATTATACTGTTCATCAGTGTATAATAATGTGATTAACGTGTTGTCATGTATGTGTTTAAGAATTTGTTTTTTAATTGTAATGAAAATTTATCACTTCCAAATGTAAACAAAGTGCAACAGTAAATACTTTAACAACCACACAATCATAGTATTTTCCGAATATACTAACCGACTCATTGAGTAAAATTGTTTTCCGAAAAAAGAATATAGAAACCCTATGCCAGGGGACCGACTCCTAATTTGCTTTCGCTAATCATTCTATTTGTTCCTCATTGTCAGAGACTATCACTCCATGTTTTCTTTTTAGCTTGTTTGTATTTCCTTTGTCATTAGCAACATCATCATCTCCACAGGTATTGAAGTCTTCTTCTCCATTAGTCCTCTGTTTTGGTTCAATATCAGGAGACTCCACATTCTTCTCAAGAGCATCATCATTTGTTACACCGATTCTAGCCACCGCATCATTGCCAATGCCATTTTCGATCTCCTGCATAATTAGGATAATGATATTAGTTTTTTGCCATTAAAAAAACAAAACATATTTGTTGTTTTATTGAATCATAAAATCATAATATTTGGTAAGTGAAGACGTATATAGGATGCTTATATATTGAAGTATGTAGCAACATGCAAGTGAATAGGAAATAAAGGAATGTTGCACTTTTTTAAGCTATAAAATGTTTTGTGGGTGCATTCATGTAGTTTAGGCATTGTTATTCCGTGTACCATACGTTCAGGTGCTTGAAAAGTGTTAGGTTGTATGAGTACTGTCGAGAACATTCTTGCTTCCACCAAACTTTTCTCTAGCACTTTTTCTAATATGTCCCAACTTGCCGTGGTAGCGATTGCTTAGGCTATCTATCTATGTCTGCCTCTTTGTCTAAACATGGCCATATCCGTGGCACGCCTTAATATACTCTTTTGTTTTAGGTGGTAGTTGTATTTGGTACCATAACTTTTGCTACTGTCGTGATTATATGAGAGAGTTGTTAACAGAGTTTCTGTGACTGGTATAATTTCTAAGATGATGTTAGTTGAGTACAATGTGTGCTTCCTTCCTAGCCAATCCTTTTTATTCTTCTTCTATCTCAATGGATCCTGGAAATCTCATGGCAAATTCGTTTCCTCTTTGTTAGTGTTAATTGTAGTCGCTTTACGGCCTTGAAATCTGAGTTTGAAAACTGCCTAATCTGAAGCTGACTGGGTTCCTTCCTTATTAATCTACGTTGCTTAAGAAAGTACCCTACGTGGCAAGTGGTTAGTGTGCTATGAACTTCATTGAGATGGAGTTACAAACTCTGCATTGGCTTTTAAGATCATTGGTCATTGGTCTCTTTTGCTGGATTTTCCTTGTTTCTAGAGAAGAAATTTGATGGATTAACTAAAATGGACATTGATAAACTTTACTGCTTATTTCTTGGTGTTTAGTGGCTTATTCCGGTGCTTTTGATCTCCCAGGAGCGAATCCAGCAAGAGTTTCTTGAAGAGATATCCAGCAGGTGCTGTTTCTTGCTTTGTTTTTCACTAACTAATTGATATGGTTGGTGACAGTGGACATGGGCAGCCACGATCTTGCAAAGCTCAAATGTAGCATGGGAATATGGAGTGAGTGGACCATTCTGGTACGCCAGTGGGGCTACCATTCAGGTCTCCTCTCTTTTTTTTCCACTCTATTTATATATGTCTTACCTTCTTCCACCCAGTTAAATGTTTCAAAGTTAGGTTGGCTGCATTGAAATTGATTAATGATGCAGGTTCTGTTATTTGGGGTGATGGCCATAGAGATCAAGAGAAAGGCTCGGATTCTAACACATACTGTGTGTGAGATCGTCAAAGCTCGGTATGTATTTCGAACATGGATCATTCATCTCTTATGCCATAACCATAGAGAGCTAAAATCAAATCATCTAAACAGATGGAGAACCCTGCACACATTGTGTTCTTATTCTTCTGCTTCCTCACAAACATCATAGTCACGGCTATGCTGCTCCTTGGTGGCTCTGCAGTCGTCAATGCACTCACCGGGGTCAACATCTACGCGGCCAGCTTCCTCGTCCCACTTGGTGTCATTGTCTACACTCTTGCCGGCGGACTCAAGGCCACATTCTCTTGCAATTGTGTACTTATTGCAATTGCTTTCACAGGTGTTTATTTGTTGGAGTGGTTTTGTGAGTTTGAGTTGGGTTGTGAACAGTTTGAGGTTTTGATCTGTTTGTAGTCCTGATTCTATGGATCCGAGTATATAATCAATGTTTGGTTCAGTTTGATTCAAGAGTTGAAGGAGTTTGTGATGGGAGCTAGTGAATTGGCTTGGGATTAACCCTCTGCAACTTATGCATAACAGTTTACCTACTTTGCACATCCATCAATGCTTGTTGTTCTTAGGTTATACAATTTAGCCTCTGTTTGGTTCTTACTGTCCCATATTTAGCATGCATTTAGGAGATGGCTCTAGCAGGGGATGTGTACATATTGCAGGTTATTTCACTACTCATTCATTCTAAAGTCTAGCCAAATAACACTCAAACAATCTGACTAATAAGGGTTGCAAGCAGAAGAATCTTTGTTCTGAGCACACTATGAACTCTAATGTATACATACTGATTCATGAACTCTAATCTGACGAATATGGCTATCTAGCACCTATAGTTCGGACTTCAAAGTAATGCATGATGCCACTTCTTCTAATTTCTGGTAAAAGGTATGGAAGTGGGAAGAGAGAGATACCTCGCCAGTAAACTCTAGGACCAGCACTGTGGTTCAATTCCGTGAACGCGAAGCAGACGTAGATGACTTATACACTGAATGCCCGATGCAGAGGACTTTCCACCAGCAGCTAAAGAATCTGCTTCGGCAGCAGCGGCGGAGGAAGACCCCTTCCGCTTCTTGCTCGCCGCTTCTCCCTCCGGGAAGCTGATCCGCGAGAACACACTGCTGCTGCGGAGTCGGAAGCCGTTTTAGCTGAAGATCCACAACACGGGCTCCGAGTTGATGCTCGATTTCCGGTAGCTACAGAGGCTGGAGACGCGAGCAGTGAGTTGGGCGGTGAGGTTAGACTTCCGGCCGGCAGCGACAAAGGTTGGGCGATGCGATGGGCGCGGTGAGTTGGGTCGGCAGCGAGAGAGTTGGGGGATGCGATGGGCGCGGTGAGTTGGGCGGTGAGGTTAGATTTCCGGTAGCTAGAGAGGCTGGAGACAGGAGCGGTGAGCTGGGCGGTGGGGCGGTGAGGTTCGATTTCGGTGAGGTTCGATTTCCGGGTGGTACAGAGGCTAGGGACGCGAGCTGTAATTGGCTTCGATGGAGGGAATCAATGGGCTTCTAGGAGGGAACTGGCGGCCCAGTCAGTCTAATTAATTGGTTCTTTGTCAAAAAAAAAAGTCTAATTAATTGGCGGTGGCGAGAATTGACTATGTGCTCCCTCCGTGGATTGCGCACAGCGCAGGAAAAACCAATCTAAGGGGGTTCTGCCCCAGAAACTCTTTAGGGGTCGTTTGGATTGAGTATTTGGGGGTGTTATTTGGGGTCAAATAACACAAAATCTGTTATTTGACCCCAAATAACATGTTTGGCCCACAAAAAGTGGGATGTGTTATTTGGATGTAGTGTTTTGCCAAATAACAGGTTTGAGACCAAATAACACAAAAAGTGTTGTTTGCCAAATACTTGGGAGGGGGCAGGTATTTGCCAAACAACAAGTTTGAGACCAAATATCACATACCAAATAACAGATTTTATATTATGTGGTATTTGTGTGGTAATTGGCCCCAAACAACAAGTTTGTCAAATACTCAATCCAAACAACCCCTTATAGTTATGTTGGGATGTTCTTCCTATCCTAGTTGAACAAAAGAAATACAACATAACTACTTCAATCAAATCTCAACAGGTTGCTGTCAATCCCTTCAGTTTTCAGCTCTATCTACCTCAAACATCCAGTGATTGTACCCAAAACGAATGCAAGTGGCCACTTTCACCAACTTATACAAAATTGAGACAACCCTAACTATGAAAATGCAGCCCAAGTTTAATCCAATCAAAATATTCTTGTTCTTAATTTAACACCATCAAATTAGTAGAATATATCAACTTTCTAAGAACCCAACCAAAAGGTAACAGAAGACATCCAAAAAACAGGCGAGTAGAACCAAGAAAGAAAAAGAAGACAAAACGAGAAATTATTTCTTACTCCTACAGTATTATCGCCATTGATGAGATGAGAACAAACTAGAATTCTTGCTTACACATCACACCCATTTCAATGATACCACTCATATAGAGAAGAATTCAGAACCTTTTCTTTTAGGGTTCTTGAGAAAACAGATGGTAGGGGAACAATGAAATAGAGGAACACACCTGATTGTTGAGGCGAGTTCTTCACCAACGAGGGAGAAGACGGTGAATCACAAGCTCTTCCGGCGGTGTTCTTCGTCTCCAGCAATGTGCGCCTTCCAAGTTTATCTTCTAAGATTTTTCCCCGTCCTTTCTTCTCCTTTTTTTAGGGTTACGGGTACCAAAATACCCGTAATTTATTTTTCGGGATAAGATTTGGGATCAAGAAACTCTACAACGGGTACCCGCGGGTTACCCGTTAATACCCGTTTGGGTATTACGGGTACCCGTACTACCCGTCAAGACGAAGGATCCATGGCCTCTCTGCTCTAAACTTGATTGCAACTAAACATTGGTATCTTCTATAGTTCTTGTTCCATGTTCTTCCTCTGTTTCTCGGTCTCTGAATCCCAACGAAACTTAAATAAGCCTATTAGTTAATTTGTGAAACAACCTAGACAAGCCTGAAAGCCCACTCGGTCTGGGATATCATAAGGGAATTTGTGGGATTTATAGGGCCAATACTATAGTGACGCTATAAAAAATGTGGCACCGGTGACGCACTTTCTGATTGGGCCACGTGGATCTGAGGTGGCAGTGGATGAGTTTATTGTATCAGAGCCCAAACCGATTGACCCATGAAACTGGCTTTAACCAGCAGGTGACCAAACGGACGGAAAGTTCGTCGTCTTCCCACTCATTCCTTCCTTCCTTTTCGTTGTTATTTTATTTGTTTCTACAAAAATCATGAAAAAATAAAATTGAACTCAAAAGCATTTGGTTGTCTCTTCGTCTATCTCCTCTCCGGCAGACTCTACAAAAGGACTTCCGGCGACTCCTTCTTCGTTGATCCAGGACCATCAAAGGGCTCCACTGAAATCGTTCACAATTTTCTCATCCTTCGTACAATCGTTCATATCTTATTGTCGTTGTCTTGTTGAGGCTGATTCATAGATTATGATAGAAGTACTTGTTAAAGGGAACACATTCCAGATGGGTTTGGATGATAGATAGATAGATACTTCTTCTTCGTGTACTTGGCTTAATAATTACAAGCCTCAACTCAAATAGAACTGCCTACTATGACCTTAGTCTTTCTAAATGTTAAATATACATTCTGGCTGCTTACTTAGAGATTTAGTACTTTCGAAGTAAAAGATTACTGGGAATAAGCCTGATATGGTTGTTGGAAGCTATAATCGATTTGCGACTATTAGGGATGGCAATTTTGCCCATACCCATGGGTATTTTACTATCCAACCCAATTGGATAGGGTATGAAATCCAAATATATGAATATGGGTAAAGTTTGATGGGTTTGTACCCATACCCATTTACTTTGGGTTGGGTTGGGTTTATAACAAATGGATTTGGATTTGTACCCATGCCCAAATACAAATTACAATTTGGTACCTAAACTTATTAGATATGCATATTTAGTACCTAAATTTAATTTTTTTTGCATATAAGTCCTCAAAATATTGATGGAAAATTACGTTTTGGTACCTAAAATTTTTTGGTCTTACATTTTGGTACCTAAAATTTTCAAGTTTTACAAATAAGTCCAATTTTTGCATGTGTAGTAAAAACACCCTCAAGTAAATGGATATCCATATCCAACCCATACCCATTTAGATAATATCCATATCTAACTCAAATCCATATACAAACCCCAAACCCATACACACATCACCCAAACCCTACCCATAATAAATGGGTCTACTTGGGTTTGGGCAAAATTACCCATGGGTGGGTAAATTGCCATCCCAGCGACTATGGACATCAACCTGTATACATAATTCACCTCACAATGCACCATTTTTCCAACTTAACTATTTCTCAATGTCATTGCTTTTAACTTTGCCAGATCATGATCAATGCATAGCTTCTGTATAACAATATATGTGTGCTGTATAGAGAGAGTATCCTCTGCAGCTCGTTACAGAAATACAAATGGAAAAGGAAAAAGATTGTAAACAACTAAACAAGGTTCCCAATTGCTACATCCTTGACTTAAACCTTTAGAGCAAAAGGAAACTCAGAGAAATTCAAGATTCAAATGACCTGAATCAGTGCCCTGCTCAAAATACAGAAGCCCCGAACTACCTGAAAGCCTTTGAAATCCGTTGGAGAAAGCCACTGACTCTCAATGTAAAATATGATGATAGGATCCGAGGCCCTTGTCCCCTAGACGTTGATATCGCCCAATTTAATTCACCCAGAGGCTATAATTTTAACGATGAGTTTGGAAATTTTAGAACCCTAATTACGATGGTTGTCATCGACTAGAACTTCTCTGAGAAGATATGAGACATAATGGTCGCACGTCGTAGCTCTCTATAACTTCCAATCACCGTCGATCATTTCTACAGTCTCGGGCAAACTTTCGGCGACGGTGTCATGTTGATAACATTAATGGCAAATTCTATTAATTGTGAGAATTTTGAATTTAATTGCTGCATCTGAGTATTAAACTGCAGTTTTAACTTCCCAGAAGACGATTTAGAGAGCTCATTTCGGGTGGGCTGATTCTATGGCATCAAAATAATTCCAGTTAATTTCAATTAACCAATGGACTTTTATTAGAGAAAGTAGAGGAGAGTGGCATATCACAAGGCTCCAATATTGTTTTGATCCTATAACGGTAGGCCTTATATGCAAAACCCCACTCCCTAGATGCCAACAAAGAGACAGGAGAGTTTGGCATTTTACCAAAAATAGCTCCTATACAATTAAATCTAGGTACCATCTGGCTTTAGAAATCTCTTTAGTCTCAAGTCGAAAGCCCCTGGTCCAAATTATCGACCCTCCTATCTGGACGAAAACATGGGATATTCTAGTTCCTTCGAAACTGAAGTTCTTCTTTTGGCAGTGCCTAAGACTGATATTACCAACAGTGGTAGCACTTAAATCTGGAGGGGTTAATTGTCATATCCGATGGCCTGTTTGCTGGAGAAGTCCAGAAAGTATTGAACACCTGTTCTTCAGATGCCCCTTGGCCACCAGATTGTGGTCGCTTATGGGCCTAAATGACTTCATTGCCTCGGCCCCGACTGTGAATTTCAGTCTCTGGTGGCAACATGTTATGCTTTCTAAGCACCCCCAAACTCATGTTCTCCTATACGTTTACGTATTGTGGAGAATCTGGAAGTCTCGAAATTAGGTGGTATTTGAGCACTATCAACCTCATGTCCTGTCTCTAGCGCGTCAATGTTTTTTCCAAGTTCGTGAAGTCTCTTCCTCTCTACCTTCAGTACCTGCTCCTCCCCTTCAGCCCTCAAGTTCTAGCCCTCCCTCCTGGGTCCCTCCTCCTCATGGTTTTCTGAAGATCATCTTTGATGCTGCGGTTCGTGCTTCTGGTTGCTCGTCTGGACTAGTGGTTCGTGGAACAGACAGACATGTAGCTATGGCAGTAGGATCTCAACATCCCGGCATTGCTGATCCCTACCTCGCGGAACTTCTTGCTGCTAGGGACGCCATCTCCCTCTTGGTCTCCAAGTCCCTTCCTTGTGTCATCATCGAAGGGGATTCAGAAGTGGTGATTCGTCCGCTTCGTCAGGGTGTTTCTTCAGATTCCCTAGGAGGACTGGTGCTTCGGGATTGCTTCCTTCTCCTGTCTTCAGCTTCTGTTTCCTTAGAGTTTAGGACAGTTCCCGGAACTGCTAACAGGGCTGCCCATAGAGTGGCGCAGAAAGCCCTGTTACTTTCTCCTCGAGTTATGTTCCTTCGACTTTGTTGGTTGGCTTCATTGTTGTAGTGGGTTGGGAGGATTTTTGGGTAGATTGTATAGTTTTCTCTATTGACATTTCTTGGGGAAAAAAAAAAATTTCAACGGGACGACACAGAGGGATGTCAATTCTGATTTTGGTTGAATCGTGTGGTACGATGACGCAGAGGCAGAGCAGTTAGAAAGATACAGAATGAGGGATTCGTTCGGCTTCTTTTTCACATAATATGGAGGAAGAAGATTGTGGATTTCAGTGGATGCTTATGGTAAACACTCGTTATTGAATCAGAGACGGAGAAGTTCGCCGAAATTGCTTATCACCGTTCGTCGGAGCAGGAGAGCGAGGAAGAGGAGGAACACGACTTCAGGATTTCCATTTTCCTATTTTGTTTTTGTTGCTTGAGAAAACATATAATTTTTTTTAATAAATTAATGGAAAGGGTAGAAAACGGAACAGAGATAGGAAGACGGAACAATACTTCATCACTTTGCCAACGACGGTTTGGGCCAATTGATGGTAGGCTGGGTTATTGAATTCAACCAATGTCACGTCATTCATACGTGGTCCAATTAAAAGTTGCGGCACCAGTGCCGCATTTTTTATAGCGGCACCATAGTATTGGCCTTATTTTAAGTTTATCTTTTTTGGGCTTTATGTGCTTTAAGCCCATTAGTTAATTAGAAGAAAGACGATTAGAATAAAAACATCTCTATTAGTCTTCTTCCTCGCGTGCTCTCCTTTCCCCTGCTCTGTATCTTTTCTTCCAACGTCAAAATCCCTACAAGAAATGAAGAAATTAAATCAGCTCACAATTGTATTTCAGTTAAGACCAGTCATTGTGCGGGACGGTAGGGAGATTGGTTTGAGAGGGAATTATAAGTAAGTATGGGTACCCGCGGGTACCCGTTATCCGTCTCGTACGGGTAATGGGTACCCGTTAACCCGTAAGCGTTTGGGATATGGGATGGAGTTTCCTCTCCAAATGGGACTGGGTACCCGTTTCAAACGGAACGGGTACCCAATCCCGTCCTGTTTTCCACCCATATTTTCTTATGTCTGTGCGAAGCGAGTTAGAAGAAAATGGAAGAGGACAAGTTGGGAATTAGAAAAGCAAGTGGGGATACAACGGTAAAGAAACATCAAGGATTTTGTACCATGCCACAAATTCCATCTCTTGGGCAAGAATTTCCAAATCCGTGGGGCCCACGAATTTGGCCCCTTAAAGTTTGTGGGTCCCACGAATTAACCTTCCCAAATTCCATCAAGCAAACAAAGGTTTTGGTGCCAAATCCATTTACTTTGGATTTCATGTACCAAGTCTATGATCAAAACCCTCAAACAAACAAGGCCTAGTATCTACCCATAATATAATACGCCGAAGGGAAAAACGGGAGCCCCATTTCAAATTTCCTGCAACGAGAGTGAAAGTAGGAAGGACATTTTGGTCTTCACAATTACTTTTTTTTATTCATTAAAAAGACACGTACTGGGATTCGAACCATGACCATTTTAAAGAAAAGCAAGGATCATAACCAATCACACTAAGTACATTTGTTGTATCTTTTTAAATTTAAAACCATTCTCCAATTTCAAATTCCCTGCTCTAGGAGTGTTTATAGGAAGGGTAGAATAGGGAGTGTCAATGTTTTTCTCTTTCCTCTGTGGAACGGGCCAACTTACCGTATACACGCGGATTTGAACGGGTCCAGGAGTGTCAATTTTTTTCTTTAAGCCCTTTTATTTCTCCATGGTGATAAAAATATATATGAAAATGCAAAAATAATACTTCTTTTTATTTCTAAAAATAAAAATTTAACAATAAACTAATGCATGGTATCTAATGGGCTAATCGCTAACCGTAAAATAAAAGAGTTGAATGGGACTGACCTACACGGAATTTGGCCATCAAGTAAAACAAATAAACATAATTGGTTTGACATTATAAAACAAGCTATTTTCTCTGGTATAATATATATTATGCTATTATTTTATATCTTAGTGGCTAAAATATAATGTATTTTAAAGTTATTCAATGGTTCAACCTCGACCAACCCAATTAGTCCAATTTTTATCATTTCAAATATATATTATATAATTATTTGATATCATAATGATCAAATTATAGTGTATTTTATGGGGAATCGTTTGATATTTGTTAGTAAAAAACTAAACAGAAAGATCTATTTGGTAATTTTAAACATTAAAACGATCCTAAACATTTTCAGTTTCTTTTGAATTTCTATGGTTTTATTCCCGAATAAGTCATCTGCAAATGGCGAATTGCAGTCATCTCTTTTCTTTCATTATTTTTTATTTTCAAATAGAAAGTTTAAAAGTAAAGAATAATTAGAATTTGGCATGGGTCGGTCAAACAGGCTGAATTTCAAGTTTTGGCCCGTTTTGATCAAGTCTAATTTATAATCACATGGTTCCCTGATACCCGATAAAAATCTCAATCCAAACAAGTTTGGCAGGTGAGTTCGTGTTTACCACCATTTTCGGGGGATACGACAACGGCAGTTCCTATCCCAAATCGTGTTGTTCGTTCTTGGTTTCCTTAGATTTTATCATGGCCTAACAAAAACCAGAAAGCACAATGACGACAAGATGAAAGTTTTATAAAGCAAATTAATCGGCCAACGGGCCGAGTAAAAGCTAGCAACGATTGTGAGATGCTCATTTCCCGAAAACCAACGGGATAGGCGATTTTGTATTCGATTTTCTGGAATTCGGTTTCTATAAAACTTACTCCACCTCATCATATTACCAGAAACAATATTGTTTCACAAGGTAACAGGTACTTGATTTTGGTTCATAAGGCTGATATTTTATTCGGTGCATCATTCATGTCTCTTTCCTGCTAAAATTCACTATTTTTATCATGTGTTTCCCAAAAAAAACTATACAACAATAAGCTATACACCCCATTTAGGGATGGCAACAAAACCCGAACCCATGGGTACCCACCCGATCCAACTCGGTCAACGTGGGTAAAACCCGTGTTGACGGGTTTCAGGCCGGGTTTGGGTTTAAACCCGCTACACTATTCATCGTGTCGGGTTGGGTTTAGGTAAAACCGCCCTATGGGTACCCGCCCACACACACATAATTACTTTCCCGGTATATTTATTATTCTAAATAATATATCTTCCTTAAACAACTAATAGTCTTTATGTTTGTGGAGACATTTATGTTTGTGGAGACATGTATAATTTGTTCTTTCTAATTGTTTATTCTTTATGTTTGTGGAGACATTTATGTTTGTGGAGACATGTATAATTTGTTCTTTCTAATTGTTTAGAATGAAGTTGATATTATGAAGTGGAGAGTGAAGAAACTTTCAATTAATCTTATTGTTTATAGATGTTTATCTTTAATTTTGAACAATTTGTATTGATCATTTGCGGTTTGCTTGTAGCTCTATATTGGTGTTTTTTGTATCAATAATTTGTATGAGAAAATTGATGTTAAAACTTTTATTTTGAAAGAAACTTGTTATTGTAAATTTTTTACCACAAACCCACGGATTTTCAAACCCAGCGGGTTTTACCCCGGATTTTTTGGCGGATAAACCCATGGGTTTGGGTTTGGGTTTGGGTTTGACAAAACCGCTCCAACCCGACCCATTGCCATCGCTAACCCCATTACATTATCAAATTTCATACCTCAACTTTCTCTGACCAACTGGCCGGGGCACAGACTAGTTACTAGTCTAGAGAGTGGAAACTAAAAACTGCATCCACTATTCAAAATTCTGTAACATCAGAGTGATTTGCGGGAGCTGACTTGGCTGGGCATTTAGGCGGGATTTTCTTCTTCCCTCCTCCGCCCACACCGATCTCTCCAATTCCATCCTTCAAAACCTACTTCGAGCTCATTGCCACTGCCGTTTACCTGTCCCCGCACTCCCTCTCCAAAATCCAATTGTAACATCCCGTTCCGGCAAAACCCATATTTCGATCGTTAGAAAGTTCGCGATTTAAAATCGAGCGTTTTGATAGTATTTCGACGAAAATCGGATTATCGATCGATCGGATAAAAATATATATATATATATATATATATATATAAAAGCATCGGGCGGTCCATTTAATTCCCTCCCCAGTAACTTTCCAGAAACCATTCCACTTCTTCTTCTTTCCATTTTTCTGGACCGAGAAGCAGAGGCGCACAGGGCATCGCGGGGGAAATTCCAAAGCTAAATTCTTGAGCTACACTGATCCAAAAATCTCGTAAGTAACGCCTAATTCATCTATCCATCGTGTTTTATCGATTTAGAGCTTTAAAACGAGTTTTTGGTTCAGGAATTTCTTGAATTCCCGATAAGCCAAATTAGGGTTTCGGAGTATCCGGAAGCCGGATTGAGCCCAAATTTCATATACGAGCTTCCTGCAGCGAGGTAATCAATCCTCTAGTTCTAATCCCTGAATTTCGGCTATTATTTAGGTCGGGGTCCAAACCGCTGAATTTAGCTCCGGCCAGGGTTTGATGTGTTTTTATCGAGAATTTGACCCGGAGCCTGGAACTAATATTGACGGGGATACTGCAGGGGATATTAGGACGGTCTCGGATTTTAATTCGGGGTTCGTTCGTGAAATTGATGTTTTAGTACGGGAAGGTTAAACCGGTGTTTGAACGACCAGAACTGGTGAGGGATTAGCACGGCATACCGGGTTTGTCGTATCACGATAATTATATTGATGCTTAGAATTGACCTAGGTGAACTAGAATGGCATGATTAGGGGTGTATGGACTTTTGTGCTATATGATGAACCCTGGACTGCTATATGATATTATTGACTTGCCCTAATCGATATGGACCTGGTTTATGCTGATGATTGTGTATATGTTGCAAATTGTGGGCTTGACTGTTGATATGCCTTATGATGGTTCGAAAAGGTGATAGGGTATGATTGTTCATGATTGTTGTATTTGGATGCACATGTGGGAAAATATATATTCTCTGGTGATATTATGATGTTTAAGGAGGATGACTTGCACGAGGGTTTATCCCGAGGAAGTGCAATTATACGACTCCTGATTTACCTATGTTGAGCCAATTGTGGTCGGGTCAAGTACATGTGTAAGTAACGAATTATGATTAAGCAAGATGAGATATGGATCATGTATAAGGACATCAAGTAAGAGTGATTTGGTCTCATGGTCAATTACATAGTAATTAGGGCTCCTCATGCTATTACTCCGTTATGATATGTTATGTCACACCCCTGATGTGGTGTTGACCGTTGATTCATCATGAGATATGACCACACCCAGAGTGGTGTTGAGTCTGATATGACCACACCCATCGTGGTGTCAGGTCCGATATGACTACACCGGCAGTGGTGGGTCCGATATGACCACATCCACGAGATGTTTGGTCCGTATTCCCGGGAGAGTAATTAGCATGGGAGTAGCCAGGCGCCTATAAGTAAAACATGATAAGATGCATATGCATAAGTCAAGATGGTTGAGTCTTTTGCCTATTGGGATGTCGGATGCCTGAGGTCTGATCCTAGTGCTCTGGCTTGTTTGCTAGATGTATGGTAGGGGTATGCTCTGTTATGAACTCACGATGCTATGATTATCTCACTCAGCTATGAGCTGACCCTCTTTATCCTTTTTCTCTGCTTATGCCATGTGTAAGCAGATCATCACCAGCAGCAGCAGTAGATAGGTGTATAGGTGGGAGTTGAGCAAGAGTTGAAGGCAAGATGAGGTATGGTCCTCAACTATTCTGTGCTTGGACTACTACTCGGGATTTTGGCCAGTGATCCACACCTTTTTGTAAAAATGTTTTGAGAATGTTTTTCATGTGCATACTAGCTTCTGATGTAGTGTGAGATATCCACAGGTGTGGAAAGTTGATGATATGTGTATATTTGTGTAATTATGTAAGTTGTGACGATTATGACATGTATCAGTATAGTATGTAGTTGTGTAACATGAAACTGTGACTATGGCTATGAAAAGCCAATGCATATGGAAGTGAGTGTATATGTTTGTCTATGAATGCATGAATTTAGATGAATTATTTTGCAGGATCAGATGGAAGAACTGTTAGCCCCTTTCGCGAGTAATTCATGTCGAAATTTTATTTGGGTAAATTTTGATAATTAATGTAACACCCGAGATTAATTCCGCTGCAATTGTATAAACAATATGATTAGGCAAAACGTATAGGGTAGGGTGTTTACACCAATCCTTCCTCAACTCATCTTTCTCCGGCGCTCTCTCATGCCTTATATGCCTGGAGCGCATCCGACCTTACGATCCCACCTGGACTTGCGATTCCCTCTGCTTGGACGTCTTCCACCTCCGAGTAAGTGTTACAAAACTACTCTCCTCTCCCTCAATCTCCCTACGACGACTGGATGGCGGTTGAGCAAGTTGCCGGAGATCCCGAATCAAAGAGGAGGGGAAAAATAAAGGTAAATCAAAGGTCTCCACCACCGTCAGTTCCAATCGAAGAACTGCTACAGAATTGGTGTCGCCTGTTTAACTTCTCCTTCTCTCTGTTCAACCGCCGTCTCTACCTATCGGCCGCGTTCCCTGAGGTGGATTCGTCGTCGGTCGTTCGCCCGCAACATCTAAACTACCCTTACATCGTAGATTCATTTTAGGAGATCGCTGCGCCTACCAAGTGCCCAAGAACCACTCCCCTTCCACAAGTTTTCCAACTCTTTTCTGTCGAACAGCAACAGCTGCATGTCCTCGAACGGTTAGCTGCATCGTCGGTGAAATTGGAGATTCCTCTGCCCACAAACACCAAAGCAAAGAAATCGCTACTTACACGTTTCCTTTCAGGCAAGATTCTTTCCTTACACTGCCATTAACCAGGTCATCTTGAGAAAAAAAATTTATGCGCGCTCTATCTGCCGAACCACAATCAGCCATTCCTTCCACTCCGTCCATTCTTGGCTGTGCTCGCTGCTGGTGGACAATTGATTTCCATTGAAGGTAAGTAAGTGGGAGTTGTGTCATGTAATTACTCACTGCATCTGCTTACTTAGATCAAATTAGGGATTACTTAGTTCGTCTGCCTGGATAAAATTAGGGATTGGAGTCATTGAAGTCTTAGAAGGGCAAAACTGCTTTCTTTCTCTTCTCAATGGGATGCATTTTTGGGACTTGAGATTATTTAATTACCTTTTTGAAGTGTCAGCTTCTGGTGGATTTCTAGATCATCCACAGAGAGGTTTTGAAATTGTTACATACATGCTGGAGGTACAGTTGGAAATAGTTCAGAAATTAACCTATTTCAGAATTTTCCTGTGAGAAGATTTAAACATTCCAGGAAATAATTTATAGATGTCTTATTTATTTCTTTTTCTATGATTTTAGGGATCTTTCACTCATCAGGGTAATGCTGGCACAAGGGCATCATTTGTAAGTTCATTTAATAATTTGAATGATTACACATAACCTCAAATTCCATCTCTCATCTTGAGTTGAAGGACTAGATTATATTGTGTTTCTTTATTGCCAATCTCTTGCAGTTCGTTTTTCTTTTGATGATTAAATTTCAAGTACTTCAATTATATTAAAAGCAAAGAAGCTCAAAAGAAAAGGTTATTTTAAACTCAACAACTCATTATGCTGGTATGTATAAATACTAAATAGATACCAGGACTCGCTTTTTGTGCTCTTTTTGTGCTTAGCGCTTGATAGATGTAAGGTTTTATTTACGTTGGAGGTTAATGATATGTTTACTGATACTGGTTTGGAATTCCTCTTCTTTAGACTAATGTTATGATGCAATGACTCCATCTTAAAGCATAATTACTTGGTGCCAATAATGTGTCATGAACTTTTTCCTTTCCGTTTGTCATTTATGCCTCATGGTTTTATCTCTAACTAATATCTCTCATGGATATCCATCCAGTAGTTTGCTGTTTCATCTAAGAGTTTGTGGTTTCATCTCAAACTTTGTGGTTTCACTTCAGTACCTTGTGAATATCTTGAATGCTTCCTACGTACATATCTATCATTTTTTATTTATATAAGATCCTGATGAGCCTTCCAATGGAACTTCTTAAGGTTGATGACCATTTTATCTTTAAAATTTGTAATGGCAGTATTGTTAGTTAGCTAGGGACACTTAGATGACAAACTCAATTGATTCGGCTACATGTCATTTTGATGTAGGATATGAGCACAAGCCAACAAGTGACACATAGGTCACTTTTATAAATATATTTGTAGTGTTAGAGTTGTATAAGCTGATTCTTATAAAGGGTCATTCCTAAATGGAGTTGATGTTCATCCTTTGAACCACTTATTTTGCTATTTTGGGCTTCTCATTGTGCATGGTGGCTAGAAGTTGTAGAAAACGGTTGGTTTTTTCATGGTTTTAACCAAGTATCACATTGATTTGCTCCCAGTTAAGTCCTGCAACATTGGTAATGTGAAGATCTAGATGGTGTTCATTATAGCGGGTCAATCCAAGCATTTAAGCAAAAGACCATTCCCTCTCCAAGAGTCATTCTTAAATAGAATTTGAAAGATGAAACTTGAGACTGAGTCGGGGATCGGTGAACAATCGGTACAATGCGGTTTTGCTACTTTGTAATTTTGGAAATAAGGTTCTCTTACTAACTGACCAATATCCCCAGCGTACTAATCACTTCGATATATTTTTTAGATTTGGTGGGTAGCGTTGTCACTTCCTAGCCCCAGCAAGTTTTGTTTCCGTGACTACCATTAAGGAACAAGTGTATTAGGCTGCCGTTGGTTGAGCATGCGTGAATGTTTTCTATGCATATTGGTATGTGCTTTGCTCTGCCTTGATAATACGCTTTCAACTTCCTTATCACAGGCAGGGGATCATGGTTAAATGTCTTCTTGGATTTGGTACCCGATGCAGCTGTGTTCTACTAAGTAGTGGCCTTCACATCATTATATTTGCAGCATCATGAAGGTACACAACTTCTCAGTGATATGGATATTCATGTGTTTTTGTACAGTTATGGAACAGTTTATTGCTTCTGATATCATGCATTCAAGTCTTAAAAGTTGAATGGGTGGTCTGGTTCCTCCAAAAAGATTGGGTCAGAGATAAATGAGTCTACTTTACCCCCTACAAAAGTGCAACAACATTTCACGCTTGCTGGTTTTTGAATAACAAGTTAAGTTAAATCTTGCCTAGGTAGTTGCTTCCTATACACGGTACTTTGGTATTTCTTCACCATTTTGTTATATCAATTTTTTATGGAGTTACTACTTATGCATGCTTTCATTACATAGTGAAGTTAACTTCAACTACTTCATGGAGGATCTTTTATATGTTGGCTGCCGCATGCAATTGCTCATTTATATGATGCCATAGACCTTAATTTCATGCAACTGGATTTCCACAATATGGTAGTGTTGGAATAGTAAAATTATATTGGGCATCTTCCCTACATTTTTCAGATTATATTTTCAGACCGTTTGACGATGATTTAATTATATTTTACCTTACGAGAATGTTAACCGCTTCTCTGAATGTGTAATGGAGCTGCTCACTTCATAGTGCCCGACTAGCGGGTTAACTAAGATTTACCGTACAGTTCAAGATGTGACAAGTGAAGTTGAGGTCATATTCACCTCGCCCTCATAAGGAGGATTGCTTGTGCTGTTCTGAGTACTAATGCTTTATTAGAGACTGACTTCATCTCCATTGTCAACTCTCTTCAAAGGAACCTATATGAAGTTATGATAAAAATAGGGCAATGGAACCACGAGGCCAATTACTGTGAGATGGACGTTCTCCTCAAATTAGTCCCTGCTTTGGCTTAGAAACAGTAGTCATAGGTAGTTTCTCAAACTAATTTACCTATTCGTTCCTTCCTTTATGACTAGAGATAGTAGTTCTCGATGCTGGATTTATTTAGGAGGTAGACTCCATTTATTTAGAGACGTGTTATTTGCCGCCCGTACATTTATTATTTGCCGCCCATAATTTTAGTGAAAATGTCATTTTTACCCTTTGTCTATTTTTTATAACACAAATACTCAATCACCACTAGCAGACCACCACCGTTGTCGGCGCAGATCACCGCTGCCGTCGCCGCACCACCACCGTCGTTGCCAGATCCGTCCCGGCGGGCGGACCGTGCAAATTAATTCATACTTATTTTTTAATTATGTAAATAGAGATAAAATAAACAAATAAATAAAGTATAATAGCAATTAAATAATTATAGTATGTTAATTAATTACAAATTATCTGAAGTAGTGTATAAACTTATGAATAATTCATTTTAATTATATAGAATAGTTATAAAATATTTATAAATTTTGATTAAACCTTTTTAATTGTATTTATTTCATATTTAATTAGATCATCGTCCCCTAAACTATGTTTTATAAAACTTCCAAGGAATCGAGGCACGAAGAGGACTCTTTGCGACTCGGGGAAGGTCGGGCAAAAACATCTTTTAGCAATTACTAGAGTCACCGACATGAAAAATTATTGAAACTTTCATCGATCTCTTAAATTGTGGATACATATGTGTTGGAATTGATTGTTTATCAATTGGACATTTCCGACAAAAAGATATGAATAGTGCCAAAACTTTCATCGAGGTGTTTTTAGGGCTCTGGGGGTGGTAACTAGGAGTTTCTTGAGCCTATCACGTATGTTTCCACGAGGCGAAATATTATTGTTAGTGGAGGCATAGATGATTTTATCTCTAAAATAATTTCATAGTAGGATTGGATGGATCGAGGTTGAAGGTAGCTATTCAAGGGGAATGAGGGTTTAGGGTTTCGGAGGAGTATAAGGTATAGGAGGTGGATGAGATGCTTTCCTTCTTTATTGTTATTATTGGTCCAGTTGAGTCGAGTTAATTCTTATTGTTGTTATCCGTCATCTTGGGTGAGATTATTTCAACTGTGGTCAAATCCTAATTAAGTCAAAACCAAATTCGGGTCAAACCCTAATTTGGGTCAAACCCTAATTCCCTCGACCAACTGTGGTCAAAATAATATATTAATAAATTATATTCCATATGTGTTTGATAACTATCATTAGATGTATTGGGAGGAAATTACGTTGGTTGGGTTGTTAAATAGGAAAATACAATTAAAGGTTGTTAATTACAGAAATTTCCTTCTGAAAACTTATTACTCAATTTACTCTTTCGAAAACTTGCCTTAAAAAATTCTCTTTAATTTGCTTAATTATCATGTTTATAATTATTTAAATTCTAATTATGGTGTTTTACACTTATTTAATTACTAAATAAATAAATAATAATTCAAAAACGATTTTTGAAAAAACAAACAGTAACCGCCGGGTCTCGGAACTGGTCCGCCGCCGGATTTCGGACCCCGTCCGCCGCCTGTTGTCGAACCCCGTCTGCCGCCAGAATTCGGACCCCGTCCGCGCAGGGCGAGCGGACCCCGTCCGCATCCAGCGGTTGGACCCCTTCCTCTATGTCGGCGACGACAGCATCCGCGGCGAGCTCCTTCATCTTCAACGCCCGCGATTTTGTGAGGGAAGCGAGTGAGGTCGAACGAATGGAGGGGTCGGTGGACCAGGTAAGAGAAATGGATGGGCCGGCGGTGGGAGCAGCGGTGAAGGGGTTGGAGGAATGAAGTGGTCGGCGACGACTGTTGTGGGAGTAGGGAGGAGGTTGTGAGGGGATGGGTTTGATAGGATTTAGGCTTAGCTAGAAGGAGGGGCAAATTCGTCATATTTTTTGTAACTATGGGCGGCAAATAGTAAAACTACGGGCGGCAAATAGCGATTCATTTTATTTATTGCATGAAATACTATATATACACGTATGTGCTTAGATTTAGTTAGAACATCCATATAATTGCAAATTCTACATGGCACTCAAAATGCAATTGCAAAGGGAATTGCACTAATGTAGTGGGCACTTGCAAAAATGCAAACTTGCATTAAATGAAATCGAATATGCAAGCCACATAGGAAAATAAAAAAATCAATAATTCATTTTTTCTCTCTTGATTTTTTACTATAAAATTATTTAAACTCTGATATACAATTGCAAGTGAATTGCATTGATGTAGGTGCAATAAAATAAAAGTGAGTTGGATTGATGTGGATGCTCTTAAGGGTTGTCTTTGTTATCGATTCCATGTAGGCCTTTGTTCCAAGTCCAGATCTTTATTTTTATAGAAGGTCTGGATCTTATACATATTCGATTACTAATTAATTCATTATGCCTGTATTATAGTAATCAATTCATTATGCCTGTATTATAGTTCTGGCTTTCTCTTAAGTAGAGGTGGCAAATGGATTGGATCCCATATGAATTGATGGATTAGATTGGAGGATCCATTGATTATATGGATTAGATCAAATGAATTGGTAGATTCATAGATTGGATCATATGGATTGGTAGGTTGCTTCATGAATCCAAATGACCTCTAAGCATTGGACCAATATGTAAATTTTGAAACGTTTAATTACTTAAATGGCATCATAAAAAAATTTAGATATCAAATTGTAAAATATAAAAAGTATCATTGATGGGACATTTAACTGACCATAAATGCGATTTTTAAGTATCATTGATTCATTGGGATGTTACATACGTGGGTGCAACTGTTTGGTCAACCCCAAATTACATCGGACGCAAGGCAACTTTGAACCAGACCATACATAATCGAATCTAATATGTCATGGACATTCATCCTACCAATCATGAAAGTTCAAAAGAAAAATTTTCTGATGTGGCATTGCAATCGAACTTCATCAAATCTTACCAGATTGAATGCACTTATGGTCAAGGGTTGGATTCTATGATTTGTTGACACTAATGGACCGCGTTAATAATGAGTTCAGTCTAGTTCGAACTCAACCACATCGTTGCAAAATGAATATAACATCAAATATGATCATGCCATACGTACGTACACAGAAACTTACTACGTAACTTGGTACCTACGTACGTACACACACGCCATAACCAATTACAGAACATTGTAATCAAACCCTAGCCTAGCTAGGCACCTTCTCATCATATTGAATCATGATCTTTTGCTTTCTTGGGTTCTACTCTACCCCTTGTGAGGAAAGAGACGCACAAGGAGGCCTTTAGCCGGGATGAGCATCGGATCCACCACAATCTTCTCGTCAGGAATCAGCTTCTGGAACCTGAACCGCTCCACCAAATGGTGCATGAACACCAGGATCTCCAGCTGAGCGTATTCCTTCACAAGGCATATCCTAGGGCCGCCACCGAACGGAACGAACGTGTAGGGAGGCGGGCCGCCGCCTTCGTACCTGCTTGGGTCGAACCTCTCTGGCTCGGAGAAGTACTGCCCGCTTTTGTGGGTTGAATTGAGGGATGACAACAAAACCCGAACTCATGGGTACCCACCCGACCCAATCCGGTCAACGCGGGTAAAACTCGTGTTGATGGGTTTTGAGCCGGGTTCGGGTTTAAACCCGCTATACTATTCACCGGGTCGGGTTGGGTTTGGGTTTAGATAAACCCGCCCCATGGGTACCCGCCCACACACATATAATTACTTTCCCGGTATATTTAATATTCTAAATAATATATCTTCTTTAAACAACTAATATTCTTTATATTTGTGGAGACATGTATAATTTGTTGTTTCTAATTGTTTAAAATGAAGTTAATATTATGAAGTGGAGAGTGAAGAAACTTAGTTGACGAGGAAGAAGCTTTCAATTAATCTTATTGTTTATAGATGTTTATCTTTAATTTTGAACAATTTGTATTGATCATTTGCGGTTTGCTTGTATGCTCTAGATTGGTATTTTTTGTATGATTAATTTGTATGAGAAAATTGATGTTAAACTTTTATTTTGAAAAAAACTTGTTATTGTAAATTTTTTTACCACAAAAACCCACGGGTACCCATGAACCCGCGGATACCCAGCGGGTTGGGTTGGGTTTGAGTTTTTCAAACCCAACGGGTTTTACCTCCGGTTTTTTTGACGGATAAACCCATGGGTTTGGGTTTGACAAAACCCGCCCCAACCTGACCCATTGCCATCCCTAGTTGAATTTGTACTCCAATACAGCTACGTACGTAAATTCGATCGATATAATATGAGGTACATAAAACGGGAAACTGAATTATCATATTTATATACGTACCTACACATAAGTAACGTACCTTCCAGCTTTTTGGGATGAAGAAGCCATTGAAGATGAAGTCGGTCATGGCTTTCCTGAAGCCACCTTGAAGCGGAGGGGCGAGCCGCATAACTTCACAAGCTACGTTCCATGATTATTTCATCTTCTGGATGTCCTCCCAGTTCAACAACTCTCTTGCCCCTTTTTGTTTTGCTATCTCCATTTGCTCTGTTTTTTTTTTATGAATTTAATGTAACAACGGTAGAGAAATTAGAATACAATGGAACCCCTTGTTTTAAGACTGAAAATTTTTATTAATGTTTTCAAAATCGCACAGAAGTTGAACAAGAAAAGTTAATGGTTAACCACTAAGGGGTGGTGGAGGTGGTGTAAAGGCGCAGGATTGTGTCCAAAAGGTCATGGGTTCGATCCTTGGCAGCCGCCACTTCTGCGTTACTCCTTGGTGGCCACTGACAGGGCTGTAAGCTCGTATAAAATGCTCTTAGTGTTTGCCGGTTATCTATGGGAGCCGGGGTTTGCCATCGCAAGACGGATTTCTCCTAATATAAAAAACAGTTAGTGGTTGATGTTTCAACAGTCAACCATTATAGAACTGTTAGTTAACCGTTGATTGAGCCGTTCATCTGTTATAACATAAAAGGTATATAATACAATGTAGGAGTAAAATTATCACCAATCATAAACAATTTCAAATCAATATTATCTGTCACCCAAAAGTTGAAATAAAGTATTCAAACTATCTCACAAAATCAATCAAATTTATTATTATTGAATTCAAGGATGTAATCAAGGTGACAATCCATAGTAGGCCATATAAACCTGACAAGGAGGCTGCGCATGCGAAAAAGGAAACATAAATAAAATTAGTGATTGAAGTTGAATGAACTTACTTTAAGTTAAAATATCTTTAAATTTTGTGGTCAAAATGGTGAATTAGGGGACCAGTCAAACCTGGGTAGTTCATTTGGTTTCATGTTTTTCAAACCATGTTTTTTTTATTTGGGCGACATAGGTTTACATTTTGTTGTCTGAGTATTACTTAAGAGATTTGAACATGTGACCTCCAGGTTCAAAACTAAACCAAACTCTTGTTAATTTGTTGATCTGGTTTCCTGTTAAACTCTTAAAAACACTGTTGGGTCTATCATAACTATCCAATCAAATAAATTGAACTGCTATTGTAACTGATTTAGTGGATCTACTGCTATGGTCGTTGATCCGATTTGAATGACAAGTTATGCCACACTGAAAAAAGTAAATACTACCACTCACTTAATTAAGTAATACATGTAGCATACCTTTGTAAACTCCATCATAAACGTGGGGCAGCTCGGATAGAAACTTGACGATGAATGTACAAGCCACACTCGTTGTGTCGTGGCCGCCGATGAGGAGGCCGAGGATCTTCCGCTACCGGATGATGTTCAGCAGCTCGGCCCTGATGAAGTTGGAGGCCCTGACGACCTTCCTGAACGTGGTCCCGGGCAGATCCAACTACACAGAGAGGATCTCGGAGGCCACCAGGTTGAACGGGGCGGCAAACCTAGCGATGTAGTTGGGATCCTCTACATTCACGAACAGGAGGCATGCCAGCCAGAAGGTGTAGTTTTTGGCTAGTGGGACCAGGACTTGTTGCTTCTTCTCCCACCCGGAGGTGAAGTGGCCTTCGGCGATTGAGTCCACTATCCAAATGTATCTGGTCCATTACAAACCTAACGTACATGTTCAGTTTGTATCATAATATGATTTTAAATTACCAAAGATATAAAATATTGTAAGGGTGTAAGTCTGACTCTAGATACTCATTGGCCCGATCCGATTCTGGGAGTCGGGTTAGGTCAGTTTGTCTACTAGGTCGGTTTAGAGTTAGGTAATCATTTGGCCTTGTAATGGTTGGGTAGGGTCGGGCAAATTTAGGGTTGGGTCACTTTTGATCCTACTAGTGATTTCAAATTACACATACCAAAACATTGTACCTTACTTTAAATTTTTAAAAGTTTAGGTACCATAATGCAATTAAAAATATAAAGGTACTAAAACATTTATTTAGCAACCGAATTTTGTGTACCTATTTGTAAAAAATAAAGTCTAGGTACTAATTGTAAGAAAAACATAAATTTGGATACCAAAATATAATTTTGCAGATATCAATTTTGTTGATTTGAGTCGACCCGCTAACTTTATCCGACCCAACACAAACAAACATGGTCAAAGGGAAATAGGACTAGCCAGATTTATAGCTTGATCCTATAAAATCGGGTATTTAGAGTACATAGTTCTAGAATCAAATTGGGTTTGACAATGTCTCACCCTTAAAACATAGTAAAATTCCTCTCATTTTATTATGGTTTAGGTTTCCGATACAAAACTTAAACGTACAAAACCATGTAAAACCTGAGATTCTAGGCTGGGTGGAGAGGTTGTTTAAGTTTTTGGTTTAGAGAAAGACACAGAAGGAACTGAAAGATACTGATTTGATTAAGAAATTGATAGATATTCTGCAATCATTATGACTGCTCTTTGAAGGGAAAGAAAAACTAAAATACAATCAAAAGAAGGAAAGAAAACACATAGATGATCGATGAAAGTGAGAACCGAACAATCTTCCCACTCCTATCTACCTAGAATCATTCTCTATAGATGAGGAGACTGAAGAAAGTTCGAAAACCCGAACCCTTGACAACCTAATAGATATGCTATTCAAGCTGCAACCGTTGAATCTCTTCTTCTGGTGGAGATAGCTTTAAATAGGCAGAAGTCTTCATGACCGTTGAAGGAGATCCGTTGAAGTAGCCACACTTTTGAGAAGCACAAGGTTGTAGGCGATCTTTGTGCTTGGAGAAAGTGGATCTTCTTTTGCTTTTGGGTGCTGAGGTTGAAGACGAAGGATAAGGCTGAAAGAAACGAAGCCAGGTTAGGAAGGCTTTAGTGAGTAGCAACGTTGTTTAATCGACAGCAGCGTCGTATGGTCGTCAAGTGAAACTCCAGCAGCAGCATTGTCGTTTTAATCAGCGGCGTCTTTTGGGCAGAGGCTTCATTTCACAAAACCTCGATCATATCATAATACAACTAACTGAGTTTTGCATGCTGGGATTTCTACCTATAAGCTCCATCTATTTATGTTTCTAATCAAGTGGTATACGGGAATGTTGACTTACGTACCTATGAAGGGCTTTGGCCTTGAGGAAGTGGGGGAGGAGCTTCCGCATCCGGCGGGACTCATGGAGCGAGGAGTTGTTCTGCGTGAAGGGAAGATCTTTTTGACGGAGTCCGGCCACCAGGCCACCACCAGCTTGTTCTCGTTGGAGAATAGGAACTTGTTCCCGGCAGCTCTGGCCAGGACCACGGGGGGATTCCCGACAGTGTTGGTCTTAAAGACATCGGAGGAGAACTTGGTGACGCGGTCATTCACGAACTTCTCCGGGCAACCTTTCCATCCGGAGGAGATGAAGTCGAGCGTCTCGCCGACGTAAGGCAGCCCGGGCTGGCCCGGCGGGAGGTTGGGAAAGTTGTATTGAGCTTGGTGGTTGTGGAAGACGAGGAACAAATACAATGACAGGGTGACGAATGATGCGAATAGAAAGGGAAGGTTGATGTAAGGAAGTGGTTAAGTACCATACATGGGCCTGTATAAGATCCAGTATAACCTTCTCCCAACAACTCGAGTTATTGGGACCAACTGGTTTATGACATTATATCAAAGCCTAGTTTGTTCTTGAGGTCACGTGTTCAAGTCCTCACGACCCCCAATATTAACCTTTGTCTTTCAAGCACATGGTATCACAGGCCTGTGCAAATTTCAAGCCTATGAGTCGGCTTTTGTTTGAGGGAGCGTGTAAGGAAGTGGTTAAGTACCATACATGGACCTGTATAAGATCCAGTATAACCTTCTCCCAACACCTCGAGTTATTGAAATCAAATGGTTTATGATTTCTGAAATAGAAATGCTCCATTTTTGCACCTAAGGGCTAAGAGAAAGAAGAAGAAAAACTAGCTATGTTGGTTTGTTTGTTTTTGTTGTTACAGTCGTTTCTCCATTTTTTATGGGAAGTGTTGTCGGTATTACTTTGATTTTTGGGACACTGTTCTATTGGTTGTGTGATGAGGGGTGCGTAGGAGGGCTTTGTGCCAATTTAATTGCAAATGAAATATTGATGATTGATTGTGGAGTTTTGTTCTCAAAGTTATTTATAATTCGAAGGTGGTTGGTGCCGATTAATTAATTAATTAATGTAATCTGAAGGTTATTTTGTTTAGAACATAATCAATGCTCTAATGTCTGAAAGTTCTATAGACTAGCTAAGACCTGCTTGCTGTCGCTTCGTCCAGGAGCAAGAATATATAATATTAAGTAAAAAATAATACATAATTATTATAAATGTCGAATAGTGAAGTGTAATGGTACGTTGTCCAAGAATATTGATAATAGAGGTCAAAAGTTCAGTTTTCTACTTGTGCAAAACCCAATTTGAAAGAGTAGATATATGTTACGTAATCTTTGTGTAGAGTCATTATAAGCTACCCCCTATGGGTAGAAGCGAATTGGACATGACGAGTTTGGTCGGTTGCCAAAGTTGGCTTCACTGTAAATTAAAATTGGCAACATGGTGTGCCAAACAACAACAATGTCAAAGATGTCAGCTCTAAGTTCATTGTTGGGTACGTTCTTGTGTTGCTACTTGCTAGCTAACCGCAAGACGTTTCTCTTCAATTTGGTAAACTCTGCTTGTCTCATTTTAGTCATATTTATATCCAAAATTATCAATTAGCTTTTTGACACAATGCAAAATTAATGAAAAGAATATAAAACACCAAACCAACTCTAAAACTACCTCTTTTTCATAGCAAGCTAACTTGTCATTTTTGAATGGTAATATGAATGAAAATACATTGAATAGTTGTTTTGTTATATCGTGATACTTGTATGAGATTTTTGTTGCTTTTAAATGTTTGTGACCATTTTGTTATTGACTCAAACCTATGGGACCATTTTGATCAATTACCCTATATATTGATGTGTTTCAAGTCCTTCAAAATTTGCTAACCTTCTGTCATTTGCTGGGAGCATGATTGTCATGCCGGTGGTTTGTCGCCCGGTTGAACGAGGTTCAACCGGTGCCGATCATGAAACCGGCTGGAATGCCACCAATAGAATAGGCAAGTCAATGCCGGTCAAAACCGGATATTCCGGGTGGTTCAACCGGTAATCATAATTCCGGAATGGGAAGTGGCGTCGTTTCCGTGAAGACTTTTCCCTACTTCCTAAACTCCCATACAACCACACTCCTCTGACCATCTTTAGTTGTAGGACCCACAATCCTCTCTACCTTTTTTTATATGTTTAGAGTTTGAATTCATTAATTTTGCAAGAAAGGTAAAACATTAATTCAATAACAATTTAAAGAAAGGTAAAACAAACTAAACCAAATGAGATTAATTCCATTATTAATTTTGTCGCTTTTACTTTTTTTATTTTTTTATTTTCTTAATTTCTACGCAACTGGGCCGCGTAATGACCTTTTTGTTTGCCAATCCCTCATAAATTCATAATTACCGTTACTTAATGGTTTGGGTTTTCACTTTATTTATTTTGCTAAAACCAGCATAAACTGGCATATACCGGTTGTACCACGGTCGGACCATTCCACTTGCAAAACCGGCACACCAGTACAAATCGGTTTGACAACCTTGACTGGGAGATTTGATTGGAGAGGAACGAGTGGATATAAGAAACTTCCATAGCGACATTATCACCGAATCGGACGGTGTATACAGGATCCGAGTACCTTTTTTTTAAATATGGGCTTTCATTAAATGAAACCAAGGTAAACGAATTTTGGGCCTATACCCCAAAGAAGGAACATCAATATTTGGGCTCAGGCCAACAAAACACAATAGATAGCAAAATGAAGCCCAAATACATGAGCATGAAATGTAAAACCCTAAACCTAATCCATTTCCATCAGATGGAAAGCAGTCGCCGCCCTAGGAGAGTTCCACATCCACCGCCGATGGGAAGAGCCGCAAGATATTCGACCAAGAAATGCATATATATACCATTGAAACCCTAAGCCACCCGGTGTATGATACACCTCCTTCACAATGAAAGCACGAACATCAGGAAGAAAGGTGACTAGGAGCCCAAATAAAGTAATCCTAGCCTTCGAGCTTCACGAGACTGGAACCACGGAACGATCACAATAGGATCCCAGATCTTCTCCGAAACACCTACCAAAGAGGTGAAGGAAGGAGGAGGCGCAGAAACATGAACGAGAAGGCAGGTTAAGGGACTTCAACCTCCTCTGTTACCAGCAAAATCATCTCAAAAGAACAGATCTGAAGATCTGACTTGAGGAAGAAGCAGAGGCAGCCATCTACAAGAGTGGCGCGGAAAAGGAAGTCCCACTTAAGGGATGGAGAGGAAAACAAAGTACTTGAAAGCAGAAGTAAAGACAGAAAAAATTAAAGAGGATGGGTCGCTGCCGGTCACCAGAAGGAGCCGACGACAACCACTTAAAATATCATAGAGGAAGAAAAGCTAGAGAGAGGTAAGAGGTTTTCAGTTTAGAGAGAGAAGGAAAAAGGAAACTATTACATATTCACCGCGATAGGTTGATCCGCAATTACTAGCGATTCTAACATCATTTCCTCAAATTGCAGAGAACAATTCAAACTTATGAGACAATCTTTCCGGATTCGCTTCGCCTTACAACCTTGCTTCCCATTCTACTACAAGAATTTATTTTGGTAGTACCATTCTACTACAAGATATGTTAAATGTTTAATTCTAGTTGTAGGAAAATTGACAAGGGCACAAGGCATCTAAGGAAGTTGAAGGTCGATCAAATCTTTATATTAATGTTCTTACTATAGCTACCTGTTTACCACTAAAAAAATCACTCAATACCACATTGATGATTTTCAAGGAGTGGTAGTGACTTATAAGGCCAGCTCAACATTAATGATTAAAAGAGATAGCTGGGCCTTGTTGGGTTGGGTTTTTGGGCCTAAGTGGCCAAACCCCTTCTCCTCTATACGATGGCCGACCCGTCTCCGTGACCCCATAGCCGGACGATGCCTCCACCCCTTGAGGGGGTCATGCATGCCCTCGTCCAAGGGGGTCGTGCATGATATCGTCTAAGGGGGTCATCGCTAGTACCCCTAGATGTGGTGGCAAAGAGAGCCAAAATTTGGCTAAGTGTTGAGATCCACAGCACAAGGAGGTCATCGCGAGTACCCTTTCGCCATGTGGTGCAAGAAAGGCCAAAATTTGGCTAAGTGTTGAGACCCACAGCACAAGGGGGGTCATGCATGACACCGTCCAAGGGGGTCATGCATGATCTCGTCCAAGGGGGTGAAGCATGACATCATCCCAGGGGGGTCAAGTATGATGTCATGCCAAAGGGGTCATCGTGCTAGACATGATGGGAAAGAAGGCTAAAATTGGCTAAGTGTTGAGACCCACAACACAAGGGGGGTCAAGCTCGCCTACTAGGTATCAAAGCGTGTGGCAAGGGGAGAAGGGCAACGCAAGTCACTAGACCGTGATGGGGAAGAAAGCCAAAATTTGGCTAAGTGTTGAGACCCACAACACAAGGGGGGTCATGCATGACACCGTCCAAGGGGGTCAAGCACAAGGGGGTCAAACATGGCACCGCCAAGGGTGTCAAGCATGATACCATCCAAGGTGAGCCGAGTATGACGAGACGCAAGCTAGTTGTGGTGGCAAAGAGAGCCAAAATTTGGCTAAGTATGGAGATCCAACCACAAGGGTGCCAAGCATGACACCGTCCGAGGGGTGCCAAACATCCGGGTACCAAGTCGGGTACCAAATAGGAGGCCGTGCTGAGACAAAATCGGCTAAGTATGGGGCAAGAGGGTACCATGCCGACAAGGTGGGCTTGGTACCAAAACATTGAATTTGGCTAAGTATAGAGCCAAAGGGGTATCAAGCCGAAAAGGCATGCTTGATACTAAAATACATGAAAATTGGTTAAGTATGGAATCACATGGCCATAGCAAGAGGGTACCAAGCCGGCAAGGCATGGCTTGGTACCAAGACATGAAAAGCATGAATTTGGCTAAGTATGAAGCCAACGGGGTCGGCAAGACAGGCTTGGCAGCCAAGCAAAGCGACAGGGTACCATGACCCCAAGGGGGTTTCAAGGCGGTAAGACTGACTTGGTGGCCAGGCAACAGGGGGCCAAGACGGACTTTATAGCCATACATGAGGGTATCAAGCCAACAAGACAAGAAATTCGACTAAGGCATGGTGGCTAGCTGAGGTGGCCACCCGACTAGGTATCAAACAACCATGTATGGCCCTTATGGGGCCATATGGAGACAAAGTCCCAAGGCCGACTTGGTAGCACCCTAACGGGGTACCAAGCCGGCAGGGTGTAACTTATCAACTTGATGAGGCTACAAAGACTAAGTATGGAGACCAAGCCCCCAGGATTGGTGTCATGAGATGGTTGCGGTCTCAAGACGACAAGAGTGGGGAGTCATCAAGCAGCCCGGGGTGCGATCAAGACTTCATCATGGAGGCTAAGCAAAGAACCTCAACCCCATCCAGTCATGACAGGGCGACGAGACGAGACCCCCAAGGCGACGGTTACCAACTAGTCACCAAGGCAGCGACAAGCGGCCCCTAAGGCGGTTGGAGCAAAAGGCCAGCTAGCAGTTACTACGGCGGTTACCAAGGCAGTTACACCCAGTGGCTATAAATAGGAGAAACAAAGACGGGAAAAGGGTTCCACAACCAATCATTTGACACACTATGTCAAAATTTATCTTTTCTCTGCAACTTGCCCTTTTAGTTTTTCGGAGCTCTCACTGAACCTCCATAGGAGAAGAGTAACGTAGCTTGTTCCCAAAAAACCATCAAAACATCAAACACCCTCGTTCGAACATTGTTCGGAGAGGTGTGAACCGTGTTTAGAATCGTTGTTCAAGAAGTCAAAGGTGCATTTATTGAGTTCAAACACCAGATTTTCCTCGCCGGAAAACAAATTGGCACACCCGGTGGGACAACTGTGTGTTTGATTCGATGGCTCCTAGGCGAAAGAATCAGAAAAGTGATGCTCCGCCAGGGTTTGTGGAGGAGCAAGTGGCCAACATTGAACATGGCCGGTTAGCTAAAGCGGTTTCCGGTGACAATGACGGCGGGGAAGACTTGCCGCCGCCGGCACCAAACTCCAACGTTGATGTAGTTGCTGCCATTGGGTCACTTCGCCAATTCATGGCGGAAGCTTTGGCTGGCAACACTCTTCAGGTAAATTCTCAACTTGATTGTCTTAACTCCTGTGTTGATAGGCGTTTAAGTCAACTTTTTGAAATTGTAAATAAAAATAGGAATGATTTTGATGAGTTTAGGAGAATTTTGACCACACCAGATGTACAATCACGAGCTTTGCCAATTGATGGCACAAGTTCAACTCCAAACAATGCAAATTTTTATCCTGTTGGTGGCCGGAATGGCCAACTACGGCAAGATAACCTACCGCCGCCGGTGACAACCCAACCAACCTCTCACCACGTGAATCGCGGCGAGATTCCTGCCACCACTCAAGTGGAGGCTTCAGTTAACGTGGGAGTTGGGGAATTTCCCCCACGTGGCGAAAATTTCGCCACTACGTTCAACACCCATGTTGAACAACCGCCATCCATCCCGGTGGCGAGACCCTACGTAGCTCCTCCTAACATGGGTGGGGGAGGAAGGTTAGGTGTTGGGGATCAAGTTCCTCCACGTGCTTACCCAGCACCCATATCACCCCAAGTCCATGGGCATGGTGTGGACCCCATGGGGTTCGTACCGCCAGGGGGGCAAGGGGGGCATGATACTAATGCCCTAAGGGATCAGGTGGCTCAACTCCTTACCGAGAAATTTGGTTTAGGAGTAGGGCCCACCATGCCACCTGTGTACCGTAAGCCTTACCCGGAATGGGTAGATAGGCTATACCCATTCCCAAGAGGGTTTAGGATGCCCGAGTTTGCCACCTTCACGGGTACTGGCGACCAGTCCACTGTTGAACATGTGGGACGGTTTACTGTCCAATGTGGAGATGTGGGAGACTTTGTCAAGCTAAGACTTTTTGGCAACTCGTTGACAGGGCCAGCTTTTGCATGGTATGTCAACTTGCCGTCTAACTCTGTCCAAACTTGGCAACAAATGGAACAAATCTTCCATGCCCAGTTCTATAGATTTGAGCCCGAGGTCTCAATGGCTGACTTGGCACGCATGCGCCAGCAGCCAGGGGAGTCGGTCGAGCATTTTTTGACTAACTTCAAGAATGCTCGTAACCGTTGTTTTGTCAACTTGACAGAGAGGGAATTTTTCAAGCTTGCTCAAGGGGGCTTGAGTTTTGAGTTAAGGAAGAAATTCCAAGATAGAGAGTTCTCGGACTTGTTCCAACTCATGTCTTGTGCTGTGAGATATGAGTCTCTTCTCCAAGAAGAGGAGAATAGGAGGAGTGCATCAAGGGGGCAATACTTCCCCTTAATTAACTACCCTGTCAACCAGGTCGGCCAAGAGCCCATTGAGGTGGAAGTAGACCTGGCTGAGTTAGCTCCGGGGAAGCAATATGTTTGTGCTTCTTTGACTAAGGCTGAAAACGAGCCGCAAGGGGGTAGACCCAATAGGGCCCCCATCCAGCCACGCAAGTACTCCTTTGATGTCTCGAAGGCTGACTTGATTTTTGACCAACTCTACAAGGATGGTCAGATCAAGTTAACTGGGGGGCATAACATACCACCACCCGAGAAATTAAAAGGAAAGAAGTATTGTAAGTGGCTTAACAGCATGTCACATGCCACTGACTCATGTGTGATTTTCCGTAATATCTTGCAGGATGCTATTGAGAAGGGGCGTATCAAGTTCCTGGAACCAAAGAAGGATGCCATGTTGGTGGATACTGACCCATTTCCCAACGTGGTAGGCATCAACATGGTTAACCCGGATCTCTCCAAAATGGAGTTGCCCCGTTTCAAGTTGGTGTTGGATACAACGCCACCTCAACATGGGAGCTCCAATGTCACTCATGAACAAGGGAGCTCGTCAGGTACAAAGCAGGCTAGCCCGGCCGCAATGATGACAGATGAAATTGAGAAGTTGTGTGCTCAGTGCAAGAAGAGCCTCAAACTTGATGAGGCGAGGCCTTCCGCCCACCAAAGACTTGGCCCACCCAACAGGCCGAGATACCCTTCTTATCAGAGACAAGTGGAGGGGGTCGTCCAGCCAGCTTGGGGGCAACGAAGGCAGTGGATAGCACATGGAATTCCTTCCATGCGAAGTCCTCCCGTTAGAAGTCTTCCCGCGAGGAGAACTTTTAAGATGCCCAATGTGCCACAAGGAGGGTGGCATACTTATGACATGCGTCGTCAACAACCAGTAGCCATTGGGGGGATGACAAGGACTCAAAGGAGGAGATTCCTACGTAAGAATGCCGAAGCACGACAGGGGAGGTACCCAGTCATACTTGGTGCGACGATCAAACCACCACCACAGAATGATTTCGTTCCACCAAATATCGAGGTGAACAACTCAATGACTACCGGGCTCAAGGTGACAATGACTGACAAATGGAAGCAAGTCCAAGTTCAGGGTGATGTCAAAGTTCATAAAGGGGTTGAGGATGACTTCCAGGAAGAAGGAGGTGAATATGAAGATGAGTATGATGAAGATGACATGCTAGAAGATGAGCATCCCAATCCCAAATTTGATATAAGCAACAAGGATGATGAAGGAGATGACCAAGGACCCCCTTTGACAATCTAGTTTGGAAGTTTGCCGCCAGTGGTGGTCACAAACTACATACTACCTATGGTCTTCCAATTCAATGAGGAAGACCGGGATAGATATGTGGAGGAAGAAGAGGTAATAGAAGAGGCCGAAGATACAGACGGGTCCGTTGCTGAGTTGACCGAGGCATTTGCTTGTTTGGAAGCAAGTGATGAGCCATGGGGTGTTAGGATGGCTCGATTGAGAAGTAGAATCGATCTAGCTGCTGAGGTGGCGAGACAAGGCAAGAGTTCTCAGAAAATTTTGAAGGAGCTCCATGAAGCAGGCCATAAGAATGTTGGTTTACTTGGTGAAGATGATGGGAGATACCCTTTTTATGTGTTATACCAAGGTCCTGAAGCTTCATCGTCCTCACCCATCCAGAACCCTTCTTGGGGTTGGGAGTTTGATGGTGAGGCTGGGGGTTCGGCGGCAAAGGAAGAAAGTTCGACGAGTGAAGAGGAAGTTTTGCAACTGGCCACCTTGAAAGGGAAAGGGGTCATGAAGGAGGAGAACACAAGTGATGAGTTAAGTCACTTAGTGGTTTTCAAGGAGCCGGAGCCAAGTATGCTAAGGCATTTGAGGCCCCTTTATATCAAGGCTAGATTGGATGGTATGCCGATGTCAAGAATTCTCGTTGACAATGGAGCTGCTGTCAATGTGATGCCCACTAGGCTGTTAAGAAAATTGGGAAAGACTACAAGCGATTTGATTCCCACTGATATCTTCGTTACTAGCTTCAATGGGGGATCAACATCAGCAAGAGGGATACTACCAGTCTTAATTGGAGTTGGTAGTCAAGAGAAAATGTCTGCCTTCTTTGTGGTGGACGGGGCAATAAGCTACAATGCCTTGCTGGGAAGGGATTGGATACATGCCAACAAGTGTGTCCCATCCTCACTTCATCAGTGTTTGATGTTTTGGAATGAAGAAGGGATGGTGGAGGTAGTGCAAGCAGACACCAACCCCTTTGTAGTTGGTGCTAACGTGGCCGAGGCTCCACTCTATCATGGGGACTTCGGGCCTCTACAAGTGAAGAATATGGATGGAGGGTCATGCACAGTGGTGATGTCAAGTGCTAAGATATTGAGCATGGCATGCCTCGACCCCCTTGCCGACATTGTGAGACCATCTATGATTACATTGGATGGTCCACCTAAAGTTGAAACGAGCATCAATGATGAGTAGACCACTTCGGGACGAGGTGGTGGGCAAGGTCGAAGTGACGGCCTTTTTGGAGAAGTTAGCCATCTATCAATGCGAGCAGAGGTTAGCTTGTGAGGAAGCGGTGTTGATGGCTGACTGTCTTCTCGAAGATGACTTGCCTGAAGAAGGCGAGGTACCGGGTATAGCTGGAGAAGACCAAAGGCCTATGACATCACGTGATGTGTTGGAGGAGATCAATCTTGGCACCGAGGACGACCCACGTCCTACTTTCATCAGTGCAATGCTCCCCGAAGCCGAGAGGTATGAGTTAATTAATTTGTTAAAAGAATTTAAGGATTATTTTGCATGGGATTATCACGAGATGCCTGGTCTAGATAGAAAGTTAGTAGAGCATATATTACCAATTAGTGATGGTTTCAAACCCTTTAAACAACAGCCTAGACGGTTTGTTTATGAGGTCTTGCCAGAGATTAAGAAAGAAATTGAAAGATTGTTGAAGGCTGGCTTCATCAGGACAGCCAGGTATGTGGAGTGGTTATCCAACGTAGTGCCAGTTAGAAAGAAGAATGGCAAGATACGTGTATGTGTAGATTTTAGAAATTTAAACTTAGCCACTCCTAAGGATGAATACCCAATGCCAGTAGCAGACATGTTGCTTGATGCGGTAACTAGGCATAAGATTTTTTCTTTCATGGATTGTTACTCAGGCTATAATCAGATCTACTTAGCCGAGGAAGACATCCACAAGACCGCATTCGGATTTCCTGGAGCCATAGGGTGCTATGAGTGGCTCGTCATGCCCTTTGGGTTGAAGAATGCTGGTGCCACTTACCAACGAGCCATGAATGCTATCTTTCATGACTTGATTGGTGAGTTGGTTGAGGTCTATGTGGATGACATTGTTGTCAAGTCTAAGGTAACAAGTCAACACTTATCTCATCTTCGCATGGCCTTCTTACGTATGAGAGGCCATAACTTGAAGCTAAATCCACTTAAGTGTGCATTTGGTGTGTCTGTAGGTGACTTCTTAGGGTTCCTTGTGAGCCAACGTGGCATTGAGGTTGATAAGAGCAAAACCAAGGCCATCATTGAGGCCATGCCACCAAGTAATAAGAAAGAGCTTCAAAGGTTCCTCGGCCAAGTTAACTACATTCGACGTTTCATCTCGAACTGTGATGGCCGAACCCAAGTCTTCTCTCCTTTGTTGAAGCTGAAGCATGAAGATGAGTTTGTATGGCGTCAAGAGCATCAACAAGCCTTTGATGACATCAAGAAGTACCTGGCAACCCCGCCGGTACTCAACTCTCCAATACCACATCGGCCATTGAAGTTGTACCTTCCAGCCACTAACACCTCTGTAGCGTGTCTGTTGGCTCAAGATAGAGACTCTGGCCATGAGCAGGCCGTGTACTACTTAAGTAGGCTGTTAAATGAGGCAGAACAAAAGTACTCTCCTGTAGAGAAGTTATGTTTAGCCGTATATTTTTCTTGTATGAAGCTAAGGTACTACTTGATGCCTGTTCAAGTGCAACTCATATGTAAGACTGATATAATAAAGTACATGTTGTCCCGGCCAATCATCCATGGGAGGATTGGTAAGTGGACACTTGCACTATCTGAGTTCAACTTGCAATATGTGCCTCAAAAGGCCATAAAGGGCCAAGCATTGGCTGACTTCTTAGCTGACCACCCATGTGTGGATGTGCCAGCTGAGTTGGTAGAAATAGACATGGTGGAAGAGGCCCCTTGGACCTTATACTTTGACGGATCAAAAACACGATCTGGAGCGGGTGCTGGCGTGGTCCTCACTTCCCCATCAGGGCATGCCATGCACTTTGCCTTTACACTTGATCTCCCATGCACTAACAATCAAGCCGAGTATGAGGCTTTAGTGGTGGGGCTGGAGATGCTTGTTGACTTGAAAGTCAAAAATGTTAACATCCAAGGGGACTCCCAACTGGTAGTCTACCAAGTACTTGGTGAATTTCGATGCATCAATTGCATACTAGAGACATATCTTGATTATGTCCAAATATTAATTACCCACTTTGATAATGTCTCCATCAAGTATGTTCCTCGCCAGGACAATGGGAAGGCCAACTACTTAGCACAATTGGCTTCGGGGTTCAAAGAGTTTGCTCATGAAGGGGGGGAGCAAATTTTTGTGCGAACACTCAACCCACTACATGGAAGACTTAAGCAAAGGGTAGATGTGTTTACAATTGAAGAGGATGCCAGTGACTGGCGTACCCCTTTGATAGCATACTTGAAGAATCCAACAGGGGATGTGGATCGGGCCATCAAATTCAAGGCAAGGAACTACGTCTTGTTGGATGAGGTCTTATTCAAAAGGAGACCAGATGGTTTACTGTTGAAGTGCTTGGGGGGCAAGGAGGCCCTACAAGCCATGGGTGAGGTTCATGAAGGGATATGTGGTGCTCATCAAGCAGGCCCTTCTATGAGATGGGTACTCCACCGGTATGGGTACTACTGGCCATCCATCGGGGAAGATTGTGCCGCTTTTGCTAAGGGGTGTGAGGCCTGTCAACAACATGGCCCGGTGCAAAGAGCTCCGGCCATCGACTTGAAGTCTATCATCAAGCCTCGACCTTTCATTGGATGGGCCATGGACTTGATTGGGAATATTTATCCACCATCTTCTGATAGACATACGTTTGTCATCTTGGCAACTGATTACTTCACCAAGTGGGTGGAGGCCAAGCCAATGACAGTGGTCAATCAAGGAGAAATCATCAAGTTCATCAAAGAGAATATAATACATAGGTTCGGCTTGCCAGCCACCATAACAGCTGACCAGGGTACCGTGTTCACGGGAGGGGAAGTGATGGCTTTTGCCGAAGAACACGGCATCAAAATCATACACTCCACTCCTTACTACGCTCAAGCCAATGGTCAAGCTGAAGCATCCAACAAGATGGTGAAGGGTATATTGTCTAAGATGATTGAAGAGAACCCGAGAAAGTGGCATGAAGTCTTGTCGGAAGCCTTATGGGCTTATCGGATGTCACCACGTAGTAGTACGAAGGTGACCCCTTTCTCTTTGACATACGGCCATGAGGCCTTCCTGCCACTCGAAATAACGGTCAAGTCATTGAAGTACATGAGGCAACATGAGCTAACACCCTCAGAGTACTATGAGTCCATGATGTTGGAATTGTGTGATCTTGATGAACTCCAACTCAAAGCACTTGATAACATAAGGGTGCAAAAAGACAAAGTGGCACGCTCTTACAACAAGAGGGTTAAGCACAAGTCCTTTGAAGAAGGAGAGTTAGTATGGAAACTACATTTGCCAATTGGGGAAAAGGATCCCAAGTTTGGCAAGTGGTCTCCCAACTGGCGCGGACCCTTCATTGTCCATGCCACCCGGCCCAATGGGGCCTACTTGTTAAAAGATTTAGATGGTGTGTTTCATGATCGATTGATCAATGGTAAGTATCTCAAGCCCTATGTCCCTTCTCTTTGGGACGTGGGATGTCAAGGGGTCCGATGTTAGTAGGCCACCATGGTGGCCGGCATGACACCCCATGAGGAAGTATGGCTTGAATAGCTAGCCATGACATGGAGGGTATATTGAGATAAAAGTATAACGTTGATATGGGGGGCAATGAAGCCAAGTAGATTGGTATCACACTTCATCAATAATAAAAATAAAATTTGCTACTAACGCAATGAGGAGTTAACTTGTCTTGGGGGGGCAAGTAGATCGCAGTCCTACTGATGGTTTAATGAGAAAAGTATGGCTTCTTATCTTTTAATCGACTTGGATAGAGCCAAAGCTCAGCCGCAGGAGTGTTTGAGAGATGAGCCTGATACGTACGAGGTGTGAAGCTAAGTGGTTTAATTGATGTTAACTACTTAGTCCATAATCCTTATGCACTAAGTAGTTGGGGGGCATTTGTTTACCACTAAAAAAATCACTCAATACCACATTGATTATTTTCAAGGAGTGGTAGTGACTTATAAGGCCAGCTCAACATTAATGATTAAAAGAGATAGCTGGGCCTTGTTGGGTTGGGTTTTGGGCCTAAGTGGCCAAACCCCTTCTCCTCTATACGATGGCCGACCCGTCTCCGTGACCCCATAGCCGGACGATGCCTCCACCCCTTGAGGGGGTCATACATGACCTCGTCCAAGGGGGTCTCGTCCAAGGGGGTCGTGCATGATATCGTCTAAGGGGGTCATCGCTAGTACCCCTAGCTGTGGTGGCAAAGAGAGCCAAAATTTGGCTAAGTGTTGAGATCCACAGCACAAGGAGGTCATCGCGAGTACCCTTTCGCCATGTGGTGCAAGAAAGGCCAAAATTTGGCTAAATGTTGAGACCCACAGCACAAGGGGGGTCATGCATGACACCGTCCAAGGGGGTCATGCATGATCTCGTCCAAGGGGGTGAAGCATGACATCATCCCAGGGGGGTCAAGTATGATGTCATGCCAAAGGGGTCATCGTGCTAGACATGATGGGAAAGAAGGCTAAAATTGGCAAAGTGTTGAGACCCACAACACAAGGGGGGTCAAGCCCGCCTACTAGGTATCAAAGCGTGTGGCAAGGGGAGAAGGGCAACGCAAGTCACTAGAACGTGATGGGGAAGAAAGCCAAAATTTGGCTAAGTGTTGAGACCCACAACACAAGGGGGGTCATGCATGACACCGTCCAAGGGGGTCAAACATGGCACCGCCAAGGGGGTCAAGCATGATACCATCCAAGGTGAGCCGAGTATGACGAGACGCAAGCTAGTTGTGGTGGCAAAGAGAGCCAAAATTTGGCTAAGTATGGAGATCCAACCACAAGGGTGTCAAGCATGACACCGTCCGAGGGGTGCCAAACAACCGGGTACCAAGTCGGGTACCAAATAGGAGGCCGTGCTGAGACAAAATCGGCTAAGTATGGGGCAAGAGGGTACCATGCCGGCAAGGAGGGCTTGGTACCAAAACATTGAATTTGGCTAAGTATAGAGCCAAAGGGGTATCAAGCCGAAAAGGCATGCTTGATACTAAAATACATGAAAATTGGTTAAGTATGGAATCACATGGCCATAGCAAGAGAGTACCAAGCCGGCAAGGCATGGCTTGGTACCAAGACATGAAAAGCATGAATTTGGCTAAGTATGAAGCCAACGGGGTCGGCAAGACAGGCTTGGCAGCCAAACAAGCGACAGGGTACCATGACCCCAAGGGGGTATCAAGCCGGTAAGACTGACTTGGTGGCCAGGCAACAGGGGGCCAAGACGGACTTGATAGCCATACATCAGGGTATCAAGCCAACAAGACAAGAAATTCGACTAAGGCATGGTGGCTAGCTGAGGTGGCCACCCGACTAGGTATCAAACAACCATGTATGGCCCTTATGGGGCCATATGGAGACAAAGTCCCAAGGCCGACTTGGTAGCACCCTAACGGGGTACCAAGCCGGCAGGGTGTAACTTATCAACTTGATGAGGCTACAAAGACTAAGTATGGAGACCAAGCCCCCAGGATTGGTGTCATGAGATGGTTGCGGTCTCAAGACGACAAGAGTGGGGAGTCATCAAGCAGCCCGGGGTGCGATCAAGACTTCATCATGGAGGCTAAGCAAAGAACCTCAACCCCATCCAGTCATGACAGGGCGACGAGACGAGACCCCCAAGGCGACGGTTACCAACTAGTCACCAAGGCGGCGACAAGCGGCCCCTAAGGCGGTTGGAGCAAAAGGCCAGCTAGCAGTTACTACGGCGGTTACCAAGGCAGTTACACCCAGTGGCTATAAATAGGAGAAACAAAGATGGGAAAAGGGTTCCACAACCAATCATTTGACATACTATGTCAAAATTTATCTTTTCTCTGCAACTTGCCCTTTTAGTTTTTCGGAGCTCTCACTGAACCTCCATAGGAGAAGAGTAACGTAGCTTGTTCCCAAAAAACCATCAAAACATCAAACACCCTCGTTCGAACATTGTTCGGAGAGGTGTGAACCGTGTTTAGAATCGTTGTTCAAGAAGTTAAAGGTGCATTTATTGAGTTCAAACACTAGATTTTCCTCGCCGGAAAACACTACCTTACTTGCCAATACGACCTCCCTTGTTGCTAGATCCATTCTTTCGATCCAAAGATCCACAAGTCGGGCTAAGATTTGCCTGACGACCATGTAATTCAACCAATTATAGTTGATCACACATAACCTTATCAATTGCATGCAATGCAGTTAAAAGCGCGATTCTACCTAGAAGCGGAAAATGGGTAAAATCGTAAAACGTAGAATCAAAGCGTAAAAGCGCAAGTTTTTGACGCGCCATCTAAAATAGCTAAAATATGTTAAGTACAACATATAGTATGTAAAATGTGAGTGTGTAGATTTTATATAAGTGAATAACTACATGAAATTTATAATTATAACATAATATCTAACACATAAACTAATTTGTGTTGACTCAAAAGTAGAGAAAACTCATAACATCTTAATAATAAGCTCATAAACGTAGATCGTAACTCGTAAACGAGCTTGAGAATCCAAATTCTCATAAGCTGGTTTGAGTTTACATAATTACATACGATCAATTACCCATAAACTTTTATTGTAACATAGGTAAGAGCCACAAGTGAAGATTAAGGGAGAAGACTGATAGAAGGTCAGCGACTGTTGAGATTACCATTAGGTGTATTTTCAACCTAATATGAAGCCCCTATCTCGACACTAGTTATAGAACGAGAGATGAATCATGTTTTCCTTTTTTTATTTTTTGCTGATATGTCTCCAAAATTACATCATTTTGGGCCAATTAGCACATTTTTATGAGATGATCAAAATCGTATAAAAACGCTTCAAAAATCGCGATTTTACTGATTCTAAGCGATTTTACCCATGTTTTTACCAGTTTTTCTGACAAAGCGACTTTAGGTAGAAACTGAAACGTTTTGGTGGCCTGAATACGTAAACACGTAAGTTTTTACGTTTTAATGCGCGATTTTGACTGCACTGATTGCATGCAACCAAGTCGATTCAACGATGACTAGAGCACCGAGCACGCAACCAAGTCACAGTTAACCTGAATTGGACAATTCTCGGATTTGTACTATTCAATTGATCTAGGGATATTATCATCGATCTATAATCTGAAGATCACAAGTTCGTATACTATATCTTAAATAGAGCCTAATTATTATAAAAACAAGCCTATATCACTTTATTAAAAATGTCATGACAAAGTCGTTTTTAATTGAAATCATCACAAAAATGTTTAATTGTGCCCCATACATGGTTAGTCACAGTGTATCTAGATTTTGGACCCAACATGAACTGACACTCAAAGTAATATCGTGATAGTTGTGACTTTCCAAGGGTTGCACATGCATTTACCACGGGCAATTGTTGTTCTCCACGTCCAAGGGAGATCGTCCTTTTGCGACTTCTCAAAAAATTTTGCACATCTACCATTCAATTATGTGTTTCTCCCCTCTACAAGGAGAGATCGACCATATATTGCACTGTCCTTCTCAAGTTTCCACAAAGATACAGTACTGAAATAAGATTGTAGCTATCTAGTGAGGGGGATTAATACAATTTTCCTAACTAGCTAGCTGGTAAAGATCGTTTTGGACTTGTGAAACAGGAAACCACAAAAGTTTTATTACGCACTTAAATATCTTCCCTATTCAAGTTCTTGGAGAAATCGTCCATTCTAGTTATTCTGAATCCATAAATCATTCTGACTGATGTTCCCTTTCTCAATATATTTAGTATAGTATTTATGTAACTTAACAATTTATGTGATAGGCTATTCAGTCAAGATTTAATACTCCGAGAAGACCTACAAGAAGAGTCCAATAGAAGTCGAGGCTTGGGGGCAAAACTCTATAGGTTGACATCATTATTGGGAGAGGGAGACGAGCCTAAGAAGAAGACAAGATCAAGAGACAAGATGTCACACCTGACATCAGCAAGGAAGAGGTCAGAAGGGACACTATCTGAGCCACCAGACACATTCGATCAAAAGTACAATGTATAGAGTTTTGGGCGCCCGAACCACATACCTAACATACGAACTTGTATAAATAGGTGTTCGCTCCTCATAAATAACAAGCTATCTACATTTACTACAACTTCTCTCTACTTTCTCCCTCTAACCTACTCTTTTCTCTTCTATTTTCCAGCTCTTCAAGGGGCGGGGTGCTTGCTCCCTTGAGGTCATCTGGCTGACACCCCAAACCCTTTAGACCCAAATGACCTTTCTTGTTTGGGCTAAAACATTATGAATTAATTTTAGTACATATAATCTTTGAAAATTCCTTTTTTGGATCATCACAAGTCGTAGAAAAATATATTTTTCATGTCATTTGATCATAAAAAACTTTATGCGAATCTAGAGTGATGATTTGTATCCGCATGATACTCTTGTGCACGATTTGAGAGGATTTATGACATTCATCAACCAAACCTCCTAAGCTCTTTTCACAAATCATTATGGTTTCGATCATGATGTGTTGGGGTTCACAGTCTCTAAGATTCTTCATGTACTAAGTTTAGTTGGGGTTCCCCTAAAACCCTAATTAGGGTTCACCCTTTTAAGTCTAATCAACACGAGATGTCTTTAGACTCTTAATTTGAATAATTTTTAATTAGTTCGTCAAACCAAATAGAAAATATATTTGTATAAAATATGTGGCGGCATTGTAATATTTTCTAACAGATATTTGTGATTTTTTCTTGCCGGAACTTCCTGGCCGGAAGCCTTAAGCCCTTAACCATGTTTATATGACCTCTCTTTTGGGCCACAAATTGGGTTTCGTTCGCAACTTTTCTGTTATTGGGCCTAAAAGAACCTTCCTGCTGACTTGCAGAGCGCGCTTCACTCAGCCATCAGATTTCGCGGTCTATTTATATGCCAAGGAAACAGCCGAACAGTGTCTTCCATTCATATGCTTTCCTCAACAGCTCTGCTAAGTCGAAAGTGAGAAAGGCGGCAAGTTTCCCCAACGGCTCTCTTGGTTTCTCGATCGTCCTCTCCGTCTCCGATCCACTTCTCCGTTTAAGGGGAATTCGCATTCGTCGCTGGGAGTAGCGGAATCACACTTCCCGACCTTTACTTCGTAAGCGCTTTCTTCTTTCCCTCGTTGCCTTATCTCCCCGGGTTCTAGTTCCCACGCGCAATTCGTGAATCTCATTATTTTTACTTGTTGTTCGAGAAATTAGGTTTTTCTGAAACCCTAACTTCGTCCGTTCTCGCTCTCTCCGACGTTGCCTGTGTTTTCTCCTTTACTGCGATCCATCGAATATGGTGGCGGAATCAGCTTCCGCCACCACCCCCTTGTTGTCTCTGCCGGTGGGCTATCACTTTAGCCCTAGCGATGAAGAGCTCGTCGAGTATTACCTGAAGAAGAAAGCTAGAGGAGAGAGTTTCCCCTACAATGTGATTCCCGATTGTGATCTCTACGGCGACAAGGCTCCGTGGGAGATGTTCCCCCGGGACGCCGGAACAGGAAGAGACAGGTTTTTTGTCTTCACCCGGCTGAAGAGGCTAAGTAAGAAGAGGGTTTCGCGGACAGCCTCGATTGGAGAATGGCATGGCAACACTTCTGGTGCGCCCATTGTTGATGGGAAGAATAATGTGACTGGGGCTAGGAGACAGTTCGTTTTCAAGTTGAAGAAAGGGAAAGAAGAAGGGAGTGGCTCGGGGGCTCTTGTGGGCCATTGGATAATGCATGAGTATTCACTGGCTGGGATTGATTCTGATATTGTGCTGTGTGAAATTGAAAACAAGGAGAAGAAAAGGTTGAGAGTTGATGATGAAAGGGTGTTGTGTGAGACTGTAAACAAGGGAAGTAAAAGGCTCCGAATGGATGAAGAGGGAGCTTTCTTGACTGCCACGGAAGTTGCTGGTGCATTATCATCATTGTCGGAAATGGTTACGGCGTTAGCCAGTGACTTTCCTTGCTCACCCTCTGTTGGACACTCGGCAGAACAGATACAAATTCAATGTGAGGTGCAGGCAGTAGCGAATGGTGGATTGAGTTGTGGAGACTCTTGTGATATTCTTGCTGCATCAACGATGAATTCTGAGGAGGAGACCATGTCTTCCCTTCAAAGTTCAATCAACAATCCCACGGCATCCTCATCTTCATCATTGATTCCTGTAGCTTCAGCTTCCGATTTGGATGTTTCTCAGCCGCAAGGTGGCTTTTCGGGAGATCTTCAACTTGGATTTCTTACAAGCTGCGGAACATCAGATTTGATTGATCTACCAATGTTCGACTTCAATGATAACTTGTGCAACCTACTCGAGTTCGACACCAGTGTTGAACTCGACATGACTGGTTTGTGGTAGGTGTGAGGTCTTGTTTGATTTCCATTTTACTAACTGCTAAGTGATAGCTGCTTGACTGCTTGTCAAGCATCTTATATCACTTAATGGTTTAAACTATCATGTCTGTGTATATTTTGTGCGGTAATGGTTTCTATTTGAGGCAGAAGCAGGGAGCGGAAGAGATTGGGATTCTTTTCCTAACTTCAGGGTGGAAGGTTTGCTGGCAACTTCAACATTTTGAGATTTCGTTTGAGTGACCCATTTCTTCTCTGCAATTTCAGGAGTCGCAATCGGTGTTTCTGCATCTTGCTGATGCAATTCCACGAGTTATGTGCAAGGCAGCCTAGATTAGGAAAAGCTGACTGCTAAGCTCCATACTTTGAGGTGGTAAGAAATGAATGATACTGGTGGAACTCATTGGATAAGGTCCTTCCATCCTTATTTCTAGTTTATGCATGACAAAATAAACTGATGTTTCATTCGATGATGCAGCTTATGAAGAATAGCAGGAGGAACAAAAACCACACTACCTTGCTCAGCTTGGCAGAAAGGATAACCAAAATAAGGGATTTGAATGAACCATGATGAGTTGGGAGTGTTCTTGATTGAGGCCCTGCTGCTTCATATTATAACTCTGTTGCTTGTCATTGAATTCATTTGTTATAATATATGCAATTTGGCTATTGCTTGATAGCCACTTGCATTATTGCTGCTTTTTCTCTTTTATTTATGGACCGCATTCTTCATCTAACTTCTATTTTTTAACCTAATCATGCAGGGACTAATATATTGGGCTGTTCCCTTGGAGAGTGGTATAGTTTCAGTTATTCTTCGCCTCAGCAAATTGGGAAGGCTGGTCAGGTCTGCTCTAGTCAGTGAGTTACGGCGAGAAGGTGGAGGCGACTCTCTGTCTCAGTTAGAGTTGAAGCTACAACAAGTAGTGAAGGCCTAGCTCGAGAGTTTTCCAGTGGGGGCAGCAGAAGCTGTATTTTGATTAGCCTGAAACGATAGTTGTAATTGTGTGGTAGTATCAGGGTTAGTAACAGAACCTCTGTATACTGGTAAGCACAGTGGATTAGTTATTGTAGCTGCAATTGGCTGCTCTTTGTTCTCAGCATCCTGCTGGATTTTTTGTAGTAGTTTGGAATGTTTGTTTTGTTGCAGGCTTGCAGCCATGCGATGTGGGTTGCCTTTACTATTCATCTCTCCTGCACTGAATCAGGGTCACCTATTTAGTGGCTCTTTTGTATGTATAACAGAATTACATTTTAGTGTCAAGAAAAAGCAAACTCTCTTCTCTTTGTGTTACGGAATGTTTCTTGAGGTGATGGGATGATGATTTGATCCGCTGGTGGATTGTTTGAAAAAGATCTACAAGAAACCTCTGGAAATCAATCTGAAGAATGACTTAAAATTGAGTTTTAATTATAAATAGTTAGTTTGGTAGAAGAAAAGAGAGCGATTCTGGAAATCAAGTTAAAGAATGCCTTAAAATGAGTTTTACAGAATAAATACTTGGTTTTGCTTTAGAACAAAAAAGAAAGAATGCTTTAGAATTGAGTTTAACAGAATAAATACTTGGTTTTGTTGAACAATAAAGAACGATTCGATCTAGAAACACTTAACTTCTTTCCCTCCGCAGGTACTGTCCTTTTCAGTCTTCACAGTTCACGCAATGAGTGGACAACTCACTACCACTAAGCCATAAAAACAAGTGGAACCACCAGGCTCATTGTTATTATTCTCTGTACACAACTTCCCGTCAATACAACAAAGCAAACGATCAATGCTTACACCGCAGCAGAGAAAAAATTTGCAAACAAGCACCAATCCGCTCTTTCATGGGCCAATATATGGCTACAAAAACCCTCCAAGTAGTATTGCCCTTCAACTTCAGTCAAGTTCATGATTCAGAGTACACCAAGCTGGCTATCAACTAAATACAAAATCATTTACCAGGCAAGCGTGTGTATCAATTACCGGATCTCTTCAAATATGCGAAAAACCCTAACCCAGCAACCAATGCTGCACCTGCTGCCACTGTGCTATAAGCCGATGCCCACGCATCTCCTTGTGCATAATCTAAACTTCCTGAACTAGTCTGTTGCCTCTCCGACCCTCTTCTGTGACCCCTAACTCCCGAATAGTCTAGATGCAATTTCAAACCCTGCACACCAAAATGCATAGAGACTCGCTTGAATCCAACATCCAGCCGGGAATTCAGATTTTACTTAGTATAGCAATGGGTTACCTTTAAACCGGTCACTCTTGCATGCTCTACGGCAGTTGATAGATCATTGTCGCACTCGATAACAACTTTGTCATGGTCTTCATCTTCATACTTTTAGAACATGACCACACTTTAGCATGTTGTGTTCCAAGAGAAGAAAATCTAGGAAGCTAAGGAGGAGGACAATAAACGAGTACAGACGTACCAAAATTTGAGGCAAGTTATTGCGGTCAATATCGTTCCCAAGTCGTTGAAGAATTGCTGTTATTAGATCCGTCAAACTTCGAGTCTCTATTTGGGTAAAAACATATAGATGACCATGTCAACAACCCATGTCATAAGCATAAGATTACCAGCCAGATGACAAGATAAAACCCAACTACAGAACCCGTAGTCTATGATAGTTAAGTCAAATTCAAGGATTAGAATCATGTAAATGCATATTTTCGTAAACTAAATACTGAGCAATCAAACAATAGCTGACAAGAATATCATACCGCATGTAAATCTGTGCATCCTCCCTCTTTTATCTTCAATCTTGAAAGAAAATGTATTTGGTACCACCGATGATGGATAGGGAAGGGTTCTCCCTGACTCTGTTCCTTCGGAATTCATTTTCAAGGATCCCTCACTGAATTCCAAACAATATCAAATGAGAAAGCAAACTAACCAGAAATCACAGTTCGATCAAAAGAACAGAAGAGAAGAATGAAACCTTCGAGATTCATCATCATCATCATGAGGACTTAATGCCATAGCAGAATCCCAAAACTTCTGCATCATTGTACTCGTGGCCTCATTATTTACTGCTCCGGCATTTCCAACCTGTTTTAAAGAAGGAAGAATGAAAATACATACTAGTGACAAGGATTATAGTGGACAGCATACTTGATCAATCTCCTTGGAAATGTGGATTCATTGTAGACAACTTTAGTTACAGTGCATAAAAGGAATTGCTATACTTACTGTGGCCACGGCAGCATGAGTTATGTGAATCACATCTACAACGGCAACTACAACACCATCTGTACCCATTCACACTTTGGTCAATAAAGTAACAAAAGGATGGGTCAAACAAATTTCTATCTATTGCTTTGTAGACAAACACATTACCCTTATCCACAACAGGAAGGTGCAAAAACTTTCCGTCGTGCATAGTATGTAAGGCATCAACAATTGGTGTATCAGTCGTAGCACACTCGGGATTAGGCGTCATGACCTGCAGGTGAAACCAAATCAAAACGCCTCAAGCAATTGTCTCGTTTTCATTGAAAAAAGAAGTGATGTTCAACATGTTCCAATAGTCAGAAGCACTGTTAATATGCATGTGGGAAATCAGATACATGCCAGGCATATTACTACAACTGTCTTGTCAGTAAAACTCCGACCAAATCACACTAAGAGAAGGATACCTTTTCAACAAGCATGGAATCTGGGGCATGGTTTTGTGCTATCACCCGCATCAAGATGTCTTTTGAACTGAAAGAAACAAATTAAAACTGGTATTCGGAGCAAACTATTTTTTCATACTTCCCCTTGGCTCCAGGTCTACATTTACATGAAGGGTAAAAGGACTCACGTAAGAATTCCCCGTGGTTTATCATCAACTATAACCACAGCACAGCTTGACCGAGATTCAAGCATCTTCTTTGTCACTGCCAAAATTGTTTCAGTTGGTGAAACTGTTACAACCCTGAAAGATATCACGATAGAATCACAATAATCAACCTGTGAACACTGGGAATTAGGGTACACTCTGCATACAAATTAAAGGAACTAAAATATTACCTACTTTGAATTCTCTGGAACTATTGTCGATAAAGAAGGTCTGAACATCCGTTCCCGAAGTGTCTCGATGAAAGAATTTTGTCCTGCACACAAATCATAATACAATAGTAAAGAAATGTCAACCAAAAAACCACTTTCTGCAACATTTGAAATGTCATATCCCACAACTGAGTTTAAGAAAATGTTTGCCTAAAGTTACACAGGGAGAGAAATGGACAAACCAGAAACAGAAGGACCCCAATTTTTTTCGACACCTTCAACAGCTGCAGCAATTGCCTTCCCCTTTTCAGCAGCCCTTTCCATACGAGCAATAGCATCATACAAACACTTGGCTATATCAAGTAAGGCGACGACCTCCCCGTTGTCTACAACAGGCAAATGTCTGAATTTCCCTGTATATACAAACTATCAGGATCAATATCCTAAAGTGAGTGGGTAAGACACAATTTGGAACTTGCTACCTGATTAACACAAACCTTGTACCATTTTCTGCAAAGCTTCCACAGCCAGAGTGTCAGAGAGAACAAAAACCGGGTTCCTGGTCATTACTTTAGAAACTGGAGTCTCCTCAAGATTGATCTCCCGTGCAATGACCCTTGTTGCTATGTCCTAAAATGAAATACATCAGAAGAAAGGTTAAAGGCGGCAAGGTAATGATGTTCATTGAAGAAACCTCCCTTCTTGGCAAGCTGATACAATATGATAATGTTTGAAACCTTGTCCGTAAGGATTCCACAGAGTAATGCATTTGAATCAGTCAGCAACAAGGCATCAACTCTTCGAGCAGCCATTCGCCGGCAGGCATCATATATACTTGTACTTTCAGGTACTGTTAAAGCCTTTGACAACCGCAATCGCTTTACAGTCCGCTCTCCAGTTAAACCCCTGCCAGAGAACAAAGGAGTTCATTTGAAGCAAACATCTTTCCACAAATGCATCCAAATATCTGACAAATAAGAGATTCACGATGTATCAACATGACGCACAAGGTCATCAACAAAATCCAATACATGGTTATTTGGTTTCAGACATTTCTTTAAACATGATTGGTACAGACAAGAGCGATATTCTTCCCAGTACTGATCCAGCAACTTACCTCTTAAATTACAAATTGCAAGGAGATAAAATCACTAAACAAGCTTCGATGGTAAAATATCAAGACCCAATAACAGCAACAACAACGGACATATTGTTCAAAACAAAAAAACAACAACGGACATAGAATCCGAAAGAATCTCACAAACCAATCGGTCATGGATTTTCATCAAGCTAACATCCCATTGCGCACAGAACAATGGGAAATTAATTGAATAAGAAGGAGAACACTGTTCGACGGACATAAGAACTTACACAGGACGAGAAATGACGAATGATTTTCGCGACCGGTCACCAGCTGCTCCCATGTCAGCGCTGGAGTTCCTCCGGCCGTTGACAGGGGCGCTAGAGAACGTTGAACTTTTCCTCGAAGAGCCGCCTTGACTCGCCATGTAATAACAATTGGCCGACGATTCCCGCCTTCTCTCTTCCTCCAAGGTCCCTGCAACAAAATCAAAACTTATAGCTTATGCACCGCTTATTCGTTTCCCAATTTGCAAGCCACCAGAACAGAGAAAGCGAACCACAGGAAAGAAAACCCAATCGACAAAGATAATCAAAAGAAAAACCTGAAAAGTTTGACGATCGCCAAAGCAATGTCAACCCAAAGCAAATAGATATTCTGATCAATCAAATCAATCTTCGAGAGGAAGAGAAATCAAAATCGGGGGAAGAGTAATTCAGAGGAATCGGACGGGGGAATCATTCGCGGGTCGGGTTTATTTTCGGAAAATACGAAATTTTCCGGGAAAATGCACCGACCGGCGAGAAGGGGAGCGGATCCCCTCAGTAACCAATACCTCAGTAACCATCAGTAACCCCTTCCCCTGGCCCCCACGTGTCAGCTTTTTCTTTTTATTTAAAAAAAATACGGAGGGGCACTAAGGTAAAATTGCACCCCTATTTAATGATGTCTCTGACGCGCTGACGCGCTGATGCTGACCAGATCACATCAGCGCCTTCTCTCTCCTCAAACAACCTTTAATTTTCCTTCTCTTAATCTTTAACGGACGATTTCTCACTCGTTTTAAGTCGGAATTTAATTTTTTTTGCACAGTTAGATCAGATTAATTGTGCTCTTCAAAATGATATCCACTTTGATATTTTTCAGACATAAAAAAATTTGTCAGTTATTACTGGTATGACCATACCATATGGTATGAAACAATTTGGCACATCAATATATATTACGTTACCACCCAATACCATATGGTATAGTGTGGTAATATCAATATATATTTCGTTACCACCCAATACCATATGGTATAGTGTGGTAATATCAACATATGGTAAATCTAACTACCATACAATGCCAACATAGTAGAACATGGTTAATCGAATGAACACAAATTAATTGTAATTACCATACAATACCACATGGTATGAGAAGTTAAAACCATATAAAAATAATATAAATCTAATTACAACCCTTTTACGACCATAGTAAAACACGATATCCATAAAAATACATTTCGTTACCACACTTTACCATATGGTATACATTTTACCATATGGTATAGACACATTACCATATGGTATATACACTTTACCATATGGTATAGACACTTTACCATATGGTATATACACATTACCATATGGTATAGACACATTACCATATGGTATATACAAATTACCATATGGTATAGTGTGGTATATACACATTACCATATGGTATCGACACATTACCATATGGTATAGTGTGGTAATCTCAATATATATTCTCAAAGAAGGGGAAAAAGAAAGAGGAAGAGGAAAAAAAACTTGTCTTCTGTCTCCTGTCATTTACTCCTCCGCAATGAAGAACACCGAATGCAAAAAGAAAGAAAAAGAGGAAGAAGATCGGAATTAATTCACAAACAAATACTAAAACACAAAAGATGCAAACTCAACTCACCTAGATCTGTCCCCTCTTTGACAATATGGAGCATCACCGATTTTGAGGCCGATAAAAGAAAAAAACAAAAGGAAGGAGCAACTTGAGAGTAGAATGATTTGGAGCCTCACCGAATTTGAAGTGGGAGGCTGCAATTTATTCATCGATTGTTGGAGAAAAAAATGAAGAACAAGAGAAGAAATGAGATTTAGATCTGGAAAAAGAATTTTGGAAGAGAGAAAGGAAGAAAGAGAAAAGAGAGAGGAAGAGAAAAGTCTGCTTTTTCTCTTTCCTCCATTAAAAGACAACACATATAAATGCTGGAAAAAATAAAAAAAAAGAAAGAAATCAAATTTCAAAAATCGGACAAAAATGCCCCTCCTCACTCCACGTGCAGCCCAACAATATAATAATGCCATCCTAGATCTACGGTCCGGATTTAATACTGATAGGTCAGTAACCAATGGTTACTGACCCTATCTGCTGCCGGCGAGAAGGTCAGGGGAGAGATGGAGGGAAGCGACAATTTGGAATTTGGATAGAGAGAGACGATACGAAACCCTAGGAATATGGGGAGAGAGAAGCGTAGCAAATAATCTGTCCGGATTGATCGGAGCTGGCCGGTGATATTTTAGCACGTCGCTGATTTTGACCGAATCTCCTCCAATTCTACGCTACTTTCCCGGTAAAACCCACAGCTGCGAATTTTGGAAACTTACAGGCCTGCAGTGGAAGCCATGAAACAGCCAAAGAATCACAATACCTTAACTGAGATAGAGAGCTGGGGAAGATGAAGTCGAGATTAGACGATGAAGATATTAGGGATATAGATTTGGAGGACTGAATTGAGGGAGAGGAGATAAAGCTGAGGCGGGCGAATGAACTGGAATTTCGAAAAAGAATTAATGGCAGGTTTTGCACTTGAAATTCGGCATTTGTTCAAATTAATCCCCTGACTTTTGTTTTTTCTCAATCTAACCCTTGCACAAGTAACTTCAGCTAACGAGCTCTAACCATGTCCTGAAATTGGGGATTTTTTTTGTCAATGATGGGAAATAGGAAGGGATGGGAGAGTTTGCTATTGCATTGCATGGTTAGTGAAACCACATTGAAGAAAATTGGACAAATTAGAGAGTTATAATTATGATTTAATCAATATCATGTTTTAAAATAGATAAACCACGATTTTTATCGAAAAAAATTAATATTCAATCGTTAATAAAATAATATGTTATCGACTAATATCAACCAAAAAAAGGTTTTGTATATGCTCAAGCAATTTAACCATATTGCACTTGTCACTACAAACGTTTTCAAAATAGTGTATTATATTAGGTTCGATTGGCGATAGATGATTTTGTGACCTGAATAGTGGGTAATTGATCAAAATGGTCACACAGGTTTGATCAAGTAACAAAATGGACACAAACGTTTGAAACGTAACAAAAAGGTCACGAAAGTATCATGTTATAACAAAACAGCTATTCCATTTATTTTCATCCATATTTTCATAATGACCAGTTTGATTGCTCTAAATAAGCGGTAATTTCACAGGTTGGTTAGGTGATTGATAATTTGTTATCAATTTTCCATGGTGTCATCAAAAGAATCGATTATTATGGATGAAAACATGGCTAAAAAGAGATCAATGACTATTTTGTTATATCATGATACATATATGACCTTTTTGTTGCGTTTTAAACGTTTGTGATTGTTTTGTTACTGGTCCAAACCTATGTGACCATTTTGATTAATTTCCCCTGAATAGTCGATACAATTTGGTTCATTAGCATATGACCTAAGTGGGAAGGGTCGATGGGGTCACTGTTCGCATTCACAAAATTAGTCAGAACCTTGCCTTTTAAGTTTTAACCCTCTAATCTTTTGGGTAGGCCACAATCAAATATAAATTATGGAAATTGTGAACCTTGACCAAAGGAGTTGGCTTATGAAACTTAGCGACGGAGCCACGAATTTAGATAAGGAGCACCAATTAAAAACTTTAGAGGTGTCTTAATAAAACATAAAAGAGACTTATAATTATTAGGTTTTATCTATATATGAGTTCTTTAAAATTATTGAGACGATTCAAAATATTATATAATTAAAATTTATTTTTTTACAACATAAATTACTAATGATGAAAGAAAAATTGGCAAAAAAACTTCAATCTTGAACAAAATTTTGACATTATTAGGAGAAAAAGACACATAAATAATGAAATTTGCTAAAAATAAATTGCAGCCTTAGGAATATTAGGTGAAAAGGACTTCAATTATAGCAAAACTTAGAGAAAATTAGGAGGAAAAAATCAATCCAAATGAGAAAATGTAGGACTTGGAAAATCAAGGTATGAAAAAATTTAAATTAAAAATTTAGGATAAAAGAGAAATGGGATTGCTATTCGTTGCCCTAAAAATCCTTATTCGCCGTCCTAATTGTGTTAAATTTACTTTAATGTCCTTTCTAATTTCACTCTCAAATGAACCACAGAATCTCGTTGTTGCTGGCGGCGGGCTTTCAATTTTGCCATCTTCTCACAACCTCGCCGTCGATCATGGTCTTTCATCCAATCTTGGAGACCATCAATGTCACCAGGTTTGTCCTCCTTGCTCTTGACCTCAGATCAATTGGCTGCCTTTTGGTATGAATAAAAAAATGAAATCTTCCTTTTCTACTGTCACCAATACCGATTCCAATACTACATGATCTCCATGTTGTCGATTCCGGCCTGAGATGTTCAAAGAGCGAATTAAACATTAATTAGCATGTTCTCCCATTTCTTTTTGTTTCGATTTTGGTACTATTGATGTCTGTGGGTGCATATCAACTCGGGATCCAATCAATAATGCGGCAGAGGTCATGTTCGACTGTCTTGGCTTCTTCCTTGCGGACTCCCAGTCACTCCAAATCTGCCGTCGATTCTCGCCGCTCTCTGCTGACAAGGAGCTGGAGCTGGGAATGTGTACCTCACGTTCCCCATGAGGAGGGCGAGCTCCATCGTCACCGCACCAACATGGCGGTCTTCTTTGTGGCGGCGGCGGTTGGGGATTGAAATTGGAAATAAGGGCTGGTGGGAAACTTAGGGGTATAAACATCAATGTAATATGTTTTAGGGCGAAAAAATTTAAATTTTAGGGCGACGAATAGCAACTCAGAAGAGAAAATGAGGTAAAGTACCGTTTGTCATCAAATTATAGGGACTTGGAAAATTTGAGGATGAGAATAGATACAATCGAAACTCTAAGGGTTAAAATGAGAATTTATGATGGAATATCAACAACCTTACAAAAATGTCTCTACCAACCTTCGAACCCCTTATTACTTGGAGGTTATGAGACAGAATGCCTACTCATTAGACTACATCTTGTATAATTTTCTTATGTTGCGTAATTAAGATTCAGAATTTTAGGGGGCCATGGCTCCCCCTTCTACCACGCTGGCTTCATCCCTGATGAAACTTACCAAATTTAGGAGTTATTTTACGAGGAAAAAATTGTCCCAAAAAGTAAAAAGAATGAAATTTAGGGTTGGGCATGTGGGCGGATCACCCGCGGGTTTGAGCTGACACATCCGCATATGACCCGAATTTTGTTATATGGGTGGGTCTGTGGGTGGGTGACGGGTTGTGCTGGAAGCCATTCGTCGAGTACGAGTGGGTTGTGAGCGGGTGCGCGGTGACCCGATCAACCCAACAGCAAAAAGAACAAATTCGTTGGCGTGGCAATGGAGAGGGGAGAGTGGACACGTTAGACAGAAACTAGGGTTGCTCCTGGATTGAACCTCAAAGCCAATCTTCCAAACTGCGATCCCCTCTTCTTCCCTTTATTTTTTCCTGTCATTCTTGTGTCTAGATCACCTATCTTTCCTCCGTTGATTTTTCTTAGTTCCCTAAAGTTGATAATCATACCCATCTGTAGAAAACTTCTCCATAATAGAATTTCTATCAAATTTCAAAACTATTAGACATTTTCCCCTTATTCCACCATCTTGTTTCCGCCCGATAACTCTCTCCGCTAATTATCATGTCAATTTGACTCCTTTGTATTATGTACGTTGTGATGTGGGTGAATTCGCAAACCCACCCGCATCATCCACCATCCGCCCGACCCAACCCGAGACGAAATGTGGGTGGGTGGTGGGTTAAAAATTATCAATCTGTTTAAGCGCGGGTGAGTGCGTTTTATGGTCAAAATCCGCCCGACCCACCCAATGCTTACCCCTACCTCCAGCTCGGTTTCTTATCGAGGTAGGACCCAGAATCAGAAATAAAAAGTGTAGCAGCAGTTGAGTACATGTATTTTGTATTCATCATAAGAGCATCTCCGAGTCCAACAATGCAATCCTTCTGCAATTTCAAGTATGGTCTCTATTGCCACTTAAGCCATTTTAGCAATAAATTTACTCATCACTGTCATACCATTTACATCAATGTCATTCACATTCAATTGCAATTCTGGGTCCTTACATTTTAATATCACACAAATGGTTGGAAAAAGAAGAAAAACTTACTAAAGGGCCCACTTGCAATTGGATGTCTGATTTTCATAGTGTGCAAATTTTCGCTATTTGAAAGTGGTTTTACATAATGTCATTCACTTTTTCAATTGCACATGGTTGCCACATAAGCTTGCAACTCCCTCCATTTGCACTATTGGAGATGCTCTAAACGTGCTCATACACTACTAATCGGCACTCCCGTCATCTTGAACTTGGAGCATTTCCCTTTTGTGCCCTTGCATCAGCATTTGCTTTGATAGAATGTTAAAATGCACTCCCACTTCACCGATGGAAGATTTATGTGATCAAAGAGGGGTCTAATAATACATGACCTACTTTATGTTTATGTCAGAAACTGGTAATAAAGAATTGGATTGAAGGCATGATTGGATCACTCTACTTAGAGTGTGTTATTTGCCCCTAGTACAAATTGCTGGTAGGCTCGAGCAAACCACCCCAGGAGTCCCTTCAATTCAAAGTCTGGGAGCAGCAATCTTGCAGACTTCCGTGTTTATGAAATAGAGAAGGAAAATGGTAAGAATAAGAACTCTCTTGTATGAAAAGTGTAATGATAGTCATCTATTTATAGTTGTGAAAACTGGTAGTTACCTTCCGAAGAGGCACATCCTTTCACAGGAAAAGGTAGTTACCTTTCCCGAAATGACACATCCTTTTACAGAAAAGGGAAGTTACCTTTCTAGAAGGACACTTCCTTTCACAACATTCAAACACTAATTAATTAATACAAAACTTAATTAATTAATTAAACTGCCAAAAGACTTAATTCTTATACTTTCCTTCTCCCATCAATGTGGTATTGCAACTCTAACAATCCCCCACTTAGTCAACAAGAGTTGATAATACCAGCTCTAAACAAGTAATGCATACATAAAGATATTTTGCGATTTGAACCTTTACTTAGTGTAAGCAACTCAAAGTTAGTAGCGAATCAATGACGGGCTTAAGCGTAGGAGTCATGATCCAAAGCTAGAACCGGAGATTCCACACACTTACTTGTCTCTTCTCTAAACCACAACCACCAACAAGGGTAGCACTATTATGGTCATGTGTTGATCCTGTTTCATGATCATACACAAAAGTTGACCTCTACTTTTGTTAGAGCGACACCACTCTTAATGCTCACATAGGTGACATTTCAAATGAAGTCATTAAGAGTTCTATAACTCACCCTTCTTTGAACTAATTTACTTATACAATAAATTAGTACCTCAGTTAGAGTAACTTGTTATTACCAAATTGAACTTGTTAATTAGTGAATAGGTAAAGAAAAGGTTGGGTTCCCATTACTTCTAACATCACAAGAGGTCTCAATCCCTTCCCTTGGGGTTTCTCATAGATCATGCCAATTGGTTATCCCTTGGTAAGAGGATCTGCCAAATTGCATGATCTAGAAATAATTCCATTAGAAATCAAATATCTAATGTAGTCATGTCTTCGACTAATATGTCTTGATTTATCATTGTAAAGCTTGTTATAACTTATAAGCTTTAGACAAAGTAGCATCACTATAACAAAAGACAGAAATGATTGATAGTGGTTGTGGCCACAACTCTATATCTAACAACATGTTTCTTAGCCATTCTGCCTCTTGTCCAGCCGCCGCAAGGGCTAGAAATTCAACTTCCATAGTGGAGTTTGTAATACATGTTTGTTTCTTTGAAACCCAAGAAACAACTCCACCACCTAGTGTAAAAATCCACCCATTGTAGATTTATTATCACTAGCACTTGTTATCCAACTAGCATCAAAAACATCTCCCCCACAATTCTACCACTTGCCGAACTATCATGGAATAATTTCATTTAATTTTCCATGGTTTTAGTTATTGAACTTTCACAACCACTACATTGATCTAATTGTTTACCAATGGTATGGACTAATTAAATTATCATACCACAAACAATTCAGATATTATTAGAAATATCATCTAATTACTTACCAATGGAATTGGTCAAGGTAACTTGAGATGCTACAAGTAATTCAGTTGCATTTCCAGATTGTATTGGAAATGTCATCTAATTACTTACCAATGACTTTTCATCAAGGTAACTTGACATACCACAAGCAACTCAAATGAATATTATAAGTCAATGGTCTACTTACTTGCCAATGGTATATATTTCATAAATATACCATAAGTAATTCAAACTTTAAGTTCCATAAGCTCATTTTAATTGAGCTTTCATGTTAAATTGTTTGCCAATGGTATTAGCAATGTAGTCAAAGCGAGTTTCTACGTAGAAACGTTTTGGTGATCTAGAAGCGTCAAATCGTACGTTTTAAAGTTTTAATGCGGAGATTTTAACTACATAAGCTATAAAAACTAAGATTTTGTGTAGAAACGTTTTAGTGACCTAGAAACGTAAAATCGTAAGTTTTTAAGTTTTAAAACGCGATTTTGACTACATTGGGTATTAGGGATGGCAACAAAACCCGAACCCACGAGTACTCACCCGACCCAACCCGGTCAACGCGGGTAAAATCCGTGTTGACGGGTTTTGGGCAGAGTTCGGGTTTAAACCCGTTCACTATTCACCAGGTTGGGTTTGGGTTTAGGTAAACCCGCCCCATGGGTACCCGCCCACACCCATATAATTAATTTTCTCGGTATATTTAATATTCTACACAACTAATCTTATTTATATTTCTGGGGACATGTCTAATTTTTTCTTTCTAATTGTGTAGAATGAAGTTGATGTTATCGAGTGGAGAGTGAAGAAACTTAATTGAAAAGGAGGAAGATGCTTTCAATTAATTATGTTATTTATGGATCATTTGTGATTTGCTTCAATTTTCTTGAGTTTTCTAGATTGGTGTTGAACAATTTGATAGTTAATTTGTGATTTGTTTGAATTTTCTAGAATGGTGTTTTATATATGGATAATTTGTATTGAGAGATTGATATTTGACTTTAATTTTGATAGGAATTTGTTATTGTAAATTTTTTACATTAAAAATCCGTGGGTACCCATGAACCCGCGGATACCCACCGGGTTGGGTTGGGTTTGAGTTTTTCAAACCTAGTGGATTTTACCCCGGGTTTTTTTTCACGGATAAACCCGTGGGTTTGGATTTGGCAAAACCCGACCCATTGCCATCCCTAAATGGTATATGTCTTATATATACCATAAACAATCTGACAAATAGCTTCACACAATAATTATAAGTCAAATTGTTTTCCAATGGTATAGTGACATATACCATAAACAATTCTGACGATGATTATTTTGATGAATACCATTCCTTGACAAGTTTAGTCAATCCCTATAAGTATCCATCTTAGTTTCATTTTCCTTACCCTCATGGCATATGAAACATGAAGTCATGAACCCATACATGATAAACAAATTACCCGGGGAACGCTTTTCACCTATATACATATACATGTTTATATTGCTTGAAATCTATTAAGGAACCGAATGTTCCTTTCAATATATGCATGCAATAATAGATGCATCCAATGTGTTCATTCTAACATCCTAAGTTAAAGGAACAGGGGCAAAGTATTACCTTTCCTGATGATTGTCGAGACTCTAGTGCCATTTTTCCTCTTCAAAACCACCAAGGGCAATAATTAACAATTTCCAAAACGAAGTAATGTCTAAAGGGAGTTAGGGATGAAGCAAGCATTATTAAAAGACATATTGCTTCATGGCCCAACTGCCATTGCTTCATGTCCCAATGTTGTTGCTTCTCAATTGAACTTGTTGACTTCTTCTTCCTCCTTTTTTAAGTACATACACTCTTTCATTTTAGCCACCGCTTCATCATCTCAATGACCAGACCATTAAAAAGCTTGGTGAACCGAATAGAAACATATGCCTTCAAAGTACTCTCCGCTGCAGAATTCATTTTTCAAAAAATAACACTCTAAGATTGTCAGAAACTGGTAATAAAGAATCGGATTGAAGGCGTGATTAGATCACTCTCTTTATAGTGTTATTTGCCCCACTAGAAATTGTTGGTAGGCTCGAACACACCACCCCCAGGAGTCCCTTCAATTCACAGTCTGGAAGCAGCAATCTTGTAGACTTCTGTGTTTATGAAATAGAGAAGGAAAATGGGAAGAAGAATAATTCTCTCGTATGAAAAGAGTAATGGAAGTCATCTATATAGTTGTGAAAACTGGAAGTTACCTTCTGAAGAGACACATCCTTTCACAGAAAATGTAGTTACCTTTCCCAAAAAGACACATCCTTCACAGAAAAGAGAAGTTACCTTTCTAGAATGACACTTCTATTCACAACATTCAAACACTAATTAATTAATACAAAACTTAATTAATACAAAACTTAATTAATTAAACTGCCAAAATACTTAATTATTATACTTTCCTTCTCCCATAACTCTATTGACGAACTCTTCCCTAAAAAAACTCTATTGACTAACTCAAACAGTTTAATCATGAGAGCTACTAATTGTTGCCATACTTTTCTATAAGGTCTAATACCACTAGGAAACCCGAACTATCAACAATGTGTCATTTGTGTCCTAAACTATCCAATATGACATTTGTTTCCCAACATATGATAGTTGTGTGTCATTTATGTCCAACGATTTCGTTGACCGTTATAGATGACGGTTGACCAGACGAAAGTCAACTTTAACATTGACTTTTGTTGACGTGGCAGCCACGTAGATGCCATGTCATTGACACATAATATATTTAAATTAAAAATAAAAAATAATTAAAAAACAAAAATTCTCTGTTGTTCTCTCACTATTCGCTTCTCTCTCAAAGATTTTTCCAACCCAGAAAAAGATTTGGCCGCCTTTGTTTCTTTGCAGCGTTCTGGGAAAGAGGAAGAACGGAGAGGAAAACAAGAGAGAAACAACTTGTGTTTCTCCGGCCACACTTCGACCGCTCCTCTTGCCAATTCCAACCTCGATTCCCTCTCCCGCCTTGCCAAGCTCGCCGCCAGCTCGCCGAATCCAGCGCCCTCTGTGCTGTCCTCAATTGCATCACCTCCCCCGCACAGATTCAGTCTTTCCAAGAGAAAGCTCTCTCCCTCCTCCCCAACCTTTGCCTCGACGACGACAACAAAGTCGGGTCAGTCGTTGACGATGCAATCGACCGGATCATCAACATTCTCAGGTCGCAAAAGAAGGATTGATCTGCTTCTCATCTTTTCTCCGAGCTCTTCAAGATTTGTCCCCTCCCACGACTTTTTCCCTTTTCTTTTTCCCCTACTTCGATCTCGCTCACTTCTAGCCACCCAGAAAACACAATCCGAACCCAACTCACTGACCTTGCTTCTTCTATGCCTCCTTCGACACCAATCGATTTATGGATCTGGCGACGGGGATGGGTTTACGAAGGCGGAATCTCATGACGAAGGCGGTGAGGGAAGTGATTGAAATCTAGTCGCTGTTGTGTCGATTACGACACTCTACTTCGTGGGTCAGTGGAGAAGAAATGGACGGAAATGGGTTCTTCATCGGGCGAGCGAAGGAAGACGAAGAGAAGCGTAACTCCCAGCCCGCCTCCGCCATTTCCATCGAGGGCGAGAAGGCGCTGGTGATGAGGACGACAACGGAATCCCTGGCCGCCACCTCCCCGATCCGTCAAAGAAGAAAGACGATCTGAAACCCAAAAATTTGGCGAATAATTGATTGGAGAAGAGTGACGATCCAAAACCCACAAATTCGGTGAAAAACCACAAATAATAGAGTTTTTTATGTTATTTTTTATAATTATTTTGTTTTATAAAAATTGAATTTAAAATTCCATGTCAGATGTCGCATCAGCGCTGACTAGACTTTCTGTTAAAAACTAACTGTCAAAGAAGGTCAACACTTACGAAACAATAGTTTAGGATACAAATGTCATATTAAATACTTTGGGACACAAATGACACATTGTTCATAGTTCGGGTTTCCTAGTGGTATTAGCCCTTTCTATAATCGCCCTAATTATCAAGTTAAAAATTCCATATGTATCCTTCTCTTTTTATGGTTGTTTTAATCCAAATAAACATATTCTATCCAAAAGAAATTAACCGGTTGACCTTAACTGCGCACCACCGCTACCCGTCGCCACCACTGCTCGTCGCTATCCTCTGCACCATACTACTCTGGCCACTGACAAATCAGGTAAAACCATCATATTCTGATGGAGGCGGCGGGACAATATAAATGAACCTTTTTTCTTTCACGAATGAACAAAATCCACCATTGGCAATTCATGATTGACGAGGGAACAGATTGAGAATCTACCCAATTGAATTATGAATCCCCACCTCAATTAATGTTGGCAAATGACAAATGTCACCAAGCATAATTGAATTTTCGGGTAAGAAAGGGGACGTCAGTGAGTGACCTGAAAACATGTAGGTTGGAAGGGGGGAGAGAGAGAGAGAGAGAGAGAGAGAGAGAGAGAGAGAGAGAGAGAGAGAGAGAGAGAGAGAGAGAGAGAGAGAGAGAGAGAGAGAGAGAGAGAAGGGTGGGAACTGATGGGGAAGGAGAGCCCCTGAAAATAAGCTGAAACCGATTTTTGAGAGTTGAGACGGAATATGTGCAGTCGTAAGAAATATAGGATGCCGGCGGTGGGAATGGGTGATTGCAGAGGAGAACGTCGTTGGCAGATTGAGTGTCTCCCGGCAAAGGAGTTGCTCTTTAAAATCCTCTTTGATTCTCATTTATTTTGTTGGACAGTTACTTACTTTCACGTTTAAATTAGGACAATAAATAGTAAAACTAGGGTGACGTTTAGCCTTTCAGTTAATCATAGATTACTCAGGAACGGAGCTACTGCAGCCTAAGGAAGGACACTCTTTGTTTGTTCAGGGTCATGCCCTCAATTATCCTCATTTATTTGGGAAGTGAAAAAAAAATTAAATCTTGTGTAATCATATTAAATATTTTACGATGGATTCTAGGTCTTGCTAAAAAATTATTTTTATTTACCAACCACACACTGTTAACCAAATTCAATCCTCCATCGGTAAGTGGTTTGTTGTGTTTCCACAATTTTTTATAGTAAGCTATTTTATTCCTTAATTTTTGCGTAATTGACTAATTTCCATTCAAATTAATTAAGCATTTAATCATTCTAAATTTCGTAATTAAATTTGAAATAATATTATACTTTGTTTTTCTCAAGTTCTTTGTTTCAAAATTTTAACGATAGTTTGATATATGATCAATATTTACAGGTTTATTTTTGTTAACTTTTGATTTGACTAAATTAATTAATTTTTATCATTTAAATTTCATATTTTGGTTTATTGATTTCTTATTTAAAATATATTTATTAAATTCTTCAATTTTTTGGGTGAGGAACGGAGTGATTAAAGGGCGCCCCAACTTTTATTCAATCACAAATTGGGTTACCTGAACCCCAATAACGTCATGATACAGCAGTATGGTAGTCTATTATCAGGAACAATAAAAACATGTCTAGTAATGGGAAAATCATGGCCAAGTAATCAGCGACAACATTTGCCTCTCTATGAACGTGGGAAATGTGGATCTCCCAATCAAGCCAACTTCAGATTGTCGCCACTCTAGGATAGTGTAGGTGCTGGTGAGATGCTGTCTCGATCAGACTCTTTGGCGTAGCTGAATTGGTTTGGATAAGAACCTTCATACCCATTTAATTTACCTTGGAAATATTCTAGCGAAACAAAACCACAAATAGAACTATAATTTGTCACTAACTACTAAAAAAATATTTTAAGCATACTAAACCGCATATAAACACAAATTATATTTAGTAGAGAGCTACATATCCCCTACGAAAGGAATTATGTTTCTCACCTATAACAACATAGATGAATAGTGAAAGTTGCATACTTCAATACAAGCTCTTCATTCTACCTTGCAGAGTCCCCATAAGTGAATTGGATTGATGCATCAATCCAAATAATAGTTGGTAAGAAAACAATTGGGTCAAAATAAAAAATTTATTTAGGGATTCAATTAGGCCAAAATACATGCTAAGTAAAGTAGTAAACAAGCAAATATCATTGCAAACGTGTAGAAATTGAAAGAACTTATGCACAAACAACCTAGAGACCACCACCACCACTTTTTCCTTCTTCGTGACCTTTGTAAAAATCTTCAGATATGTTCCTTGGCTTGGTTCGTTTCATCTTCGCAATGGTAGGATGAAATTTAAACCGAATATTTGAACAACATTTTCCAGAGAGAAACAAAGACGGATGCACCACAACACACTGAGTTGTGGCTCATCTGGACTAGATCTCTGCTATGGAAGTTTATCAATTCGTGTCATTGTCACCAGACATTGTACATGTATCCATAAGCCAGAGCACCCTCCTGAATTTTCTCCTCTGGTTCTTCTTCACCAAATTCGTCTGCAACATCCGGCACCGGAATCAGAGTCGGCCAAAAAGGAATCGAGGATTGGAATACAGCCCAGCCGATTGGATCACCTAACCCAAACCTGCCGCCCCAACATTTGAACCTAAGATGGGTCGCATCACTTTCTGCAATCGGTACTATCTCTCCCACTACTTCATTCCTAAGCACATCAAAGGGGACTATATAAACAGGATCATAGGTATGATCATCAGGTGATTTTAGGTCACCTATGCCACCATTATCTCTAAAGTGACGATTGAAATCAAAGAAGTAAGGGTCGTGATTATGCTTTTTAGCATAATCACGACACTCGAAATAGATGACCTCTGGCCTGATCGGGTGACCCCCCCCCCCCCAATACCCCAACCGCATCATCTTCCTTCTTCCTCCGCCTATCTTGAGTGTCGTCGGATGATCAGGTTGTACAGAACTCGCATCGACACCTGATAATCCAAACTCCATCTATACCGCCCACCAAGTCCTGGTCTTGTTCTTGTGCCAGCTTCCAGAGAATAACGAATCCATCTTTGCTGTAGGGCGATGGACCTGGGTGTGGAAACTCCATCCCATGCAGAAACCCTAGGGAAACCCCAACCAAGAAATTGTACTTAACAATGTCATTCGACCACAGATGAGAACAATCAACCAAATTGATATGCGGCGGACTCTGATCGCTAAAAGGATCGTAAACAACAACTTTAGCTTGTGCGGTCTTCCAAAACAGCTTCTCCCCTGCAGTTGAATGAGCATTGTCGATGCCAGTATAAGGTTTGCGGTGGGAGGTATACATGCTTCTTCGTCATCCACTGGCCGATACCCATAACTACAGAACGTCCACTCCCACGACTCAGAGTAGAAGGTGGTCATTGTGAGACCCTTATAACTATTGAAAAAGAAAACTACACGGAATCAAAACTTGAGATTCTGCAGTACACGACTACTACTGCTGCAGTGCTACTGGCATTGTCATAATGAAAGCATGGTTCGCAAACCAATCCAATCAGCGATGCCTCCATCTCGTAACCCACACGGTGAGTTCCAAAGTAGAATGATTGGCCCTGTGTGAGGTGCCGAGAGACCAGAGGGAGCGTAACACAATGCTTCGTAAACGGATTGCAGACAAAGAACCTCCTGCGGTACCTGTTCTTAGGTCGAATCCTCCTGCACAGGAGCAAGTCGTTACAACACGAGATGACTTGGATAGTGTGGCGGTCATCATAGGGAACAATGTTGGAGAGGAAATTCGGAGGAATTATGCTCCTCACGATTGATTCGTGTGTTTGGGGTCGATTGAAATATATCAACAAAGGCTGACGTTCTGACGGAGGGTGTCGGGATCGGAGTGTCAAGAAGCAGCTGATCCCAATAACTTGAGTTGTTGGAAGAAGTTCAATCGTGGATCATATACCATTTACTAACATGGAGATGAGCAGGTCTTCAACGCTTGAAGACGAATTTGCAGGCACAAACCGGTCTGGGTTCGGAAGGAGTTGCAGAATGGAGATGAGGAGACTGTCGGGGAGCTCGCTAATGGGGGATCCGAATCAGAACTAACTGGCCGCCGTCCTTCAGCTGCTGCTCGCTGTCTCTCGCGATGTACGCCGATTCCGCAAACACCAAGTTTTCTAGCATTTGAACTCGCTGTTGCTGCCCTCCTTGCTGCCGAGTCGATCCCAAACATTGTTCTTAAATAAAAACCCAATAAGAAACGACGCATCGGAGATAGCATATTGCTCAGCCTAGCCGATCAAGAGAAACGGCCATTGACCGCTGCATCATGAAAACTAAACCCTAACCTTGAGCATGCCAAACTGTAAGGGGAAATATTAAGACGCGTTACATCTAGTCATATTATATGATGGTGAAACTACCTAATTTCGAGGATACTCAATTGATTTTGAATTTGAATGATTTTAAAGCGGAAATCTTGAATAACGTTGTCATTGCCTTGTGAAAAGTTTTTCCCCAACTCAATAAGGAAAATATTGATTTTCTGTGTGTGGATTAATAGAAAACTGGAACGGTCCAAGCCTTCTATCCGGCTAGCCCAATCACGGAACTACCTCTTAGCCTAACTCATCGGCCCAATTTTGATCTGGTAATACTTCGATTAGTTGTTTCCTTAATTTGCATTTGAAGAATACATACTTGTTATTCATAACATACCTAATCTCTTGTCTCCCCATTGTCTCTTAATTCTATGAGTTCTCCTCAACCTTCCTGATCGGTTGCACAATTGGGTGGAGAGGATATCCAAAGATCATCTTAATTAGTGACGGAATTAGAAATTTGAATGGAAGTGTAAAAATCTATACTTAATGAATTTGACCTAACGAGAGGCTGTCAATACTTAATGAATTTGGCCTGATGAGGGGTTGTCAATTCAATTTGATTTGGTTAACCAAACCGAACCCAAACCAGGTTATTTCTCTAAATCTAATCCAAAAATTGAAATCACTGCAACCCCAATCAAAATCAAACATCTTTAACCTCTCGCCTAATGTTTTCTCTTACGATTTTTATAGATTTTCCAGTTTAAACCAAAACAAAACTAATGGTACAAACTGATTTCAGATAGAAAATCGAAACTAATAATGCCCTTATCTGTTCGATTTCAGTTAAAAACGAAAACGAAAACCAACACAAACTCAAACTCAAGTAAGGGCTTATCAATTACTAGCTTTCTCAAATTTGTTACTAAATTTACAGTGAACGTTACAAAAAATAATTTAGTCTAGTAGTAATACCGCTAGCTTTGAACCTGAAGATCCCAAGTTCAATTCCTTTGAGTAAAATCTAATCACAAAAAGTAAAACCGATATCACCTTATCTAACACTAAATGGCGGGTATTGTCTGCTTTTAAAGTTGTGGGATCTATACATTATTGGGAAGGTTAGAATAAAACTTCTCTCTATGAGATGAGTTTGAAAAAGAAGGGACTTTTGAGTTTCGACGGTTAAACCTCTGCTATTCACTAGTTGATTAGTCCCTAACCAAACACTATCATTGCTTTATTGCTCACCCAATTCTTCGTCGAACAGCTGCAATTCCAACTCGAGCTCACGAGTATATTCATCATCATTATTGTCAGAATCATTATCTTGTAGAGCCTGTTCCTCAGTGGGCCTCACTCCTGTTTTGTCGTAGAACTGTTCCTTGTGGGCATTCCAGCTCTCACTCACCTTCTCCGCTTTGTCACCAACCAGTTCCTTGGCATTTGCAAGATGCTCCACGTCTTGCACTTTTACCACCTTCCGGGCTTCTAAAGAAGAAGCACATTAGAACACGTATGGGTGAGTTTTTAACGTCTCGTTTGCATACAGAAGTAGCAGAACTAACGAGAACGCGTGTAAATATGTTCCACCACCTTCAATTGCATGCTGCTTCGACTCTGCATATTCTGTAGATAATTTCTTCAACTCGTCTAGACCCAATTCCCTTCCCTGCGTGTACCGCAACACCGGTAAAAGTAACTTCAGAATCAAGATGCAATTGAAAGGACAATTGGTTTTTCTTAACGCCACGTTTTCCAATGTACGTTGAATTCCTTGAGAGGGGTTTCATTGACTTACCATGTCTAAGTGTAGGAAGTGCTCAATCCTGGTACCCTTAAATAACCTGTGAATCAAAAGAGAGTAATAACACAAAATCAGGTAATATACAGAAAATAAACCCTGAAGATGGTTGGGAAAATCTATACGGGAAGGGGTTATGATGCAGAAGAAAGCTTTACTTCTTAGCAGCACACTTCACTATCTCATTATCCTGCTCCGTGAGTTTTTCTACGGTTTTAGCAGCTTCTTCTAAATCCAAATACCCAAACAGAAACACATCCTTTTCCAGCATTCTTTGCACCACAGAAGCCGCTGCTTTGACATCGTTCCCTTTGGCTTCAGTGACGAGGTTCTTCAATTTTTTCAGTTCCCCTTCAAGAGGGGAAAAAAAGGGAAGTACAATAAACAAACCAGAGTTGTTGGGGGATTATTTAAACTGAGAAAGGTGTGAAAAGGAAAATTAAAGATGAAGAGAAGTTTTTGCTTTGAAAGTGTAGTCATACCAAGGGAGAGATAGATCTTGAAAGGAGGCTTGAATGGTTGAGTCTCGTATAGACAGTATAAGCAATACAAGCCTCCTAGTCTTCTTGTAAAGGAAGCACTGACATTCATATGGCCTGCTTGAAAAACCGAAATATCAATACCCCCCTTGCAAATACGGAAAAACTAGACAGAACTAGTGTTGAAAAAACCGAAATATCAACCACAAATGAGTCCACAATTGTAGAGTTTTAACATGATGTCAATAATTATCTGCTGCCATGGAAATAAGCATTGGCTATGCAGCTAATCAGCCAGAAAACCAAACTACATCAATAAAAGCTAACAAACACCCAGTTCAGGAAGCTTCAGCAAAGAGGGTCAGAGAACGGAAGGCCTGCCTAGTCTTAGCGCTAACAGAATACAAGTGTTGATATGAAAATAGAGTTAACCAGGAAGATATCCCTCCAATCGAGCATGATAGTCAGTAGCCTTAATTCAGTTCACATTTGTCGTTCTCAAGAGCAAAATATCCATGGGCACTTCTATAAGCCGTCAAGTCTTGAGGTCCAGAACAAAGACTTCAGGTGAAGGCAGGGCGTTTTATAATGACCGGAAACGTTACGACATTTTCCATGCAAGGACATTAAGTTTTCTCGTATTTTTATCAAGAATCTTGCACTATGAAACAGAAAAAACGGAAAGCCTTACCAGGAAAAAGAGAGAGAGAGAGAGAAGGCAAAGGGAAAACTTAGCTTACCAATTGTATGGGCATATAAAGACTGCATGAAGAAACCCAAATGTGTAGCAGGAGCGGCCTCATAGATGTATGAAAACTTCCTGGAACGCCATATTTTCTTCCAGTCAGGAAAACTTGTCCACTGACCCTACAAGTTTCCATCATTTGAGTGAGTCTCAATCAGTGATCAAAGGAAAATGAAACTAAGAAAAGCCAAATCATGTCAGAATTCCAATGTACCTCAACAAACTCATTGATGAGCTCATCAATGTCGAGCTTGAAAGGAGAAAGGTTCACCTTGCTGGGCATCTTCTTTATAAACCAAAGTTCCTGCAGCCAGAACAGAAGGAACAAAATCCAAAATTTAATCAAGTTCCCATCCAAATGTCTAAAACCCTCCCCAGCAACCCAAAACCCTACCATCCAGCAAAAATTTAGTAGAACTGAAAAACTAGAACGACATTAACCGGCGGAGACCAGACCATCTAACCAACAGGTATCAATAAATGCAACGGAACTCCAACTAAACAATCTATAGAGTCCCATACGGGGAATTAGAACTCCAGTCCACTTCCCTTGCTCGAAACTTTTGGGCTAAGAAAGAATGAGGATTGAACCGAATAGCAGAATTGAAGCTCGCGGGGGGGCAATTCTAAGAGAAGAAATCAATCTATGCTGTGACGGGAAATAGAGACAGACGACGTACCTCCTAACCACGAAGAGGAAGGACTTGGTAGCCAAGCCGTCAGTTTAGTTTCGGCCGCTCCCGCTTCAGAGCGTGAGGACGCGGTTCTCTTCCGGCCTCAGAAGATTCGTGAATTATATCGGCATGAATCAAGAATCTTCAGACATCTAAACCGATGAGGCCTCTTGTTCTTGCTGGAAAGGTGAGAACCAACGGCAGTTACAGATCAGGGGTCAGCGGCAGCACCGACCGGGGTAGAAGCTTTAGGCGAGGAGAGTAGGGAATAGCAATGGCTCGGGCTGGGGCGGGTTTTGCCAAACCCAAACTCATTGGTTTATTCGCAAAAAAAAATTTGGAGTAAAATTCGCTGAGTATTCATGGATTCATGGGTACCCGTGGATTTTTGTGTAAAAATTTTGCAATAACAAGTTTTTATCAAAATAAAAGTCTAAAACATAAATTTTCTCATACAAATTATTCGGGTTAATTGCATGATTGGTCACTGAGATTACAAAACACGTTCAAGTTTAGTCACTCGAAATATTTAAATTCATTGATGGTACTTCAGTTTACTGAAACCGTTCACGTTTGGTCACTCTCCGTCCAACTCCGTTAACTTTTGCATACGTAGCGGTCAACTCTAAAAGTTGACCGTTAAATGTGTGACGTGGCAATTTAAAATTAATAAAATAAAATTTTTAAAATTGCCATCTCATTTTCACATTATTATCACTTTTATTTAAAATAAATAAAAAAATTATAATTTCTTCTAATCCCAACATTACAAAGAGTTTAAGCCTACATTTCTTGGCATTTAGTTTCGAACTTTGTAAGATATTGCCGTCTTGTTGAACAGTAGTATTCCTGTTCTGGCAACTTAAACCCTCCTCTGCAAAACAAAGCAGAGAAAGAAATTATCCTTTGTAGATTGGAATTCACCGATTCTATAACTATAACAGACCGTTTGGTACCAAATGAATCGAAAATTCATTTCATTGTAAAATGAATTATCGTGTAGAATTCATTGTCAAATGAAATCCTATGTTTGGTATGTTATATTCAAATCATTGAATTGTGGTGTAAAATTCATTTTCAAATGAATTTCTGTGTTTGGTATGTCATATGTGTATAAGTAATTTAGTTAATAAAAGAGGATAATCATGTCATTCTATTATAATTAGTAAATACTTGTAGAATTCATTTGGAAATTCTATCTCAATTCCTCGGAATTTCTATAACTAGTTCCAATTTCGTAGAATTCAAAATTTAGAATTGAAATTAGGTTTTTTATTTATTTTAAATAAAAGTGATAATAAGGTGTAAATGAGATGGCATTTTTGAAAATTTTAATTTTATTATTTTTAAATTGCCACTTCACACATTTAACGGTCAACTTTTAGAGTTGACCACCACGTAAGCAGAAGTTAATGGAGTTGGACGGAGAGTGACCAAACGTGAACGGTTTTAGTAAAATGAAGTACCACCAATAGATTTAAATATTTCGAGTGACCAAACTTGACGTTTTTTGTAACCTCAGTGACCAACTATGCAATTAACCCCAAAAAAAAAAGACAACCATTATTTGAAATCATCTATAGCAGACTGTGGAAGCAAGTATTCAACAGTACAATGTAACCTAAGCATATTGTTGGCGAAACATCTGACTTCTTATCTTCGATTCTCTTCGAACGTGATAATAACGAGAAACGATGTGCTGGAATTTGTCGGCAAACTTGTGGGCAAGTTTCAAAATAGTTCCACGGTGGATGTTATAGGGCAAAAGCAGCAAACGCAGTGCCATATTCATTCGAAATCCCTTCATCCACATACTATATGGAACAACATTGAGGCCGTATAACAATTTGTTAATGCAGCAGAAAAAAAAGTTTATTCAATTGATACAAAATATATCGTACCGGAACATCATAAGTGTCAAACAGCTCACCCCACAACATCCATTGGCAGACCCACACTCCAGAATCTTGTGGACTGTAACCCACCAAAAAAGCAAAAATTATATGCATTAAGAGCACAAAAGGAATTTTTTACACGATATGAAGTAAAATTGAGATGATATGTACTTACACATCTGCATAGGGTTCTCCATAAGGTTTGATAATTTCAAAATCTGAAGTTTTAAGGATTTGTCAATCCACTGAGCACAGAAGAGGAGCTAAGTTGTCCAAAAGTTTCATCTGTGGATAATACAGTAGAACACGGGTGAAATGCAGGATAAAGCTTATGAAAAATAGTGTAAAAGGATAGTTTGAAATAGATTACACTGCTGTTACAGCTTCTTCACGAATAGCTATGCGATCTTCCAGGAAATATGGTTCTAAAATCACTGCTACTTTGGATTTCATATCGACAACCAACAAATATCAGTCACATTCATCCTTCAAGGGGATAAAAACCTAAGCAAATAGATGGACGATTACAAAGCTACCTATGGAAACAACACTTATTAAACAAAGAATAAAATACAACCTTTTTAATCTTAGGTCAAATATGTAGGAATGAAAATTGGTACTTGTCCAATGCTTTTTCAGGGGTTAGATGTCCAGCCAACAAAGATGCCTACAATTGTCAGCGACATAAGAGTTACCTTTAATTTATGAAAGGTCAATCTCAAAATGAAATACACACAATCAGGGGGACTTTAAACTGAATAGGTGTTAGTAGTACTAAAAAATCTGGTGGCAAAAAACTCAGTTCCGCATTGTCCCCCAGCAATTGCTTGTGACTTAAATAGCCACAAACCATCGTCAACACCTAAAAACACATACCAAAGAGAGATTGCATTAGGTTCAATTACAATTGTCAATTTAGGTTACTCACAGAAAGAGCTTACCTCAATTGTTACCGCATTCCCTGGACAAAGGCTCAAGAACGCCTTTCGTTGACCTTGAATTTCAGCAGTGTGAACCAGTATTTCATCTAGCGAGAGACCTTTTCCAAACGTATAACACGCAACCACGAGTTCATCATATTTCAGGTCAATGTGTTTTGGAATATAAAATTCCATAGATGTGATCAACTGTGTCATATAAAATTAATATCGGACTTCTTTATCAATTATGATTGAAAGTGAGATGCTACAACCACCAAAGGGATGGACAAGAGAAAGATTTATGGGCTTTAAAATTTTCAGCAACAAATACATCTCAGAATCCATAGAAAATGTCATTGCAAGGGAACTTAGCAAACATATTTACATATAGAAGCACCTGACCATCCCCTTGAGTTTCATTAACCACACTGAAGTCCAGTTTTTGTGTACTCCTTAAAGGGTTTGATGGGCCTCCTATTTCATAGGCTGAATTGGTTTGGTTCTTTCTTTTCGTCTGAGTGAGGGATGTATTGCCAAGACAGACTACATCGTCTGCCCCATTCTTTTCTTGCTCTGGATGACCTGGGTAACTTTTCTTATTTTCGTTCTTCCTATAATGGGAAGAGACAATAGAAACAAAATGCTCCGTTCACTTCACATTTCGTTTTCTCTTTTTCGTTGTCCCACCAAAAATTAAGAAACATAAGATAAAACAAGTTTTCTGCAAGTTTTGTTTCTCAGAAAACAACAGTTTCGTTTTCAATTTAAGATGTTTTCTATTGTGGCACCTACACAAAACGAAATGGCACGTGAACGGGCCATAAGGAACACCGTCAAATACAGGCAAAGAGAAAAACGACACCAACATGAACCAAGCACAGCCTAACGCATGCTGCAAAACAACCATACAAAAGGTTCACAATAAACTCTTGCCACCTTGAGGTTCACATTGTTGCTCATTCTAAATGCTATGCTAGTTGAAACACGGCACTTTCTAATATGTACAATTTCGTGCAAGGGCCATGTGAAGGTCTTAGTGAAAAGCACAACATGAAGGGATGGCAACGAGGATGGATATCACCCAACTGAACATGCAAGGGCCAAAAGAAAGGACGCAGAGCACAAAGAAATAAGTGAGTACAAAACTTGGAGGTCCTATATTTGTTGACGTTTTCCATTGGAATGAAAAAATTTTGTTTGAGCGAAGAAGAAGCATAAAAAATAAATAACGAGTTTCCCTTACAACTACTGGGGCTGTCCTACATTATATATAAGTGTACAAATTTTCAAAAAATCTTAGGGTTTGGAGATAGAATATATTTGGTTAAAAACAATATTTCAAACGTTCCCACAAATACTGAGCAGTTAAAAGTAAATCAAACCTTTGGTTTTGAAAACTACGAGTATATTTTAAAGAAACAAACATATTATGTCCGTTGAACTAAACTGAATGGTATGGATCAGTAAAAAAGGGGATTTAAAACCCTGCTGCCACCTATATGGGGCCAACCAATTAGTTTGTTACGTACCCTTGATTTCTCCACAGCCGGCTCATAATGGAATCTATAAGTGGCACTCTGTTGTTCACTGCAAAATAAGTTGTAAAGGTGAGTCACCAATTATCATAGACCAAAAAACCAAGTAAATTTATACAAAAACTCGATTTAAGAGCATGAAAATACTTAGATAATGTTCTATTTTTGGCTATCAATAGTTCAACATGACAGTGAACAACTTCAGGTTGTCCGTTCCACATCTTATACAAAATTGGAAACAGCGTTTGCAGCTAGCATCTGTAATACTTCCACCTAGGTAAACGAGCTTGATCACATAAGTTCATACTTTGGGTAAATTTACCTTGTCATAGCATTGAAATTCTCCTATTCCTGGAAGCTTCCATGTGTCATTGGATATGCCGGGTATCTCAGTTCCCCACACGAAGACATTCCTACTTGGATTTCCTGCAGTTTCTCCACCTTCTCTAGGCTGTGTTCTTCCCATAGTTGCATTTCTTGCGTCAAACTCTTCGCTTCCATGCTTCGCGTAGGCTTAATTTCTGCAAAGCATATTGGACAAATAAAAAAGGCACATCTAAAAATTCACTCTACTACAATGGTTTCACTATGTTGTTGTTGGTTGTGTTTCAATACGGTTTTTGTAATCTTTGTTTCCATCTCACTGTACACAAATTAATGTTAAGTTTCACTGCATTTATATGTATGATCATCTGTTGATTTGAATGATTTGGAGGTACTTTAATTTTAAACTATTATCAGTTCTGAATTGTTTCACAATTCATGGGACTTTGCATTGCTTCCTACAGGTAGTGCCAACCGAGGAGCATGGAAGTACATATAATAGATCAAGGAAGCTGGAAGTGGGCACTATAAGCAGTTGTGAAAGGAGCAACATTTTTGTTGTTGATAGCCCTACATCTTTCCTCTGCTCTTTTTGTGCCTGGTTCAAACTAGGTTTAGGTTTAGAGATTTAATTGAGCTTTGTTGTCATTGGCTATAGCAACCTCTGAATTTGTTCACGAAAAATGCTTGCAATTTGTCACTGTTGATCGGTTTGTTATACAAGGCTTTCTGCTTTTCCTGTTTCCTTCAGATATCACTCTTTATCATATATATATATATATATTCAACAATCAGCTAGTATGTTTCACAAAAGCGTGACTTGCGATTTGTGCCTGGATCGTCCCATGCGGTTTTGTGAGACTTCACATGCCTCATCCAGCTTTCAGTAGACGGGAGGCAGTCTCTGAAACCCTGCAAGAAAGGTCCTCAGGGAAATCCTGGGACCTCCTCTTATGCCTAAGTTAGAGAGAAAAAAGTGGATGTATTGTGAATAAGAGAGAGAATTGAGTAGATAGAAGTTACCATAAATGGTGCCCCTAGGGGGTATTTATACTAACTTTGGCTTGTGGCCGAGATATTAATGCTCTGTCAGGCGGTCCAGGACGCTCCTGGACTCATTAAATAATATGTCGTTACGAATGTCTGACTTCTCTGTTCAGAGGAGCGACAGTCCATTGTGTCGGGCGGTTTTGTCAGTATCTCTGTGTGTTCGTGTCGGGCGGTCACATCGAGGTGTGAAATGGAGATCGCCACGACTTGGTTCGATCTTCTGTGGGCCTTGTCACCATGGGCCTCAGGCCCACGTATTTCAATACTTGGCCTAACATTTGCCCCTTAGTCGTGAGAAACATTAGGGTGTCGCGACTACCCCGCCTACCGTCCTTGTGCGGTTGTGTGATCTGCGGTCCATGGTTACCTGCCTGCCCCTTGCCGTGGTGGCCTGAAGCGAGGAATGACTATGGGGCAGTCAGGACGCGAGGCGTCCTACCCCTTGTACTAGCACTGCCACGTGTCTTGCCTCAGGCGCGGTGCCTTGTCAGAGTCAGCGGGAACATCACCTCTGGCACCTTGGATTTCGAATTTTTGCTATAAGTGGTCTTGAGATTGCTTTTGTCCGCCAATTTCGCTTTCATTTGTAAGAAACTCTTTCTTCTTCTTCCTTCCTCTCATGTGGCACTGACTCACTTCTACTGTCACCCTAGAAAATGGCCAAGTGTAACCACTTCCTAAAGCGTAGTATAGCGGGTTTGGGTTTCAATGTCAACCCGGGTCCTAGATGTGATGACTACTCAGTGAATTCGTATTATCTAGCAATGAAACTTTAGTGAAGGCCTAAACTAACAAGCAAACAAAGCAACTAAACGTTTGTATTCAGGTTAAGAGAGGTCACCCGGATATGGTTCCCCCTAGTCTGCAGTTAAGCCGGATTGTAATTACCAAGTCCAATTTCTATGAAAGTTATACTGCGGAAGGTTCTTAATCAGTCTGAAGTCTCGACTAAAGGTCCTCAGACCCTCTCAATCTGAGTCTCTAGCTGGCGACTAACCTACACCGGAGTAAACAGATTGAGGCCCTAAGAACGAAACCTCCACTACCGGAGTAAAGCCGGTACAGAATAGTGAGTTGGTTCCTCGACTAAAGTCACCAACTCCCTACCTTCAATCAAGGATGCTCTATCAACCTAGTCAGATATTCTCATTTTAGGTTAAAGCAGAAACAACAGGAATTTGATCAGGATTCAAGTCATTCAATCATTCAAACCTCAATCGAATATAATCAATTCATAGAAACAATACTCGAGTTCATACAATCAATCTCAACATACAGAACTAGGGTTTCCCACACCCAGATGAATGGGAGAACTACTCCATGGAGAGAGAAGCAAAAGCAGAATCAGATGCGGAAATCATACTGTGAAGATGGATTTCTGCTCCTGGACGTTGAATCGGCACTTCTCCAAGCTCAAACCAAGCTCCAATGGTGTTGAAGATTGATCTAGGGCACTTGGAGGCTCTTGTTCGTCGCTTTCTCTCTCTAGGAATCGCTCTGTCTCTCTAAAACTCGAATCCCCTTCTCTTTGGCTGAAAATCTGCCTAAAAGGGCATCATTGGCCAAAACACGGTCGAGGGCACGGCCGTGTTTTGCCTCAGCCCGCCCGTGTTTTGCCTCAGCCTTAAAAGCACGGCCACGGGCAGCTTGAAAACACGGTCGTGCTCAGCCTAAAACACGGCAGTGTTTTCCTCAGGCCTGCCCGTGTTTTTTAGGCTGTTCACGCCACCCTTGGAAGCCTCGGCCATAAAAGCACGGTCACGGGAACACGGCCGTGTTCTGAGGGCCTCCTGCCCGTGTTTTGGCCCTGGCTCGACCAAACGACTTCCAAACAATCCGAAACTCGTGCTTGGCCTTCCCTTTGACGCCTGGGACCTGAAATAGGACAAAGTAGCACAACCCGGCGTAAAATAGGCCAAAACACACAACCATGCTCCGCAAATGGATAAGAAATAGGGGTATAAAATCATGTAATTATATCGTTATCAAACTCCCCCACACTTAACCGTTTGCTTGTCCCTAAGCAAACCAAGTCAGACACCAGGTAAGCTTGAGACATTTCAATCAAGCAGGCTCAAGGGCAAATCGTATCGGCATAAAACACGTGGATCATACTGGCTTTCGATCATCAACACATGGCAACTCGAACGACAACCTAGACAACCACCACAGATGACATTCGAATGCAATAGAGTCGATCAAAGGAAGAGTTCTTTCATGTTCACCAACCAACATAGACTTGACTCAATCACTTGTTCGAAACAGTCACATCATGCACAAAGCTCAAGATATCAGAATTAAGACCGAGCAATCTAGGTCCTCACCGGGGTAAAGAGTATAGAGAAAATGAAGAAATGAATCGCTCACTCTCGACCAGTGGGGTCAGGACAATATGATGCGAAAAATGTGCATGCTTCTTCTCTCAATTCCTAACGTCTCTTCACCATGAATGCAGCCTCTAAATGCTAGAGTTCACATAAGGGGGTGTCACCACTAACTAATCCGGAGGTCTTAGACACCGGTTCAAATGACTGGCTAGGGTCTTGGACATGGGGAAAAGGCCTTTTAGGTGGTGGCAGTTATAGCACAAGGTTCCACAATTCCAAACCCGACAAAACCACAATCAAGCAAACCAGTAACTTTCGTCCTACTATTCTGCATTAATCAAATTCTTTAGAGCACAAGAGCGAAGGAGGTTATAAAAATGCTAGCATTTCCAAGCCAGACTACTCGGAAACACTACTTAATGGGCACTATTCCAGATTTTTGGTGGTGGCTCTCTTTTGCTTCCATTTTTTCTTTGTTTTTCTTTATTTTTTTCTTTATTCATTCCTTAAGAGAACAACCACCTCTGCGCATTTTCAAACACACGCCCAACTTTTAAGCACTACCTCCAACCCTCACATTACATTTAGCAGAACGGCAGACAGCATGCAAAAACCACTCTGTGGAACCTTCTAAAAGATGCAAAGGGTGATTTTTCATTTCAGACCGAAAGAAAGGATAACACACGGCTCAAAGGGGCTGACTAGGGGATATGACACATCAGGACAGTCAGTTTGGTCGTGGGCTACTCCTATGCCTCCATCATCTTAGCTAGTGACAACGTGAATGCTACATTTCATGGAAGAGGGATCTATCGCACAAGAAAGAAACGAGCAGGCTCAAATCTCACATGGCTACCTATATGCTCTATCTCACCTTCTGATTCCCTGAACTAGATGCATAAATGACTGTCAAAAGCAAGTGATCAGATACAAGTCGCAGTTGGTAAGCAAACAGTCGAAAACTGAACCCCTACACAACTCTACCACACATCTCAGTCATCGTAATAGGCTATCTTAGTCACACTCAAGTTGTCATGCATCGAGTCAAAAGCCCTTCAATTCTCTAATCACATCCACAATGCCAATACGATCAAATATCAAGCAAACAGCCGTGCTTGGAGCCCTCAAATCTCAAGATTTGGACAGTGGACTAGGCTCCAAGCACCCATACACCCGTTCCAAATAATACAAAGAACCCCCCCCACACTTAAATGCGACAATGTCCTCAATGGAGCAGAGGGAAGGGGAACGATGTTACCGTGAAACCAGGAACGGAGATCGAGAGGCAGATCAGAAAATAGCAGAGGACTGGAAGGGGACCCAGTCCGAGGCACAAAGCTAAAGTCACACAAGAGACACACTGGGTGATAGAACCGAAGTTCCGAGTCTACAATCCAAAATAAAAGAAAACAAATCCAAAAGAAACAACAGAAACATGGAGTCTCAGTCTGGAAATGGAGTCACGATCAGAACCAGGTGCCCTCGCCACTAGAAGTCATCGCCACCATCGCCGGCAGGTGGTGGGTACTGGTCCTCATACCCCGGGGACTGAACGAAAGGATAATGAACTGCGCTCGGGTCCATGCCCATGTAGGACATGATGTAGTGCTGGCCGGACATCAGATGACGGTCGCGGTCCCGCTCGCGATCCAGGCGTGTGTGAATGAGGTCCTGGCCGGCGATGCGCTCGTTCTGCTGAGCGATAGCCGCCAACTGATCGGAGATGGGCACCACCACGGGTGGAGGAGACCTGGGGGCAGGAGAGCGGGGGGCAGCAGCGGGGCTCGTGGGAGCCTGAGCATGAGGGGTAGCGCGGTGAGGGACCCGGCGGGATCCAGCAGCGCTGGACTCTGGCTGGTCGCCCTCGGCGGGCGCAGGTGGCTGGGGAAACCCCGCAATCCAGTGAACACGCCCCTGGCGGGCCACCAGGTGCTGATGACGGAGGGTGGCCTCACTGAGTGGAGTGGGGCCGTGGACCAGAGTCATCCCGGTGATGTCGACCCCGTAGTAGCGAGCGAGGGCCGTGATGACCGGGCCACAGACAAGGGCGCGAGTCTGGCTGGCAGCAGCTTTCGCGAACGTCCGGGCGACCACCGAGCCCAGCTGGATGGTGTCCTCAGAGCGACCCATCGCCTCCATGAACCACAGGGTCCGGAGGGTGACCCGGTTGGCCGAGCCCTTGCTGGGGGTGTAGGAGGCGCACATCAAGTGGTTAAGGATGCGCCACTCAGGTCGGAGGAGAGAGCCTCGCGTCTGGCTGGCGACGTACTCCACATCCACATAGTCAGGATGACAGATCCGCCGGAAGTACGCCTGGCAGGGAAAATCTGTGGGATCGGTGATGTCCAAGCGCAGGACCCCATCGCTGGCGTGGGGGGAATTCACCCGGAGTGCATTGGCGAACTCCCAGTAGCTGATGGAGTGCTCGACCCCGCCAAGTGTGAATTGAACGGCGTTACTGTGGTCGGCATTCCCCCTCTGGTTGTGGCGGAAGGAGGCATAGAACTCCCAGACGAGCTCTTGATAAGTGGACTCAGCGAGGCAGAGCAGGCGCCGCCATCCATACGCCCGCACAGCGGCCTCCATCTGCGGCCTGGCGTGAAGGCCATCGAACACCTCAAAATCAAGGTGCAGGTGCTCGGGAATGGGGCGGGTGCGGATAGTCCGCAGTGCATGGCGCTGGGTGATGCTCAGCTGGTCCAGGTAGTGTTCCATTACCCTGCATAGCACAAGAACGGACAAAATGGAACACGAGCAAACGGGGTCAATGTTAGTCAAGATCACACCGGGAGTCCTCATATCGGGAGATATGGACAGTGGACTAGACTCCCGGAGAACAACAAACATCCCCATCACACAAAAACGCACACAGCCAAATTCACCGGGGGCCCTCACATCAATCGATTGGGACAGCGGACTAGGCCCCCGGGAAACAATCAACAAACCCAATAAAATAATTACCAAGCAACCAACCACATCCAAAATACCCCAAACCCGGAATTAACTCCCACATGCAACGGTAGGCCGAGGGACTGAAATCCCTAGATAGAACAGAGCATGCAAAGAAAACCATCAGCCTACCCAAGCAATCGCACATTCAAGCACAATCCAAATTCTTCACCTAACTCTAGGTAACGATTCTCCAAAAATACAAGAAAAGGGAGGATGAACACACCTGGAGACGCAAGTAGTTACCCGGAGAAAGGTGAAGAAAAGAGCAAAAATCCCCCTAAGTCGCCGGAAAACTCACCGGAGGCTCGCCGGAGAACTCACCGCCGGCGACCCAACCTCGGCCAAACTCACCCAAACCTCAGGGGAATGTGCTCCTCGACGCCAGGAGCGTGGGGGAGGTCGCGGTTTTTGATTTGGAGGTCGGGGGAGCAAGAAATGGCCGAAAAACCGAAGAGGGGAGGGAGGAGGGCGATTTCCGGCGAGAGAGAGGGGGGGGCGGCTAGGGTTTCTGAAAATGGGGGGGGGGGGGGAAATGAGGGGGAAGGGGAAAAATTCGCTTTTATAGGGGGGAGTCAAAACACGGCCTCGGCCATAAAAACACGGGCGGGCTGGGGGGCAGAACACGGCCGTGTTCTGAACCCCCTGCTGCCCGTGCTTTTTAGGCCGCGAGCTCCCTGGGTATAATTGCAAAACACGGGCGGACAAGGGGCAAAACACGGTCGTGTTTTGACCCCCTGCTGCCCGTGTTTTTATGGCCGAGCCCAGAAAGTTGATTTTCCAAATTCCAATTTCAAACCACCCAAACTCATTCGTGCCCCGGCTCGAAAATTTACCCAATGGCACATTAAAAGGCACCGCCAGAGGCACGAAATACATTCCAGACAGACTCTATGACGCAAAAACCGACAAAAATAAATGAAAATAAAACAAAGGGTAGATATGATTCCCCCTAGCCACTAGCCAGGTTAACGATTGATGATCTCTAACTTGTTTCACTTTCATTCACAATGCGGAGAATCCTTAACTAGACCTTGAGTCTCGACTAAAGGAACAAGGCCCTCTTGAGTCAATTGCCTAGAGGGACGTATCCTTCTCTAGAACAATCGATCAAGGCGTTCTGAACTAGACTCCCTCTATCGAATGAGGTTCTCAATCGATACAAAGCAGTGAATCAACCCTCGACTAAAGCAATCGATCCACTACTATCAATCTATGGTGCTCTATTGACCTAATCAGGTATTCGCTCTCATAGGATCAAAGCAGAATCAATAATCTCGACTAAAGCAGAATTGAATCGTGAAAACATGCATAGATTGAATATGAACTCAAGATTATCAAGTCAGAGTACTCATACAATCATCCAATCAAACAAACATAGCTAGGGTTCCTCAAAACCTAAGTGAAGGGAAGTTACTCCATAGAGAAGAGAGAGACTGCAGAAATCTGATCTAGATCTTCAATCTCCATCTCCAAGCTTGATTCCCGAGCTCCAATGGCGAAGAAATCCTCCAAAATAGCTCCAAGAATGTTCCCAAGTCGCTCTCTCTCTCTAGGGTTCGTCCCTTGGGTGTTTAGGATCCAAAACCCAGCTCTCCTCCTTTCCTTTCGCTGAAAATCGGGTTTTAAACAACAATTCCCGACCCGCACGGGCAGGCCGCACGGCCGTGCAGCTCACCTTGCACGGCCGTGCGGATTTTCTGCTCTGCCCGTGTGGCTTGCTCAGCCTCTGTTTAATGCTTCGTTTCTCCCTTGTCCGGACTCCGAATCAGTCGCCGTTTGATCCCAGACGCTCGTAGTCTCGTCCTCTTTCGTTTCATAACAAGCTTGCATGATTCTCTGTCCATGAAGTGAGGTAGAAATCCATTCTTCTTCAGGTCATGCCCGAGTGTCTTCTCCCAAATCGTCAATTGATCTCTGATTGACTTGAAACTTGCGCCTATGCTTCACTTTATGTGCTAGGACCTGAAATGTGACAAAGGAACACAACCTAGCATAAAATAGGCCAAAGACGCGATAATTCAAGCTCAAACAATCAAGAAACAAAGGGGAAAACATGTGCAAATGCCGAGTCATCAAATCCCCCCACACTTAACTGTTTGCTTGTCCCCAAGCAAACCTACTCAAACCAATGCAGCTCTCCAGAGCTCTATAGCAACATACAACCCCGATCGTCGGTAGAGGATTTCCTAGATCATATAGCAGCTTACGCGGTCAACTGGTCTTCTAAGACGTTCCCTATCTCTCTCAATGCGAGTACTAGACTCAAGCCAGGATCATGAGAAAAAGTAGAAGTGAGACAGTCAGTTCATGGATAAAGGGACTCACACCATTCACAACCAAGGACTCGTTGTACCGGGGTGCTCTTTCACTTCATTTCACCGTTGGAACCCCCTTTTTCTCACTTTCATTTACATTTTTTTTCATTTGGTGGGGTTCCAACTGCAGTCTTTTGCACGGTCGACCCTTATTAGTCGAGCAAGAGCAATTTCTGTACATCTGGCGCTCGCCAGAGTACTTCTTTTAACTCCTTTTCCTCAACTCGTGTGGAGGGTCAATGAAATTAAGGGGGGTCGGAAGCTCTATCCGTGCCCTTAAAAACACATCCTCGAGTAGGCAAACCGCTCAACAGGTGGAAGTTTTACTTGTACTAGAGACAGCTTAGCTTCACCTTGTAGGAGTACCCACTAAGGATCACTAAAATCCCTTCCAAAACCCGATTTCGTGCAATGAACGGTGCCACACACGTTGGGCTTACCCCATGTTTAAGATTTCAATGATTTCGACATGGAGGACCAACTGCTTCCCATTTTCCATATGAGCACCCTGTTCGATACACGAGTCCAAAACACAATCCTCATAGAGTCACCATTACCACATGAATTCAACGGTCCTAGCTCCACTAATTCACAAAATCAACTGGCACATCAAAGAGCTAGATAGGAAAAATCTTATACTTCAACATCCTCCATAGTGCTACACTACCTCCCTAGGTTGCACATTACTATAGAGTCTGTTAATTCAAAGCATACTGAGTAGGCAATTTGCAAGGAAACACGTACTTGGAGCCCTCAAATTTAAAAATTTGGATAGTGGACTAGGCTTCAAGCACACAAACAGCCAAACATTCACTCGCATACATAATCGAACACCCCCCCACACTTAAGCACGACATTGTCCTCAATGGAGGAAAGATAAGGAGGGTAGAACGAAGTTACCAGATCAAGGTGAATGATGATGGACGGGGCAGGCGGTGCATTCCAGGAAGAGAGAGTAATCAGAACACAAACACCACACAAAATCTCACAAAGGTTGAGCTATTGACTCTAAAACCAAATAACAAAACTGACTCAACCGAGGAGAAATAGAGAAAGAAATGCAAACCGACTGGTTGGGTTGCCTCCCAACAAGCGCTTCTTTCACGTCGTGAGCCGGACGATGGCTCCTAAGTTGCGGTCCATGCTAGAACCTCCTTGAAGTTGAGGTTCTCATCTATGAGGTGGAGTCTCAAGTCACAAGCAGGTGATGTGGCAGGTGATGAAGGCTCGTGCACTTGATGCAGATGAAGTCTCCACCATCGAGACCTCTTCTTCTCTTCTCTCGTCTCATTGCCCCAAACCAGATAAGACAGCATCGATTGGCCACCACCGCGTCCACCAAGAGGGACCGATGTCGAAGTGGCCTTGGTCTGGCAAAGAGACACTGCAAATGGGTCCTTGCTAAGTAGTTCCTCAAAGTTTGGTGGAGATATCACATGCAACTCATGGCCGGTGCAGGCCTCTTCCACCTCAACTTCGTCCTCAGCCTGGACGCCAATTTCTTCGTCAACCTCCCTTCCTTGTTCATATGGTATCACCCCTGGGAAATGATCAAGAACTCCTTCTGCTTCACTGTTGTCATCCTCCACAACTTCTTTCTGCACCCTTTCTTGCTCTTCTTCTTGTAGCACGGATTGGAGAGCAAGTTGCCAAGCAATTTCTTTCATGAGATCTTCTTGCATCTCCTCACTCATGCCCACCTCTTCAAAGCTCAGTGTGGGATGTGGAAAGGGGTGGTCGGCTACGATAGGACATTCTTGATCATGATCTTCACGGGAGCTCTCCATGATAACTTCTGTTTGCTCCACAATGTCCTTGTAGCCTTCTTCTTCCTCGTCCTCTTCTAGTATGGTAGCAGACAGGTGATCTTGAGCAAGTTGTGCACAAACTTGCTCAACCCGCTTGGTTGCTTTGATGAGTGCGAAACGTTCTCCTCCGATTCACGGAGGGATGAAGAATTAGGAGGAGCAAAGGATGAGAAAAGGAGGTCCATCTTGCGATTGCGTCTCTCGGAGTCCCGAACAAACTGCTCCAGGAGAAGCCTTAGTTCATAGTTTGGATCTAGCTGTGGAGTGTAGCATGGCTCTTCAGAATGGCCCGTGAAGGCCGCCATGGGTAACTCCAGCGCCGATGGCCCTTCTGGTTGCGGGAGAAAGTCTTCTTGGTAATGAGATTGTTCTTGATATGTCCAGGGGTCAGATTGTTCTCCATAGAAAGGGGGTTGGTACTGGAACCCGGATCCATAGTCTTCTCCTCCTTGATTGCTCCAGACGGTCTCGGGGTAATACCACTCGGACGGTGGTGGATACCCCCAATGATTGGAGAAGCCATGAGGATCCATGATTCAGATCTGCACCAACAAAAACAAAAACACCCAAGTGAAAAGCAAGGGTGGAAAACAAAAGAAAAACGCTAAAGTAACAAACTTCTGCCTTTCCTAATAATCTAGAAAGTCCCCGGCAACGGCGCCAAAAACTTGACTCGCTGTTACTGTCACCCTAGAAAATGGCCAAGTATAACCACTTCCTCAAGCGTAGTATAGCGGGTCGGGTTTTAATGTCAACCCGGGTCCTAGATATGATGACTACTCAGTGAATTCGTATTATCTAGCGAGGAAACTTTAGTGAAGTTCTAAACTAACAAGCAAGCAAAGTAACTCAAACGGTTGTTTTCAGGTTAAGAGAGGTCACCCGGATATGGTTCCCCCTAGTCTGCAGTTAAGCTGGATTGTAATTACCAAGTTCAATTTCTATGATAATTATACTGCGGAAGGTTCTTAAACAGTCTGAGGTCTCGACTAAAGGTCTCCAGACCCTCTCAATCTGAGTCTCTAGCTGGCGACTAACCTACACCGGAGTAAACAGATTGAGGCCCTAAGAACAAAACCTCCACTACCGGAGTAAAACCGGTACAGAATAGTGAGTTGGTTCCTCGACTAAAGTCACCAACTCCCTACCTTCAATCAAGGATGCTCTATCAGCCTAGTCAGATATTCTCATTCTAGGTTAAAGCAGAAACAACAGGAATTTGATCAGGATTCAAGTCATTCAATCATTCAAACCTCAATCGAATATAATCAATTCATAGAAACAGTACTTGGGTTCATACAATCAATCTCAACATACAGAACTAGGGTTTCCCACACCCAGATGAATGGGAGAACTACTCCATGGAGAAAGAAGCAAAAGCAGAATCAGATGCGGAAATCATACTGTGAAGATGGATTTCTGCTCCTGGACGTTGAATCGGCACTTCTCCAAGCTCAAACCAAGCTCCAATGGTGTTGAAGATCGATCTAGGGCACTTGGAGACTCTTGTTCGTCGCTTTCTCTCTCTAGGAATCGCTCTATCTCTCTCAAAACTCGAATCCCCTCTCAATTTGGCTGAAATCTGCCTAAAAGGGCATCATTGGCCAAAACACGGTCGAGGGCACGGCCGTGTTTTGCCTCAGCCCGCCCGTGTTTTGCCTCAGCCTTAAAAGCACGGCCACGGGCAGCTTGAAAACATGGTCGTGTTCAGGCTAAAACACGGCCGTGTTTTCCTCAGGCCTGCCCGTGTTTTTTAGGTGGTTCAAGCCACACTTGCAAAGTCTCGGCCATAAAAGTACGGGCAAGAACACGGCCGTGTTCTGAGGCCTCCTGCCCGTGTTTTGGCCCTGGCTTGTCCAAACGCCTTCCAAACGATCCGAAACTCGTGCTTGGCCTTCCCTTTGACGCCTGGGACCTGAAATAGGACAAAGTAGCACAACCCGGCGTAAAATAGGCCAAAACACACAACCATGCTCCGCAAATGGATAAGAAATAGGGGTATAAAATCATGTAATTATATCGTTATCACCACCCCATTTCAATGGGCATGGCATGGACCCCAAGGGGGGCATGAAACCAACACCCTGAGGGATCAAGTGGCTCAACTCCTTACGGAGTAGTTTGGCATGGGAGTAAGACCTGCCATGCCGCCTGTATACCGTAAGCCGTACCCAGAATGGGTAGACAGGCTATATCCCTTCCCAAGGGGATTCAGAGTCCCCGAGTTTGCCACATTCACAGGGACTGGAGATCAGTCTACGGTCGAGCATGTGGGATGCTTTACGGTCCAATGTGGGGATGTAGGATATTTCATAAAGTTAAGATTATTCGGCAGCTCGTTGACAGGGCCCGCTTTTGCTTGGTACGTCAACTTGCCGTCTAACTCCGTCCATACTTGGCAGCAAATGGAGCAAGTCTTCCACGCTCAGTTTTATAGATCTGAGCCCGAGGTGTCCATGGCTGATTTGGCACGTATGCGCCAACCGCCAAGAGAAACGGTGGAGCATTTCTTGACTAACTTCAAGAATGCTCGTAATTGTTGCTTTGTCAATTTGACGGAGAGGGAATTTGTCAAGCTGTCACAAGGGGGTTTGAGTTTTGAACTACGAAAAAACTTCCAAGATAGGGAATTCTCTTACTTGTTTCAACTCATGTCTTGTGCCGTGAGGTATGAGTCTCTTCTACATGAAGAAGAGAATCGTAGGAGTGCCTCAAGAGGACCCTATTTCATGTTGGCCACGAGGCTAATGAGGTTGAGGTGGACTTGGCTGAGATAATTCCAGGGAAGCCATACGTGTGTGCCTCCTTGGCTAAAGTTGAAGATGGGCTGCAAGGGGAAACCCAATCGTGCTCGCATTCAAACAAGGAAGTACTCCTTTGATGTATCGAAGGCAGACTTGATTTTTGACCAACTCTATAAGGATGGTCAAGTCAAGTTGACAGGGTGGCATGTCATCCCCTCACCGGAGAAGTTAAAAGGAAAGAAGCATAGTAAGTGGCATAATAGCATGTCACATGCCACTGATGCTTGTGTGGTGTTCCATAACGTCTTGCAAGATGCCATTGAAAAGGGACGTATCAAATTCCCTGAAGCAAAGAAGGATGCCATGTTGGTGGACACTGATCCGTTCCCCAAGGTACTTGGCGTCAACATGGTCAACCCAGATTTCTCTAAAGTCGAGTTGCCACGCTTCAAGCTGTTGTTGGATACAACGCCGCCTCAAAGAAGCCCCAACGTGGTTCTCGAGCAAGGTAGCTCGTCGGGTACTAAGCAGGTCAGCCCGGCCGCAATGATGACTGATGAAGTTGACAAGTTGTGTGCTCGATGCAAGAAGAGTCTCAAGATCGGCGAAGATAAGCCGAGGCCATCGATTCATCAAAGAATTGGTCTTCCCAACAAGCCAAGGCCGAGGTATCCGACATATGAGAGACAAGTGGAAGGAGTGAGATAGCCAGCTTGGGGGAAACCAGGGCAATGGGTGGCCCATGCTCCTTTCCAAAAGAGCAGAACATTCAAGATGCCATATATGCCACATGGCGGATGGAATACGTATGATGCTCGTCGTCAGCAACCAGTAGTAGTGGCTGAGATGACAAGGACCCAAAGAAGAAGGTTCCTTCGCAAGAATGCTCAAGCACGTCAAAGCCAATTCCCTACGGCTCGTGGCAACATATTGGGTGTGACACAATGGAGACGAGAAGGTAGTCTTCAACCAATCTCAAACTGGACAAATCCACGACCACGGGGTTCAAAGTGAGCGTGATTGACAAAGGCAAGCAGGTTCAAGTTCAGAGTGATGTCAAAGTTCGAGAAGGGGTTGAGGACAAGTTCTAAGAAGAAGAAGGTGAATATGAAGACGAGTATGCTGAAGACGACATGCTGGAAGACGATCTTCCCAACTCCAAGTTCAACACAGGTGACAAAGATGATGAGGAGGAAGGTCATGGTCCTACTACGACCATCTAATTTGGAAGCTTGCCACCAGTAGTTGTTACCAACTACATACTGCCCATGGTCTTCCAATTCGACGAAAAAAATCGTGAAAGAGATATAGAGAGTGAAGACGTGGAAGAAGCAAATGACGAAGATGGAGCAGTTGCTGAGTTGACTGAGCATTCACACGTCTCAAAGCTAGTGGTGAGCCATGGAGTGTGAGGATGGCTCGTTTGGGAAGCAGGATAGATCTGGTGGTCGAGACGGCAAGGCAAGGCAAGAGTTCTCAACAAATTTTGAGGGAGCTCCACGAAGCAGGCCATAGGAACGTGGTTTTGCTTGGAGAAGATGATGGTCGGTACCCATTCTACGTATTGTACCAGGGTCCTTAAGCCACGTCATCATTAGCCATCAACAACCCTACATGGGGATGGGATTTTGATGACGAGCAAGAAAGTTCATTGGCAAACGATGAAGGCACATCGGAAGAAGAGGCCGTAATGCATGTAGCCACCTCGAAAGGAAAACAAGTTATGATAGAAACTACAAGTGACGAGTCAAGCCACTTGGTGGTGTTCAAAGAGCCCGAGCCAAGTATGCTAAGGCATTTGAGACCCCTTTACATCAAGGCTAGTCTTGATGGAGTGCCCATGTCAAGAATCCTGGTCGACAACGGAGCAGCTGTCAACGTGATGCCAACTCGTATGTTAAGGAAACTTGGGAAGAGCACATGTGACTTGGTTCCTACGGAGATCTTCGTGACAAGTTTTAATGGCGGCTCAACTTCGGCAAGAGGGATTTTGCCAATTATGGTGGGAGTGGGTAGTCAAGAAAGGATTTCTACTTTCTTTGTCGATGGGGTGATAGTTACAACGCTTTGTTGGGAAGAGACTGGATCCATACCAACAAGTGTGTCCCTTCTTCACTTCATCAATGTTTGATGCTCTGGAATGAGGAAGGTGTGGTTGAAGTAGTGCAAGCAGACACCAAGCCTTTTGTCGTGGGAGCCAACGTGGCCGAAGCCCCACTATATGATGGAGACTTTGGGCCGTTGCAAGTTAGAAGTATGGATGGTGGGTCTTGTACTATGGTATTCTCAAGTGCCAAGGTGTTGAGCAAGGCTTGATATCTCTTGATGGTCAACCTAAGGCCGAAGTAAAAGAGGATGATGAGTAAACCACCACAAGACAAGGTGGCGAGGGAGGCCGAAGTCACGGCCTAGATGGTGAAGTTAGCCATTTATCAGTTCGAACAGAGGCTAGCTTGGGAGGAGCCTGTGTTGGTGGCCCACTGTGTTCCTGAAGAAGATTTGCCCAAGAAGGCGAGCGACCAAGTATAGCTGAAGAATAAGAGGATCACATGACTTCTCGTGATATCCTAGAAGAAATCAATCTTGGCACTGAAGAAGACCCGCGCCCAACTTTCATCAGTGCCATGCTCTCTGAGCAAGAGAGGTATGAGTTAATAAACTTATTGAAAGAATTTAAAGATTGTTTTGCGTGGGATTATCATGAGATGCCTGGTCTAGATAGAAAATTGGTAGAGCATAGATTGCCAATTAGTCCTGGATTCAAGCCTTACAAACAGCCGTTAAAAGCCGGGTTCATATGAACGGCTAGGTATGTGAAGTGGTTGTCCAATATAGTGCCAGTTAGAAGGAAGAATGGCAAGATAAGAGTATGTGTAGACTTTAGGAATTTGAATCTAGCCACTCCTAAGGATGAATACCCCATCCCAGTTGCTGACATGTTACTCGATGCAGTGACTAGGCATGAAACTTTTTCTTTCATGGATGGTTACTCAGGCTATAATCAAATTACTTGGCCAAGGAAGACATCCACAGGACCGCGTTTCGGTGTCCAGGAGCAATTGGATGCTACGAATGGGTGGTCATGCCTTTTGGGTTGAGAAATGCGGGCGCCACTTACCAACGAGCTATGAATACTATTTTTCATGACTTGATTGGGGAGTTGGTGGAGGTGGATGTTGATGACATCGTTGTCAAGTCCAAGGTAGCAATACAACACCTCTCTCATTAACGCATGGCCTTCTTACGTATGAGAAGCCATAAGTTGAAACTAAATCCACTTAAGTGTGCATTTGGTGTATCCGCATGTGACTGTTTAGGGTTCCTTGTGAGCCAACGTGGCATTGAGGTTGACAAAAGCAAGACGAAGGCCATCATAGAGGCCATGCCACCACGTGACAAGAAGGAGCTACAGGGTTTTCTCGGCCAAGTTAACTACATTCGACGTTTCATCTCGAATTGTGCGGGCCGGACTCAAGTGTTGTCCCCGTTGCTGAAGTTGAAGAAGGAGGAGGACTTTGTATGGCGTCAAGAGCATCAACAAGCTTTTGATGACATCAAGAGGTACTTGGCGAGTCCGCCAGTACTCAACTCTCCCATTCCTCATCGGCCTCTGAAGTTGTACCTTTCAGCCACTAACACATCTACTGCGTGTCTGTTGGCTCAAGATAATGTTTCAGGTCATGAGCAGGCTGTGTATTATCTAGGTAGATTGTTAAACACGGCCGAGCAAAAGTATTCTGCCATAGAAAAGTTATGTTTAGCTTTATATTTTCATGTAAGAAGCTACGGTACTACTTGATGCCTGTTCAAGTACAACTCATATGTAAGACCGATTTGATTAAATACATGTTGTCCCGACCAATTATCCACGGGAGGATTGGTAAGTGGACACTTGCTCTATCTGAGTTCAATTTACAGTACGTACCACAAAAAGCCATTAAAGGCCAAGCCTTAGCTGATTTCCTAGCCGACCACCCATGTGTGGACGTGCCACCCGAGTTAGTAGAGATAGGGATGGTGAGTGAAGCCCCTTGGACTTTATACTTCGATGGTTCGAAGACACGTTCAGGAGCAGGGGCTGGCGTGGTGCTCACTTCCCCTTCTGGGCATGCCATGTCTTTTGCTTTTACTCTCGATTTCCCATGTACTAACAACTAGGCCGAGTACGAGGCGTTAGTGGTTGGGATGGAGATGCTTGTAGACTTAGAAGTTAAGAGCGTTGACATCAAAGGGGACTCACAACTCGTGGTCCATCAAGTACTTGGTGATTTTCGTTGTATCAATTGTGTTTTAGAGACATACCTTGAGTATGTCCAAGTCCTGTTAACTAACTTTGACAACGTATTCATCAAGTTTGTGCATCGACAAGACAATGGCAAGGCCAACTACTTAGCACAATTGGCTTCGGCCTTTAGGGAGTTCTACCATGAGGGAGGAGAACAGATTTTCGTACGAACACTTAACCCATTGAGAGAGCGTTTGAAGCAAGGATTAGAAGTGTTCCAAATAGATGGAGAAGAACCCGAGGATTGGCGTACTCCTTTGGTGACTTACTTGAAAAATCTAAATGGGGATGTCGACAGAGCTATCAAGTTCAAATCAAGGAACTACGTGCTATTAGATGAAGTCTTGTTCAAAAAGAGACCAGATGGTTTGTTGTTGAAGTGTTTGGGGGCAAGGAAACCCTCAAAGCTATGGGGGAAGTTCATGAAGGCATATGTGGTGCTCACTAAGCTGGACCCTTCATGAGATAGATACTTCATAGATATGGCTATTACTGGCCATCCATTGGAGAGGATTGTGCTGCTTTCTCCAAGGGGTGTGAGGCTTGTAAACAACACGGTCCAGTTCAAAGAGCTCCAACAATTGATTTGAAGTCTATCATCAAGCCACATCCATTCTTTGGTTGGGCCATGGACTTGATTGGGAAGATCTACCCGGCTTCTTCTGATAAACACACCTTTATTATTTTAGTAACCGACTACTTCACGAAGTGGGTGGAGGCCAAGCCGATGACAGTGGAAATCAAGGTGAAGTGATCAAGTTCACAAAGAGAACATAATCCATCGTTTTGGATTGCCTGCCACCATAACAGCTGATCAAGGTACCGTGTTTACGGGAGGGGAGGTAATGGAATTTGCAAAGGAGCATGGAATCAAAATCATACATTCCACCCGTATTATGCCCAGGCTAATGGTCAAGCTGAAGCATCCAACAAAGTGGTGAAGGGAATCATGTCTAAAATGATAGAAGACCATCCGAGGAAGTGGCATGAGCACTTATCCGAAGCTTTGTGGGTTTATCGCATGTCCCCTCGTAGTAGCACGAAGGTGACTCCCTTTGCTTTGACATACGGACATGAAGCTTTCTTGCCATTCGAGATGACTGTCAAGTCGTTGAGATACATGCGTCAACATGAGCTCACTCCCTCAGAGTATTATGAGTCTATAATGCTAGAGTTGTGTGATCTTGATGAGGTGCAACTAAAAGCTCTCGATAACATTAGAGTTCAAAAGGACAAAGTTTCACGAGCTTACAACAAGGGGGTGAAGCACAAGTCGTTCGAAGAAGGGGAGCTAGTGTGGAAGCTACATTTGCCCATCGGGGACAAAGACCCCAAATGTGGCATGTGGTCTCCAAATTGGCGTGACCCTTTCATTGCCCAAGTCATTCGTCCTAACGGAGCTTATGTATTGAAAGACATCGATGGGGTATTACACGATCGACTTATTAATGACAAGTATCTTAAGTCCTACGTCCCTTCACTATGGGATGCGGGTGCCAACAAGCTTAATTTTACTAAGCTATTTTCGTGACATGGCATGCCGAGTCATCAGGACGTGTCGTGCTAGGTTGCCTTGTTCCAAGTAGTCACGATCTATAAAATTAAAAAAAAAATTCTCTCCGAATATTCTAAGTTAATCACCACCCATAGAGTCGGCTTGAGGAGAAGAAGACCTCGCGAGTTGACACCGAGATGGTTAGATAGATATGGACGAAAAAAAATGATGAACAATGAAAAGAGACGGATCATGTTTGAAGAAGTCATAAAGAGGTGTAGTCGGAGACGGATCATGTTCATTTGAGTCATCGAAAGCCAAAATTTGGCTAAGGCATGGAGCAAGCCTCTTGCCAAGTTCCTTCGTGCCATCGTGGGTGACATCGAAAGCCAAAATTTGGCTAAGGCATGAGCAAGCCGCTTGCCACGTTCCTCTTGCCATCATGGGTTGAGATGATATCCAAAAATTGGCTAAGACACTGAACAAGTTTTGATGTCACGTTCTCTCTTGCCATGTGACTTGACATAAAAAACCAAAGTTCGGCTAAGGCATTGGCTAAATTTTGATGATGAGTTCCACCCGGGCGTGTTGGCTTGATCATCGAAAGCCAAGAAATGGTTAAGTATATAACCATCAACTACTTCAAACCACATGGCCGGGCTAGACCATGAAAAGAATAAGATGACGTGGAAAAAAAAAATTTAATCGACTTCGTGGCCGAGATAGACATACCGGCCATTTCTTTTCGGGCTTTGCCTTTGATGCCAGTTGAAAATAGGAGTCTAAAACCATACTAAAATCGGAAGATAGAAGAAGAGATTCCTTTTGGGGATGAGGCAACTAGCATTAAGTAACAAGTTAATAGTTGAAAGAATAAAAAAACGAAGCGACGTGGGTTGACAAAAGCAAAATTTTGGCTAAGTGAATTTGACATGATCGTTTCATTACTAGCTCGCTACTTCTAGCATGGTGGTGTTCAACTACTTAGTCCATAATTCTTATGCACTAAGTAGTTGGGGGCATTTGTTTACACCTAAAAAAATAATCTTGTACCACATTGATTATTTACAAGACATTTATTATTTTTATAAGGCCAGATTATTAATGACAATTAATGTTATTTGAATTGGGCCTCATGATAATAATTTTAAGCCCCAAACTACCAAGTCTCCAAGAAGGAGCTAGTCTCGTCGCGAGTTGAAGAACCCGACGTGGTCATGAGATCTAGACCACGTTGGCTTCAAATCTAGAGCCCGAAGTGGTCATGAGATCTAGACCACGTTGACATCAAATTTAGAGCTCGACGTGGTCATGAGATCTAGGCCACATCGTGAGACCATGCCCAAGATCCGAGCTAACAAGTTGGAAGTAAGAAGGCAAGTCATGTGGGAAGAGGCAAGTAACAAGACGAAAGTTCCAGGATGAAGAGCAGGCGGTTAACGGAGAAACTGCGAGTATCCCACGTGCAATGACACGTCAGCCACGTCCGAGAAAGAAGGAGAGCAGTTCCTTTTGGAAGTTACTCTAAGACGGTTTCTACTACGGTTATCATCACAAGGCCTATAAATAGGAGGAGGAGTTGACAGAGGAGGGGTTCGCGAAAATCACCACCTGACACCACTAGTCAAGTTTTATCAATTTTATCTTTCCTCTGCAACTTTATCAGTAGTCGTAGATTTGGAGCTCTCTCAGAACCTCCATAGGAGTAGGAGTAACTTAATGTAGATCTATCTCGAGAGTCGTGTAAACATCGATCACCCTCGTTCGAACTGTGTTTGAAGAGGTGTGAACTGTGTTAAGTTAATCGTTGTCCAAAGAAGTCAATGTGCAATCAATATCAATTCAACGCAAGTTTTCTCGCCGGAGAACACAACCTAAAAGAAGAGGCAAAGCGACGTCGTTGTGGAGTCTCGGAATTTACCATTGAGTAGACTATTGCGACGACAAGTAGCGGAGTGCACGTGTTGTTTTACCATTGCTGTTATTTGGATTTGTATCGTGAAGACACAGTTCTGTTTTGTATATATAAATCAAATAGAGAGAAGTCATAGCTCTCTTACGCGTTTCCCATTTTCGTGCCATCGTTCCTTCCGCTTCAACCCTACCTCAGCTAGTTTGATAGAGGAGCACGAATTAGAGAGGGGAGGAGCCTTGATGATGATGGCGATTTCGAGGGTGTCGCGATTTGGGAGCGGAAACAAAGACGATGGTGGTCGATTATGGGATGACTGGGCGGCGGCAATTGGATTGCTGACGGTGGTGAAAATGACTGCCAGGGATATAGGATCTAGGTGGTTATGGCCGATGAGCGGCAAGGATGATAGTGATTGTCGGCCATGACAGAAACTATGGATGCAATTACCAGAGGGAGGCTACGGTGTTGACAAGGGTGGTGATTTTGACGAAGACTTCGGGACATTGGTGATGATGTTCGATCGACGGCAACAACAATGATGATGGTGGATTCCAGGGAACGAATGTGTTCGACACTGCTTTAGTGGAAGGACAAAGGAGTGAAAGGGAAAGGGATAAGTGCTTTTGTTCTTTAACATTTTATATCTTTATGTTTTATTAATTAAATAGTTGAATCAGACATACCCAGTAAATCACTAACCCAATCACTTTAACCGATCAGAGAAATATAACGGCACCAGTGCCGACACAGCACCACAGAATATGTAACCGGTGACATATGGAAGCTTCTTGGAATCTCAACCCAAGTAAAAAATACAACATAAAAATAGCTATTTTTATCGGGAGCGTGCATAACCCAATCAGAAGTCGCCACATCAGCTAATGGTGGATCTATAACATAGTAAAAGTACTGGCCGGATTTTATTAAAAAATTAGACACCGTAAAAGAAAAATAACCGTCAATTTTTTTATAATGTCAATTTTACAAGACAATATATTAATATAGCAAATTCATCAATAATGGAGTCTACATTCATACCAATAGTATAGTCTCTTTCAAATAAAAATAGTTAAGCAATCGCCGAGAAATTCATGCTCATCTTGTTGCGCAAACCAATTTCCACATGTTTTTGTTGAAAAGTCTTCTTATTCCAGCCTCTTCTTCCTCTACCTCTGTCTTGATAGTCACTCCTTCCTGCTCCTTTTCCATCTCTACCTCCAAATCAATAATAGCTATTTCAACACGACGTGAATAATAATTAAAGTTAGAAATTTATGGCCGAGGAATTTATATTAAATATACAATATAGTATCACTGGTCTGTTTGGATAATGCCTGGTTGTAACCATCCAAACACAAACCCAAGCATAAGGCTAAAGTTTTTAAAAAATTTAAAACTGCATTCACCCTTAAAATTAGATATTCACGGATATCGTGGTGGGTCAGTTTGCGTTCGATGGGTGGGTTGGTTTTCGATTTGTTTTGTTTACCCCTAATCCCGTAGTTATTTTGTAGTGTCCTTGCTAGTGATATTCTTTAGAATTGTTTTGCCAATGGAGCTAATATGTCATTTTTAGCCTTAAGATCCGTAAATAATTTAGACCATTGGCCTAAGTAGTAGATAACTGGAATATATATAAAACAGAAACTTACCGAACGCCACTGTATTAACTAAAGCATACAGACTGGAATATATATAAAACTAGAATTTCAACGAAACATTAAGGCTAACAAATATAGGCCAATTGAGGCCGATCAGCCTGTGCCAAGTTGTCTATAAGATAATTGCTAAGATTTTAGCTAATAGACTGGCAGTGGTATTACCAGCTGTTGTCTCCCCTGAGCAAAATGCTTTTATCAAGGAGAGGCAAATTGTTGATAATGTACTGATTGGGAATGAGATCATGCACTATTTGAAGATCAAGACGAAAGGAAAACTGGTTACATGGCCTTAAAGGTTGATATGGAAAAGGCCTATGATAGGGTTGAGTGGCCGTTTTTGCTCTCGCTCTTGAAAAAGCTTGGTTTTGGGGAGCAGTGGATTCGGTGGATCCAGGAGTGTGTTTCATCGTCGTCTTTCTCTGTAATGATGAATGGGATGCCGGCGGGGTACTTCCGGCCATCTCGTGGGCTTCGGCAGGGTGATCCTTTGTCTCCCTTGCTGTTTGCACTATGTACGGAGGGCTTGACGGCGTTGATTAAGAAGGCGGAGATGGAAGGGAGGTTAACTGGGCTTCGTGTTAGCCCGCGTGCGCCGACTGTGTCTCATTTATTGTTTGCGGATGACTCCTATATGTTTGTGAAAGCGTCGATGCAACAGTGTGAGGACCTGCTTCAGGTGTTGGGGAATATGAGGAGTTAAGTGGCCAGCGGGTTAACTTGAGCAAGTCAGCGGTTTGCTTTAGCCGGAATATCCTTGAGGAGGATTGTACGGCTATGGCGTCCCGTTTGGGGGTTGGTGCAGTGGGGGTCCAGGATAAGTATCTGGGACTTCCCACCTTAATTGCTCGATCGAAATCTGATACCTTCCGGTTTCTGGAGGAGAGATTGTTGCAAAGGCTGCAAGGGTGGAAGCAAAGCACCTATCTCGGGCTGCAAAGGAGACCTTGTTAAAATCAGTGGCGGCGGCCTTGCCGGTGTATGTAATGGCTTTTTCAAGCTCCCGGTTACGTTGTGCCGTCGGCTTGATAAGTATATGGCCAGGTTTTGGTGGGGGGATTCGATGGATAGGATTCACTGGATGTCGTGGAGGAAGCTCTGCCGGAGTAAGCAGGAGGGGGGACAGGGGTTTCGACGGTTTGAGCAATTCAACCAAGCTCTGCTTGCGAAGGTCGGTTGGCGTATTTGCAGAACCCTGACTCGTTGCTGGCGCGAATTTATAAAGGAAAATATTTCCCCAATGGCAGCTTGTTGGTAGCCACAGCTCGGTCCAGGCCATCTTGGGGATGGCAGAGTGTGTTATATGGTGTCCAGTTGCTGAAAGCGTGGCTGCGCTGGCAGGTTGGTGGCGGGGAGGATGTTAGGATTGCGACTGATAATTGGGTTCCAGGGTGTCACCCCAACCCTCCTGTGGTGAAAGAGTCGGCTAACCTCTGGGAGGGTGCGACGGTGGCGGGGTTACTAGGTGAAGAGCCAGGGACGTGGTGTGAGGAGTGTTTGGCGAATTGTTTTTCCCCTGAGGTGGCTAGTAAAATCAAAGCAATTGCTTTGCGAGAGTGCCAATTCGTGACAAACTGGTGTGGCATGAGGACCGATCTGGCAAGTACACGGTGAAGTCTGGCTATCATTTGGCGGTACGGATGGATTCGCGGAGGTGGCGTGCTAAGTGTGAGGTATCCTGGATGGACCGGGTGTTGTGGAAAAAGCTATGGGCCCTTAGTATCCCGCCGAAATTCAAGTTTTTCCTTTGGCAAGTGATGAGTAGGATTTTGCCCACCACGGAGGCTTTTTTGGCTCGTGATATCCCGGTTCTGGAGAGGTGTCCAGTGTGTTGGAGTGAGAGTGAGTCGATGGAGCATATGTTCTTTGATTTCCCAGTGGCGAAAGATTTGTGGGCTGTTGCGGGCCTGGAAGGGTAAGGGATGGGCTGCCCTAGGAGAATGTTGGCCTCTTTGTGCGTAGGTTGGTGGAGAGGGTTGCGGATGAGGGGGTGCTGATGAGTTTTATATCGGTTTTATGGAGGGTTTGGAAGTCCCGGAATTGGGTTGTGTTTGATGGTTTCAATACACTAGGGAGGTGTTGCGGAGCCAGTGGGTGGCCCAGGTTGCGGAATGGCGAGATTTGAGGGGTCCGGTGGTGGTGCGGGAGCAGGATAGGCGCCAGATAGTGCCGCTGGCTTTGGATCCATTGCCGCTGGGTGTGTCTTGGGTATGTTCCTTTGATGGAGCGGTGTGTGGGGGATCGCACTCAGCGGTGGGGGTTGTTCTTCAGGGACTGGACGGGGTGGTACTTGGGGCTGCTGGGAGAAGGTTTGAAGGGATGACTGACCCAATGCTGGGTGGAGCTGTTGGCCCTTCGCGAAGCGATTTGGTGGTGTCGATCGAGAGGTCTGACGGGGGTTTGCTACCAAGGGGATGCGAAGGTCGTCATAGAGAAGGTTTTTATCCAAATGCCCGTGGGACTGTCAGGGGGGTGCGGTGTTGCAGGAGGTGCAGGAGTTTTGGTTTAGTTTAGCTGGCGAGTGTCTCCGATTTGTAGGCAGAGATAACAATAGGTAGCCCATAGGGTGGCTAGGAAGGCCCTTTCTTTGTTTCCTGCTCTTATTGGGGGGTTTGATTTTGCGCTTGGCTCCACATGGGTTGTAATCGTTTGTGATCTTTTATTCTTGGTAATACAAGCTATCTTTGATAAAAAAAAAAACAATATAGGCACTGGAATATTCAGTTATGCCATCAAAGATGTTGGAGTGAAAGGCAATTGGTTAAGTCCGATATTTAATTTCTCTCTGTGTTTCATTGTTACAACATCAACTTCTAAATTCTAATAATGATAATTTTTCCAGGATACCGTATTCCAACTGGTTGGACCGTGTTTAATTAATAAAAATCAGAAATGTCTAGCTAGAAGGATCTAAATGAGGAGATGGAGAAATGTCCATAATGTGTTAGTTGTGAATTTAATATGTTAGTTGCAATAAACAAAAGAAAAAGATGAACCATATGTTTAGGTCGGTTTGTGTTGTTGATATTTGTTTGGGAAAAAGCTTATAAATAGGCTGGTTTGTACGTTGGTGGAAAGCAGAGCAAAGCAAAAGAAATAAAAGAAGCAAACGTCTCTCTTTGTCTTAAGCTCCATCTCTCTGCAGCCTAGCCTTTCCACCCAAACCCCTTGATAATGATGTAATTGCACATATTTGCGCCCCTAGTTCTTATCCGTTTGAGGGGCATAGTCGTGTATTCTTGGCCTATTTTACGCCGGGTTGTGCTATTTTGTCATATTTCAGGTCCAGGCTCAGAGGAAAGGCTAAGCACGAGTTTCGGGGCATTCGGAAGTCATTTCGTCGAGCTGGAGCCAAAACACGGGCAAGGGGCCTACAGACACGGCAGTGTTCTGTGGCCGTGCTTTTACTGCCGAGAGCTAATTGAGTTGGCAAATTCAATCTGAAAACACGGGCTGAAAGCACGGCCGTGTCCTCCCAAAGCACGGCCGTGTCCTCCCAAAAGCACGGCCGTGTTCCTCCCAACTGTTGGCCGTGTAATTAACCCTAAGCAAAGCACGGGCGGGCTGAGGCAAAGCACGGCCGTGCCCTCGACCGTGCTTTGCCCAGTGATGCCCTTTTAAGCAGATTTCAGCCAAAACAGAGGGGATTCGAGTTTTAGAGAGACAGAGCGTTTCCTAGAGAGAGAAAGCGACGAACAAGTTTCCAATGCCCTAGCTTGATCTTCATCACCATTGGAGCTTGGCTTGAGCTTGGAGAAGTGCCGATCAACGTCCAGAAGCTGAATTCCATCCTTCACAGTATGGTTTCCTCCGCATCTGATTCTGCTTTTGCTTCTTTCTCCATGGTAGTTCTCCCATTCATCTGGGTGTGGGAAACCTTAGATCTGTATGTTAGGATTGATTGTATGACCCAAGTACTGTTTCTATGAGTTGATTATTCGATTGAGGTTTGAATGATTGAATGGCATGAATCCTGATCAAATTCCTATTGTTTTTGCTTTAACCTAGAATGAGAATATCTGCATAGGTTAATAGAGTATCCTTAATTGAAGGTAGCGAATTGGTGACTTTAGTCGAGGAGCCAATTTGCTGTTCTGTACCGAATTCCATTCGGTAGTGGAGGTTGGTTCGTTAGGGCCTCAATCTGTTTACTCTGGTGGAGGTTAGTCGCCCTCTAGAGACTCAGATTGAGAGGGTCTGAAGACCTTTAGTTGAGACTTCAGACTGTTTGAGAACCTTCCGCAGTATAAACTATCATAGAAATTGAACTTGGTAATTACAATCCGACTTAACTGCAGTCTAGGGGGAACCATATCCGGGTGACCTCTCTTAACCTGAAAACAAC